>JAUYWG010000040.1:20954768-20975221 GCA_034779775.1 Enteromius afrohamiltoni
AAATACGCCTTGCAGAAGTAAATGCAGACATCAGTTAGACGTATCAGAGATGTACATGAGCTATCAGGGATTGGTGTTTCGGACATGTATGTGAAACATACAAGGGGCACTTTGTTGAATTTTTTATAGTAGGGTTGCACCGATACCGATACCCGATACCTTCAAAAACGCGGAGAAAAAGAACAAGAGCAATTCCAGTAGGGTCCTCACACGACCAGTGAAATTATCTAAAATGATCATGTGCTCACTATGCAACAACCTTTTTCTCACTTTTGTCTGTTTTATTTCTCCTCAAAACATTTTGGTGGAACATCTGAGAACTAAATAATGACTCAGAACTGTGACTATTGAGGGCATGAAGTTCAGAAAAAGCATACTCCAGGTGACTCAGAATGTCTCTTTACAGTCTTGATACTTGCCTCTAAAAGACACCCGAAGCTGTTTATTTACTCAAGAACTGGTTCAGAAGAATAATTCATTTGTGAACTGCACATCGATCTGCACCTTTTGGCTGATGCTTACAATTTACAGGTAATAATATAGTAAATAATGTTCAGTTTCTTGGACAGACCAATCGCTTCACCTCAATATGTCGTCAGAAGCCACAGGTATACATTTTACATACCTTAATAAAAAAATTAATTGGCAGCCCATGACTTTGATTTTAAGCATCTCCAAGGACCACAGTTTAAGCTAACATCCTCTTAGTTCTCCCGAAAGAAAAATTCACTATCATCTTGGATGGCCTGAGGGTGAGTAAATTAACAGAATCTTTTCATTTTTGGGTGAACTATCCCTTTAACTCATGAAACTAGAAACAGTTCTAGAAAACACATAGTTTCCTAATGCGAGCTGTCATGGTGAGCATTGGAAGCGCTTGTGGCCCTGTTTTAAAATAAGTTTCTTGCATGGCTGCCTGTGTACATCTCATGAACCTCTCTCTCTTCCTGCAGGTGAGATAAGACTGGAATTTGCTTGTGCTCTAGGAAAGAAAGAGCTATCACGAGCTGCCAACCCCCACCTTGGTCCCGATATCCTGGCATGAGACTGCCGAAAACCCGGGCACTCAGGGTGCATATCTCTGTCCTGAATGGATGTTGTGGCTGCAAACACAGATAACTGATGTTTGGATTGATTTAATGGGTGTGTGTGATTTTTTTTATTTTTTTTTTTGAGCTGAAGTGCTTTATGTGACTTTGAGTGTTTGGGTGGATTCTGTCACTCACATACAGAGACAGGTACTGTACCAAGGCACACCAAAATGTGCATTACCATATTATGTACCGCATATACAAGCAGATATGTACACAGCGCGGCACGTAAGTGTGCTCATATCTGCGCTCACACACATATTTGAAGCAGAACACACACACCCATACATGTTCATACACCTTGACCTGCACAGTCTATGGAGTCCCTCAAGTATGAAACCTTCAAAGCAGACCCCTATGGTTCAAATTACCAACACATTTTCAGACCTGGTGAGGCCAGTTATTGGCATCCCCAGAAAAACAAAAACCTAAAATATCCCATATCCTTACAATTTTAGTTTGTATATAAACAAAATAAAAACGTTATGTGAAAAATGTTGGTCATGTGATACTAGATTTCACCACTAGGCGGCCAGTCCTGAAAGACAAAAGGGTGGGAACTGTGGCCAGGAATTCCACTCTGTTTTGAGTTAAAAGGCTTTGACATTTTCAAAATAGGAGAAAATCTGTCCTTTCACATGGCATTGGCTCTTCAAAAGGACATCTCTTAGTTAGACTGAGCGGTATCCACCAGGACAGTTTCTAGCCTTTCATTGGTGCTGGTGCACGGTTTAAACTCCAAGTTTCCCAATATTTTGATCCTTTTTTTTGGATAATGTTATAATGGATTATATTTGGATAAATGGTTATATACTGTCTTCACAAGCTGCACCTACAATGAATAGCTACTCCATTGCAAAAAAACAACATTTTATATAAGACATTTGCAAGTTTTTTTAACCTAGCGTGAATTAAATATCCACCTCATTAAGCGCTCTTTTGGTTTTATGACTTCTAAAGTATTCTGTTATGATTTGAGAAACAGCTGCAAACGTTTCTATGCCAGAGTGAACTGTCTAAACAAATTAATCTGAATCAATGAATGAATTAAACTATTTCAGACCTTTTAGTACAATTGTTTGACTAATTAGATCAATTCTGGCATCACTATTTCTGATTCTAAACAGATACATGACATGATTGCTAAAATATAATCAGACAAGGATTTATCAATAATCGTTTACTCGGGGCACAGTGTCCACAAATAACAGTAACACCGTCTCCATTGGAGCAGATGTCCATCATGTTACTAAATTAATTTGTCGTGAGCAATGTCAGATCCACTAACTTTATCTTTAAAGTCATCTATTTGAGTCACATTATTTAAAAAAAATAATAATTTGGATTTGGCCTAAATAATAAGTGCCACACACTTTTTTCTTGATAATGCACATCAGGCAAACGCAGATACATACTGGACTGGGGGGTGGTATGTATGAACGGGCATTATTTGAAGGACTTGAGGGGTTAAGAGGTTGTGTGAACAATAGGCTGTGGTTAGATTCACTTATTGAATAGACCAGAGGGTCGTAGTCTCGGGGGATGGGTGGCACTATATGTCTACATGCCTATCCTGATGGCCAGCAAACTCCTCCTATGAATGACAGATGGCACCTTTCACCTTGTAAACTGAGAAACAGAAATTGGGCGGAACCTTAAGAGTAACATGAAAGAGCTCCAGAATTCTTATTGGGAATCAAGACAATTCAACAGCCAATCATTGAGAAGGGACACGCAAACTACATATACACTCCCTGTTGGGACTGGTGCAAAACAATGCCCTTTGGGAAATGTAGGAACATGATGTGTTTTGTTGTAAGGTCACCACATGTGCTCTTCTGCCCCTGCTGTATCTGTACATTTAGGACAGGTCCCTCCCTAAACAAGTCCTCACCTGTCTGCCTCCTGCTACTGCCTACTCTGACAGTGGGACAATAAATCGGCCGCATAGTGATGCCGTATATTGGATTTGCAACAATGTATCTAATCAGAAGCATGTCAGATGGACCAGGATCAATCTCTGGTGTAGTGGCTAACTCAGTGAATAGGTTCATATGGACATTTTACAGATGAGAATAATTATTCCTTATCATCATATCACAGGTTTGTGATGAGTAAATAACTGGCATTTAATTAGGCAATAATGTCACACGTAATGTGCAAATACAAATACAGTGTCAGTAATCAGATTGCATTCGATTCGCTTTACCAGTAACTTTTGTGCAACAAATTGTTGGTGCAGATTAGAAACCACTGCTAAGAAAAGATATTTAACATTACCACTGTGAGGTTGACCAGTATACAACATTACAAGCATGAGACTAACTACTATGAAAACTTTAGGGGAAAAAAAACCTTCTACAGACAATACATAAGTTAAAAAATAAATAAATAAATAAAAACACACAACAAAAATAAAAACAGATAATAATAATATTGATAAGAGTTAACAGAAAGTTATAAACTTTACGAATATTATTAAATAATATCTTAAATAAAGTTGATATTTTATATCCAACATTAATAATATATTTTAGAAGAACTTCCTGCATGTTTCTACATGCAGTTGAGACTATTCATATGTGATGAGCACATCTATGCACTTGCACTCAATAAAGTAGATGCAAACAAATGTTACAGTTGCATCTGAAGGATTGCACATGAATATCCCATGTTTCAAGTCACATAGAAGTTCCGCACTTGTTCTTAGCGATCTCAAGGAAACCAATACTTTCATGTTATAAAGTAACCTGCGTTTATAAACTTTAGCCAGAGCGCGCGTGATTAATCCAAAGCAATGGCAACAGTTGTTTCACTTTAAGATGTAACTAAAAGAAGTAACAAGCAATGATTACTTACCGCAGAATCCGATTTGAGCACCTCTGTACTTATAGTGAGAAACAGCAGTAACACCGCGCCGAGACCCTTTAAGTTCATACTGATTTTCAAAGAGCCTGCCCTTTTAACATTGACAGTTACCACTATGAACACTTATTGAACTTATCATATTCCTTAGTTAAGCTAACTGCAAAACCAGCACGTTTTTTTCAAAAGTTACAGAGGAATTCTTGCAAAGTCTCAAGGCTGTCCAGTGCTGGCAGTGCTCGCAATAATGTAAGCGTCACTTTACTCAATCCCCTTAACCTGCTCCCTCACTACTTCATATCCCTCCGCCAAATACCACACTAGATCCACGCAACTTTTACGTTTTAAAATCACGATAGGATGAAAAGTTACATTTAAATATCGTTTGGGCCTTTTTGCTAGACAAACAATTATTATACACTATTTAACTCAATGTTTCTTTCTTTTACATTTATAAGGGGATTTATTAGCTATGTCGTGGCGGAGGACGCATCACATACAAATATTATAACAAATAAACATTTGCATTCTTTTTTTTATACAGTTATCAAACAGTATGAAGAAGAAGAAAGGCTATATTATTCTTACGTATTATAGTTATAAGCTATATTAAGTTTACTTTTTGCCTAATTGTTGCAGTTGCATTGGCTGAAATAAACCGAGATGGCTACATATAAAGGTTTGCTTGCTCTATTCTGCTATTTTAAGGCTAAAAAGGGGTAATTCTGCAGCCTACGACTTATTATTACTCAGTTAGACATGTAAACAATTTTTGTGTTAATGTAATTTTCATTATGCTTTATTGTGTCCAGTTGTGTGTGAGAATTAGGCCAGGTTAAGGATATTTCAGCTTACATGAGTGGCACACTGTTTACTGATAAGTTTGTAAGCCTGTAGTTGTTATCTCTGTTTGTTTGGAGGCAAAAGCGTGAGTCGCGGGTGATTGACGGCTGGAAATCCCGCCCCCTTGTAGAGCACAGCGCACTTGCAGCGGTGCGTGAATCGACTCCGCCGCGAGGAGAGC
This sequence comes from Enteromius afrohamiltoni, assembly GCA_034779775.1. Lineage (NCBI taxonomy): Eukaryota > Metazoa > Chordata > Actinopteri > Cypriniformes > Cyprinidae > Enteromius > Enteromius afrohamiltoni. Next base: position 20,959,749 of record JAUYWG010000040.1, read on the forward strand.
GTTTCCAACACAGAAGTTTCTTGTGAGTGAACTTCTCTTATTCTCAGAGGACACACAGAAGCCAAACTTTATATAATACTCATTGCATGTGCAAAATATATTTCCATCTCTCGTCTCGACCCTAATTGTTTATATTTTTCCTTACCTCACTTCTTGCTCTTCGAAGTGGACGAACCGCTCACCGGATTCTCAAATGAATAGGTTTGAAGCCATTAAAAGAGGCTTACCGTGAAGACGCCGAGGATACATTACCTGCGTTTTCCTCAAAGCTTTGCAAAATGAAGCTTTGGTAAGTACATTGATGTCTGGAGATGGAATTTTATTAGGCTACGCTTGGTTACAAATTCAGACACTTGCATGTTAAATAGTGAACTGTCAGTTTTAGTCACCGAGTTAAATAAAGGGCTTTATTTCTTTAGAGCACAGATGATCGTTTTGTTTATCTCCCTTCACAGGAGTTTTGTGTTAGCAGTTGTCTTGTATGCAGTGTCTGCTCAAGGGGTGAGTCTTCTATCACTACTAAACCGCATAACAGTACTTCGCCTTTAATTGTGTGTTTTGCCGCAAGTAGGCTATAGGATATATGTTCTTCCTAATATACCATCATCATGTTTGGGTTAGATTTTGTAGACACATTTGAATATTTTTTATAGGACCGAATCACTTGACAAATTACAACCTGCGAAGGTTTGTGTTATTAATTTGTGTAAATGCTTTGTTACTGTTGAAAAAATCATTCGTTTTTCAGTTTATTTTCTTGTTTGATGATTTGTGAAGTTTTTCAGTCCTCTCATCACCCACCTGACAAACACTCCTCCTTCTAATTAATATGCAAAGGACCCTGTTTCCACACCCATCTGTTCTTCATCTGTTTTATTTTTTCCTTTTTTAAAAGTCTTTACAGAAATCGTAATAGATTAGTAGAGTCATTAAATTGTTCTTATTGCTGGAAAAAAAATGAAGGAGGTATTAAGGTGCATGTTTTATTGTTTCATATAAGGTTAATGTGAATGCTCATAGAGGAATAATAAAAAGCTCTTGAAGGGGGGTTGTGATTTAACTGTTCTGGGTGTCTGTAGAAGTTAAGGAGTGGCTCTGGGTGTGGGAAATAGGAACAGAGTCTTGCATTTAATTCCAGGAGTTAATGGGAGCAATTGTAGAGAGCATTCGAGAATATATAGAGGTTATCGAGCAGCATTTTGGATGGGCTCAACCTGACATGAGAGTGATGCTGGTGGGATGGTGGGTTGTTGCTTGCAGTGTAGCCTAGTCATGAAATAATTACAGCCTGCAGTAACAAACGGCTTAGCAAAGTAGCAATTAATAGAGGGCTGGATTTTCTTCAAGTTCCTTGTGTAGCATGAAGCAGTCATGTTTTGCTTCAAAGTGGTCTACAATGGTTAGAGTTCTAGGAGTCAATTAGGATGGGGTGTATGCAAATAAGTCTTGACTCATTTGCCCCCATCACCCCACTTTAAACATAGATCTGTTTGAAATATCACATATATATATGCCTTTAGATACTTATTTATTTGTAATAAAACAATTGAATAATATTTCTTTAAATTGTTATTGTTATATTCTCCATAGTGGAAGAACATTTCCCAAAATGCCAGTGCTTGTAAAATCTGAATTTTAATTCAGTAAATTCTACTACCTGTAAGCCAGTTCAACTTCCTGTGTGGGGTTGCCACTCCAGAACTGATAAGGAGCCAATTCTTAATTCTGAACTTTGCATATGCCTGAATCCTGAATTTTAAGTCAAAAAATCAGAGACCGAATAAAGTCACGTGGTCACAGGAGCTGCGTTTGAAGTGCTTGTTAATACCAAGTGTGATCTCTGAATGCAGAGGCATTTGGTGTAAATAAAGTGCAGTTGATTGTTGTCGGTACTCAGTACAGTATATGAGAAACAAAACATTTTGGTGACGCAGTTGATGTGGATGGAGACCAGTAAGGGGCCAAGCAGTGATCCCTGTGGTACGCCAATGGTGTTGAGCGGGCCTTACCGTTTTGCACAACCTATTTTTCAGTATCAGATTAAATCTTAGACCAAGAAATGCTTTCAGATTTAAAACCACCACAAACAAAAAAAAAAACATCATGCACCCACGTTCAATAGATGTTTGGGAAGTAAAACTCAGCTTTCTGGACAGCTTTCAGTTTTCTGGACAGTGACAGTGAGCTTAAACAACTCCTAAAGTAGACATCATTTCAACTCAAACTTTTTGGAGGTAGATGGAGCTTGTAGAGAGTCAGACCTCCAGCATTATTCAGATAAGGTCAGCAAGAATGAGGAGAAAAGTTCTTAGGAGTCTTTGAAGGGGTCAAGACAGAGGTCAGGGTCTTAGGTGAATGGTTTTACCATTCCTTTTTTATCCTACAGGCAAGAACAATCAGGCTTTATTGCAGTGTGCTGATATTTAACCGCTTGTACATGGATTTTGAAAGGTCAATTGGTCTAAATTCTTTAACTGGATTAGGGGGCAATACATGGAATCAGGTGTTTGTGAACTAGTGAAATAAAAGTAGAAGCATGTAAGCATATAAAGAAGACTTTAGAAAATGAACTTAAGTGTTACTATCAAACTATATAAAAAAGCTCAATGTTTATGAGATTTTGGTGTAATTTCTTTGTGACAACTAAGCAAATGTTTTGATTATACATTTTTAGTAGACCTTTTTAAGAAATATTTCATGCCAAATGACGTTAGAATTTGTCAAAAGGCAAGGAGAAACAGTTTACCAGTTTAAACAGTTTAGGCCCTTTGAAAACAAAGTCTCACTCTTTGTGTTACACACCAGGAAAGATGTTTTTAGAAAAATATAGTTTGTGTATTTGATCATGCTAAAATATAAATAAGATATCATAAACTGAGTGGGGTAGTAGTTCAAATATTTATATAAAGACTTTACCTTTTACCTTTAAAGACTTTAGAAACACACTCCATATCTTTTATTTTGATACGTATGCACTCTTAAGAACATTTTTCTTCTTACAGTGACATGCAAGAACGTGTGTTTTATTCACTTTTCTTCTCCAAATCCTTCTGGCAAAACAGACAATTATATCTCGTAGCCTTTCTAATACAAACTGATATTGTTTGTGATAGTATCCTGTCCCACTTAGTACTGGAGGAGCCTTTTTGATGTGTTCTATAGCACAGCATGAAAGAAACCGCAGCGAAAATATTTGGACGAGTACGACCTCTCGTACACACCATATCAGCTGAGAGAGAGGGAATGAGTGCTTTATGCGATCGAGAAAAATATGAATGCGTGTTACATTTCTTTAGCTGAGGCAATGGGTTCCAATAACTAGGTGCACGTAGAGTAAAGGAATCCTTTCCCTTTAACATCCCCAGAATAAAAAATGGACTTGTTTAAAATATTTAGTGTAAAATATCCGTTTTATTGTCACCTGTAATAACTGCCTACTTTATGTACGTAACAGTAGGGATTAATGTTAGGTCAGTGTTAAGGAGAGGGAGGTGGATTGTAATGAAAAAAGCCACAAAACAAGCATGACTTATCTTTATTAGCATTCTTTTCTCACAGTTGCACAAGGAACTGTTGTGCTTTTGGTGTGAATATTGTCTTAGTGCTATCATGCTTTCTTCCCCTTGAGAAATTCCTGGGCTGCCTGGTACGGCGTGTTGAGTTTTTCTGCATCTCTCCTTGCTGCAGGTGTCGCTTTCTTGAACATTCCTCCAGGTCAGACCAAGACACTTTGTGATTGCTTTGTGATTTGTTAGTGCCCCTCGCCATTTAAACCTTCCCTGGGGCACAAATTCTCATGTCCCCTCCATCAATTTAAAAGCTGTAACACCAGGAGGTAATGTTTATGGCCCTCAATTTGATAGTAGGATAAGTGGATAGAGATAGATGAGTTGACAGCTCTAGACAATTGAGGGGAAAATAGAGAAGTTTGCTGTATCTGTATTATTGAAATAATAGCAAGCAGTCAGATATTTTTTTATAGCTATTATCCTGGAGCAGTACCCCCCCACACACATTGCCATTGTTAATTAATTGGTTTGTAATTTCTAAAACAGTAGAACAGTGTAAAAATATCTGCATTGCATTCACATTGTACTGTATTCTTTCATTCTTTCCTTCCTGATTAAGCCTATAGCCCCAGATGTACTATAAAAGTGTACTGTATATTAATCTTATTGTTTGTGTACACTCTCCTTATGGTACGTTCACACCAGATGTGACCTGCGCAAATTAGTGGCATGCTTGAACATTTCGATTCCCAACAAACACAAATTCACGTGATGGGAGGGGCTTCTGCCAGGCGGTTCCAGTCTCTGTAAGTGCGGTCATATTTTTGAGTATATCTGATAGGCAAACTTTGGTTTAATGAATCAAGTATTTATTTCCTTTTTATTCCTGTTTCTATTAAAGTACGATGATATATCGTACAGCTCCTTCACATACAGAGGATTTTGTCCTCCATAGTTTTAGAATTTGCTTGCTAGTAATCACGTCAGTACTAGAGCAATTTTTAGATTCAAAGTTCAGATTTTCCAACGATTTGTGCAAAAGTAACTTGACATTATTATTGGAGACCAGCAATAATAAGTTAGATTACATAATAATGGCAATATATACATATCAGAATTGAGCTACTATGGGAGGAACTGGACCGTGATGTCCGTAAGAAGCGTCCAATCAGTGTGAATCATCTTTTGGCAAACCTTCCGGAGGCTTGGAATAATATATTAAATCTATGTTTGAATAAACTGTTAGCTCAGATACCCAGATTATGAGCTGTAATAGGTGGATATTTCGATGAATCGAAAATTAAAGTATTTTTTGTCCAAAAAAATTGTAATATTGTCCAAAACCCCACTTTTGGAGAGCAGTGTATCTGTTTTCAAGCTTCTTTTCTTAATTATAAATGTAAAGATTGGAGCAGGAGTTTTTTTGTATTTTTGTACTTTGTTTGTTTCATACACATTAGGTTTAGTTACTTAGCAAAAATGAGTTAATCGTGATGTCAGTGAGAGCTTTACTTCTTACATGGCCTGTTTTTACTGTACAGAGGCTTGTGCTTGGTCCTTTAGATCTGCACATTTTCGACAGTTTTACTGCTTTTTCATCTTTCATGACGATGGATAGAATCTGTGTATGTTTGTAGCACCACGTGTGTGGCCCGGCTTTTACTGCTTCACTCTGTCACATCTCCAGCCAGGCTCTTCTGTTAAGTCCTGCTGTTACAATCAATACAACATTAGTACAAATCACAGCATGCTACTGTGACATGTTCGACCGCTAAGGGTAATTGAGTTTTATACAGGTTGTAAAAGCCTGCTAAGCGTCCTTTTCCCTTACCATTTCCCATAGCTCCACATGGCCTTTTTTGCCCATCATAAGTCATTTCTTTCTTTTCTTTTTTATCTTTATATCTTCTATCCTGACCGCTGTCTTTTTGTTATATGTTCCTTCTTTTCACTGAACTATTCAAATCATCCAGCTAGTAGCTCTTCAAAAGTCTCAATAATAAATTCCAGAGATTTGAGAGATTAAAGTATCGAAGGTGATGACAGATTTCTCCTCCACAGCTGATTAAAGAGAGTGACAGGACTAAAGGCATGCAAGTGACATCTCTGCCTTGCCATCAACTCTACACGTATGATCGAGCTCACTGAGGTCCATGTTCACTCATGTTCAAAGCAAATACAGGGTCGAAGGTTACACTACGGAACAGAGTGAGAGTGTGTGGAGAGAGCATCTTAACATTCTTTCCTTCACTCACGGGTTTCTGAAACAATGTAAAATAAAAAAAGAAAAGAAAGGACATACTGAAACAGAAAACTACTACCTTAGGGCATTTCTGAGATTTGTTACAGGGTTCTTGCTGCTAATTGCTAGGGTACTGCAGTACGATTTATTACTGACAAACAAAAAAATCTAAGAAATTAGACATCTGATTACAAGTTTTCAACAAGTTGCATAGATGCACAGGAGATGTTTTGTGGGTGTAGATATTTGTTTAAACCTCTACCAAAAATAAGATACTGGATACTTTAGATTGGTCTGGTTGCCCGTTGAATGCTACATTGCTTAGAAAGTTGCTCCGTGTATCCTCAGCCTTTGTGATTTTTGCTTTTCTCTTTTCATGAAGGAATGAACGAGACACACAGATAATAAGCATTTATAATGATGTACAAACGCAGTTCTCACACTGAGAGCATGGAAAAATAGACAGATGAAAGATTGATGGAAGAAAATACAAATTCCCCTCAGGGTTTAAGAGTTTTTCTGCTTAAAGGGGGCCACCTTTTTATCAAAATGTATAGGTAGGTTTATGTTCTTTTAGTTCGTTGTACATGCCTTGTCTTACACAATCTACATGTCAGTGCCGCCTTTGGCTGGATTTACTCTTTGCTTTGAAATGGATTTTTGCTCTTTTCTTTGTTTTTCTTTCATTTGTTGACGGCTGGCTTGCTTTCACTCACTCATTCTTTCAATTCCTTTTTGTACCCCACCCTTCTCTGTCATCCGTATAACCTTCAGAGTAAATTGGCACCCTCGGGACAAAACCCTCGAGCGCAGTTTTATTCATTTATATGTTCACCATTGTTGTAAATGACCCTAATATAGACATAAAAATAGAAGTACACTGTTTTATTTTGTACTGGGGAGTGGGAATAAGTAAGTATTGACAATGAGTAAGCAATCAATACCACACTCATACAGCATCTGTCTAATTAATGCATCTTGCTGTTAATGTACTGCAAGAAGGCCTGTTTCTGGAACAGCTCTGCTTATTCATCTGTGTTTGGCTTCCCCTCCCTCTCTACGGTACTACATCATCCTTTCTTCCCTCTGTTGTTTGTTCCTCACATATCCATTGTACAGAATCTCCTTAATTCCTCCTTCATTCTTTATCTATGATGTGTCCACCTGTGAGTTATATAAACAGTTTATCAGTAGCTGATGCCAAGTGTTTGTTTGAGCTTGAACTGTCTGAGGAGGCTTTTAGTGCTATTGAAATTTTTTTTCACATAAAATGTTATGTCATGCCAAACCTGTATGATGTACTTTCTTCCATTGAAGATGAAATTAGATATTTTAAAGAGGTCTAAATAACACTGGATCCCATTGACTTTGGGTCAAATATTTAGTTTCACAGAAGACAGCAAGTCATACATGTTTGGAGCACATTCGTTACCCTGACCATAAATATTAGTACTCCGTTTTCAGGAAGATAATTCTGTGAGTTGCACTGAATCAAAATTGCCTAGTTGAGGAAAAAAAACCCTCAAAGATAAGTCACTTTGGAGTAAAACTCACAGTGTATTATTATAACGTACAATAACATGTGCGTTCTTGAATCTATAAATTGTCGACATGTGGGAAATGTGATATGCAAATAAACTTGGCTTCGCATAGCTCTCTAAATGCGCTTGAAGTGCATTAAATACATGAAAGTCGCTTTGGAGTAAAAGCCGCAGCCTGTTTCAGATGATGAAAAACGTGACTTATGTTCCTTGATATACAGTACTGCTGCTGCTTACCTTAATAAGCTCTTCTTAAGCTCAAACATGAGTGTGTGAATCTGTAATATTACAGTGTAATCTACTATAGCATAGTTCAGCTCAGCACGGTCAAGTATTATCATGCATAAAGCATCGCAAGTATGTGTGTCACGTTATTGTTAAATTAGAGATCATTTTAGTGGTAATATAAACGGCTGCAGTCATTTGGAGTTTCAGTGCACTACATCGCTTGTGGGTGGAGGGATGGAATGAAAAATGGTATACGTCAGCCCCCCTCCAGACCTAAGCCCCTGGAGCTAGACATTCCCATGATGGCATTCCCAAATCCGTGATGGGGCAGGCCTCAGCTTAGTCTCCAACCGTTGGCTAAGCAGCTGAACCCTCTCACCTGCACCACACACACACACTCATCACCTCTGATCCTCTGTATTATTACCCTCAGTTCTGATGCTTTCTTCTTTCTGCTTCTCAAACATTTACCCTCCTGCTTAATCCAAGAATATCATATCTTTCTGGAGACCACCATTTACTTACTCTCTTCTCCTCCCCCCTCTTGTCGCCTCTCAAGAAGATCAATGTTCTTCATCACTCTCTCCACGACCTTTTTACCTGTCGGTCTCACCTGTCTGTTCCTGCTTTACTGCTCCAAGGCAGATTTAAAGCAGATCCTGCAGGTTTTCTTTTTACTCCTTCGGCCTGTAAAAGACAATGAAGGTGTAAAAGAGGAAAGAGAATTAAGAAGGAAATGGAGTGGTGGTCTTCACGTTTAAATATATTTAAAGTCTAATGGTTCGAGTTGTTTCAGAAATAGTTGGGTGGGTTTGAGTTTTTATTTATTGTGCGTAAAGTTTGTCAGCTCATTGGTTGGTTGAGTGTCCTCCAGCCAAGTCATTATGTTTCACCATGTTTTACAGCCAAATGCGGTCTGTGGTTTCTGTTAATGGCCGAGATTTGTAACTGGTGAAGAAAAGCACATTAACTCTATCCGTGCCCTTTTTCAAGCAGTAATCGTTGATAAGAACATGATATGTTATTTCAGTAAGGTATATGTATTCAGCACTCAGAAATGTTTATATTGAAATTTTGAAGTATCATGGGCTTTAGTGTTGTGATAAAGTCAGACATTATTGGATTTTTTTCTGAAACTATAGTAGACATGAAATTTATAGAAGGCTAATAATGAAATAAATTGTAAAAAAAATCTGTAAATTACAATATCAAAATACAGTGCCCTCCACTAATATTGGCACCCCTGGTAAATCTGAGCAGATGTGACTGTGAAAATGAATCTGCATTGTTTATCATTTTGATCTCCACAATTCGAACCTATCGTTGAAGTAAAACAATTGAAAATAGGGATAAAAACTCGAAATGAAAAATGAAAAATGTTGAAATAAATGTTTTCTCCAATACATGTTGGCACCCAATTATTGCGACGTCCTTTTCCCAAGATAACAGCTCTGAGTTTTCTCCTGTAATGCCTGAAGAGTTTGGAGAACACCTGATAAGAGAAAAGAGACCACTCCTTCATCCAGAATACCAGCTCCATGACGGTGCTTCTCCTCTTTAGTTCACCTCACTCATTTTCGGCAGGGTTCAGGTCAGAGGACTGGGACAGTCATGGCAAAAGTGTTTGCTGCTAAAAGCTAATTTTGTAGTTTTTTTCTTAAACCCTTATAAACAACATGTGCTGATGTAGGGGGTATTTGACTATTTTTTTTAAGGTTTTCTGACCCTGAGACTAAACTATTTTTTGCAATTCTCCAGCTGTGGTCCTTGAAGTCTTTAGCCGCTCAAACTCTACTCCTCGCCGTGTATTAGGAGGATAGAGACACGTCCTCTTCCATGTTGATTGGAAATTCATAATTACTTCCCTGATGGTGGAAATGATAATTTTCGCTGCTCTAGCTCTTTTCTTAAAGCCACTTCACTAATTGGTGAAGCTCAGTTTTCTTTTGCTGCACATCATAAATATATTATTAGTTTTATTTTATAGGTTAGAATTGTGTGAATTTTTTTGAATGGAAGATAAACAATGCAGATTTATTTTCACAGGGTGCTTAAAAAAGTGTTGTAATAAGACACAATAAAGACAGACATTATTGGATTTTTTTTGAAACTGCAGTAAACATGAAATTTCTACTGCATGAGAATTTAAATAAATTATGAAAATGTAAAATTGAAATGAAAAAAAAAATCTTAAAATGAAAACGTCAAAATATAACACTTGCTAAAAATATTAAATGTTTTGTTTACCTGCATGTCATATGACTATTAAACGACAACAGAGTACAGTAAACATGCAACTGAAATATTGAAATATTCATTTAAAATATCAGTAAGTACGTCAAGTAGATATAATTTTTTAAATGTATATAAAGGTGTTCAACTAACCACAGTATTCCTGATCTAAGAGGAACAGAATTCTTATTTGTGATTTATCTTTAAATATTTCTAAATATTTTGTCTGAGCATTCCCTGTCCTATCAGTCAAAGAAGACATGTAACTGGTTGGCGGACATTATGCATATACATGAGTGCGTGCATGTCTTTATGTTTATGCCATATTAATGATAACCAAACGTGTGTATTCCACACATCCTGCAGTGCTGTAAGTTATCAACTAACTCTGTTTGCCTCAGGACGCCGGCAGTCTGAGAGGAAGTGTAAACAATCTGTCTCTGTTCTGTTCATTCATTAACATCCAGCTTTGTAGTATGGATTACACCAAACTGTGGTCAAAAACACTGCAGGTTTCAGGAGGACACAGACACAAGATGAGTTTGGTTCAAGGCTTACTACATTTTTAAAGTTCAGGAGCAGCTTGTTTTGGCATCAGCACTTCATCTAATGAATCTCCCCACATCAGGTCATTTCCTTATTTGAGAACTTTCTTTTGGGTGTCTCTCTTTTTTTTTGGCACTGTTTGAGCCAACATGGGAGGGCATACCTTTAATTAATGGGAAATATATAACAACATGTGTTGCTGATTAACTGTGTTTAACGATCCATTGAACTGATTCAGAGATATGCCCCTATCCTGGCTTAAGTAATTACATCTGTATCACTGTGTCTTCAAACCAAATGGGACTTTAACCTTACCAGGTTGGTGTGGTGTAAACCATTAGGTGCAACTTCAGCAATGTGTTGAGGTATAAATTGGCTTCACAGGAGGATTCAGACCACTGCTCAAAGTCTAGCGCTGATTTCCTGAGGCGGTGATGGAAAAGATACTCCTTTTCTTAACACTTTGTGCTCTTGGGTCTTGCAAACGGCCAGTCGTTGCACTCTCCTATAACTCAAAATGAGTTTTAATGTTTTCCTGGTGTGACTTCAAAGTCTCTGACTCTGACCTACTGCTGAGTGGTGGTTTCCTGTAGCGCTCATAGCAGGTGGTCTGCACAGTGTCTCTTACGTAGAATGTAAAAAAAACATTCTGTAGAAATAAAAAGGTTCTGGAAATTGCTTCTATTTTGTCCATATTATTAGCATCTTTATCCAGTTTGTAAAAATGTTAAGCTTAATTGCTTTAGTAGTTTTTCTCTGGATTCAGATATTTTCTTTAGAATAGGTGCCTTACATGTGTCTTGCATACACACTACATTTACATCCTAACATGTTCGGACAGTTAGATAAACATTCACATATCACTTTACATGCCTTTTTTTATTTACATGCTGTTTATAAACTCTGTTGTGTGTTCTGTGGACCCAAATGCGCTAGAACATGTCAAGATGTTTTTACAAGCCCCATATGGGCTTTCCATCACAAAGGTACCAAACGAACACAGTTTTCATACATGTAGAGGTTGTGTAAGTTGTAAATCAGCAGGACCTCTCACTCACCATGTAAAAATATCGAATCCCCATTTGGAATAAATGAATCATATAATATATGCTCAACTATGATACTGGAGACATTTACTGCTCTACATGGTTGAGTTGTACTTCTAATGGAGAAATATGAGTCAGTAAGTGTGATTGCTAAAAAGCATAATATTTTCTTATGCAGGATGAAAGCTTGGCCAAAAAAGAGTTTACAGAAACAAGCTGAACTAACAGCTTTTAGAGCATGGCAAACTGAGATCACACCAATGGTCCATGGTCCCCTTCCCCTACTCATCTTTTCCTTGACATGGGCCTGTGATATTACTCCAGCTTTCAAGTTCTGCTTCACACCGGCCAGGGAAGTTTTACTATACACATGCTTTGGTCCGAAAAGGAGCATATGGAGGATAGACCTATGCCTGCCCTAAACCTTCATCAACCTAACAGCCAGTAGATTCCCAGAGGAAAGCTTTTTTTGCTCAGAGTTCTTTATTATAACTAATGTTACTCTAAATAAAAACAGATATACAACGACAACTGTTGTCATATATCAAAAGTATAAAGCTATAAAATAAATGTAGGTAGATAAAATGTATAATTACATAAGACTGTTGGTCGACCGATATATCGCCAAGGCTGATATCGGCTGTCAACCACCCTTTCCAGATATCGGCATCAGCCTTTCGGCCATAAAAAAACCCATATCGGTCGACCACTACATAAGCCATGTTCATACTGAAAATTGCAGATATTTGGTTGCAGTATCATGTGTCATGGACTTTGTTATTGTGGCAAAAATCGTTTCTAAAGCCAGTGAAGACAGGACATTTACAGGGACTAATAAGTAAACTAACGAAATTAAATCCATTCAGTTCAATCACTGTGGTTATGATATGAAGCTGAATTTATTGTTAAAGACAGTTTTACTGTCTTTCAAGAATCATAAAAAGAACATATGAGGTAAAACTATTAAAAACTATCCATGTTTCAGATATTTAAATGCACACAAGTAAAATACAGACAATTTCTTTATGGAATAAGCATTAATAATAATTTCAAACATAATTTGATGACATGTTATTGGCTATTTAAAGCAAACATTCCTAATACAGTGTTACTGTGGCTGTCATATGACAAGCTTGACATGTTATCATGTGATATATTCTAAAATAACAGTTGCCTTGTGTAACTATCCAATAAGCATTGCTCAAAAGTCGAATTAATTAATAAACTGTCTTTATAAATGTTGTTAATTATCTCATCACCCTGTTGATGGGGGGTATGTCTGTGCTTGTGTTGCCCTGGGCTACACAGATTGTTGGGCTGAAATAAGCCTCGTTGAATTCAGGGGTTGCCACGGGCCAAGGATCTGCTTCGTTACAAACCCTAATCATCTCAATAACACACAGGCCGGTGGAGGGGGGTTTGGCAGAACACTGCCTGAGGTGCCAGGCAGAACAAGAGTGGAATGACATGGATTTTAAATGGCTAGAAATCAGGAGAAGGGGGATTGGTTTGAAATTGACCAAAGATGTGGTCAGCGACATGTAAAGTCCTGGAACAAGAATGCAGATAACATGCTGAACGTGTTTGTGTTTGTGAGGATGAGCGATCTTCAGGTGCACCCGATGGGGTCTCACGCTAAGACATGTTAGCAAAGCTCTGAATGTTGTCTTTATTCACCCACTCCCTATTCCTCTGAATCCGTCCATTCCTTCACATATTCATTTTCCCAGCTAAGGGAATGACATACCTGGAAGACTCTAAACGTCCACGTTGCATTCCACAGTATTAAAATGTTGTTTTTCTTCTATAGCTTTATTGACTGTAAATATTAACATGTATCCGAAAGCCAATGGTAGGGGAAAATAAAAACCTTTTTCATGACACAACAAGCTGGTATATGTTTGGAATTTACCCTCTAAACAGATCTCAATCATAATAAATGTAATGGAAAGCCCAGGAAACTGCTCAACACCTGTGAATACATATTAAGCCGGCAAAATCGAATGTAAATATTTTTCTTGGACTGAACACTCAAACAGATTTTGCCTCAAGTAATTCTTAACTTATCGAGTTGTAGAATTAACAAACATGTAAGAGGAGAGGACATGCGTATACACAGCCATTTATAGATCTGAAAGATGGCTATTTCTGAACGTTTCACCTCCGCTTCTCTTTTTAGAACCCAATGAGTGTCCACTTAGTGCCTGTTGCAGTGTTAAAGGCTTGTTGCTTTACTTTGTTTGACCCTTGCTCTTCTTTACGTTTCTCCATTCATCAAACATGCTTTCAGATCTCAGAGGACTGTGATGTCTCCTGTCCATCAAACCTCCTTTAACTTTGATAATAATAAAAGGTGTTAAAGTTGCAAATATAGCAGAGAAGTTATTGTTCAAGGATGAAGAATTAGTACACTGCAAAAAAAGCTTTACTAGCCTAGATTTTTTTTTAGTCTTGTTTCTACAAAACGTTAAATTAAGAAGAAGTTTCCACAAGTAAAAATATTGTTCAAAATTAAGTGACTTTTTGCTTGGAACAAGCTAAATAATCTGCCAATGGGATAAGCAAAATAATCTTATTTTAAATAGAAAATAAGATTATTTAGCTTATCCCCTTGGCTGATTATATTTTAAAAACAAGACAATGATTTATTTCTTTTAGATATTTTGGCTGGAAACAAGAAAAACAATCTTGGCTAGAGAAGCATGTTTTGCAGAGTAGTCTTCCAAAGTTTTAATTTATAAGCACAATGTATTTAAGCTTCAAAGATCCATTACATTGGAAGAAATGAAATAATGTGCATTCTTCTATTGAAAATATCTGTGCATGGCAAAATGTAATAAATGGAGCATATTCAGACATTCTTATGGATAGCTGAATGCATTGCTAAATTAACCAAATATCTGATAAACAACCATGCTTTTGGCAAGCAGCAGGCTTGCAATTTTTTTTAAATCAGAATAGTTTTCTGCATCAATTCCATGAGTGAAGAATAAAAGTGCCTTTATATAGTGGCATTTATAACTGAAAGCTGTCTATTTTCCTTATCTTTAATGGCCAGTGCAATAAAACATTACAGTGCATTATTAATCCAGTCCAAAAGCAACTGAATATTGCACGTCTGCGTGTGAACTTGTGTTTATAAAGCATGGAATGTCTAAAATGGGTCTATCTGGTCATGCCCAGTGACAATCATTTGTCAAAATCAGATAATTATGACGATAAACAGCTTTTCTTTCAACGTCAAACCAAAGCTTGAACTGATGAACATACACAAAAGACAGCAAAGGAGTGCACACATTTATTTAGTCTTTTGTCAGTTGAACATAGAGCACATATAAACACATGTACTTATGCACGTTAGCACAGGTTCATGTGTTGATGAGTGACGATTAGTTATGTGATGGAGGGCTCCCAACTTTAGACTGGGCCTCAATGCACTGTCATTAACCTCAGATGCCACAAAGTCAACCGGGCAAAGAAAGGCCCCTTCAGTATTGAAAACCAAGCATAAAACTCAACATACCTTTTAACACAGCACATCAGCTCCTGTCATTCTACACCCACAATCTGAAGTAGGGCTGATCACCTCTTACTATCTCATATCAGGATTCAGACAAACATGTCAGTCCAACACCAAACATTCTCCCCAGGGTAAATCACTAAGAAAAAATTAAAATACTTAAGTAGGGACCAGTTCTTGCTATCCAGTAGTTGGTTCCAGTTAGTTCTATATAATTTAAACTGTATATATATATATATATGAAAAACAATGTCAAATTTACC
Organism: Enteromius afrohamiltoni; assembly: GCA_034779775.1. NCBI lineage: Eukaryota > Metazoa > Chordata > Actinopteri > Cypriniformes > Cyprinidae > Enteromius > Enteromius afrohamiltoni. The sequence continues at coordinate 20,974,876 of JAUYWG010000040.1, forward strand.
TGGAAAACTACATTCATGACCTACTACTGTCCCATGAGGCCTCAAAAGAGGAGTCTTGAAATGTCACAACTGATGCCTTAAGCTATAAGTTACTGACAACATAATTTTGGTGATGGGATGGAATTTTCATTTCCCTGAATTCAGCAGAAAGCTTAGCAGACTTCCACTAATTGTATCCCACAATTGGACTAAAAAAATTGTGTGTTGCCTTACATTGGTTGAATACACATAATCTTACTCTTGCAGGAACATGTCAAGCTTTTCAAACTTGTCATTTGAAGTAGATAAGAAGAGGAGGTGAGTAGAGACTGGCAGGGAGAAAAAGGAAGCTATATATATATATATA
>JAUYWG010000040.1:20997087-21019004 GCA_034779775.1 Enteromius afrohamiltoni
TTATTTGGACAACATTTTGATGCTTTACTGTGAACATTGTCATGGCAATAAAGCCAATTTGAACTGAATTAAATTGTCTGAGCTCCCCCTCTGTGTACCCCACCATTTCTATACATGACCACATTTAATATTTGTTTATAATTTATAAAAGTCCTGAGAATGTCATGAATGTTGTGTGAAGGTCCTCCAAATAATGTCCCCCAACCCTTTAAAGAACCGCCGCAGAATGCTTTGAGGACGTTACTAGGCAACATCCTTGACACCAGCGGGGGCCGTTCCAAGGATGTTCTAAGGAAGGAAACAATCTAAGGAAGAAAAGCATTTTTTGGCAGGTTAATGAATTTAGTGAACGAAGGCAATTTCTTGTTTCCAGTTATTTTCCTTTACCACAACGTCCTGTAAATAAAACATTATTGCTTATTTCATCACATGCTTTGTATAGTTATTTGCATTCATGCAGCTGTTTTTCTAAAGTATAATACAGAACATAACTCACTTATAGCAGTGCCCACCTTCCGCATCAATTCCTGTTTAGGGGATTGAAACCAACGTAGTGTCACGTTTGTGAATCCTCTGTCAGCCAGAGCAAAGTCTAACTGAAAATAACATTAATACACAACAGAGAATGAGACAATACACTCAAATCTTCAGATCTCAAATAACGATTAAACACTGATTTTAAAAAATGGCATAATATTTACTGATGGAGCCACTGTCATGTTATTAGTACAAATATTTGCTTCCCATATATTGATGGACAAAACTAAATCAATTAAGAAATAAATCTAAAATGATGTTTCTTTTGCTCACCTGTTTCAGAATATTTTCTCCTATTGAAGGTTCAGATAAATCAGCTCTGGAGTTAAACTGCATTTTTACAATTGATCTTTTTAAAAGAGGACCTAAACAAGGATATATCCATACATTTTTATTATGTGAATTAATTTACATTAATTAGAAAATGTATTTGAAACATATTGTCTTTGCCTGAGGACAAAAAAAAAATTCCACAATGTCATACCTTCTCCATACACCTCCACCTCACACAGAGTGAGTATCTTCATGTCTCCAGGAATGATCAGATTCACGTAACGTCCTTCCATCCCACTGCATGAGTAGTTGTAAGACTCACCTGCTGGAATAGCAGCAATAACAGCACATCTACAGACAGAGAGACAAAGGAGGGATAAAAATACTGTCACATCTGCATCATTTCATAAGAACTGTGCTTGATGTCTCATGTCCTTTCAACTTCAAGTTTCGGTAACACTTTATTTCTATAGTCCATTTTAGACATTCTACTAACATTAAGTTACTTTTCAGCAATCCACAGTATGCTACATACTGACAATAAGAAACTTTGCAAGTATATGTCAACTTATTCTCAGGGGCGGCTGGCCCATGGTGGGCAATAGTGCTTCGCCCTCCTTGAGCCACACGAAAAAAGAGATGAGAAAAAGAGTCTTATTTTGCTGGTCCTAGTCTGCATATTACTGTACCAATCAACGGCCTGAATGTCACTTTCCAACCTAAAACCCCGCCCCCTTGAGGCGATCTCAATCAGATTGAAAATCGCCCCAACCGGTCTCATAAAGTTATATTGTGAGATTTTTTTTTTCAAATTTTGGACCCTACAATGCATTATAATGGGCACAGGGAGGGCCCGCCCCGCCCCCGCCCCAACTTGATTTCATAATACGTACTGCACGCATGTGGGTAGCGAGACCGCCAGAACGACATCATGGCTGGCAACTTGAACTCCATCGTGTCATTGAGCAGATATCAAAAAAAGCAGGGAAAACACACTGCCGCGGATTTTCCCGGAGCTGGTGTGAGCGGAAAACATGGATGGCGGGATGTGAAGTGGCAAACGCTCTGTTCTGCTACCCCTGTGTCCTGATTGACCCTGAGTGATGTGTGTTATTAAATGGTGCATTGTTTATGTTATATGTTGTATTCTCCAAATGTTGAATTTTAAATAGTTGTATTGATTGCATATTGGCCGCCAAAATTATACTGAATATGTTCTGGAAAGATTTGATTAATTACAGTTTTAATATGAGAAATAAAAAGTCTTTAATTGTATTGCTGTCACGTTCTAGGTCTGTTTAGTTCTGTTTTTTGTCTGTGTTTTTTGTATTCTTGGTTTAGTTTCGTTTTCATGTGTTTCTGGTTTAGTTTCGTTTTCACGTGTTCCTGTTTGCCCTTATTTGGATTTCCTGTCATTTGTGTGATTATTAGTTGATTGAGCCCCACCTGTTTCCCTCACCTGTATTGTGTTTAGTTAATACCACGTATAAATACCATGTCTTTTGAGTTCAGTTTGGTCGGTCAACAAATGTGTTTGGTGTCGTTAATGTTACCTGTGAATGTTCTGTGAAGATTATTGGATACTTCTCCCTGGTTTGGACTTATTATTAAAATAATTATATGTTTATTGAATTCTACGTCTCCGGTGCTCTCATTCACCTGCACCCAACGTAATAAAAGTAGTATTGCTTTTTTTGTTTTGTTTTTTACTCTTGGAGGGCAAACTAGTTGATGACAATGTGTCTCCTGATGGCCATGGTGGAAGTGTATTTGAGACCATTGCAATAAATTTAATATAGCTTTTCAAAATACTGTACAGTTTGTACAGTTCATGCCTGATGTTGCCATCTAGGAACAGGGAAACCAAATCAAACAATGCAATGTAATGCTGTAAAGTTGCCTATCTGAATTTTATCATAATTTTACCCATTAAAGCGGTTATCTTTGCCATCATCGGAACAGTTGCCCCCCCAGAGGTATTTGTCAGGAGCCACTAATGCTTATTCTACTAATCTTAAACCAACCAAACAATCTACTCTGAGAGTTAGTAGACATATAGTTATAAATTAATAAGAATTGGCTTGTAGGTACAACATTACTTACAGTTAGTAAAATGTATGGACTAACAAAATAAAGTGTAGCCCAAGGTTCTCACATGGGATTGTCATTGCCATTGTTCTCCAATGTGTTTCCGATGCGAATTTCAGCTCCGTTTATTTGTTCTGCACAGCAGTCATTTCTGTTAGTGATGACCACTTCACTAACTCTGTAAATTTGACGCAGATCCAGTCTCCACCATGGGTTAGACTCAGTAGGAGTAGAGGAGCATCCCGTATACAATTGCTGGAGACCTCGATTGCCATCAATGGCCTGTTCAGAAAACCAAGTCCCATAAGTTGATGACTGTGTAGTGGTTCCATCTAATGCCCGATTTCCTAGAAAATACATGCAACAAAAATAAATAAATTCACAATACATCTTGATGCACTAAGTTTATAGTAGAGGGGATGATAGTTGTTCAAAAATCCCTTGAGGTGAAATGAGTAATTTCTGCATCACCTACTATCACCAACTGCAATTACGAACACAATGATATTGTTTCTAAAAACACCCTTCATATAGACACTATACTCAATTAACAGCAAGCTATTCCAGTGAAGAATAGTATTGAAAACTAATTGAAATGGCACAAAAAAATCTAGTTTTTGTTCGTAACCCATGTTCCCTGAAGGAGGGAACGGAGACGTTACATATGGGAACTCGCCAGAGAGACCGATTGCCTTTGAGCTTTAAACAAAAGGACATTAATTTTTGGCGTGCATTTGATTGCGCTCAGGTGCACCTCATCACTGCGTGAGTATAAGAGGGCACGAGCAGAATGCACATGCAGGTTTTCGCTGAAGAGCTGAGCGACCTCAGAGTCGTGGCAGGTGAAAGTGTAACGTATGTAACCTAGACATTACCCTGTGAACACCCACGGAATAGGCCACGACTATAAGGCCGCGTTACGCAGAGACCCCCTGCTGACAGGCAAGATCTACTTTTCAAGTTTGTCAGCAGAGGATCTGCGCGGTACCTTCCCACCCCTCTGCGGCCCAAGATGGGGGCGACAGAGTTGATTTCAACAGTGCTGAAGCAGGTGGTTGAGGGCAGAGCACATGAAAAAGCACAAGTTTTTACATGTGGGAAAAAACAAATGTAATATATAGAGAGAATTATGGATATAATTGAAAGGAAACACAGCCTTCTGGTTGACTGTGGAGATTTTTTGCCACACCTCTGGCGAAGGAGACCAGAGGTAGCACAGGGAGGGAGATGGCTTCTACCACCCAGTGAGCCATCCTCTGTTTGGTAAAAGTATTCCCTTTCTGCTGTCCACCATAGCAAATAAAGAGCTGCCGAGAGCATCTGAAGCTCTGAGTGTGGTCAGAGGGGAGTCAAAGAGATCGATCTTGGCATCTCCGAAGTGATCCCATATCAGCTGGACTACCTGGGGGTGGAGCCGCCACTCTCCAGGGTGGGTGGACTGCCGTGAGAGCTGATCTGCTGCACGGTTGAGTAACCCTGGAACATGAATAGCGCACAGGGAAAACATGAAGACCTCTCGTGGCTCAAGAGCATGCCATATAACAATAAAAACTAACCTGGAAAAGGGGATCTCCAAAGACAGTAAACAAACCCCCCTAAAACCTCCCTGCCCATTTACGACCCCATTCCCTTCTCTGAAACTGCTACCTCACATTCTTCTCCTTAAAAGTGTCACTAAGAAAAATGTAAGCTACTAGTGTCATATCTTGTGAAGAGATTGTTTTTTCATTGACATGTTTAGTTTCATCTGAAAGGTCTGAGTGTGAATGGTAAAAAGGTCTAAATTTCACAGTAGTCACTTACATTGTTGATTTAAGGAAAACCTGTGAATCTGAACACGGGGAATTCTGTAACCAGGCCCGACGCTGCAGGAATAAGAGGGCCCTGGACTAAACCTCCAGGTCCCTCTGAAACTGCACCTTTTTCTCGGATTGTCAGGTATGCATTTGCTATTTACATTTGATATATCCTTGATGTATTGAGGTGATGCATTATTCTAAATTGAAATTAAATTGAATTCACGTTGTTTAATTGTGTAATTGGCTTGATATAATTACCTGACAAATAAATTAAACATTTTTTTTATTAATTTTGGATTGCTGAAATTCTGTATGACTAGGATAATGACAAAATGGAGACGAGAGAGTAAATGGAGCAGTTTGCACAAATTCTCTAAGATCCCAGGTTTCTGCTTATCGCTGGATTTGACACGTTGGGTAAAACTAGATTATGTATCTTTCCACCATAGCAAACGGGATAATAATCATCAGTAAATATCAGACTAGCGACTTTGTGATGAGATAGGCGCCTCGGCCGACGCCACTCCCATGACATTAGGTTCCCAGTGAACGAATATTTGAAAAGTATGGCAATAATCAAGTATCTAAATTATGATGTGACCAACTTCAAGATCAGAATTCAAATTTACTATTATAATCTAAATTAATAATCGCTTAAAATTGGAGTCAGATTATGACGGAGCCAGATTAAAATTAAACTAAATATTGAGACGCTGGAAAAGACATACGCGCAGCATCCGGGCTAATAAACCGGCCCTTACAGGAGCATTGGAAGAAAATGATGCAGGGCCAGATGCACTACCAGTAACTCGAGGCAATTGATATGCCAAAGCAGTCGGATACCTGTCCAGGAACCCGAGGCTGCTTGCCCGTTGCATACAGCACCCCAGACTGTGGAGGAGGCATCCGTGTGGACCACGACATGCCTAGACACCTGTCCTAGGGGCACTCCCACCCGTAGGAAAGCAGGGTTGGACCAAGGGCTGAATAGGCAGCGACACTCCAGGGAAACGCAGATCCGAAGTGTGCCACAGTGCCATGCCCATCTCGGGACCCGATCATGTAACCTTTTCTGAAGCGGTCTCATATGTAACAAGCTCAGCGGCGTGACCACGGCTGCAGCTGCCATATGGCCTAGGAGCCTCTGAAAAGTTTTGGGAGGAACCACTGTTTTGTGCCTGAATGTATCTTGGCAGTTCAGCATGGCCTGTGTGCGCTTGCTGGTGAGGCATTCATTTCGATTGAGTCCAGCTCCATACAGAGATAAGAAATCCCCTGCACTGGGGAGAGTTTGAGAGTGCAGTCGATGGCTGCAAACCAATCCCGGCTCCAAATGCATGTTAGAATCCGCTTCGGAGTGAGCATTTTGAACAGCATATTGAGAAGAGACCATTTCAAAGCTCTGAGATCCAGGATCGGTCTCAACCCACCACTCTTTTTGGGCACAATGAAGTAAGGGCTGTAAAACCCCAACCTCATCTTGGCTGGAGGGGCAGGTTCCTTCACCAGTAGGACAGCAATCAGTTGGGCATCGGCGAGGGTCGGACCAGGATTCCTGGGTGCCACGGGGGAACGCCCTCGGCGACGAGCAGACGGAGGTTGTGCACTCGGGGATGGCCTGGGCGGCCGAGGCAGGACGTGAGAAATTGCCTCAGTCTGCTGCTGCACTGTGGAGAACTCCTGGGCCATCTGACTCACCCTCTGATGCTGCCGAAGACATCTCATCCTCTCGGTGCCCTCTGAAGGACACACTCGCCCTTTTACGGGGGGAGTGGTCTCCTCCAGGAGGACCACGGGACTGCATGGTGCATCAGAAGTCCGCACGGCTATCGCCCTGGACGTTCACCTGGAAATCCCCCAGGCACCTTGCCGTAGCACAGAAAGGACGCGAGGGAAGCCGTCTCGTGAGCGAGAGGCAGGACTTCTAATGTAGTCATGGTCATACGCTCGCAATGAATGCATTGACCATTCACAAAGGTGCCTCAGCGTGTGTTCAACGATCATGCCTGTCCGAAGAGGTGAGGAAACTCCCGCACCCAGAAACGTACGATCGGCTAGGCATTCCAGATAATGCCTCACCAACCATGGGAAAAATTTGCTCTTTCTCCTGGATACCCAGGGAAGACCTATCGCGGCAGCTCCGTGTAAAAAGGTCTTTGCTCGCTGCGTTTGCAAGATGACTGGCACATCCAGCCTTTAAAAAGGCTACCAGCCCTCAGGATCCGCTGACAGCCCCCCAGATAAAACGCTGTCAGAGAAGAGAGCAGGAAAGCAGAAACTCTCAAAATCAGGACTCTTCCTCGATAGTTATCCAGAACTCGCAGAGGGGGTCTCCTGTAGCAGCTCAGAACGGCTTCAGCTCTGAAGTGAAAATCTGCATATGCTTTCAGCTCATGCCCTCTTATTCTCACGCAGTGATGAGGTGCACCTAAGCGCAATCAAATGCACGCCAATATTCATTGGCCTTTTGTTTAAAGCTCAAAGGCAATCTGTCTCTGGCGAGTTCCCAGAGACAGATTGTAACTTTGAAGTAATTCGACTGAAAGGGTAATGCAAGATATGAATTGTCACTCTATGAGTTTTTGTTTTTTATCAATAAGATAATAAAGTTAAGCAATATCACACAAGGATGAGAGCTATGTTCATGAATTCTTAGCTTGATTGCAAATGTGATATTCACTTTATACAACAGACAAAAAAAACAAAAAGGTTTTACCTGACAATTTTTTAACAATATTCTTTACTGTTTTTGCAAATTTGATACCAAAAAATAGTTTAAAATAAATCAGAATGATTGCATCTCATGAGAAAATGAAGTGGTATTTAGTTCTTGAACAATTCTTTGATTTTAAACGAACTGGGGAAGTCAGTAATTCAATGACACATTCATAAAGACTGCGTTGTTTCATGTTTTCCAACATTTAGATTCAAATTGTAATGTGAAATGTTAATGTTAAAATGTTAGCGTCACAACATTTTGCAGATGTACAGTAATTGCAGAATAATTGCATTCAGTCCACTTCTGAGCTGCATTAAACAGTCAGATAATGATTTCATTTGACAAGTAAAAGCCTTTGTGTTAATAGCAGAAATAGTTAAAAGAAAAATCTAAGAGTCTGTAAAGTATGGAATGAAAATGCATATTGAATAGTGTTCTACAACAATGAATTACCTCCCAAATACTTGTAGACTTTAACTTCACAGAGAGTAAGAATCTTCTGAGCTCCAGGAATATGAACAATCACATAACGTCCCTTCATGGCACCACATGAGAAGTTGGTCGTGGCTCCAGACGGAATGGTAGAAATTACAGCACATCTACAGACAGAAAGAACATCCATTATTGCTTCTGTTCATTCTCAGCTGTAGCCAAGTGAAAAATATCCTCACATTGGATTGCTGTTAACATTTGGAAAGTTTCCAACACGAATCAACGCCCCATTTATTCTGGATACTACATCAGAATAGGGGGTCTGTCTGTTAGTGATGGCCACTCTGTTCACTCTGTATACTTTCATCAGATCCACTTTCCACCACGGGTCGGTCTGTGTGTATGTGTGGGAACAGCTGCCAGGTACACCGTCCACAGCATATTGGCTATACCAGGTGTCAAACGTGGACGACTGTGTGGCTGTGCTCCGAAATGCTAAATTTTCTGGAAGAAAGTCAGTAAAATTACATTTATATTGAGCATTCAGTTAAAATATGAACATAAACTACAACAGAAACCTTAGGTTTGTGATTGATGAACAGCTGTCTTTCTCAGACCACATTGCTCGGTCCTGCAGATTTGCTTTACTCAACATCGAGAAGATCAAGCCCTTTCTTTCAGAACATGCTTTACATCTGCTTGTTCGAGCTCTTGTTCTGTGCAGACTGGACTACTGCTCTCATGGCAGGTCTTCCAGGCACTATCAAACCTTTACAAAATGCCGCAGCAAGATGAATTTTTAACGAGTCAAAAAGAATGCATGTCACACCTCTGTTTATTATTTGCGCTGGCTACCAATAGCTGCTCAGATAAAAGTCATTATGCATGAGCTGCTGTACATTTTGACCAGCTGGTGAAAAACAGGTTTATGTGGATTTAACACATTTAAATAAGTTTCTAGAATAATTTATGGTGCAGGTAAAATACATGTAATCACTTATTAATCAAATCCGTTAAAGGATTGTTAGGCTGCATTAATTAGATCAGCCGGAACCGGGAACACTCCCCTTAACACACGGTGTACTCGTTAGATCGTAAAAAGAATGGCCTCTACGCTAATATTAGTCTGTCTCTCTTATTTTGTTCCTCAGTCCGTATCCAGATCAGACGGTGTACCAGCACAAAGAGATGATCTTCATCAGAACTTAATCATTTATCATTTTGAGGCTGAAATGTAAAAAAAAAAGGTTTACCTTTTTTATAAAAAAATGGTAATGTTACTGTTTTAGAAATTATGCAAACAAAATGTCAATTTATTTGTTGCTTGTTGATTTTTAAAGTGATTTGTGTGTCAATACTTTTTAAACGTCTCAAGCACATTAACAATACTGCGATAATACCGATAATTGATCATTTTGGTCATCATATTCGTGATCCTGATGGGAAACTTTCATACCATTGCACCCCTATTTTGACCTGAACCAGCTCCATCATCAAAACATCTGCTAAAAACACATCTCTTGCAACTTTATATGACCCCTGAACTCTTTATTCTAATTATATTCTTTATAAAAATTCAAATGAAAACATGCCCTTTAAGACTTACATTATTTTTTTTTTTTTACTAACTGCTTTTCTTATATTAAAAAAACTAGTAACGTCTCTAAAAGCTTCTCTAAAATGATAAAAGCTGCTAAAAGTCTAAATGTACATGTAAAGGGAAGTAGTTAACATACAACCCTGTTGTATGTGGTTTAAGAAAAAGTTTCTCAAAAAATATCTCATAAAAAATACATTTAAATAAAATACTAATATAAATACATCTGGCATGTTAAATCTGGAAGTTCAAAGATGCAGAACACAACAAAGAAGTTAGCAAAATAAAACCAGCTTACCTTCTTGTCCATTCACTTTTTCTTGAATCAGTAAAAACCCTAAATAAGAAATGAGTTTCAGAGAAGCATGTTTTGCTGAATTTCTATAAAACTTTGTCTTCTATACCAGTTACTTAATTTTGATAATAGATTATGTAATTAGTGACTGTATGATATTTCCGACATGAAACAAGCAAAATATTGTAATCTAAAGTGTGATGAGGAGACTGATGTGAATCACAAATCTTGACAAATCATTTACATACACAAATTTCAAATTACAGCACTGATTTCAAGAAAGATTTGTTTTGTAAAGCTGAGCTAGAACCTTCAACTGACAAAAACTATTCTAGTGATCAATGACAAAGCAAATTCACAGTTTACATGTTGAGAAAAGTATATAATGCAAACCATGTAAAAAAGAACGTTTGCAGAGAGTAAGATGAATTCAAATTAAAACAGAAACATCATTTGGTCCAAAGGAAAATATTACCATGCTAATAATAGCCTAAATCTAGTAAATTAGCAGATATATGTACGTGTGTTGTATAGTACATTACCCAATAAGTTCCACAGACATGTCAAGAGCATGGTTTTAATTAAAGGTGTCTACGTTTCTCTTAGAATGGAGAATGTGACTTATATACCTTTCAGGGAAGATGACCTGTTCATCTCTCCTCCCATTCATTTCATTTCCTTCACTCTTTGGCCCTACACTGGTAAAAAAAACAGGTAATATACGAACTAAGTTACAAATGTAATTTACAATCTATTACATTAATAGTGATATTATTACTAAATAATATTATTATTATTAATAATAATATTACATTAATAAACTCAGAATTTTATGTTGACCTGACTAAAAGTTGTGAAACAGCCACAAGGAATCACAAATGAATAATTTTCTCATTCAACGTAAATCTTTACTTTTCAATAAACATCTAAATGACTGAAAAAAATAAATGTAGAAACATTAGGAATGATCTAAAGGACTGATACACTAAATACAACAAACAGACTAAAACAAAATTACAGCCCTCAGAGGATACTGTATAACACTCCCCAAAGTTTAATTTGCTGTTGGCGCAGAATCAAATTCAGTTCATGCATGTAGTGATCTCCATTCAATCATGTATATGGTGCTTTTTTCCAAAGTGACTCACGAATTAGGAATACACCAAAACTGATCCGTAGGGGATCTATAACATGAAAGGTGCTGCAGAAGAGTGTTTTAATACATGTGAGGAGGTAAAGGGAGTTGAAAATTATGTTGCAGGATCAGTGGTCTTTGATATGCTGTCTGCTGTAATGTTTTGTAGATCATGAGATGGTGCTTTTAAAGTATTTATAGATGAGTACTGTTGTGATGAATCACTGGGAATCATCATGATAGCAATGGTACAAGCTTGGTTAACCAGAAAGAGCATATCATGTTCTAATCGACTGACAGCCCCGATTCTTTCATATGCACAAATGTGCCAGATATCGATGAGATTTAAACAATGAACAAAATCTGAACCATGTGCTTCAACCGCTGGAAGATCAACAGTTACACAGTATAACTTTGAGCAGAATCAAGCTCAAACTTCTTTATAAATTGGCGACTGGATAATGTTCACTTATTTTTAACTTGTTTAGATGCTGTTTCTTAAGTTTCCTACAATGTGTGCTTCACTGCTTTGACTAGTCCCTGCTCATCTGTAATTCAAAACTGACGTACAGGGTATAATGCAAATCAGTATTTGTAAGCTAATTCAAGTCACACCAGAGCAGGGATGCTTAGATAATGCAGCTCTGAGTAATGGTACTGCCATTTTCAGTCAGTTTCAAACTGTGCAGTACTACTGATACAGTATGTTTAAAAATAATATATTCATCTAGTTTACAAAAACAGTTATATAAAGCCTATATTGGATCATACAGGATCACAACCACCTGCATTTAATTATGTTAGCTACAAAAAGTGGTAGCATGCATTACATTAATACAACCCCTGCAAAAGATGTGTGTGGTTCAGGTGGACATGGAAATCTCTGCTTTGAATGTTATTTTGTATACTACTGAATATTGAATCTTTTAAATGTTATTTTCTATGTTAAACGTGTGTCAACACTAAAGTGTCACTACACTGTAAAAAAACCTGTAATTTTACAGACTTTTCCTGTTATTTAAAAAAAAAAAAATCCCTGTATTTCTGAAATACAGTGGAAAAGTGTAAAATTACATGAAATAGACTATATAAATGTTCAATGTAAAATAACATGGCAAACCTCTAACTGTAATAATACCATATAGAGTTTAGCTTGTTCACATCATAGCTTTTTTATCAATATGCATTTTTTGAACAGGCTTGCTTTTGTAATTATTTTAGATATTTTTTATAGTGTTTTTAAAGGATAAAAAAACAACTGTCAACTGTGATATCTGGTCCCAAGGTAGTTATTCCTTCCTGAAGAATTACTTATTTTAATGTCGTATCATAATATAACATAATTCTTTGTTGAAATAAACGGACATTTATGATAACTATAAAGATTTTAAATACTGGAACTAAAGGAATCCTGCGAGGCGGAAGGACACCTCTCTTCCTCTCTTCTAGACACACACGCTGCGCAGATGAGCGGGAATCTCGTTACACGCCCTCAGCAATCGTTATGGATGTGGATCAAATATAAGCAGGTAAAATGCATATTTTCTGCACAATATTGGCTTCTGTCATTTGTTACTTTGCTTTAAACACCGTTGCTTAGTTTTGTTATTAAGTTTAAACTTGATTGTGTGAGTTTTAAAACTTGAACTCGGACTGTTAGGCCTAATCTTTTTAAACGCTTATGATTTTTGTATTTGAGGTCTCATTGACAGTTAACGTTAACGTTAGTTATGTTTGTCGCTTGACAGTAGTCAAGTGTGTATGGAGCTAGTTTTATGACAAAACAATTTGAATTTGAATTATGTACATTTGAATAATTTACAAGTGGATTCGAATTTGAAATTATTTTACTTGAATATTAAACATTTGAAAATTAACACAACTGATTTTTTTTTTAAGGCAGAGTTTTATAGACCTGTATTTTCAAACAAGGAATGTTTTGTTCTGAATTCTAAGACTGCAGATATCCAGTTTTAAAAAATACGACTTTAAGTTTTCAAGATGAAGAAAAAATTCGGAATATCAAATTCAGTTTTCTAAAATTCAAAACGCAGAAATTCAGATCGTACAGAAAGTAGGTTAGAGGTCATCCACAGGGAAGAATAGATGATCTTCTAAAAATCGAAGCATTTTGGCCAATCACACAGATGCAGTAGTTTTACAAATCACCTCTAACAGTGGCCTAACTACAGACAGTTATTCATTTCTATATAGAAATACTGATAAAACAATATCATTCATGCCAGAAGTGGTAGAATTTTTGTCAAGCATTTCTGAGTCTGCGGGTTCTAATCGTCCCCCGCATCGTTTTTTTTTTTAGTAAAACCAAAGCAGCGTTCACTAAAGTTATTGTATATCAGGGACATGTTTGTGTGCAATTTGTTTTGTGTTTTTACCAGAAAGAAGCACTCGATCGTCTGTGTGAAGACGTGCACTGAGCACGAGCTCCAGTTGAGAACTGATAACATCACGAGCGCTCAACATAACACATCCCAGCGATAGATCCCCTGTTATGGTATGGTATGGAAATGTTTCTTTCTTTCAGGTACATCCGACCGCGTGTGCCGCGAGATGGTCGTGCTCTTTTGCCTCTCCGAGAGGATTGCGGTCGCCGTGAATTGTGTGCGCGCTTGTGTTTGAGGGATGCACGCAAAGATAACGGTTCAGTTTAATATACAAAAATTATAAAAATTATAGCTTTAGGGTTTACAATTGAGTTTTGGAAGATGTATGTAACTACAATCATTAGCTTTGATTAGTTGATTAGCTCTTTGATTAACACTGCTGGCAGCCGCGACTGTGTCTGTATTATTCATATCAACAACAGTGTAAAATCTCCCTGTCCCAAAGTTATAAGTCTTGTATCTCAAATAAAACATGATTTTGGGGAAATGTTATGTTAATGTTGGTACACAACAGCATAGCAATATAAGGTATAATTACTTTCACCATATTAAATAAAAATTGATTTAACTGATTCCTGCATAGCTTTACCTACCATTCTGTATAATTATGATTTACAACCATTTATCTCGCAAATACTGTAAATGCCTGACAATTATGTCGATAGGCTATTTCATTTTAAATAATAAAGTAAGTCAAATCGAAAGTAAAAACTCTTTCACTAATCCGTGAACATGCCAAGTAATTTAAATCATCTAAAATATAAAAATAAGGTTAAGACTAAAACGGGCCCAATAACATTGTGTGTTTTATTTTCTAATTGTAGCTATAAATAAAAATAAATCATAATTGAACAGACGGCCCCCCTGGGCTGCACCTCGGTTGTGAAGCACGTACAAACACACAGAGCTCTGCCTAGAAAGAGAACCCATATAAGCAAATTTGTGCCTAACCTACTTAATTTCGACCAAATAAAACCAGTGTCTTATAATTTTTTTATATTAAACTGATCCATTATCTTTGCGTGCATCCCTCAAACACAAGTGCGCACACAATTCACAGCGACCGCAATCCTCTCAGAGAGGCAAGAGAGCACGACCATCTCGCGGCACGCGCAGTTGGATGTACCTGAAAGAAAGAAACATTTCCATACCATGAAAAAGAAAATGTTGGTCTGTTTTAAATAACAGGCGATCTATCGCTGGGGTGTGTTATGTTGAGCGCTTGTGATGTTATCAGTTCTCTGTTGGTTTTACTAAAAAACAAAAAACTGTGCGGGGGGGTTTAAAACCCACAGACTCAGAAATGCTTGACAAAAAATCTGAAGTGCACAAAAAATCCTTTTTTTTTTTTTTTTATCAATATTTCTAACATGCGGGCACTTTTAATAATAATCACAGCAACAAAAGTCAAGTCACTTTTATTTATACAGCGCTTTTAACTATACAGATTGTAGCAAACGTTCGACGTTAATCACTAGGAATTAGGTGTCCCCAACTAAGCAAGCCAGAGTCCAGCACCTAATTTCCAAACGCTTGAATTAACATTTCTGCATTTGAGGTTGAAAGCATAGGACGTAATTTAGATATGTTCTTAAGATGAAAAAATGCAGTTCTAGAGATGCTAGAAACATGGCTTTCAAATGAAAGATTGCTATCAAACAGCACACCTAGGTTCCTAACTGATGAAGAAGAACTGACAGAGCAGCCGTCAAGTGTTAGACAGTCTTCTAGATTATTAAAAACTTGTATTTTTTAAAATTTATTTTTTAATGAGAAAAAAAATGGTAAAAATAGAAAAAGTTTATACATAAAATACAGAGCAATCAGTCCGGATGTAACACAGAGCTCATTCAAAATATGCACAGCTAAACATGTCACATCATCCTGAACCCAGGGGTCTGTTCTTCATACTTCGCTTGATACATCCGAGATGAATTGACACATCTAAGATAAGATCATCATGCTAATTACGATGTGGCTAAATTGGTTCTTCAAACACATCTGTTGTTGATGATTAGTATAGCTGGATTGAGTCGTCTAGGATTATTCAAGCGTCTGTGAGTTGGTTTAAAAGGTGAAATGTAACGATAATAGAAACCCTGAACACAACCCCTTCGATTGGTTGATAAAATGGCAAGAGCAAGCTCAATTTGTTTTTCAAGCGGAGCAAGAGCTTTTATTAGAGGGTTATGGAGAATTTCTGTCACATTCACCTGATCCAGGACCAGCACCTACAGAAAGCACGCAAACACTTGTCACGCTCACAATCACCTGATTATTAACACCTGTTGGACATCAGCTGCGCTGCTTAAAGGTTCACTCAGCCAAACAGTTGTTGGCTGAGCTCATGGTTAAATGCTGTTCACTTACCTGTCTCCGCTCACTAATCTGTGGTATCTCTGCCTGGATCTGCTGTGGATTATTTGTGGCTTCAGAGACTTTAAATCTCTTAGGACTTCTGAAAGACTGAGTATTCACTACCTGTTACTTACCTTTGTGAAAGTTACCTTCCATATCGGAACCCGTTGATGCTTACCTGAATACATACCTGTTGAGAACCTGCTTGACTTCTGTTTGTGTTATATCACCTCACGTTTTATGAATCTGCTGAAGTCGAATACCTGTGTTTGTGCACTACTAAACTCACCTCGCTTGAATCCTTGTTGTCTGTGGTCCCTGAGCATGACAGAAGCTCAGCCCATACTAAGGAAACATGGAACAGGAGGAAATTGGAATGAATGCTGAGCCGTATTCCACTTTTCTTCAAATCCTTCACAAAATATGCAACACAGCTCCAGTGCCCGCTTCAAGTCCCATGCCTCGACCTCAGTCCTTCTCGAAAGATCAAGCCTCATGTGAAGGATTTCTATTGCAATGCTCCCTGTACTTCGAGGCTCAACCAGATCGTTTTCAAACCGATTGCAGTAAGATTGCTCTAATAATAACATTACTTACGGTGGACCGCCGAGAGCCCTCATCTCGCCTCTCTAAATCTGTTTCTACAACAGTTTTGACTAGTATTCGGCCAACCCACTTCCCACCTTACTGCTCAAGAGGAGTTGCTCCAGCTACGACAAAACGATATGTTCTCCGTTTTCGTCTCTTACCAGCAGATGGAACAATTCAGCCTTGCTGGCAGCTTTTCGTCAGGGAGATAAATGCAAATATTCGTCAGCAGATGGCAATTTATGCAGACAATGTAGGACTTGACGCCTTTTTAAAACGAGCGGTTACCATTTCACAAAATCTCGCAGCCTGTGAGATTCCTGCCACGCCATCACCTTCACCCACCTTTGCTGAAGAACCCATGCAAACCGACAATTATCATCTCACGCCTCACGAACGCTCAAGAAGACTTCGGGAAGGTCTCTGTCTCTATTGTGGAGCTCCATCTCACTGGCTGCTTACCTCTGCCATCAGACCAACCTAGGCTGTGGTGGGTACAGGTTCATTCCATCCTAAATCTAATATCATACCTTTTAATAGATGCTATGTTGATCCATAATACTCACTGCTTCCCAGTAAAAGTCTTAGTAGATTCCGGGGCAGCTGGCAACTTCATTTCCTCGCTCTGTGTTGATGCGCTGCAGATAACCACTCAAAAAAGCACTATACCTTATCGTATCATCACCATTCAAGGGAAACCCCTGGATGCCTGACCCATTGATGCATGTACCGGTAATCTCACGCTTCAAATTGGCTGTCTTCACCAAGAGTCAATCAACTTCTACGTCTTACCTGAAGCTTCGATGGACATTCTGTTAGGATGCCCGTGGCTCGAGAAACACAATCCTCTTACTCGCTGGAGGACAGGTGAAATTATTAAATGGAGTTCATATTGTTTTAATCGCTGTCTGCTATCCATTCCCCAGCTACCTGAAATACCATGTTTCTCCACCACAGTCGACAGAAACCCATGGAGAAATGAATATTCCACCAGAGTATGAGGATTTTATGGACGTTGTTAGTAAACAGCGGCCACTCACCTGCCTCCACATCGTCGGTGGGATTGTGAGAAATCTTATACCTCAAGCTGCTTTACCGAAGGGGAAAGTTTATCCAGTCTCACTGCCCGAACGAAAAGCCATGAAGGATTATGTCACCGAAGCACTTGCACAAGGTTTTATTCAACCATCTACCTCACCAGCAGCCTCAAGCTTTTTCTTTGTCTCCAAGAAGGATGGTGGGTTAAGACCCTGTATAGATGATCGAACTCTCAATTCACAAACGATCAAGTTCGCCTATGCTCTTCCACTCATTCCATCCACCCTGGAAGAATTAAGGCAAGCCAAGGTGTTCAGCAAACTAGACATACGCAGTGTATATCATTTGATTCGTATACGTAGTGGAGATGAATGGAAATCCCTTGTGGCCTCTACAAATATTGTATCATGCCATACTCGCCTTCCATCTTTCAGAGCTTTATGAACGAGGTGCTTCGGGACATGTTACATCAATTTGTGGTCATATATATTGATGATATCCTCATTTACTCTAAAGATTTATCTACCCATGTCTCTCATGTCAAGCAGGTTCTCCAGCGGCTTTGGACCTATCAACTGTACCTCAAAGGAGAGAAGTGTGAATTTCACCTTGATCTTGTGCACTTTCTGGGATATTATATAACGCCGTAAGGGATTGAGATGGACCCAAGGAAAGTGACCGCACTAGCTAGTACCACAACCCTTGTCACATCCAACTGTTAATTTCATCAGTGCATTGGCAGAGGGAATCAACAGGGCTATAGTCATTTTGCGATTAAGGCTAGGTAAATCTGGGTATCATCGGCATAGCTGTGATAGGCAATTTGTTTCTTTCTCATTATTTGACTTAGTGGGAGCATTTACAGGCTAAACAGGAGTGAACCATTTGAGTACAATCCCGGAAAGTCCGACCCAGTTTTGGCCGACAGTTCTGTCTACTGCTCTTTTAAATTTTGGAGTTTTAAGCCATTTATTTGTGTGTTGCAGGTTACTTTGTCTTTTTTTATATTTTCTCCTTCATCATGAGGTCTTGTTTGTGCCCCACAAAGAAGATAAATACATTTAGACTGGAGGTCAAATCAAGTCAAAATGTAAATGACCCTGCAGTGATGACAGATTCTGCTGCAGGTGACTTCACAAGAACATGTACACTCCCCAAAGCATACAGAGCATGGAGAAACTTACCAAGTGTATCACACAATAATAGACTGTTTGTGTTCTTCTGAAGATACTGAAGGAGAATGGGATGGCAGAATATGCAAAGCTTTAGAAGTAATAGTACGCTGATGTAGTTACTGCTTTGACATGACTACTGAAAGGTCTGACTCCAGAATCACACCAAGATTCCTGACTTGATTTTTAGTTATTTGAGCCCTAGAGTCAAGGTATGCATTCACCTTCAGAACTTCCTCTTTGATTCCAAATGCAATGATCTCAGTTTTCTCTTTGTTAAATGGAAGAAAGTTTTGACACATCCGACTGTTAATTTCATCAGCGCATTGGCAGAGGGAATCAACGGGGCTATAGTCATTTGGCAATAAGGCTAGGTTAATCTGGGTATCATCAGCATAGCTGTGATAGGCAATTTGGTTCTTTCTCATTATTTGACTTAGTGGGAGCATTTACAGGCTAAACAGTAGCGGTGCAAGAATTGAACCTTGTGGGACTCCGTATGTCCTGGATGTCCACGTAGACTTATGCTTACCTGTACTCCCATAATAACCTCTCCTTCTAAGTACGACCTGAACTATTTGAGTACAATCCCGGAAAGTCAGACCCAGTTTTCCAATCTGTCTAGTAGTATGTTATGATTGACAGTGTCAAACCCAGCACTATGGGCAACTACGGCAGTCAGAGTCATATAAATAAATATAAAAATACAATTTTAGAGAAATTGTAATAAGAAAATACAAAAAAGTGGTGACATAAGTAAGAGATAATGTAGAGGCAGCCGGTAGTTATCGCAAAAATAAGCCCTGACAGTGTGATCAGGTATCTTGAATCACGCTGAAGGGGTTTATTTTGCGATAACTACCGGCTGTGTACATGAAGATGAATTTGAAACATTTTATTGGCATATTTGTCTTAAATTAACATATTCATCCTTCCGCGAAATTATATAGTACCATGTGACTAACATTTTAAATGTTAGTAAGACAATTTATAACATCTACATATGAATATATATAACAACGGATGTATTTTCCATTGTTAATTGTGGTTGTCCAGTGTTTATCACAAGATGCTGCCAAACGGTAATCTTTGTTGGCGCGGAGGGATTTGAAACAAACAGGTAGTACTGGCTATGCGTTATTACTTTGGAGCGGTTATTATTTGAAAAGAACGAACCTGCAAATGTCTCAACTGACTAATCAGAATCAAGCATTCCAGAGAGCCATGCAATAAATATATAATATATATAATATATAAACATGTTTTAGTCTTATATGGAATATTGACTTTAAGCCTGCATTGGCTGATATCTATCAAACAGCTCAAAGCGGTGGATAACCTAAAAATTAAACCTGTCAGTTTATTCACCCTCAGGTCATTCCAAACTTGCATGACTTCCTTTTAATTTGTTGGTAACCACGCATTTTCTGTTTTCATTGACTTCCATTATATGACCAGAATGATAATACATTGATATTACATTGAGACTGGAGGTCAAATCAGGTCAAAATGAGAATGACTCTGCAGTGATGACAGAGATTCTGCTGCAGGTGACTTCACACGAACATGTACACTGCCGAAAGCATACTGAGCATGGAGAAACTTACCAAGAGTATCACACAATAATAGACTGTTTGTGTTCTTCAGATGGAGAAGATACTGAAGGAGAATGGGATGGAAAAATATGCAAAGCTTTCATGGAAAATGCAAACAGATTGAAATTTATTCCAGAAGAAGACTCAGAGAAATGTCACCCAACAGACTTGCCTTTTAAACAAATTTTAACAGATAGGGTAAATGAATATACAGAAATGGTCAGATGTTTCTGAAAATGTATCACTCCCACACTATAACAACTAATCATTTAATCACAATAATCAAACATACTACTATTTTTTTGTTTAATCTTCTGTAACTTTAATAAGAAAAAGATATATACTTTATTTACATACTGAAGAATTCACATACTGAATTACATTGGCCAAGATGGCGCCGAGCATGGCAGCCTCTGTGCTCAGCTCTTAAGTGTTTGTCTTGTATTTGTTAGTTTTTCCTGTTATTTGTTACTACGGTAAAAAACCTGTTAAATAAATAACTGTAAATGTCTGTCAAATTTACAGGGAAACACCGTAAACTGCCAGAATTCCCTGCATTGCATTTTAAATTTTGTTTGAATTTGATGTTTTTTCTATAAAATAACGGTTTCTTTTTAGTTTTTTTGTATCAGTTATGTTTATATATTTAGTTTAATAATTCTTACCATGATGGTGTTTAGTGTTTGTGTGAATGACACTGAGCACCTTCTGTATGTGTTACTATTTAAAAGCTGCTTGTGATGAACTTTGGTTCATCATGTGAGTTTCTCATCATCATCTGCACTTAGTAGTTTTCAGTGTATTTCAAATGTACAAAATAGATTTCACTACTTTAATAGGCTGGCATATTACCATTGTATCAATTATTATGGTATTTTATTAGAATTTATGGTATTTAACTGTAAATTTAAAATAAAACCGTAAAACTATTGACAAAAAAAAAATTTATACTGGCAACCACAGGTGCTGTTTTTTTACCGTAAATTTTACAGATTTCTTTTTACAGTGTTGGCTGAATGACACCATTCCAAACAGCGTGTTAAGTCTGCTGTGCTTTTAGCTGTTTAGAGCAGATCGCGGTGCAGAATCAACGGGGAAATCGTGCAGCGGTGGGATGTGCTTCTACATCAACAAAAGGTGGAGCACAGATGTATCTGTGTTAAAGAAGATGTGCTGTTCTGATCTAGAAACGCTCTTTATTAACTGTAAGCCTTTCTACTCGCTGCGGGAGTTTTGCTCGTTCATTCTCGTGAGTGTTTACATCCCTCCGCAAGCGCACGTGAGCACAGCTGTACAGATTCTCGCTGATCTCATCACAGAGACTGAGCGACAACACCCGGACTGCTTTAATCATTCTTCGGGACTTTAAAGGAGCAAATCTCACACGTGAACTGCCAAAATACAGACAGCATGTTACATGTCCCACCAGAGACAGTAATATACTGGATCACTGCTACACCGCAATAAATGATGCATTTCACCCTGTTCAACAAGCGGCTTTGGTACTTTCCGATAACTGTTTGGTTGATCTCATACCGACCTACAGGCAGAAACTGAAAACAGCTAAAGCTGTATTAAGGACTGTAAAAAGATAGACTGAGGAAGCAGAGCAGAATTTACAAGCCAGCGCCGTCAGGCCAAAGTAGATGCTCACAGGAATGGGGACAGGGCCTTGTACAAACAGGCCAAATACACACTGGAAAAGGAGATCAGAGTGGCAAAGAGGAATTATTCTGAAAAGCTAAGAACTCAATTCAACTCTGGTGATACTGCTTCTGTGTGGAAAGGCCTGCGAGAAATCACCAGTTACAGGACACCATCCCCCAGTACTGTGGAGAATCAACAACTGGCAGACGATCTGAACGAGTTCTACTGCAGGTTTGAAA
>JAUYWG010000040.1:21033503-21069177 GCA_034779775.1 Enteromius afrohamiltoni
TTGATATACAACACAAACCCATTGCATTAGCGCAAACGGATACCACAAGTAGTTTAACATCAGTGCGTACCCATAACAGAGACCTCGTGACCCAGTAGGCCTTTCTCTGTCAGTGTCTGAACTCTTGCAACTCAATGCACCCAGCCGTGACTCAAAGTGGGCACAGTGTCAAGTTTGAGTTGAGCTGCAGTCAGTGTCCAGGGCAGAAAAAAAAAGCCGGTGTGGTTGTTTAGCTACCTATTTGCCCATTGCCATTACCTTTGATTCCAGTAATCCATAGACACAAAAGACAAGGCCAGAGTGGGTAAACTATCTTTGAGCATGACTTCACCACCACCAATAGAGCTGTGGCCCCCAAAAACAACAGGAGCCAATGTGATGCGATGCAAAGTGAGTGAGCTCTGAAAAGTGCAGTCAGCCGTACTGGGAATGTCTGCCTCAGAGGAGTGCAAAAACAGACAGAGAGAACGGCAGAGTTTACCAGTTAACCATACATTTATGTGCACCATCAGTTAGGGGCAAAATAAAGGGCAGAGTATGCCAAATAATGTGAAATTTAAGTTTAAAACAGAGATGGTTGGAGGGCTAATGATAGAGAGCACAGCCATTATTTGACTACTTAGCAACACATACATTAAGGCCATACAATTTTTCTTCTGTATTGCAAATCACCACAAAGAATTTGAAATTTAATACATAGAGACTCCCATACCTTCTAGGTGAAACCCTATGCAAGCCTAGCTGCAAGGTATGTGAAAGTACAAAAAGCTAACCAGTGGGGCATACTGCTTCATGTGAATACATATCATATGCCACATGCATGAAGTGTTTTGTTTTTTGTAATATATACACATATACACATGCTCTTATGCTCACCAAGGCTGCATTTGTTTGATCAAAAATACAGTTTGTCAAATTAAAGTTTATAGGCCTTTTCTTTTTCTTTGCAGCCATTAATTCACTCTTCAGTGTCAAATGATCCTTCAAATGAACATTTCTTATTTGTAGCAGTTGCTTAAGATTTTTATGGAACACTCTTGGAATCATTTTTATGCTAATATTTATTTTTCATTATTCTCTGATGAATATAAAGTTCAGAAGATCAACTTTGATTCAAAATATAATATTTCATAATTATAGTCACCTTTTGAACAATTTTTGTGCATTCTTGTTGAATAAAAATATAAATAAATCCTACTGACTCTAGACATTTGAACAGTATTGTGTTTATTAATCGACGTGAAGTATTATTTTTGAATTGTTTACTTTCACAATATGGTTCCAAGATGGTGCCGCTGGCTGTTGCTTGCCGTTAACAATCCCTCTCGGCTCTGTTGCGTCTTTTTTTGATAGCGCGTTTAATATGCATTTTAAGTCAAGTAACTGTATCATTGCTTGTTTACGACAGGGGCTGCTGCACATTAATAACCACATGGGGTCGGCTATGCCGCCGGGCGGCATCTTTTTCAGATGTCAACAAAAAGATCTGAAACTGCTCTGTCATATATGATCGTATATATATAATCGTAATCGCACGTATGATCGTAATACAGCATTTATATCTGTGAAGGGTCTATTTTTATTTGTATGCACTCACAATATCAACAAAACATTCTGCTTTTGATAAATAAAGAAAATTAACAGGGTGCGTCTCGGTCTCCGTGATGTTCAGATTGAAACGTGTCAATAAAATTATCTGAAACTCAGCGAACATGACTCACAGACATAAGAGATATATCTATAGAAACTTGATATGTCTACTCTTAAATTAAGTTAATCATGTCGAAAACAAATATTATGTGATAGTTGTCAGTTTGAAACCAACACCATGTTTGGTTTCTTTGTCTGAGCTGATGATTTTTATTTTGACCATTCCCGTGAGCTACACGCGCTATTGTTATTACAATCGTCCACGTGAGATGCGCGTGACATGTACACGCCCACAACAGTGCCGCGAGCTCTGCAGCAAAACCTTTCTTCAAGTTCACGTCGGTTCCTTTTAGTTTCTGGAAGAAGACACGCTATGAGAAATAAGATTTGCCTAAAAATCCTAAAAAAATAAGCATTACCTCAGACAAAGTAGATTTGATGCGCGTCTCGATTCAGGAAGAGATCATTTACATGAGTAAGTCTTTCTCTTATTAGCCTGCTTATGTTAACTTTAGTTGTTCTAACTTACACATTTCAATAACTTAGTTAGACTTTTTCCAAACTATAATTTCTGAATGAGTGTATGATCAAGTGAAACAATATGAAGTTTCACTTATGGCATCCAAATGTTTTACGATTAGTAAGAAACAGATGAGTAAGAAAAAAAACGTAAGTAAGAAAAAAGACAGCTGAAAGGAATAACAGGTGAATTTACCTCGAGATGCGACGCACAAGCTGACCTACGGAGCAGATCGCTATAATGAGTAAGTGATGTTTGTTTGTTTTTTTGCTTTAGTTTACATGGTATTGTGGCATAAACTTGAACACATTTACCTGTTGGGTAACTATAATTCCTGACTAAAATGCTTGAAATCAAGTGAAACAGTTTGAATATGACAGGCACTTGACAGACTTCTAAATTTCTTATGATGCGATGATGTTTCCATGCTCTATATCAGTGCTTCCCAAACCTGTCCCGAAGGGGCATCCGCTCGTTGGAGAGACTGCAAGAACTAAATTGGGTGTGTCTGATTAGGGAGTAATACAAAATGTGCAGGACAGGGGGTCCTCCAGGACAGGTTTGGGAAGCACTGCTCTGTATAATATAAAACAATACAATATTAAAGTAATATGATTGAATGATGAATCCTGTGAGTCTATAAATGTTTAGTAATACTGTTCACAATAATGTTCACAAATCTACTTTAGAAATATATATCTATAGATGTTTAACATCCAAAACAATAATAATAGTTTGTTTCTCAGATAATGAAGTGCTCTTTATGACAATACAAAGTGGTGTGTCGGTCTATGACTACAAAATCATTCTATATAAATATATACCCTACATATACTGATATTGAAATGCTCACAGATGTTTGTTTTTCAGATACGTGCATCACCGATAAATCCTGATGTCTCCTCAAACCGAGTCTCTTAAAACTGTTTGCCTCTAGGAGTGCTGTGCCAACATCAGAGGTTTAACTACTCTGATATACTATGGTAAAACAAACGTTTCTTTTTACATATAAGGTATTATGTACAGGTTTCACTTGTTGAACAGAATCTGTTTTTAGGATTGACTTAAAGTCTGGCCACGTCTCTGTAGTTAGATCAGTGTGCTCAATAATGTGTCTTTGGCCTTCATTATGAATGTTTAAAATACAACCGTATTGTAAATAAAAACAAATAATTTTATAAAACCTCTCTCACATTCTTTCTTACCTGCCTCAGTCACTAATGTGCCATTAGGGGAGGGGTCTTTGTCTCTTCACGTGAGAATCACTGAATATTAATGGCCATTCTCACTCCCTGCATACAGGCTTTTGGTCTCAAAACATGTCTTTAAAAATGTAAAACACTAAATTTTTTCTGTGAATAAGTAAGTGTATAAGTAATAAGTAATATTTTTTTTATTTCTAAAAAATGCAAACATGTATGGTCACATATTATTGTAGAACAGTTTGTGATGATTACAAGAAAAATACATGTTGGTCAATAATACGTAGCTGAAATAAGTAGCTGAAAAAAACACAAAATCAGAGCATGTCCAAACACACAACATCGGACATTGCCGAGACGTCGCAAAAATAACTTATGTTATTAACTTATGTTATTAGCTAATTTATGCTTTATTTTCAAATTTATGCATTTTGAAGTGGAGATGTTTCTGTTTTAAAAACATGTTTTGTCTAATGTCAAGACTAAGAGGAGCTTCACAGAAAGTGTTACCGCTTTAGTTATAGGACAATACACCTGCCTGCATGAGGCCATTTCTGAAGCATCTCTTTCCAGCTGTCTCAGAATCCTCCTTAAAGACAAACATCAGCCATGATGAGCCATCTTTAAAGAGCGTTCTTTTTTGCTCAGGCACCCAAAAAAAACAGGCGCCCATACTGGTCTCGTTTGGACCAATAACATCCGCTTTAAGACAGGTCAGAGGTTGCAGGATGCTGACATAATGGTTGGGTTGAGGGCAGCCAAAGAAAAGCAACACTGGCTTTGATGTGTGCAAAGCATGCGTGACCACTTTAGCTACCCTGACTCAATCTGTCCACTCTTGGAGCAACTGCAGCCTTGCCTTTAACAGTGATGGGAGTCTTGATAGTGTCTCGGTGGATCAGGATTATTAAAAGACACTATGTCTGAAAGCAGGGATGTACATAGTGTGTAATGTGTATGTATATATACATACTGAGATGAACAGAACTGATTACTATTTGATTAATGTCCCACATAGACAGAGAAGGGCAGATCTAGTTTTTATGGAAATGGTTTTTAAAAGTTAATTATCTTCATTATAAAGTATTTAATACTTGTTTTTCATTTAACATTGCACTAGTTAAGTGTCCCAAAAGATAAATATTACTCTAAAGTCCTTTTTCATGTTTTCGTTTCATGTGGTGACAACTAATGTACCTGGTTTTACTGAAATCAAATTATTTATTATTATACATAATTAATATGACTGAGCTTGATTTCATTAGGATACATGAAAGTAATTTGGGAGGGTCAGATCATGTCACACAACATTATGTCTTTGTTTACATACTCTCATGTTGTTTCAATCCCGTAAGTAAAATGTATTTATACAGCACCGTTCACAGACAAGGAGTAACAAAGTGCTGTACACAAATATCAATAAAAACAGATCATACATGCAATCAAATCACAACCAATCCTCACACAAATTTTTAGAAAGAATTTAGATCAGAAGACCTTGTGCATGTAAAAGATCCTTAATATAGAAGGAAGCCTGACCATGCAAGGCTCTATAAGTGATAACTAAAATTTTAAATTGCACTGACAGTAAAGATCTGTAAGTATAAGGGTTACAGAACACTGCAATAGTCTAATTGTGAAGAGATAAAGTCAAGAACAAGCATCTCCATATCTTTTTTTTTAAACCAAAGATGAGCAATGTTCCTGAGATGGAAAAAACATGAACATACTACAAACTTTACCTGACTGTTAAAACAAATGACACCCATGTTTCTTATGTCACTGCTGTTTTTATTTGACATTTTTAATGTAACCTAAAGCCTGGTTTACACTACAGGATAAAGAGATTCTGTCCATCCACTAAAATTCTCTTTAGAAGACTTTATTATTCATATTATTTTACAATCTCTTTATGAACTTTTTAAAGCATCAGTGTTTTAATGGAAGAGTAAAGGTTTAATAAAATATACCTACATTTCTGTTTTGAAGTTAAATGAAAGCCTTATGGGTTTGAATGAGTTGAGTATAAGTAATTTATGACGGAGTGTTCATTTATGGGACAAATATCCCTTTAAGGTAACAGCTGGACATCATCAGCTTCAACAGCATACAGTAGATCACATAAAAACACAGATGTGCTGTTTTATCCTCTTTTTGTTATCAGTTTCATCCCCATACCTTGCTCTTCTTTTAGAGGGGGCTTCCTCGAATACAAGCACAATCAAAACAAACGTGAGTCATGTGTTTAGGCTACAGATGATTTAACCAAACAGCTTGACTAGAAAGAGACATGAGTATTTTTCATGCATCAGTAAGTGCGTTTGCATGAACAGATAAGTATACTGTAAGCGCACAATTGAGACCAATTACAGTCCAGTGAACATGCAAAACTAGAGCTACAATCTGTTATCTCTGTCTAGTGCTATTAATTGTACGACTAAAGGGATCAAGGATTTTTATGATGAATTAATGTCTTAGTCTGACTGAAATCTAACATTTAAACCAGTTAACTGTAAACAGCTGGTGTCGTGTGTTGATCCAGATCAAGAGGAATTAACCAGCAGAGTGTAAACAATCCTTACTTGTTTAGACTTTCTCTGTGTATTTGAGTATTAATTCTTACAGATTAGGTTAAACAAGACTCATAAAGTTACATTCAGATGTAAATTATTTAGACTTCCTGTTTGTTTGTTTTGTGTCCTTGTCTTGGGTGTTGATCTAAAGCATAAGCATTTATAAAAAGATGAAAGGAGGTGAGAGGTCATTTTTACAAAGACCCCGACATGACTTTTGACTCCCAGGGTGATGTCTTAATCTACCAGGGTTCATTTGTTAGAAAGTGTCTTAGTTATAAACCACACTTTCTTCGCATGAAGGTCAGTTGTATCTGTGGAAATAAGACTGTCCCCTGCTGGAAATCAAATGCCAGTACGATTGTAACACTTACATAGTGAATAGATTAGGGTTTAATGCATTAGGTTCATGCCAGCAGGTTACAGCAGTGAAATCTGATTACATATACTGTATGCAGGTAGATTGCAACATACTGTGTAATTTAGTAATTCCATATTCTAATAACATTTTATTAGCCAAATTTGCCCTTGAAAAAACCCCTAATTTCAAGTACCCATTGTCACATTTGTTATTATTATTATTATTATTATTAATGCTGTCAAACGGCTAATCAGCATTCAAAAATGAAAGTTTTTATAAAAATAAGTTAATATATTTACATAATATATGTGTATACTGTGTATATTTATTATATGTGTGTGTGTATATACTGTATATATATATATATATATATACATACATACAGTGTATATGTGTATTATTATGTGTATATTATTATATGTGTATATTATGTGTGTGTGTGTGTGTGTGTTTATATATATACTGTATATATGTATAAGCATACCCAGTACACAAACATGTTATTGTAGACAAAAACGTGTTTTTTTAATGTAATTATTCATATATGTTTTACATCATTTATAAATAATAATAATCATTTGTAATGTTCTTTACTTTTTTTGAATATGATTCTGAATATTTGTATTCACAGTCTGAAATATAGTCCAGACATTTTTAATATAGACATTTTTTTTGTATTATGTAAATTTCTATTTAAACGCACACATAATGCTATGCCAAAACCCAAATAAAAGGATGCACAGAAACACATTTGTTTACACGATGCTGCTAAAAAATACCTGAAAAAAAAAAACAAAAACAAGTAAATGTTTCCAGAAAGCTTAAAAGTTATTTTTTAAAATGAAGATATTACATACAACTGTTGTAGCATTAAATGGCCAGCTGTTTATAAAGGATGCACACACACTTAACACATCGTGACTCATACATTTGCATGCCTGTGGTGTTGAGTTATGAATAAGAGACACTGCTGAGTCAGAGCATGTGTGTTTTCACTGCTGTCTGCCTGGCACTGCTTCTTCTTTCACTTCTGCAAGCGGGGTGGTGCACTCAGAGAAATTTGGTTATCATGGCTGAATCACTCAGTCCGCACCCTGCCCCCTTTTTGATGTGTTTCCTAACGCTGCTTCCATCACCGCTCCCGATGGACACACGGCGCGACAGGTAAAATCATGCCTGAGCCTCGTTGCCCGTGAACAATGGCTCTAACCAAATCCTCAGAGCCAACAGGACTGAGCCGGGGGAATCTGTTGGCTCATGGATTCTGTTGGCCATTCTGACAGGAAGTGAGGCGCATGCTCGCTAGCCAGGCGAGTAAGACTGGGCGGCTTAGAAAGACAGAATGAGTTCTATTGTGTCCATTGTGAGGGGCCAGATTTGTGCCACAAACGAAGCAGTCTAGTGCGTGTTAATTTGGCTGGAAGTCATTTTTTCCATCTTTGTGTTGTTAATAACGGTGCATACATGTTGAAACCCTATTAAGTGGTGTTTGAAGGAGACAGATGAAAGCAGATCACAGTCTTGAAATGCTTTCACACCACTTAGCTTAAATTAAACAACTATGAAAAAATGGAGTGTGAAAATGAAGTGTGGTCGATGCCTATGCTCCCCTGGGAGTTTTGGGCCTAAGTAAGTAAGTATGAAAAAAACGTGTCAAAAAAGCATATTCTGGTTAAGAATGTTTTGAAGCACTGCAGGTGGATTTAGCTGGTCATTATCTGGTCAAAAGAGCAGATTATATGTACTGTACTATTTCGACAATATCCTTAGCGTGTTTCTGGGCCTTGAATGTGGTAGCTGTGTTGCTGTCTATGCAGTGTCAGAAAACTGTTAGATTTCATCAAATATGATCTTAATGGATAACACTTTACAATAAGGTGTCATTTGTTAATGTATTAACTAACATGAACAAACAATGGCAATGCATTTATTACACTGTTAATATTAGTTATTGACAATGCAGTCGTTCATTGTTTATTCATGTTAGTTTACAGTGCGTTAACTAATGCTGACAAACACAACTTGTGATTTTAATAATGCTTTAGTAAACACTGTAAAAAAACATTAACTAAGATTGATTAATGATGTAGAAGTAATAATTAGTTCATGTTTCCTGAAGTTGTTAATTAATGGTAACTAATGATCCTTATTGTAAATATTCTGAAGATGACTGAAGGTCTTACAGGTTGGAACGACATGAGGAAGATATTTTACTCGGTTAATTAATTTAGCCTGTATGGTAAAGTGTTAATGATTATTTTAATACATTAATTAACAATTCATTTAAATCATCCTGTGGTCCCCTTGAAGCTTTAGTGAGGCCCCCTAGTGGCCCCAGCATCATGTTTAAGAACCATTGTGTTGTATTTGTATGTATTACCCAAAATAAATTTATGATCGATTTGCACGTTCACGTGATCAATTGCCTGTTCTCCACTGAACGTATGTAGGAAATCTTGTAGGAAGTCTGATAGCATTCAATAACTGGTGAAAGTCTTTTGACTTACTCATCTGGAAACAGATCTTGTCTAATACTTGGTGGTTTCCCAATACCAGCCACCATTAAACCTCAAACCAAGACAGCCTGTCTGATTCAGCCTCAGACTGAATGTTGAGCTGCTGACTGCTGATGTGGGCAAGAAGTTACACATTCCCTTCTCTCTTCATCACTGTCAGAGGAATAGCTTGAAGGATAAAATGAAACCACATTAAAAGTAAAACTTCCTACCTTATAGAAAGCTGATGTTTTGAAATCTATACTTTGTATTTCTCCACACCTAGGCTCTCCATGTCTGTGCTGTGGTAGAAGTGCACAAGGCACATGGATGAATACCGATGCATGCTGAAAAAAGCCTGAAGCTGATGTGAACAAAAAAATAATAATAATACATGTACACCCCAAAGGATCATGGGATTGTTGTGGCTATAATCCTCTTAAGATCTTAGTTCTTGTTTTCTGTATTGTATTATACCATGTGGTGAGCTGCATGTTTTAATACTGTAGTTCTAGTAAAAAAACCTACTCAAGCAGATTGATTTTACTGTATATTAGACACAGTTTTGAATGCATAAGGTTTGTTCAGAGTGCTTTTTGACTTACTACTGCACCTCTGCTCTAACAATATTAATGCTGCTAGTAATTATTTCTTAGAAATAATTGCTAATAATTAAGACATTTTATATGGCAATACTTCGTATTGGAGGTCTGATTGAGTGGTTGTGTTCGGCCAGTCTTCACTGCAGTCACAGCCAGGCTCTTCTCTGGAATACTTCTGTGTATCAGTCTTAAACTAAAGAGTTCCTTTCTCTTTCTGGTTTAGTCCCAATATGAATTTAAGGGGCTAGTACCAGATCAACTTTTTCTGGTCTATTGTGTCAAAGATATATATGTTGCCAAATCCTGCTGTCAGAACTCATTTTTTACCTGTCCTTTTATGACCAATGCCCTAAACAATCCCATCAAACATTCTGTACTCTATGTACAAAGGCCAGCAGCATTGAGTTTAAATGCTGGACTGTGTCTCCCCCATTTGGTCAGGAGTGAGTATTACTGGTGATTATGACTTTGAGGTCAAGTCATTCTTGCTGATCTTACTGTGCCGAATATATATTATTTAATTTTATTTTTGTATAAATTTTCTAGTTATCTATCTAGCTGATGCTAAATAAATACAAAACGTTTTATTTATGAAGGGTCTGTGCTTCAATATCTAATTTTTGTCTCCAGGGAAAACCGGGGGAACATGGACAGACAGCCAGCAGTGGTCCTGAGGGTTTCGTTGGGGCCCCTGGGCCAGTGGGGCCCAAAGGAGAAAAGGGCCATGTAGGACGCAAAGGGCCCTCTGGACCAAATGGAGATAAGGTCGGATTTTTCATGGAGGGCAAATAATTTACTATATATATGTTTTTATTTACCAGAAAATACTTTTTGAGTGTAATGAACTGTTTAATGAACTGGAATTAATGTTCAGAGTACATGGTGTTACAAAATGCCTACAAAATGTGTATTTTATTTATTTTTTGACAGGGCCCAATGGGTGTTCCTGGGTTTTCTGGTAATGATGGTGTTCCAGTGAGTACACAGTTCTTGTCTCTTACCATAGTTACACCCTTCTTTAAAAACAGTTAACTAAGCTGATTTTACCATCCTGTACAGGGGCACCCTGGTCAGGAGGGGCCCAGGGGACCCCCAGGTTTGGACGGCTGTAATGGCACACGAGGTGACCCAGGCGACCCAGGAGTCCGTGATGGATTTCCTGGGCTTCCAGGTGCTCCTGTAAGTTTGAGGGCTTTTTCTGCATTTCGAGAAGATTGCATCAATTTTCCAGAATTAATAATAGTACACATTTCACTTACTAATGGAACAAATCATCTTATCAAAAGCCAATTATTTTTTGAGGATCACATACGCTCCTTTATTTAAAATATAAAAAAGAGCTACACACAAGACACTAAGATAAACATTTGATATTGCATGCTCAGTTGTGTATTAGTGTAATACTTTTTGTCCTGCTGTTTTGTCCATGTGCATAGCTGTGAAAATGTAGTGATGTCATTAATAAATATATATATATATATATATATACTATACTATACTATATATAAATATAAGGTTTTCATATACAAACTTTTTTCACTTGATTTCAGGGACTCCCTGGTCAAAAAGGTCAAAAAGGAGAGCCACTTTATATAGATCGTCCTGGACCAGTAAGTTGCAGCCATTCTTTGTAAATCACACATGGGAACATTTTATATGTATACACTCGTACACAAATCATGTGGTATTTACTGCCAGCCCTGTTAATAATATGTGTTGTGAAGCAGTTGTAAATCTGGGTGTGGAGTGCAGACCTGTCTGGGAAAATCCCTGGGTCATTTTCAACACCTCATGCATCTTTTATATTATGTGTGGTTTTTAATCCTTCCAGGTGGGCCATGTGCGGAAGCCCATGTACTTAATGTTGCCACACATAAGAGGATTAATAATTCTTCTGCTGTTTTAACACTAAAAGAAGGATGAAGTGAACATATATGTCTCACATTTTTGGTGTTAAATATAGGTTTAGTTCTCTATAAATGCTTTCCTTTTTTTCCTTGTTTACTTTAGTCTTTATCATACTTAAAGACTGAAGCATCTGAACTTCAACGTAATAAAAATGAATGAATTAATGATTTAATCAGTCAATTAAACAAAAAGTATTAGCTAAGATATATGAGGTCTTCAAAGTCTATTGAATTGAGCCGAACAATGCTTTGCCTTACATGGCAGAGCATCATTTATGGTAAACTGTCCTGTTAAAAGAATTAAAAAAAAAAAAAACCCTGCTGTATTAAAATACATTATTTTAAAGGAAAGCTTTGAGCAATCTTTGCCTATTTCCTTGGCCACTTGTTTCCTGTTTGGGATTTAGATCTTTTCAACTTGAAGTACTAAAAAGCAAATGTTGTCTTTTTGTAATGAAATTCTCTTTGTAAAATCCTTAGAATTTTTTGATCGAAGGCCCTCCAGGTCCAGCGGGATTTCCAGGTCCAGTGGGGCCTAGAGGTCCAGATGGGTTTGATGTATGTATTATATCTGTACATATATCTAGACTATATAAAAAAGCATCTGTCTACAGTATAAAGACTGAAATTTAACTGTTCTCTCCCTCCACAGGGTCCACCGGGTCCGCCTGGTCCTCCTGGACCTCCAGTAAGTTTAGCTGTCTGAGGAACAGTTTTGAAATAGCTTAAATAATCCTGTCACTTCTAACACTTCATCCTCCTGTCAGAAAGGGGGCGGTGTGCAAACATATATGTACATCTGAGCACTTGCTTTGTAATGAAAATGAAGAGCGCAATTATTTTGTTCTGCTTTAAACTGTAGCTCCTTTCGCAAAATGATCTCTGACTCCAGAATGGCTGAAATAACCATAAATAAATGTTTGCTAAATGTCTCTGCTTATTCTCCAGGGAAGTCCAGGTCAGGGATACAAAGGAGAGCCAGGAGAAAAGGTATGGGTTTCATCAGCCTATAAACAACTAAGCAAGGCCTCCACATACAACTGCTTTTAGTTTTCACCATTAGTGTCATTAGGTTCAGATGACCTCATTTCATCCGATACTGTCTGCATATTTGTTCCATAAAAACTTAAAGGAATGGTTCACACTAAATTTCTAATTCTATTGTTAATTACTAACTGATGTCGTTCCAAACTCATAAGACCTTAATTCATCTTTGGAACACAAATTAAGATACTTTTGATGCTTTTTAAAAGCTTCCCGACCCCTCATAGACAGCAAGAGACATAGCAAGGAGATCGTTAACATAATCCATGTGACATCAGTGGCCCAACCGTAACTTTAACAAAGCAACAAGAATACTTTTTTGCACAATGAATAAAAAAATAACATCTTTATTCAGCGATTTCGTGACCTTATGTGATACTCTCAAAAATGACGCTGCATGGTGACATGGAGGAGACAAATTGTTGAATAAAGTCATTATTTTAGTTTTTTTGTCTCATATCTTCGTAAAATTGCTGTTGAGTCGCTGTTGTCACATGGATTATTTTAACAATCTCTTTTGCTATGTTTCTGAGCCTTGATTGTGGTAAGGATCCTTGTTATGTGAGGATTAGAGAGCTTTCAGAATTCATCGAAAATATCTTAATTTGTGTCCCGAAGATGATCAAAGGGTTTAGAACCGCATGAGGGTGAGTAATTAATGACAGAATTTTCATTTTTGAGTGTACTATGCCTTTAAGATGCATTTTAGATATAGATCTCTAGCTGAGTCCTGGGTGTTTGTTTTGGTTGTTTTAATGAGAGCTTTGTAATTGGCCTAACACAGAAAACAAACACTTCTCTGAGTGTCTCTGACATTAAAAACCCCACGAAATTACTTGATGTCCAGAGTTTTCTGTCTTATGGTGACATATTGCCTAGTGAAGCAAAAAGTCTGGACAGGGCATATCATGACTTCTCCCTTTGTATTTCAAACAGTAATTCCACTTAAACTTTGTCACAGCCAATAACTATTATTTTGTACTTACTGGTTGGTTGCAGGGAAGAGCCATTATCCTTTCAAAGACCAATTGATTGGACAAACTGTGTAGTGCCAGATCATCAATATCTTTGCTTTTGTTCCTGGAAGAGGAAGTTGGAACTGTAAATACAAATGCTTATTTGTGCTTAATGTGACTAACAGACATGGACTAAAACTCTCATTTTGATTTCATGGGGTCCTATATTTTAGTTGTTTAATTACTGAAAGTTTTTTTTTCATATATCTCTACAAAACAAGAATCCACTTTCTTTAAAGAGACTGGCACACTCAGAGAATGTTTATAGTGTAACTTTCAGTTCGAATAGTATTTTAGTCTGCTTGGGGTCTGGTTAATAACTAGCTAGCCAAGGACTGAATATTAAAAGATTATACTGCTTTTAACACCGCATCACTCTTTTAATTCTTATCATCTTTCCCCCTTATCATTTCACTAGATTTTTCCTCTTGTCTCCCATTTTCTCCAAAAATAGTTCTGCACTCTGTATCTTGTTCTATTTATGTTTTAACCCATCTGCATTGTGTTTCCGCTCATCTCAACGCACGCTACACATAATAAAGGATGTCTTAATAGAGATTAATAAGATTAATAAAGAATCTTACTATGGTATCTTACTAATAAGCATGGTAACGCTACAACATTTGGAATGGATTTTTCTCTGCTTTTGGATGGCAGTTCACAGATTTCATAGCTTTACAGAACAGTACTTACAGTTTCTGTATAACTTGTAAAGTGACGCAAAGAGAGCGGGAAGTCTGTGAGCTGCTATTCAATTTGCTGTTTTTGAGTGGTTTGTGCTGGTGCTGGAATCACCTGCTCCAATCTTCTGTGTGCCTTTGTTTCCTTTGGTTGGGACACTTAACCCACTGAACTCAAGAGAAAACAAGGACCAGCTAGTTCATTATTAAATTGATTGAACTTGCCAATTAAATCTATGAAGTAAACTCAAAATAAAGCAGTGGCAGCCATATTATGCATGCGTTGGTAGCAATAAATATTATAAAAGGAGCCCTTAGTCTTATTGCTCTCATTTTTCCTTTCACCTTTCATTCTCTATCACTTCTTTCTTGTTTATTCTCTGTAAAAATCACTTTCTTTATGTTTATCTTGTTTTCCAGTAAAAAAAACAACAACAAGTAAATAAAGACCCCATCAAATCAAAATGAAGAGTTTCGGTCCATGTGTGTTATGCTGCTTTGGTACCATCTACTGTATGCACTAGTGCACATTGATAGTAAAGTTAAAGTTCATCAGATATATGATATGTATTTGCAGTCTTTCTCTTTTGGAGAATGAAAAAATAAATGCTGACGACAAATTTTGCACTACAATTTTTATTTTCATGTATTTATTATTTATTTTTTATCAAATTAAAATAATTTCTGGAATGAAATTTTAAAACTTACTATTGACAGGGAAACAATCAAATTAAGGTTCATCGCTGTGAAACATCCTTTTACAATCACTGTAGAAGCTAAATCTACTAGCAAACATGATATGTATTGTTTTAAGAATGTTGGGACATTTTTACTGGAAAATAAGAACAAAAATCCTGATCAAGAATCTGATTTCTGCAGTTTTTCTCCTGCCTGTTGTTCTTACACTCTTCTTTTATCTTGAGATTTCCAGTTTTACTGTTTCTCTCTTACACACCCTCTCTATTCTTACACTTGCTCTTTCCTACACTTGATCTTTTTCTTGACCTGACCAAGCCTCTATCTCACATTTTCTCTCTCTCTCTTTCTCTTTCTCTCTCTTGATAAAATCCTGGGCTCTAATGTGTCACATGTCTGTGTTGTGGATCTCAGGGGGATGTTGGTTCACCAGGACTCATGGGCAGTCCGGCCGTTCAGTTTAACGCACCAGCAATAAGCACTATCAACAAAGGAGAGAAGGTAACACAAAGGGGAGCGGTGATGCCAACCCAGGGAGGGGCACTGCCAGGGTGAGAGGGTGTGGATGGTGGGAGAGAGAGGAGCGATAGAGGGCATTGAACCACATCATCGCTCCAGGGAAAATGGTCTGGAACGTTCTGATCAATCATTATTTTGGACTATCTTTTGTAAATACCTTGATTATGGGAATGTGTTCTAAAAGCACATCATAGAGACATCAACAGTATATAAAGGGAGGGTGGTTAATTGCATGACATGATTGAATGGGGAGAGATACAGACACAACTATTGTCTTAAATATGTGGTTCATTGCTAAAGCTCCTTTATTCTGCTTGTGTCCATTCATCTCCTCCTCGCCCTGATCTCCCCGCTGCTCTGGCAGTGGTCACAGTCCTCTTAACGTTCTTCTTCAAAACCCCCAAATTTCTCATCACATGCTACCTCTTCAACATGCTCCGCCGCTACCGTCTCCAAACAGCTCCCCATCAGCCGTCATCTTGTCCCATGTAAAAAAAAAAATCTCTCTTCCTTGGTTACCATATCCAGGGAGATGTGGGCCCGCCCGGTGACCCAGGCCGCCCACTGGTCAATGGAGTGGTGGAGCTTGTTGGCTTTCCAAAAGGAGACAAAGGAACTAAGGTTTGTGAGGAAAACGCAGCTGTGAGGATCTAGACCTAGGATGAAGTCAACACCGTCCTCCTCAAAATCTTTTCTGCAGTTTCTTTGTCCCCTTGTACCTCAAACCCGCTATCCAGAAGGGTGATGTCCACTTTGTGCCTGATGTATACATGCCATACTTCACCCTGTGGTGAATATTGAGGGTGGTGTCCATAAAAAGTATTCATATTTTGTGGTGATTTGAAATGCAAATTTGAAATACAATTATGCGTGCATATATACAGCGGCTCTAAAGAGGACACTTCAGCAACACTTACAGATTTATAAATATCACTAGATAATTTGTTCTAATACAATGGAATTCATTTAAAGTGTGGTTCAAGTGTAATAATTAGATTTATGACACTGTATACTTATATTTAAAAGAGTAGTTGAGTTCCAGAATAAACATTTCCTGATAATTTGCAGATCTACATGTCATCAAAGATGATTATGTCTTTCTTTCTTCGAGTGCAAAGAAATTAAGTTTTATTAATTAATTTATTACTTAAATGGTGGCCAATGGCTTGAAGGTCCAAATTGCAATTTCAGTGCAGCTTTAAAGGGCTCTACACTATCACTATAGGGAATATGGGTCTTATAGCGAAAGATTAGTTGTTTACTCAAAAGAATAAAATGTACATTCATTTTTAAGCACAAATCATCATCTTATACTAGTTATGCCATGCATTTCCATCTTTGTGTGTTATATATTCTTATTGGAAAAGTCATTCATGGTTGGTTTTCCATCTGTGTAATTCAGTTCAAAAAGGTAGGGTAGTGCAAAAACCATTATTTTCAAATTTGACATCAAAATTGTCCAGCATCATTGTTTTACCTTTTTGTGTTAGATTATTTTCTGCGAGTTCACTTTGTAAACACTGTACTTCGACCTACATCATGCATGATCTTTCTGACATGATTATGTAATGCATAAGGTGGGGCTAGCACAAGCATTTGTGATTAAAATGTAGAGAATTTAAAAATGATTGTTTGTTTAGTTAGAAAATAGTTAGGCTGTGATTGCTTAAGCTCCAATTAAACTGCAATCTGGTCCATCAATCCATCGGATTATTCATCGGGGGGGGGGGGATTTACACTGTTGTAAGATATATATATTTTAATAAATATTTTTATTTAGCATGGATGAATGAATTTGATCTAAAGTGACGACATTGACTTTTATATTGTTACAAAAGGTTTTTATTTCTGTTCTTTTGAACATTCTATTCATCAAACAATCCTGAAAAATTGATCAGTTTCCACAAATCAGTACAGTATATTAAACAGCACAGCGATTTTCTGCATCCATGACAATGCGAAATGTTTCCTAAGCGCCAAATCAAATAGAAATTTATAATAGATATTTCAAATATAATAGATATTCAAATAGATATTTGGTATGTGTCGCAGTAGTTTGTTCTGCATTTTTGATCAAATCAGTGCAGCCTTGATAAGCATGAGGATCTTTTTAAGAACAATAAACTTGCCGACCTTAATCTTTTGAGCTGTAGGTTATACTACATAGGTGTTCAAATTTAAGATTCTTGTTTGTTTCATTTGGAGCCCAAACAAAACAAAAGACATTCAACTGAATCAAAATTTGTGGATTTCTAACATAGATTAATGTGTACATTACTGTACAAAGGTTTTTTTACAACCAGTTTAATTCTCATATTGGTTGAAAACTAAAATGCTAAAATCGGAAATTCTAAATAAACACAGTGACATTGTGAATTCTCAATCTTCTTTCTTTCTCTTTTTCTTTCTCTTTCTCTTCTTTAGGGTGATAAAGGCTATGGTGGTGCTCCAGGTTTTCCAGGAAGACCAGGACCACCAGTGAGTCAAAGAGAGCTTGTTCTCCCAGTTTATGGTTTTATATGTTGCTAGTTGAAACTGACAAACACAGTGTTGTACATATATAGGGCCCATTTGGGTACAGAGGTGAGACTGGAGAAAAGGGAATCCTGGGCTTACCAGGCTCAAGGGTAAGTAATGTTATCTTCTGCATTTTGTGATTCACTATAGGGTGAAATTTGGTTTGTTTCACCTGAACCTAAACTTCCTTTTATGCATTGATCAACATGGCAGGGTCCACCTGGTCTGAATGGTCCTCCTGGGCTTACTGGGTTTAAGGTAGATTAAATGCTTTAATCTAAATTCTTTTACTCTTATATCTTCATTAGATACAAACCGTCGTTTCTCTTCTCTGTAGGGCTTCCCTGGAACTTCTGGTTTTCCAGGACAAGATGGTTTTACCGGCCCGAAGGTAAGAACATGGAATGGATCATTTCAACGAAACTAATGAACCTGTGATGTCTTCTTCAGGACATAAAAGCTGAAATCTTTCATGGAACCTTGCTATAGCAGTTCATTACAATCTTTTGCCTTAAAACAAGCTTTTAATATGTACAAAAACATACGTTTTAACTTTAATTTTGTAAATTACCTGTAGTAATTACCTGCGTTATCGGTATGAACTCTTCATAAAGAATAATGTACAGCCAGCAGGTTGTAATCGCAAAATAAAACCCGACAGGCTTCTTGATAACAGTATATTATCCCGCTTATTGCACAGCTTCTTGCCACAAAAGTAAATAATAAAACAAAATATAAATAATATAATACAATAACAAATAATTGTTTTAACTGGGTAGTCAGTCATCTTCTATCCACTGCTGAAATACGATGCTTTTGCTTTTTTCGTACATGTTGAAATTAGAATGTGAAAGTCCTCCATTTTAACATGTGGTTAAACATTTTAAGCCACAGGATGGTGCCAAACGGTCAGCGACAGCGGAGTGATATAATTACTAAAGGGCAAGATGATTCGTAGTACCGGATGAGCCTGCGTTATTAGTTTTACCGGTTATCTGGGATTCGTGGAATACTCGATTCTGATTGGTCAGTCGCCACATTCCAAGTTTTGTTATTCCCAGAAAACAAAAATCATGTTTGTTGGGTGCTTATAAATGTTTAACCACAAGTTAAAATGGAGGACTTCAACATTCATTTCAGTATGTGTGGAAAAAGCTGTAAATTCTGCAATAACAACCTGCTAGCTGTACATTATCCCTTACATAACAAAGCTTAGAATCTGGCGACCAATCAGAGTTGAGTATTCTACGAAGCTGTGTAATAAATATATATATATATATTTCATAAACAGAAATATGTTACACAATATCATATTGTAAATATATTTTTAGGGTGAAAGAGGAGACCCTGGTCCACCTGGACCAATTGTGGATCCAGAAGGTGGAATTAAAGGTATGAGGAATCACCTTTATTGTAGTCACAGAGATTGCGTACAAATTTTGCATTCAAATCCAATTTTGTGCTAATATGTAGTGATTGCTTTTTTTTAATTTCTCATGTATACAGTAGTCAACATTCGAAAGTTTTCCTAAAATCAAAAACAATAACTATTTTTGTCTTAGGACAACTTTGATGAAATGTTTTGATCCACTTCAAATGCTGACTACTGTATACTCATATCATATGTATGCTGATGTACAGTCTTTAGTGATTATTCAATTTACTTGTACCTAGGTCCTCCAGGTGATCCTGGCTTTCCAGGTTATCCGGGGATAACTGGAGATACAGGTTTTCCAGGGTTTCCTGGTCAGCCTGGTCCTCCGGGACCGCCTGCTTTTTTCTCAGGTAATAGTGACATATTTTTGCATTTTAAGGCTTTATGACTCAGGTCATGCAGCTTGTTGACTTTTTTTGTCCACCA
The DNA here is from genome assembly GCA_034779775.1 of Enteromius afrohamiltoni. NCBI lineage: Eukaryota > Metazoa > Chordata > Actinopteri > Cypriniformes > Cyprinidae > Enteromius > Enteromius afrohamiltoni. Next base: position 21,053,147 of record JAUYWG010000040.1, read on the forward strand.
TGACTGTTGACAAAGTAATGATGGCATGACCAAGAAGTTAGACTAGAGAGGGCATGGTACATAACAAACAAACATGACAGAATCCCACCAAAAATGACAAAACATGAACAAGTGAATCACCATAAGAAATGCTCACTTCTAACTAACCAAAGAGCACATTGAAAGGGAATTGACAACCCAAGCCACATCCTTACAATGAAAGACACAACTTGGAGCATCTGGGTTATGACACCAGATAGGGCCCATTGTCAGGACCCAGACACAAAAGGAACAGGAGAGCTCGCAACCAAAACATAAACTATGAAGAAATAGGCACAATGACAAAACATGTAACATTTGTGTCGGGATACTCTTGCCAACACCAGACATGGCAAAGCAGAAAACCTGTATAAACAATAAGGATATGAACTGAAATGTAATAATCGATAAAAATGTATATGTAATAATCCTTTTAATATTTAGGAAAAAGAAATGCAGTTGCATTGTCAAGTAATGAAAATTTACCAATTTAAAACTGTGTTTACACAGACTTTGTTCAGGAATTGGTTGGACAACACTGGTCACACTGTATATTTTTGATTAATTGAAACCAAATGTCAGCATGTAAAACACCCAAAACTCCTTAACAATGGCATTGAAAGGCTTTGGCAACCATCTATTGAACCATCAAGAATTAATTGTGTCAGTATGATGGTAACCGTGAGTTTTGGTTTTCTATTCAGGTCGACCAGGCTCTGCTGGGTTCCCCGGTGGCCGTGGACCCAAAGGACCAAGGGGAAACCCAGGTCGGGAGTCTTACGGCCCTGAAGGTCTTCCTGGAAGGCAGGGCTTTCCTGGACCTCCAGGTCTCCCAGGACCACCGGGCACTACATGTAAGCCTTTGCAGATGATGATGGCCATCTTAATTTAACCAAACTTTGAATTTGACTAATTAGATCACACCAAGAAAGTCAGTATTGCGGGACAAATAGAGGTAGATCCTAATGTTTTTCATATTTGATCTTTTTTATCTAGCAAACCTGGTCTCCACTGGACTACCTGGTTTTCCAGGTCTGCCTGGTCAAAGAGGATTTCCTGGAAACAGAGGCTTTAAAGGGTTTAAAGGTAAGGCAAATTGTTGTAGAACTAAAATGAGAAATATTAGGTGTCATTTATATTATTATATTGAGTAATGTTCTTCCCTGCTTGACAATTCCAGGAGAAAATGGTGACTGCAACTGTTTGGGTGGAGGAACGATTGGTGCACAGGGACCTCAAGGGCCTCCAGGGCCCCCTGGTTTTGTAGGACTCAATGGAGTGAAGGGAGAAACCGGTGACCTAGGCTTCCCAGGACCCCGTGGTCCAAAGGGCTTTGATGTAAGATAGTATTAAAACATTAGTTTGGATCGTCTCAGCTTATGCCTAGATGTATTTTGGGGGAGGCTTTTTGTTGTTTGTTTCTGGTATAATGCATGTAGTTATACCATATTGTCTAACTGATGTTTGAGAAACATTGTGATCATCAGCTAACATCCAAAATGGTTTAAAATGATTGGACTTGCTTTGCTTTTTTGTTTTAGGGTCGTGCAGGTGACAGAGGCTTTAAAGGGCGTAAAGGAGAGAAAGGTAATTCTTACTTCCCAGAAGGCAGAGGACAAAAAGGTGATATGGGACAACAGGGTCTTCCTGGAGCACTTGGAGTAAGTGGCAACCCAGGAAAGGATGGATCTCCTGGCTTCCCTGGACAACCAGGTCTACCTGTGAGTAGATTTTCACTCACAGAAAATCACTCACACACACATATACACAAACACCAGATGTTGCACACTTATGTAAATATATATTTTTCTATGAGTGGTAGTAGTTTTTATGTTGTATGTTTTTTGTTTAAGAAAATAAACGCTTTGAACTTTGGAATCTTTGAATAAATTTTTTCTACACCAATTGTACCCTTGGTATGGCCCCTTACATATTGCTCCTAGATGACTGTGATCCCTGATTGTAAAGTCAGTAGCACCTTGTACGTCGCTCTGTAAGTAATTGCCACATTTACAGAACAAAGGCAACTGTTCACACGTGATTAAGGATATTAGGTAAAAACAACCGGACCAAATGGCCCTTCTCTGGTAGAGCTAGGGGGATAGGGCCAAATGGCCCCTCTCTGGTAGTCCTAGTGTTAAACTAAACAGACAGTCAAGCTGCATCAATCACAGTATTAGACTACATTACATCTTACTTACAGTTAGAAGTTCAGAGGAGCCATCCAGTCCAAATAAACTGGGCACTGATCTATCTTTTAAGACCAAGCGTTTGGTAAATATCTCGTTGTACTCCAAGATTGGAAAAGCAGTCATCAGTAAAATGAGGCGAACTCAACAAGAGACTGTACTGCTGAGGTGTTGCTGAAAAAATGAATGTTAATAATGTCATTCTTTGTAGATTCATCTTTGAGAAGGGCATATAAAACAAATTCTCACTCTCACAGGATACAGTGTCTTCTTCACATGATGTAATCCACACAGAAATTGTACTGTTTGGGGGCGGGGCAAGTTGTTTGCGAAGTACAACGTGGGCAGGCATTATGCAAATAAGAGGTGTCCAAGATGGCCATTGATCAGTTTTATGACTCCAGAGTGAAGTCCAGTTTTGTTCTAAATGCTGGGTTTGTGTCTCATCGCTTGTCTGTTTGGCCATCAGTTCTCACACATTAACAGCCACTTGGTGGAGCTTCAAGCCCCGCCTACTAGATCCAGGGAGGGGGACCTGGAGCTCTAGCTCCCCCCATTTGGCTCTGCATGGAGCACCACCTCTTGACCGTATTTTCTCTCTTGTAATTTCATAGTGAGTTTCAATGAAGAGAGAGAAACCCAGAGTGCAATGTCTCGTTATTCATGCATGCGGAAAAAAGAAAACTAAATAAACAGTAAAAAATAATTTGACTGCCAACGTTTTTTGCCTCAAAGGTTTCTATAGATATCGCGATATATATCGATATTGTAAATTCTTTTGGCCACAATAACCGTGATGTGAAAAATCCAATATGATGACAGCCCTATTCTGTACTTACTGCCAAATGAGGTCCTTATTGCTTGTAGTAATTATGAATCTGACTTTCAACTAGTGAAATCTCTAAAGTTCTCAAATTACTTCTCTACAGGGGGATCCTGGTTTTGGGGTGTCTGGAGAAAAAGGGTATCCTGGTATTCCAGGGTTCAAAGGTCGTCCCGGTGACAGGGGTGAACCTGGTATAGGCTATCCTGGAGTAGCTGGGTTCAAAGGGTCACAAGGTGATCCTGGATTCAATGGTCTTCCTGGAACACCTGGACTTAAAGGATCTCCAGGTAAGTAGAAGAAACAAATCAGTAACATTTTAAAAATGAATACATAGTCTAAAATATTGTATTATATAGAAAAAATAATTATACAGATTATGTGATATTGTAATATGTTATTATAACTACCGATTAATAAGCTGGCATGTAATGTATGCGATTAGACTACTTTTTAAAACAACTTACATATTCATATACAGTGAATTAATTGGATGTACACACACAAGGTAATATTTTCTCGATACAAGCCTTCTTAATTTCCTCAAGAGGCCTACTTAGCATATTAAGCTTGGTTTGTAAGTTTTATGGAATGAGATTAAACGGTATAAGATGACATTGGTTGAAAGAGCTTCGGTTTAGAGGTTGCTATACATCATCTTGTCAAGCTTTGGTCGTGTGTGAGAGTGAATGGGTGTGAAGATGAATCTTTACATTTTGCCTGTGCTAACAGAACTTTCGACCTCTTTGCAAGCCATTCCATTCAGAGAGAAATTGAGCAGGTGCAATTAAATCACAGGTCTTGACATCCATGTCTGAATCACCAAATCCTTTCCCTTCTCTGCATGCTCTCCATCTCTCTCTCTTAGTAATGGAATGGCACTGACGCATCCACTGACATGTCTCTTTTTGATTTCTTATTTGCACTGCTTTAACTGAATGTGTTGGAACATTTGAATTAGCTTTTTAATTCTCTACTAAAGGTACAATCATTTTCATGCTTATGCATTCGATTTCTTATTGATGCTGCCCGAATTAACTAATTCCTAAACCGATTGATTGACAGCTCCTCTTGCAATCTCTCTTGCCCTTGCATGTTGTCTGACTAGGTGACAGCTGTGGGCAGGCGGGGCTTAATGATGCCTCTTTGGAAGAGGGAGGTGAGATGCGAAGCCTAAGAGCTGAAGCCAGTAAAAAATAAATCCAGTTAGTCTCTTGCCATTCTGGAAAAGTGGTAGTTACCATATTACAGCCCTCTTTTGCCAGTCGTTTAACAACCTTTGTGCATGCTATTAGCCTTTCTATACTGACTTTACTAGGGAAGGATGTTTTTTTGGTTTGAAAAGTATGAAAATAAATTTGATCAAATTCTGAAAACTCTGCCACACCGTCAAAGTTACTCCAATTTGGTTTGTATGCCCTTTGTAGCGACACAGCATTAGTCCCAACACTTGTTTACCTTTGTCACCTGACATGCCATCTATTACCACAGAAGATATTTTCACCTATCCTTCACAAGCAAAAACTGCCTCTGCTGCATGCACTTACAATGGAAGCCTATGCAAACAATGTATTGCAACACAAGATTTACAGTTATGTGTTACTACCTAGATGGGTAAAACTATGCATAAAACTCTGTAACTTCATAACATTATTTCCTGTTTATTACCATGTAAAGCCAATAAACTTGTTTGCACCAATGCATCAATTTATAGACAGATCCAGCAGCAGACACATTAATATAATTATTAATGTAAGTGCTTTAATAGGTTCTTCATTAAAAATACAAGCTGTACATTTATTTTTATTTGGTCTGAAAAGCATTTTCATTGTATGTGCATTACTTTACTCATTTTTGCTGTCTTTATAATGTACAGGTTTTCTCTAAAGCTCCTTGAAAACATTATAAAGAGTGTTATAGTACACTGAACATTTTCTGTGGTTATTGACGGCATAGGAGATCTTCCTGCCCTCCACATTAAAAATGGTGTTCTATGTGTTTTGGAATAATTTTTTCAGTTCATGAAGTTATACTGCGGGGCTGCAGTTAGGCCCATATATATTTGGACACAGGCATAATTTTTATTATTTTAGCTGTTAACAAAAACATAATGAAGTTTCAGTTATGTTATGAATATGGGCTTAAAGTGCACACTATGCACCGGTTTCACAAACAGGGCTTAGTTTATTCCAAGATTAGGATTTAGGACAAGATTAGGATATTTATTCAACTTTTACAAATATGAACTTAAAAGAAAACTTTTCAGGTGTGCATCTTGACACAGAGCAATGACACTGGCTATGCCAGAGCAAGATATTTTCATTTGAGACAGCTCAAAATGCACATTTGCACTAGCGTATGCCTTGTCTGAAAAACTGGGGGTAAGAGCTTTGATTTGATCCATCCCAATTCAATGAAAGATTAACTGAATGAATTACATCAATATATGCCACTCCTCTTGTTCAAAGGATTAAAAGTATTTGGACAGTTGACTCAAAAGTTATTTCATGGACAGATGTGGGCTATTCATTCAGTATATTAAAACATCAGTTAGGCAGATAAAAGATCTGGAGCTGATTCTTAGCGTGACATTTCCATTTGAAAGCTGTTTCTGTGGACCCACATCATAATGTTAAAAGAGCTCAAGGCAGGTGAAACAGACAGTTGTTAGGCGTGGTACAGCTTAAAGCATATAACATCATCTATGAAACACTATGGAGCAATGTGATAGCTTGAGCATGGCTTCCAGTGACACTGGTTTGTTGGTATTAAATGATGGTGTGACAGAAGACAGAAGCAGCTGGATAAATTCTGAAGTGTATAGATACAGTATATACTATTTGCCAAGTTGATTGGCTGGCACTTCATAGTACAAATGGACCCAAAAAAGCATTTCTTGCAAAGGATTCTGTACAAAATTTTAAAAATATGTATTTTATGTATGATTATATTTATTTGTCCAATTCTATTTTAGCCCCTGAAAATGGGTGTACTGTGTATGAACTTCACTTTAAGTTTCTCTTGATTGTTTTATTTTTAATTCTGTTCTGGTGGCATACAGAGACAAATTCTAAACATTGTGTCAGTGTCCAAATATATATGAACCTAACAATATATTCCCTCCTGTCTGTTTTCTTAACAGCCAACATTTACTGATCTTAGCTATTCAGATACATTTCTAACAAGTCAAATGTACACAAACACCCATCTTGTAATACTTGGTTTGTCATGGTTAGTTGTAGGGAATGTGCGTGGAATGGGCCATCATTTACAGTTTTTATATGTTACTGACAATGTTATGGATGTCAACAGGAACACCCCTGCCCTGTAGGATTCCTGGTGAACTTGGAGATCCAGGATACTTTGGAAATCCTGGGGCGCCAGGTAATTTAATTTCTAAATGTATATTGACATAGATAATAGTAGTAATTTAACTGTAAAGAGTTGTTTAACATTTACAATGCTAAGACGTGTTCTTTTGCATATTTGTGTGTATGTAAATATATTAGGACCAAAGGGACAGCCTGCTTCCCCAGGACCAAGTGGGCGCCCAGGGTTTGATGGACCAAAGGGTGAGAGAGGAGAACCAGGCTCTGGAGGTCAGCCAGGACCTCAGGGTAAGATTCCAGCCCCAAATGTGAAAGGGTGTGCCATCTGACCACAAATATTACATATAATTGGTCGACTTGTTTAGGCTAGCCACATGTTTGAAAGTATAATAGCAATTGCAATTTTTCTGCATCAAGTTCAATTAAGGTACACATTTACAAATTCAGTCATTCCTATAGGAATCTGTTTGATTGGGATTTCAGCAGCAGGGTGAAATATTTCCCCATGCAAATATCACTTATTTTCAATTTGGAAACATGAAATCACCTCACTAAGCAACAAAGTCCTTGTTGAATAAGCAGTTCTTTTTACATCTCTACACTATTGAGAAGTGTAGAGAAGACAATGGACCAGTATCACAAACGTTACTGCACTTTTTAAAATTGGTTTGTGATTAGGGTTTCCCGGACCCAGAGGAGATCCAGGTTTACCAGGAAGAACAAACTCTGGCTTACCAGGACCTCCAGGAAGAGATGGTTTTCCAGGTTTAGCAGGAGATAAAGGAGAACCTGGTGTGGTGCTTGGGGCCATTCCTGGAGGCCCAGGTTCTCCAGGGAGACCAGGAGAGCCTGGGGATAAGGGCCAACCTGGTGTGCCTGGTTTACCAGGGAGGCCTGGTAAGTTTGATGAGATGCTTTAGCCACTACCAATCCATTGTAAGTCATGCTAGATATCAAGCTAATGCATTCCTCCTTAGGTAATGATGGACGCAATGGCTTTCCTGGCATAAATGGAGAACGAGGTGTGAATGGCATTCCTGGTCCTGTAGGTCCCATAGGTCCACCAGGAGAAATCCCTTCTGGGGGTGTTCCTGGTCCCAGAGGGCCTGTTGGAGCCAAGGGATTTTATGGATCTCCAGGTACCTAATTCAAATTAATTTTGACATTTTATCTAATAATATCTCTATTTGTTCAGCAAGATCTGCTCAGATGCATACACTAAGGTAAAAATCTGCCTTGAGCAGTAGGACCTTTCACATGTACATTTTTGGCAGATCTACCCAACCTCTGAGAATTTGTCATGCATCGTTTTTTCAATCTATCTCAATAATCTTGGTAGTTATGTTTTGGTTTGAATTTTCATGCGAGTATCGTTTATTACTGCACATTTGAGTTGCGGTAAAATGTTTTACTGCCTCTTTCTCTTCTTATCAGTCTTTGTCAACCTGATCTTCCTCTCAAAAATATATATTTTCATTATTCTTTTCTCTATGGTCATCCTCCACTCCTTTTCTTTTTTCATCACCATCATTTCCACCCTCCCGTCCTTCCATTTTTGGTGTCACCCTCTTCTATTTTTGGTGTTGGGTCACCTCACTAGGCTGCCAAGGTGAGAAATATTGTCCTCCCTGATGCCCTCTATATAGTGTTGATGTTTCTCTAACACATGCTTCCTCTTAATACACTTGTTGTTCCAGTCCTCCTAATTAATATTTCATCCAAAATGATAACAGAATATTCATTTTTGGGTGAACTCTCCCTTTTAGACATCTATTTCCAACCAATAGGGAAGTTTGTCCGTAGTGACAATGCAGAATTCATGTTTATTTGGATCTGCAGAATGTTCATTTGAAATTTCTTAAAATCTATTAAAATTGTTCATCCATGGTCTTTTATCACTGGAGTGGTTGTATTCCTCCATCTTTTTTTGTGTTTGTGTACTATGAAGCAGGAAGCACATAGTACGCACACATGTAAAAGATGGCCTAAAACTTGTGTGCTTAAGTACTAATCCTCAGGTTCATTGAGAAATCTAGCCTCTAATCTTAACAACCTAGCCACAGAACTTGCTTAACCTTTATGTGCTTGCGCGCCTTTAACCACAACAACCCATCCCCCACCCCCCCACTGGTAAACAGCATCATCTTTAGTTAGTCATGACAACTTTAGTTAGTCCTGAAAGTATGTTCCAGCTTTTTGTTGCATTCATTCTATAATTTTAGACTTTACATTAAACTGATATTTCCACAAATTTTTTTAAAATATGTTATGTTCATCCAGTACAACAAATATCACTAAATGTTGATTTTTTTGCTCATTTATTGCATCTTTTAGATAATTAAACTTGTTAGAATATACTTGTATTTTCTTTTAATTACCTGTTATTTGAAGGACTGTGTGATGCCTTTAAAGTGTTCTTTTGTGGGTAAATTTGTTTACCTGTACAGTATTATATATATATAAACTTCTAATTTATTTAAGTGAAATCCAAGTAATTTATAGGAACATTCAGAGCTAAAGCCTATCTTTTTCCTCCACAGGTTTCCCAGGGCTGAAGGGTGTGAGAGGAGATCCAGGGCCTCCAGGGCCTGGTGGAATAAAGGGTATACCAGGACTTCCAGGCTTCCAGGGGTCACCAGGATTTAGGGGACCTCCTGGACCCCCTGGCATTAGAACACGTCCAGGCATACCTGGAAGACCAGGAATAAAGGGTATGATATTATAGAAAGAGATTAATATTTAAATTGACTTTATTTGACTTTACTTATAGTTATATTGCCAATAGAAGCTATTCTAGATTAACTTTGGGAGTCATTTTAACATGCTTCTATCTCTAAAACCACACTTTTGAAAGTTGTTATGCTGTGCATTATTACAATAACATCAAACAAGCATATCAGAGATTGTTTGAAAAAGCATAAAATAGTCTTAAGGGCACATTTTACTTTTAATTATTGTAATGTAGATATTTTTGTTGTCTTTGTTTAAGGGGAGAAGGGATCTCTTGGATTGTTGGGGTTCCCAGGTTTACCTGGGAACCCTGGAGTCCCAGGTGGCCCAGGTGTTAAAGGTTTACCTGGTTTTGCTGGGCAGGATGGCTTTCCTGGAGGGACTGGATCAAGAGGATTTAAAGGTATATGGCGTTTGAAGGACATTTGATTGTGGGTTCAGAAAGAAGCAAGATATAAAATTTATTGTGATTATATTTTTAAATGCACAGCATTAATGCAATAAATGTACTAAATTAACATATACATACTGTATTTGTGTTTTAAGGAGAACGTGGTGCTCCTGGACTTCCAGGCCCCTCTTCAGTGCTTCCAGTAGAGCTGCTGGAAAAGGGTCTAAAAGGTGCTCCTGGAAGTGATGGACTGCCTGGTTTTCCAGGTCCAAGAGGTAAAAGTGTTCATGCTGTTTAGTGGCATAAAGGTGGACATGTGATGTTGATCTGTTTTGTAGAGTCAATCAGTGTGGAGTTATTAATGACTTTTTTATTTAAGCTTGTGATAAAATAACATTAGCCGTAAGAAAATAAATATCTTTTTTTACAGGTGATAAGGGGTTACCAGGGTCACCAGGACGTCAAGGCTTTCCTGGATTACCTGGTGTTGCAGACCAAGCAAAAGGTTTTCCTGGCCAGCCTGGATTCCCAGGTATTCCTGGCTCCATTGGCTTGCCTGGTCCCAAAGGTTCACCCGGAGTTATGGGCTTCCCTGGCTTACCAGGCCCGAATGTAAGTATCCTGTATTCAGAACACAAGTACAGCATGTTTATGTATAAATGTTTACTATGGGTGCAGCAGTACATATGTCTAATATGGTCGCATACTAGCACTTGTCAAAGTGTGTTATGTAAAGAAATATATATTGTCTCTTACCTTTAGTATTGTTCTTCGTTGCAGGGTGACACTGGTGTACCTGGTGTTCAAGGGTTCTCAGGAACTCCAGGACAATCTGGTGTCAAAGGTGATTCCTTTGTGTGATTCCATCAGTGCATAGTATAATAATAATAATGTACCTTTTTTCTGACGTATAATACATATGGCTAATGTAGCTATTGGTCTAAAGCCTATAAACATTGTATTTAAGGTGAGAAAGGTGATTCATATGAATTATCTGGACCCCCTGGACCAAAGGGTTTGATTGGAAATGCTGGATTCCCAGGTAAGAAAGACAATATATGTGTATGGTTTATAAAGTGTTCTATCATTTGTATCATGTTTTATTTTAATATTATGAATTTCTGATTTCTAGATCTAAATAGATTTTTGTCTTTTGCCTTTCATAACTAGGTGGTCCAGGACTTCCTGGTGAACCAGGTGATCCTGGTTTCCCAGGAACATTGGGATTTCAAGGCCAGAAAGGTTTTCCTGGAGAGACGGGAGCACCTGGATTTGGTGGTACATGGAGGTTTAGATCCACACTTATTTCAGCTTTTACATCAACAGCTTCTCTAATATTATTTTTTATTGTTGTATTTGTTTATAGGGTCACCAGGCCTGCCAGGTATTAGGGGTCTCCCTGGTTATCCAGGACAGAAGGGGCGTGATGGAGATTTAGGCCGTCCTGGAGCTCCAGGTTCACCAGGAGAGAAAGGTTAAACAAGAACTTGTAACTTGTAGAACTTCACCTGTAGTCATTCATCTTTCTGCTTACTAATAGAACCCATTTCTGAAATACCCTGTTTCAAATCTTACTTCAGGTTTTCCAGGATCACCCGGTTTAGATGGACTCAATGGTCTTCCGGGATCCAAGGGGTTGCCTGGAGTTCCAGGTGCATTATCCGATGAACCTCTGTTTATAAGGTTCTACATTATACTTGACAAACATGAACAAACTAGCGATTGCTCATTTATTTAACGTATGTCCTCAGGTATTACAGAAGGTGGTCGGACTGGAGCTCCTGGTGTAAATGGCCGGAAGGGAGAGAGAGGTACATCACAGCCTGGAGCATCTGGGCGCCCTGGAGAAAAAGGATCCAGAGGAGACCCTGGTAAGGAGAATCATGTGTATGGCTATATTTGAAACTCTTCAAACAAGGGGAGAATATATATATAAAGAAAACACTAAATAGATGTATATAGTGTGAATAAATGGATTGGTAATCCAATAAAAAAACAATCATGGGGCGATTGCTTCTCTGACCAAATTAGATGGTCTTTAAGTTTGCATGTATGTGTTTAATGAGTATGACATTTTGGTTGTCAGGTGCCTCTGGTTTCAGAGGCTTCCCTGGTAATCCAGGCCCCCCTGGACCACCTAGTCCTTCTAATATCCCAGGTCCTCCTGGAGATCCTGGACTTCCGGGATTAGATGGACGAGAAGGTACAGGACATCTCTGTACTCTCTATTCTCATTACATTTATTGTCCCTCTAACACTGAACTGATCCTTTCTTGGGCTATATGTCTGAAATAAAAAGATCTTTGATCTAGAATGCTAGCAAGTATTTTTCCTCTTAGATCTGTTTCTCTTTGAGAATGAACTTTATGAACCTTTTGCAGTTGCCCATAGTTCTTGTGATGCATTGAAATCAGTTGAACTGGATCATTTGTAGGTCCCTTTGGCCCTCCTGGCCTTCCTGGTCCACCAGGCCCTGGAACAGTCCAAGGAGACAGGGGAGATGCTGGACTTCCTGGGCGACCAGGAACACCGGGCCCACGTGGAGACGCCGGTGGTTTTGGAGCACCTGGATTACAAGGCAGTCCTGGATTTAAGGGTATTTTTTCTACTTTTAATATATTTTTATAACTTTAATTGTTCTCCTATAATTTATTAATTGGAATTGTATTCATTTTTATGCTGCCTGGATATACAAGGACAAAGAGGTGATCCTGGCTTTAATGGTGTACCTGGACCACCAGGTTACCCTGGAGATCTAGGAGATTATGGCAGGAATGGACCCAAAGGATCAAAGGGTCAGTAGGCATTTTAAATCTTACATTTATTTAGCTAATATATAAATCATGAGCATTCTTGAAACAACAGCTTTTGGTTACTGTCCTTTCAGGTCCTGACGGTGCTAAGGGACGTCCAGGTATTTTGGTCCCACGTAACATAACCCAAAGTAGTCCTCAGGGGGAACGGGGACCACCAGGTCTTGATGGGTCTGCTGGTCAGATAGGAATGCCAGGCCTTCCTGGCAGTCCAGGATTCCCAGGTGAGTGTTTTTTAATGTCTTTGCAAAAAAAAAAAAGAAAAAAAAGAAACTTTAAGGGAATTATTTTAACTTTAAACTCCAATTTCAATTCCTCTGAAAATTCTCTAGGTCCCAAAGGACTCAGAGGGCCAGTGGGTAGACTTGGTCCTGTTGGTGCACCTGGATCTCCTGGAACTTTTGGTGACTCCGGACCTCCAGGAATCCAAGGACCCACAGGAACCCAAGGTACAAAGAATGTTTTTCCTTTCAAGCGTCACATTTGGATTCAGAAGCAAAACCACATGAGAACCATAAATCTAGTTTTACATACATGTGCTGTATGTGGTAACATCTAAAATCATTTGATTATTGCCTATTAAATCATATTATTTAAGTCAGTCACTCTGAGCTGATCGAATACACTGGGAAAATCAATTCCAGTGTAAGATCAGGTAGACATTTGTTTAACTGTATATTTATATGGTAGAAATGTAATTAACAGCAGCCTATTTTCAAGTGTCTAAGGTACAGTAACACCAGATTTCACTACAGTTTTCCCCCATTTCCTCTTGTCCCTGCTGTAACTGCCTTTCAAGTTCTTCCACTTTCTCATATCTTTTACAGGAGCCCGTGGTCCAACAGGAGTGCAAGGTCTTCCTGGTCCACCGGCACGCAGTACTGGTATCGGATATACTTTGGTGAAGCACAGTCAGTCCAACCAGGTACCCATGTGTCCTCAAGGCATGGCCAAGCTGTGGGAGGGCTACAGTTTGCTTTATGTGGAGGGACAGGAGAAAGCGCACAACCAGGACCTGGGTGAGACACTAGTGTTGTTATTATAACATACCATTTTCATATTTCTGTTTTGGAATATGTATATAGCTGTGGATCAATTTATTGTGGAAAGTTCTAGTAAGTTGATCTGCCTCAAAATAACTGAATTCAAATGTTCTCTTCCAATGTACAGGATTGCCCGGCTCCTGTCTGCCGCACTTCAGCACCATCCCCTTCCTGTACTGCACAGTCAATGAGATCTGCCACTACGCTAGTCGCAATGACAAATCCTATTGGCTGTCCACTACAGCACCCATTCCCATGATGCCTGTAGCAGATCAGCAGATATCGCAGTACATTAGCCGCTGCTCAGTGTGTGAAGCACCATCTCATGCGATCGCTATCCATAGCCAAGACCTCAGCATACCGACCTGCCCTCAGGGCTGGAGAAGTCTGTGGATTGGTTACTCCTTCCTTATGGTACAATTCACTTCTACCTCAATGCACACACTATAACTGCAGATTCACATCAACTGAGCTTACAGTGTAGAGCATGTTCCAGGAGGCTTGTGAGCGTCCCATTGACTGCCAAGTGACCCACACTGTCAAGGCCCAGAAAAGAATAAAGACCAGAATATCAGAATACTCTGCCATCAGTGGTTCAACCGTAATGTTATGAAGCTTTTTTTACACAAAGAAATTTTTATTAATGACTGTAATCAAGAATTCGTCTCCTTGACGTAGAAAGACACAGAGGAGAATTCTTGAATAAAGTCATTATTTTTATTTTCTTTCCGTGCACTGATGGCAGATGGAGTATTCTGACTATGTCTTTAATACTTTTCTGGACCTTGACAGTTTGGCATTCAATGGGACAGTCACAAGCCTAACAGTTTTCATCCAAAATGCCCTAAATTGAGTTCTGAGGATGAGCAAAGCTTTTAAGGGTTTGGAATGACAATAAGGGTAAGAGATTAATTAAAAATTTTTGAGGAGGAGTAACCCTTTAATACAAGATGTAATATATTCACACAAACTATTTAATATGTGTAATCAGGGATTGAAATGAGCCACGGCTTGTTGGCGGGTGTTCATTTCACACCCTGTGTATAATGGTATACTTTATTTTTAAATGTTGATGATTTCGATACATTAAGAAGGTCTCCTCATTAGTTCTGTTTGTCCTCCAGCACACAGCCGCTGGTGCAGAAGGAGGCGGTCAGTCGTTGGTGTCTCCCGGTTCTTGTCTGGAGGATTTCCGTGCCACCCCCTTCATCGAGTGCAACGGAGCCCGAGGCACCTGCCACTACTTCGCCAACAAGTACAGTTTCTGGCTGACCACTGTAGAGCAGAACGAACAGTTCATCCAGGGTCCTTTCCAGGAGACGCTGAAGGGAGAAGAATATCGATCACGCATCAGTCGCTGTCAAGTCTGCATGAAGATCTTGTAGCTGATGGTTACACTGCAGGAGACTGCAGGAGAGAAAGGAAACAAACATGAACTGACTGAATCGATTTCATGCCCTTGATGCTCAACAGAGGTAATATGAAGGGCTAAGGTGAGCCTGTGGTAAAAATCGGGGTTGGAATGAAAAGAAGTGGAGAAAGAGATTTTACTCTTTATCTGTTTATCAACAGTGGTGCTATGTTGAAAATAATATGTTGTATTTTTGTGTTAATGCTTTTCCTTTAAGTTGTTGGTCATATTCATGGCTACCTCAGAGAGTGCATCCCAGACTCCCAGCGGATGGCACAGAATAATACACCTTGATTTTTCAAAAGAATCCATGCAGCATGACATTACTGCATTTCATGCATATGTTTTGGCTTCAGTAGCCTGTTTTGGTGCTTTCTTCACATTCATGTAAACCATTCTTTTGGACAAACCAGCACTTTGCAATCCATATGAATAAGATTGTCCTCATAGTTGTCGCTTGAAATAATTAGTCTAACCCCATACATATCCTATATGAACTGCACTGAAATTCATCTAGCTCACTTAATGATATATAATTTTCTTTATTAACGAGAGCATTCAAATATCCCTTCAAACATGATGAGGATGCATAATACCTTACGGAGCATCCCTTGGTCTTTTAAGGTCTTTTCTAGGTTTTCAGCCTCAGTAATTCATTACATGACCAAAAATGTGTATAATATTTTTATATTCAAAATGTCATTTCTTTTTTAAATGTTTTATGAAATGTCTAAATTACTGTGTGCATTGCAGATGATAAATAGGCTAATTTTGAGTTAACTAGTCTCTCAGAGAGACTGGTTGATATATAACCACTGACCACTAAGCTTTTCAGTCTCTCATTGGTAGCCCTGAGTATACATTTACTTCTGTTCATCATGTGTCTTTAAGTGGTTAGATTACGGTTTATTCATTTCATCCCCTTGGTAGAAAGATTCAGTTATTGTACATTTAATAATAGGGAAAGATTTAATAATATTTCCTCATTTATTTGCTTTTAGTTATTTTCTAAACTAAAAACGAAGTACATTTGTGAACATCGTCTGTCACAAGTGGGCAATTTGCTAATGTCTTTACTGCTGTGAGACTAAAAAAAGAGATGTATAATTTCAAAATCTGATAAATGGTAATAACTGAGCATTCAATTTATTTTTAAGGAGAGGATGAGATTTTCCAGTATTTCATGTAGTTGTGTAAATGTTTGAACAGAATGCTCACAGTGAGTACTTGTATGAAACCTCTCAAATAAAAGTATTCCAACTTTTTAGTAGTGATGGAATGGAA
>JAUYWG010000040.1:21069277-21147396 GCA_034779775.1 Enteromius afrohamiltoni
AAGCTCTGAATTCCTGAATGAATCAGTGTTTTTGAATGAATTAAGTGATTCACTCATAAAGATAGCTACCACTTACTCAGTGTAACCTGCAAAAATATTCACTGAACATCCTCACCGCTAACTTGACAATCTGTCTGGAATGAGCAAAACCCGGCTCGTTCAGATAACAGTACATGTTTGGTCTTAGTTCATGACAGGAAGCTGTGGGGACATAAGAGTTTCAGAAGTGACCGATATGACTTTTCCAGGAGCCTCAAGGCAATGTACAGTATTATGAAACTCTACAAAGAAACTATAAATTACATAATTATAAACACACACTTACACATTTTCTTAAAGGTGCTCTATGCCATCTTGCAAAACACTATGGGTGCAGGATGTACACCAAACAAAAACTTTGGCCAACCAATTGGCAAGAAGAGGTGGGGTTTTACGCACGCAAACAAACTTCAGCCAACCAATCGGCAAGAACCGGCCACCTCTTCTTGCCGGTTGTTTGGCCGAAGTTTGTTTTTGTTGTGGTGCCCAAAATGTTTGTTTAGGTATTGCAGCCTCCATATATTTTAAGATATGTTAGAGCAAGATATTTTCATCTGAGACAGCTCAAACATGCAGTTTAGTCTAGGATTAGGCTTAAGCCTTGTCTGTGAAACCGGGAGATACATTACACTAAATACATTAAAATATTTAAGTAGTAAATATCATAATAGCCTACACACATTTAGATCAAATGGGTCAGTGGTAGGCTATGTTGTTGTGAATTTATTTATATATAGTTACATTCAGATATTAAGCATATTCAGCCTTTCAGACGTACAGTGTCATCATATGGACAATCAATGAAATATTTAATATTAATAAATGCTTTAGTATTCACTAAATCTGGTTGTCATACTGCTACAAAACAGTATCCTACAAAACATTTTATACAGACAAACACCCCTTTCTAAAATTCCAAGGGCCATTTAGCCATCTGAGAAGAAAAGACAACTTTTTTGTGTACAATAATATCATTTATTACCACCATTTATTACCACTAAAAAACATTAACTTGAATGACTCCTGTTGACTCTCTTTTAACTGTTGTTCAGTCCTCTAAAGTTGGATATTTTTAGAAAGAAATGGTTATTGTGAATATTGGCAGAATCTCATGTTTGACAATGTTTTTCTTTACAGTGTACTTACAATACCTTATGTAAATGTACGTTTGTTCTTAGCCTCCGGGATGGACAGATTTTCCCCAAAAGCAGGGGAAAGAAAAAAGACTAGAGAAAGAATTGAGATTGATCACACACCCCAAGTACCAATTATTTTTTTTCTATAATAACCACAAAAAACATTCTTTTAAGAGCAATGATCTCACATTATGGAGAACCTATTTGACATTAAAAACAACGTGAATCTGACATAATGCAGAGCACAGCTAACAGATGAGACCAGCCTCTGGAAAACAAACGTTCATCATGATGAATTTGATCTGGTCACTGTGGCTGTGCTGTTCAGAATTGAAATCAGAAATTGAAGTGTTACAGGATTAGTATTCAGATCTTATTGTAAGAACTCAATGACCAGCAATAAAGCACAGCAACTTCATAGGAAACTTAATGGAGGAAATACAAAAGCTCCCCCGAGGTAATTGAATGCACCACTCTCTTAGAGTGGCTTCTGTACCTATACGGATGCATCTAAAAGTATTGTGATGACTCTGTAAAACCAGCATAGCAGAACAATCCCCCCCAAACTACAAAATTGAATAACTGCTATATTGCAATGAGCTACACCATGTAAAATCTTACACATAACAGATCATGGTCTGGGCCAGTGGCTTGCGTTCATGCAGGGAACACAAGGGCATCCTTCATTAAAAACCAATAAAGAATGCCTTTTATTTACTTCTTACTTATGGTAGATGTCAAATAATATGACTCACACATTGCATTTGATACTCGCTAGAGAGTAGGCTAGAGTATTGTGGCAATATCAAGCGTATTGGTAGTGGCAGAGTAAAAGGAAAAATTAAGCAGACTACCACTTTCCATTCAAATATGAAACGAACTCCATTAAAAGTCTAAACTACAGCTGATATAAAATAATGTGTAAACGATTTATATGTGTGCTTGGAAACGTAGGCGTGAGATCATCAAAACAGCAAGCAAAAGTCCTAGCTCTTTAAACAAAGAAAACAAATAGCATAACGTTAATGCAAATGTTATTATTTACCTTCGCATCTACTTGACAGTCAATAACATAGACATATATCGGTGTAATATAGACTGGTGTAATATAGACAGGTGTAATGAGCGTTGACAGCTCATTACACCTGTCAAACAGATTACACTGAGTGGAGCGGGTGCCCGGTCCAAGATGGCGGCCGCATTTCTCGTCAGCGCCAGCAGGGAGTATCGGTCGATGCGGCGTCTACTCTCTCTCTATATCTATGGTCAGTAAGTACATTTTAGACCTATTACGTCTCGTTTGCTGATAACTCGTGGCTTAAACTCTCGCGATTTTGAACCCAGCTCCGAAATACCGATTTAAAACTGAGAGATTCATAAAGCTTCGAATGAAAGCGATCTTACGCTTTTAAGGCAGCAGTGCCCCACAGCAGTAGGAGGCGCTGTCCGCGCTCAGACGCACTGTCACCGCTGCAGCTGTAGTAACTCAAACAGCAGACAGACGTAAGCAACGGGATTTGAAGAAGCGCAAGACATTTCTCCTGTGATACTGCTGCACAAAACAGGTACATAAACCCATAACAGCGCGCGTGAAGAAGTGCGCCGATGTGTCTTATTGCCGAGTCCGCGTTTCACATGTTAGTATTGTTTTTGTGTGACGTTACGCATATAAACATGCAGTGATTGAGGGTATTCTAGAGCTGTTTACATGTTTACAAACGTTATATCGCATTTTACCGCCTGGAGCTGTTTTTTTACAAGCAGCAGTTTAGCCTCTGTTTTAAATTTTAAAGAATAAACTCCACAGGGGCGATTGTTATGGTTTTGCATTAGTCAGCATCAACTAGCAGTGTGCTGGCTAATGGAGAATCCTCCTGCTGCTCCACGCAGCACCGCAGATCATAATCAGGTGAAGCGTGCAGAAACTAGATCATATTTCATCTCACTATCAGAAAGTAATCAATTATCCTTTGCGTTAAGAACATTTAAGGCTACAGTATATGGAAGACCATTCATTGTTATGTATCAGACGTTTATTTCAGGACTAATAATAGACTCTAATTATTTACAAACAGAACAAAAAATCTTGGATTTAAAGTTATTTAATTATACAGCCACTTTTTTTGGATGTAAAAGAAATGATATGGTATGTGAGGGTGTTGCTTCTCCTGTTTATATTGTTCACAAATGGCATCAATGTAATGTAGTATAACGCTAGAATAATGCAAAGGAATGTTACACTAATACAGTACTATAATCATAATCCAGTCATAATCCAAAAATCGGTCTTTTTTTTTTTTAAACTGAGATTTAAACTTCATCTGAAAGCTGTAGAAATAAGCTTTCCATTGATGTATGGTTTATAAGTCTGAAAATCTAGAATCTGAGGGTGCAAAAAATCAAAAACTTCACAGTTTGTCACTCATTAAATAATGACCTAAAAACACTTAAAAGTAGCATACATTATAATTTCTTAAGAGTTGTATACAAACAATAATAACCCCTTTGTTGTTTTCCTGCTCTGATTCTCATTTTGAGGTTTTTTTACATTGATTATGGTATTAATCATGTCTTATTCAGTGTTGTATAATGAAGTTTTGATACTAACAGTTTTAGATTTCTAGTAGTGGTTGTGTCTGAGTAACAAAAGTGTTCATGTAAGTGGACAGAATTAGTCTAAATGGTCTTATTGTTTCTAAAAGCAGTCCTCGTCATCTTATTTGCAAAATGTAGCTTTTTTGTTTTTAATCATGGGGTAAAATATGACCAGGCTTCATGAGATTCACTCCATTATTGTGTTTTTCAGTTAAGCTGGAATTTTCGGAGACCGACTCAGACATGTCATATGTCTTCATCAATGATTTGTCGCAGACTAGTGTACCGTTACTGCAGTCTTGTATCGATGGAGACTTGAGTTTCGCTAGGCGTCTGCTGGAGGCTGGCTGCGACCCCAACATTCGAGACCACAGGGGCCGCACGGGTCTGCATCTGGCAGCGGCACGAGGGAATGTGGACATCTGCCGCTTCCTGCACAAGTTCGGTGCAGATCTGCTGGCCACCGACTATCAGGGCAACACTGCACTGCACCTGTGTGGACACGTGGACACGATTCAGTTCCTGGTGTCCAATGGTCTCAAAATAGATATTTGGTGAGATATGCCTATACATAATATGAATATCATATTAATTTGTTATTTTATTGCAACAGTAGTGATTATTTTACTGTAGCTGTAATGGTGTAATCCTTCTCATTATCTGACTTTATGTACATTTCTGGATTGTCCTCTGAAATTTGACCAGTAACCACAATGGCTCGACACCACTGGTGCTGGCTAAGAGGAGAGGGGTCAATAAAGATGCCATTCGATTACTGGAAGGGCTCGAAGAGCAAGAGGTCAAGGGCTTCAACAGAGGAGCCCACTCCAAACTTGAAGCCATGCAGATGGCAGAGAGCGAGAGGTTAGATTTGCACGTTTATGTTTTAGATATTTGACATATTTCAGTAAAAGCAAACGTAATACCAACATCCAATTGTTCGTAGTGCGATGGAGAGCCATTCACTACTGAATCCAAACCTGCAGAACAGCGAGGGTGTGCTGTCCAGCTTTCGCTCCACCTGGCAGGAGTTTGTGGAGGACTTGGGCTTCTGGAGGGTGCTGCTGCTGCTGGTGGTCATCGCCCTTCTTTCTTTGGGCATTGCTTACTATGTTAGTGGCGTATTGCCTTTTTCTGCAAGTCAGCTGGAGTTGGTCCACTGAGAGCCAGATTGTGTTATATCTCGGGACCAGTCGAGTCCTACTTTGAACTAAAGGGAGGTTTGAGTGGACTCTGAAGGTACACTGAAGGTTCCTCATAGTGCAAGATTAGGTCTAATGTAAAGTTTAGAAACAATCTTCTCACAGGTGAAGACGAGTGTCCACTTGATGATGGCTGCGCTGTGAAGGATTGATTGAAGAACGACTGAAAGTTTAAGGTATTTATGGGAGAAAATGTTTCTCAGATAAACCTAAAGTGATGTAAACCCATTTCCCACAGACCTTCCCATGATCACTGAACCAGGCCAACTGGTTGAGCAGTAGACATATACACATAATAATTTGCAAGCATATAATGTAAGCAACATTAGAGGACCGTCGTAGATCAGGCATGATGTTTTCGTCCTAGTATTAACATATTTTCTTTCCTGTCATCTTTATTTTTGTCTGTATATGAAGTCAGTGTTGTGTAAGTATGACAGTAGACCAGTAGACCACACGCATAAGCTTATTTACATATCTATGATTCGACAGTTTACATTGTTACATGGAATATTGTTTAAAATAATATGTAAAATGTTACATATATCAATAAATGGCTGTCAGTAATTTCCGGTTTGTGCAGAGATAACAGTTCGTCAAAGGACAGTGTTCTTTCTTTCATCCTGTTTGTGTACAGGTTATCGTGGTAAAAGCTTCTTTCTGTTTGTAATTGTTTTTACATCATCAATTACATTTTCCACAAGAATAAATGTCAGTGTTAGGAGAATGTAAAGCTAAATACGACTGAAAATAATGGTTATTGTCTAAAAAGAAAGTAAGCACTAAGACGTTATTCATAACAATTATCAATCTTTTGCAAAGTGATGTAGTTTTTATAAGCAACATGTAGTGCATTAATACTTATTTAATAGTGTGTATGACACTTCTTAGCCAATTGTAATTGACCTTAAATATTAGTTGTATAAATTATTATGAGAATTAAGCTGATTTTTTTTTTTTCTCAAATTCTAACGCTTTTCCAGACTTTAGGACTGCAAACTGAACAGCTCTTATGTATTTACATAATTGCCCCACAGCGCCCCCTGGTGCCCACAGCACACCGGAGCGCAATAAAATACAGTACAGATTTATACAGTATAGTAGCATTCTTTTGTGTCTGTATTTTTTAGTTTTTAATAATGAAATCAGTATAGCTGTTACAAGTCTAACTAGTTATCATATCCAGACATACTTAGTGATATTAGTGTGTTAATGCTGAATGACTTATCCGGATGTTTCTTTGGGTTTTGATATAGATTGGTCTCAGCAGGGTGAGGTGGTGGGGGTTGTAACAATTTAAGAGCATGCTGAGATTTCTCAGAGAGAGAAACCACAACAACCAAACATAACTCTGAGAAGACCGGTCCTTATTTAGCTTGTTCTGACCCACAAAACACAGAAAAAGAAGAAAAGATGGCAAGAGAGTGATATACTTTCAGATTAGCCTCCCCTCTAATATCCTGGTCCAAGACCAAACCGTTAAATGCTTGTTTTGTCTTGCTTTAAATGCTGATGTGATCTTAGTGCACTCTTGGAGTTTTGGTTGAAAACCACAGACACGCATAAATACTGAATTAAATTCATTGACACAGTGTTTTTTTTTAGCTGAATCTTTTAGTTTTACTGTCACATGCCGCAACCTTCTCAAGCTTCAGTTCTCCTTAAATTAAATGTAAGACTCAACCAAATATAACACTAGAGTAACCTTTAACCAATGTAGTAGCAAGTAAGAACTGTACTACAACATAATAACCTTTACAGTAACGCCAGAGGACTTCACAGTCCGTTCCATTATATTTAATAGCCTATAATAGGTCATGAATTAAACATGAAATGTAATGAGCTACATTTTCTGTTCTTTCTTTTGGAGACACTCTGAAACTAGCTACAGTCCGAAAACATAAAATAATGTCTGAATGAAAATGCAAACAAAATGTAATGACAGAGAACATTATTGGATTCTAAAGGCTGTCAGTGGATTGTCCTGTGAGGGGGGAAAAAATGTGTGTGTCATGGTGGACATCTTCAGTAAATGCGTTTGTATGTTCTGTCTGATGGATGATGGCCATCAGGAAGCAGTAAAGTGCTTTTAGGTACGAGTACATCTCATTTGCACTGTTTGCTCTGTAAAAGCTTAGAGCTTTATCATGATTGCTCTGTAAAATAACTTGATGATAGTGACTGAGAGGGCATGCTGAAAGTATGTTCATACGTCGACTGAATAATAATCATAGCCTGCAGGATGACAACATTGTCAGCTAGACACTTCATTAGTCACTAAGAATAGCTTTGTGCTGATAATAGTTGTCGTTAGCCGCACACACATCTCACCATCATTTCAGCTTTTTTTCATTGTATTTTATGTTGTGACAGTCAGATGTCAGCCTTTAATTCACAAAAAACATAAAAGAAACAATGAAAGTGAAGCGTCCAGGGAATGTTTGAGATGGTACACAGTGTGCTAACAAAATGGACATGAAGTAGGCAGGAAACAGGAAGTGAAGAAACCATTCAAGCTAAAGTAGCAGGAGATTTATTCGCTGCTGCTCTGCCTGTATTGTTCTGTTCATGGCCGTTATGAACACTTGAACTGTAAGGAATGCTTTAATGAACTTGTGAGGAGGTACAGTAAGTGCCAAGCGCTCCTTATTACATGCTGCCAGCTATAGTCCATATTTGGGTGACTCTTGAAGGGTGATGGGATAGAAACTGTGATTAGCTCAGGAACAGCATGTGTCAAAACAGGTAATTGCAATACACTTTAACATCTCGTTTCATCATTTCCTCATTTCCCTGCTTTGTATACTGTGTTATCTGGCCTTTAAAACAAAGGATGACTATAGAATTAAAGTTCCTGTTTACACTTTTATCTTTCTGATAGATATCCATTGTTCTTCCTCAGGTGACCTTTGAACTTTTGTTGACAGAACTGACACTTGGCCTGTAAGGTCAGTGTTGTTTTGTTACATACAGATTTGTGAAAAAGCACATTTTTATATTGCTCTACATGCTCTATATAATATATAGTAAATACAGTGTGAGTTGCTTTATAACCTTTTTTTTTGTTAAAACAGGTTAACATTAATTCAGCTAAAAATATTTATTCTATATGAGCCAGGAAACCTTTGGCAGGGCCAATGGTAATCTTAGCGATAGTGCCAGCAGAGAAAAAAAAGAAACCTTATTTCTGAGCCCTGTTTTTACCTTAGGGTCCAGAACCAGCCCTGATGCTTGGTGAGTATGTGAGTATGGATGTGTGATGCCTGTGTGTGTGTGTTTTCAGTTCAGCAGCTTTTAATGTTTTGTCTGGTTTTCAATTGGGAAAGAAAGAACCGATTTGTTTGTGGGTCATGATCTTTTTGAATGGGATGAAAAACCACAATGCATGACTCACAAAGCATCTTGTAAAAACTATTCAAAATCCTTGTGTGGTCGTGTACCTCTGCAGGATTCAGACCGACGATCCCTCTCTTGTCAAATGGATCAGCCCCCTCCAGGCATCAGGTGACACAAAAAAACATCTGTTCTTCTTCTTCTGAAATTCAAGTGCATTCGACCATCCGTTTGTTATCTTAGGCCTTTACGCTGTGTTTATTTAACAATGCCTTTGCCTTTATCATAAGAGCAATGCAAATCAATTCTGCGACCTGCCACAGGGGGCAGTTCTAATCTTGTTTGCAGATTAACCCTTTCATTGTCCTCTGAAGATCTGAGGAAACAGTTCACTTCCTGTTGAGTCATTTATGTCATCAGTTACACTGATACATGATTTAACTTATAAATCATCACAATAGCATTAATTTGTGGATGTTTTACATACTTTTACAGATAACAGCAAATAGATGAATCTGTAATATCCAAATGCTCAGGTGTTTAATGTTTAAAACATGCCTTCAAATACCTGACAACTTGAGTCTTGCAGATGAAAACCAGTCTCAACTTGTTTGAGGTATTAGAGTGCTGGGGGCCTTAAATTTAATCTTAGTTTTGTTTTGTTCTGTGGTGTATGTGAAGCTCTGGTGAGGTCTGTGGCGACACATCTGATCTGTATTGCTGCACCTACTCCTATTTCACCTCCACAGGCACTGAATTCATCTTCCATCTCATCTATAAACTAGTATACTTCAATACCCACAGAGGCCTTCCCTGGCTAATCCTCAGGCAGGTGGTCACCAAATACACAGCAGCCAGTCAATCATTGAGCAGCTGCCACACAGCAAAGCCCACCCTCTAATGTGGGTTCACACATGCGCATATATATATATATATATATATATATATATACATATACATATATACATACATGCAGTGCCCTTAACTAATATTGGCACCCCTGGTAAATCTGAGCAAAGGTGACTGCAAAAAATGAATCTGCATTATTTATCCTTTTGATTTTTCATAAAAACAATCACCACAATTCTAACCTATCACTGAAATAAAACAACTGAAATGGGGAGAAATTCTTGTGATGAAATAAATATTTTTCTCCAATACATGTTAGCCACAATTATTGGCACCCCTAGAATTTTTTATGAGTAAAATATCATGTGGCATGTGTCTCTATCCTCCTAATATATGGCGAGGAGTTTGGAGGTTGAGAGGCTGAAGACTCTTCAAGGACCACAGCTGGAGAAAACCTTCAACACTCACACATTGTTCAGGAGGGTTTTTAAAAAATGCAAAAAAATTCTCCTCACTTATCCAAAAACAATCTTCATCATGTTCAGTTGTCAGACAGGACTGGAACTACAAATAGAACTGGCTTCTATGATCAGATGAAACTAAGAAATTAGTTCTTTGCAGCAAACACTCAAGATGAGTTTGGTGAATACAGGGATAAAAAGTACTCCATGTGTACAATGCTGCTGTGTTTTTATGTTGTGGGTCTATATTTCTGCTGGAGGTCCTGGACATGTTGTTTAGACACGTGGCATCATGGATTCTATCAAATACCAACAGAGAACAAATCAATAATTCACTGACTCTGTTAGAAATCCTATAATGGGCCATGGTTGGGTCTTCAACTGGGACAATATTTCAAACACAAACATAAAAAACACAAGAATTAGTCACTGAGCACAAAGGAAGCTTTTGCCATGGCTGTCCCAGTCCTCTGACCTGAACCCTGCCGAAAATGAGTGAGGTGAACTAAAGAGGAGAAGCACCATCATGGAGCTGGTCATTTTGTGAATTTTGAATGAAAGATCAAAAGGATAAACAATGCAGATTTATTTTCACAGTCACCTTTGCTAAGATTAACCAAGGGTGCCAATATTAGTGGAGGGCACTGTATATATATATAAATATATATACACACACACACACATGCATAAACGTATCAATATAAATGGCATTTTTAAGAGACCACTCCTACAATGACAATATTCTGCAATGCTATGTAGCACAGTATTAAAAACTTTAATTGAGAACTACAGTATGCCCACAAAAAATATAAAGCCCGTTGACCTATTTCCATATAAATGGCAGGAAAACATTTTAATTTTTTTTATTAAAATGTCTAAATAATATATGATCTTCAGAGGTGTCCAAACACTCGAGTAAGGCTTAAAATAAAAGAGTTTTTCTTTTTTTTTAAATACTACTACTACTACTACTACTTTCTGATATGAAAGGATGATCATACTGTATATAACCACTGACAAATAACCAATACTGACCCATCATAACATGCTTTAGAAATTACCAAAAATTGGCACAATCAGACATTTGCTGTCCATTGTGCCAGCTGGCTCAACAGCTGGCCTGTGTATAAAAAAAAAAAATCAATATTCTCTAATGATAGCATTGTCCTTACAACTCACTGCTCATCATAGGGCCACCTGTCATGCTTATAGAGGGACCCTATAGACTACTTATGCTGGAGGACTCAGAAGTTCAGATGGGTATTGTGAATAATATAACAAGAATTAACAGTCTGTGCTGTTTGCTGTGACAGAGCACTTTCATGAAAGGTTATGGGTGATTCAAATTGTGTTTTATTGCTACGAAACTAAAAAAAAACGAGCTCAAATGTCACATGTGTTTGAGCCCCTCTGCTTTTCCAACGTTTCATGTTTGTCCTCCTACTGTCCTGTCTATTATTATATAAGAGATGTGGGAGCATTGCTCATTTTATACCATACAATGTGGTTTTACAAATACTCTCTGTAAGTAGGCTACAATATGTAAATATACCACCACAGTACAGGACACAGAGCGAGAAACATTAGCTAGTATTGTGTCAATAAGCCTGCGTTTACACTGTAACAAATCTTCAGACTCATGTGACAGAACGGATATTGTTGCACACGTGTAAACAAAAATCTGCATAAGCACAAGTTTTCATTTGCGACCTGAGCCACTTTTAAAGCATTGGAAGCTATAGCAACATAGTTTTTCCTATAGTAGTATATAGATAGTAGACGTATATGGACTCACATCTACGATGTATCATAGCACTTTAAATTTAACATAAGGTTTTCTTTGTTACTGTAGTTAACGTCAGCTGTTTAAAACGCGCGCCCAACTGGTACAAATGTGTTAGGTTTAAAACAGACAAATAAGCTTTCCCTAACATGCAAAACTGTCATTTGACATACTGTAAAGTACAAAACACTTGGCAGTAAAAGACGGCTTGTAACTTCCTATTGAAATCAGTCATGACAGCTAGTCTGTAAAAGCCGTAGCCTTCGGCGAGTGTTTTGCTGAGCGCGTGGGGGAGAAAGATAGAGCTACATAAGTGTCTGTGTGAGAGCGAGAGAGAGACAGATAAAGAGAGACACTGGCTGCTGACGGAGAATTTGAACACGTCTAAAGAAACTACAGCTCGTATGACTACAAACACACACACCACGTTCAGAGCCCTGCGCTGCTTTGCCGGAGCTGGCAACACGGACGCTTTTATCCCGATTAAGTAACGGCCGGACAAGAGAGCGACAGGCAGCCCTACAGCCGGCATTTGTTCAAGAAGTCAAGGGCAATCTAATGATAAAGGGACTAGACGCCGGTTGACTGCTTATTTAGAAGTACCATCGAACAGAAACGAAATATCTTCTTCCTGGAATAGAGCTCGCGCCGGGTCACACAGCACCGCAATGCGAACACGTCGAGCGAAGGGACCCTTAAACCAGCACAACTGCATTTGACATGGGCGAAAATAGAGGAATTAGCCGCCACACAGACAACTGAATCATGAAAGATGTTCTCTGTTCCCGTTCTGAGGTAAAGCACTGCGGCGAGACTGCATGAAACGGCTGTTTTCGGTATCGTCTATTAATCTACAGCAGTGCATCTTCGTATGAGACAGCACGCGATAATCTGGCCGATGAATTATGCACGGCGGGCATGAATAATACACCGCGGGGTGACGCTCGTTTTTAGAGACCGGCCGGTGCCCGATGTCCCACATGACCTACTTTCAAAAGCTAATGCAGGAGAGATGCAGCCGCAGTGAGAAGCAAACGAGACGTTCAGCACTGAAAAACAAGCTCAGTGTTTGCTCGTTAATGTGACCAAAGTCGTGTGGACCTCAGGTGACATGAACGTCACTTGGAAGACTTGAGCAGCGGCAGAGAAGCATCATAGGCCATTGTTTCTCAGTCGTTAATAGTTTTAAAACGGATCTACCGCGCCGACAACTTTGAAGACTTGAGCTAACGGGAAAAAAAGGACCCTGGAGCCATTGGCCTTTGCACTTGCAACAGCAGGATAATTTATTTCTGCTAAAATCACAGTAATTTCAGCACATGCTGTTGGGATTTGTATTGAGCCATGGGATTTGCCTTTGCCAGCTGAAATCTGCACATGAACTCCATAAATGCTTCTAAAGGATTATTAAAATGACAGTTTTGCCTCTGTGATGACATACAGTTTGACGGTCAAACGTTCTGTAAGCAATACTAGTTATTTAAGGACTACCTTCAACATTGCAGTGCTAGCTTAATAACTCAACAATGATTCTAAGCTCAGGAGACAATTTTATTGCTGATCAGTGAATACGTCTTTGGTCCAATCATGTGGTCACTTCCATTACTACGTCACACTGACGTTCCAGCGAGAGTGACTGAGAACTTTATTCTGTCTGGTTATCGTTTCCCCAACTATAGCCTACGGCAGTGCCTAGTCTCCGCTTTTCGCCCCACTAATGAAACCGGGAACTTCTGGACACACTTCCTTCCCATTTTTGTGTTCACCTTTCACTTTCTAGAGGTTTTCACGTGGGAAGGAGCACCGGAACCTAGCAATCCTTTTTTCTACCCTTTCTGGAACTACTTCCTGGGGGTGCTGTACCTGCTGCTAGCCAGCAGCCTGGCTCATCTTCTCAACTCCATGTCACTCATCATTCGTGAAATCTGTTTCTTTGTGGACTATGGCACTATTAGTGCGTATACAGTGGGTTCCTCACTGGCATATTACTACTACATCCATCCTCAAGCTGGAATACCAGAGACTGGATTCGGTGGACCAAACTCTACCCAAAGGAAGACCCTGAATGCTGAAGACGAGGCTTGGCCCTCTGCATCTTCTCCCACTCAATTCCAGCAGTTCTTTGAAAGCCTCTACATCCCGTCCTCCTGTCTGGTGGCTATCATATGTGTCATCACCTGCTGTAACACCAGACAGTGCTGGCGGAAGTACCGCTATGCTGTCCGTACCCTTGTCTTCCTCCTCCCGTTTTTCATCTCCTCCACTCCTGTCTTCTACCGTCTCTCCACGAGCTTGCCATCCTCCTCCTCGTCTCATCTGTTCTCCACCATGGCTGCCTTCTTCTACCGCCATTGTTTCTGGCTGGTGGTATCTGCCCTCTTTAATATAAGTAAGATCCCAGAACGTTTTTTCCCAGGGAACTTTGATATCTGGGGTCACAGCCATCAGTGGTTCCATTGCTGCACCTTCTTGTCCATCCTGGATGAGCTGCAAATGATCAAAGTGGAGATACAGGCCCTGCTTCTCAACCCAGCTTTGCTACTATCACCTGCAATGTCACCTAGGCTCCCTGGACCAACACTCTGGTCCACCTATGGGGTCATGTTGCTCCTGCAGGGGTGCATAGCATGCATTATAGCCTGCTTTGGTTGGCAGGCGTATCAGATCTACGCACCTGAGCAAAAAAAGCTAAAGGGACATTAGGAGGCACTGTATGAAGGTCAGGTTTAAAGTTCTGGATTTTGAAATTAGATTTTTTTTTACAGTGTTTTAATGATTTTGCAGTATGAACATTTCCATCAGGGATCGGTTAGCTAAAAATGGTAGTTGTCATTATTTTCTGTATTATTTTCATGTTGTCTCAACACATATGGCTTTCTTCAGCTTGCAAAGCACAAGATACAGTATATGAATTGTTATGAATGGGACACGAAGCTCTCAAGCTCTGAGAAGGACACAAATGCAACATGAAATTAATCCATATAAAAATGCTAGTACATAAGCAAGTTGAGATCAAATTTTAAGTTAAAGATGACATTATTAACATTTTTGGGTGAACTGTCCCACTTAGTTTGAATATGGCTACCCAAAAAGTGCTCCGTAGGCATTAATTGACAGAAATTGTGAAAGTTTTAGCAGGTTTCATTGTAAGGACTTTGGAGGGAGGCTGTTTTTGCTGTCGGGTGGTCAAAGTCCTTGCTGCTCTGTAATCAGCAAGCTGACTCTGCCACATTTGCTCCACAGGGGCTGTATCGCTCAACTTGCTTTTTGGTTCCAGAAAGTTGTCAGAAATTTCCCTTAAGAGGGGTTTAAAATGACGCATCATCAAGCTTTTACTAGGATACCTTATACTGTAACGCTCTTCATCTTTGAAGTTGTCTTTCTAAGTCTATCTATTGCTTTCTGGGGTTTTTTTTCTCATCTGCCCACTCACATTTCCTCCCTCTTTTTAACAAACCCTTTAAACAGGAAGTGCACACAAACACAAATAGCTTCAGCCAAAGCGTTTGAAGCGAAGGGAAATGAGAGGGGTGGAGTTTACATCACTACAGTCACTCTGCCGCTTACACATCACCTTCACAGTTTTTAATCAACCTTACATTTCACTTTATACTATAATTACTTTCAATTATAGACCTTAATTGAGGTGCGTGGCTGCGTAAGTAGTAACCGTAGATTTCAGTTGAAATGCTATTTCATAATCTACTGTAACTATGCATTGCTATTGATTGTATACGCTTCTCTATGACTTGACGTTTGGTTGATGGCCTTGGTGATGAGACTGAAAGGAGAAAAACGAAGCCATATCATTTGTTGTAAAACATATCAGCGAGTACTGTTTTTACTGTAAAGGCCAGTTTTGAAGACGCAGGTTAACTGTAGTCATGAGCTACACAAATATATCTGTGGTAAATCTTAGTTATTAATAACTTTGTTCAGGTGCCGGTCTAGAAAGTGCTACTTGTGGGCTGTATTCAGATTTATTGTACCGTATACAGCCATGAGCTGTCACCGGTCTTTCTGCTGGGTAGTTGGATTTTCTTTCATCCAATCGGATACTTAAAGTAAATGGTGCTCTTATACAGAGTATGTTAAGTGCTTTAGCGAAACACCTGTTGGCAAAACACACAGGTTATTTAGTCTGAGAGTTCGGTGTGGTTTAACAATACTTCCGTGTGAACATGTCTTTCTGTTGCTGTGAATGACAAATTGAGTTCATTGATGAATCAGGCGTTGTGGCTGTCAAAAAAGATGTTGTTCTGTCCTCCGATTTCAAAGTCAGGCAGGCCGAATAGTTGCAATAGTTGTGAGGACAAATGAAAGCATTTTTTCAGTGTTTTATGTATTTCATCGTTCACAGGGATTCATTCGTTATTCATTAAAAACTTGAGTTTTAAAGCCTCACTCTAAATACTGTTTGTATCCTGTAATGAGATAAAGAATATGTATAAATATTAAAATAGACCGAATATATGATTTGCACATAAATGACCTAATGCGCTAGTCTGTGATTTTGACAGGGACCCAATGTACATCTTTCCTGTTTTGCTACATTGAACCGGGTTGTCTACAAAATTGAACAGCTTTTTTTTAACCCCGCAATTTTGACAGAGCATTGTTGGGCTGCTTGCGAGTTTTGTTTGCCATCGTGCAGGTCTGGCAACTTTCGTATTGCTCACCTTATGCTAACACCTCACACCTGTAATCAGATAGTTATACTCTACAGATCTAATGTACAAGAGACTAAACCTGTATCAAATGTTTGCTCTGGAGAAAACACCAAAATATGAATATTTTAAAACTGTGTTTAAAACGGCTCGATTAGACATTTCTAGTTCTAGAACGGTTTGTCTAGAACACCTGTAGTTCTCAGGGGAGGAGACAGATTCTAGTCTTAATGCACTGGAAACAATGCTGTATGCCCACTGCTGTAGTGTGAGTTTATAGTCATGCTAATATGTCTTATTTATTAAGATACAGGCTTAAACATGAAACTAGAATATCAGTTTTGTGGATATTAATATATAAGAGTTATTGTGCTGCTTCTATTTCAATCTGTATCAAAAGATATAACTAGATTAATAAATTTGAATGGTAAATCGGGTCTGTCTGTTTCTTTGTTAAAAAATACATGCTCGTAGAGTCTTGCTGCTATTGAGGTGGTGTACGGGGTAAGGTTTGGGACAGGTTTAGTGGTATAAGGTATGGGTTAACAGTGTAATTACGATGATGAATTAATTAGATATGTAAAATATAAGTACAATGTAAAACACGTATGCACACAATAAGTGCATTGGAAGTTAAGGGCACTAAATAAGTGTCAAATGTTAAGCTGAAAAATCCTTTGAGAGAAGGACGCTATGTTCACATTTCCACGTCTGCAGGTGTGAATTTGCCTGTATTTGCATGTACATATCCGTGTGTGTGTGTGTGATTGACTAATGCTGAGTAACAGGAGCAGCTGTGACTCTTATGTCACAAAACAGCCCACCCCCTCTCTACCTGTGTCTGTCTACATGCTTTACAAAGTGAAACACCAAAGCACAAAACACACAAGTATATGTTGGATATGCAGCAATGGCTTCATATCTCCAGACAGATAATAGTGTGAGACAGGCACCTCAAATGTATTGCAGGGAAATAAAGGCATTGCTTGTTTGGCTGTTTTCCAGCACGCTCATTCTAGATGTGTCCACTTGATGGAGCCATACAGACTGTTTGTTTTCTGTTGGCCTGGAACACTTAGTTCAAGGAGGAAATCCTCTTGTGGCTCTTTGCCCCTTGTTGTCAAAACATACATGTCATGACATGACTGTTATTACGGAGAGTGTTAGTGTAATGGTAGTGTAATGAATTTGCGGTAGCCATCAAAGATTAAGTTTCAGTAACATTTTTTGTTTTATGAGAAATGTATACTAGATAAATAGATCAAAAGTGACATTATTTTTGTTAAACTTCAAATTTATCAAAGAATTCCGCACAACACTGATATTAATAAGAAATGCTCTCTGAGGACCGATTAGAATATTATGATTTATGAAGGATCATGAGACGCTTAAGACTGAAGTAAAGAATTGCGATCACAGAAATGTATTACTCCTTAAATATTCGAAATATATTGGTAATAAATTGTAATATTTCACAATATTACCTGTTTTACTGTATTATTCGATGTAAATGCAACCTTGGTGAGCATCAGAGGCTTCTTCAGAAACATCAACATATTAATAAGTAGTAATGGTTTAGTATTATTATGCAAATATACCCTCAAGGTTATTTGTAGTTAAAGTTATTTAATTTTGAGGTTGATAAATTCATATTACACACGTCATCCATCTTTAATTAAAGGAGCTTTATCATTTGTAATGAATACATTGTGCCATATAAAAATGTTTGCGTAATACATTAAACATACCTAATATGACCTAATAATACAAACACAATAAACATGGTAAATCACCCTGTACTTTATACCCTGAATATGACTGAAAGGTTCTGTTGTGACGCATTACATACCACAGATTTCTGAAACGTCTGTTCTCTTAGTATTAGAATATTTACTGTTTACTCATATATTAATCCTCAGTTATATAAAAAGATGCATTTCATAACTGAGCATTTAGTTTATTTGACTTGACCTTTCCCTGCCTGATTAAAGTAGACCGGAGTGGGTGGGATCCGGCTTGTGATTGGTCAGAGTGGTTATGAGGTCAACAGGTTTTCTTTGCGAGGATGCCCAGTGCTTTGTCATGCACTGGCTTATGCTGAAGAGCAAAGCTGGATGGGGTCAGAATGCCGAGGCCTGCATCGTTGACCTGGCCCATGAAGACATAGTTCTTTCCTGTGAGGCAAATGCACAACAGAAGGTCAGTGAAATTATCGCAAAAATATAAACCAGTGACATAATCTTAAATGCTGTACAGTAACAGAAGACGAGTCATGCACGATTGCTTGTGGTTGAACTGGTTTCGTGTGTTTCTTTCACCTTTAACCAGGGAAGGACACTTCAAGCATGTTGATGTCAGTGTGGCAGACGTTGTGGGTCCTCTCTTTTTGTACTGAAGTCTACCTGCCTTATACAGCTTAATGATGGTCACCTCGACTTCAGCACTTCCTTGAGATCCAGGGGTAATTGATATCACTTTACCAGTTAACACTGTAGGGGATATAAAGGAAGATAAGACGATTGCATCCTTTTGATTGAAATAAAAACTGGTGCTAATAATAAAAATAAACTTATTAAGAAATCATATGGGTTTTGCATTAAATATGCATTGTTTTATAATTAAAATAAATAACATTTAATATGTAATTACAATAATAACAACCGCTTTATTATTATTATTATTATAGCAGATGCTATTATTAAAGGGTTAGTTCACCCAAAAATCATTTACGGTCAGTCAGTGTTGTTCCAAACCTATAAGACCATGGTTCATCTTCGGAACACAAATTAAGATATTTTTGATGATAGCAGAGAGCCATGACCCTCCATAGACAGCAATACAACTAAAATTATCCCAGATCCAAAAAACATAGTTAAAACATTGGTAAAACAGTCCATGTGACAAATACTTTTTTTGTGCAAAGAAAACAAAAATAACAATTTAACCAACCACTCTTCTCCCATGACTTACAACTTCCGCCAACTCCCTGGTTTTAACAAAGCTTGCGTATGTGGTGTGTTGTGATACTCTCTAAAATGACGGAAGACGTAAGTCATGGCAAAAGGAGTGGTAGAGTTAAATAACGTTATTTTTGTTTTCTCTGTGCAATAAAAAACATTCTCCTATCGTCGTAAGACTGTAGTTGAACCACTGATGTCACATGGACTGTTTTACCCGTGTTTTTACTACGTTTCTGGAACTGGCATCATTTCAGCCGTATTGCTGTCTATGGAGGTTCAGATGGCTCTCTGATTTCATCAAAAATATCTTCCTTTGTGTCCCGAAGACGAACAAAGATCTTACAGGCTTGGAACGACATGACAAAATAACTATTTAATAATGTTATAATTAATAATAATGTCTATTATAACAATACATATAATAATAACAACACATGAATTATTTAATGTTATTAAATATTTAAATATTCATTAGCTGTTAGCTACATTGCACTGTTCTAAGATCCGTGATCACTGTGTGAACAGCTGTCTGCATTAATGGCCTCAAATGACTGCCCTCCTGTCAGTCTATAAAAAAGCCCCTGGGGTCTATGTCTGTGACGTACAATTAGGGGAGAATGAAGAAGACAGAAATAGCAGGATGAAAGGGATATAAATGAAGCGACTCACCAAAATGACTGGGGCAGAAACGGGTCATGAGAGTGCCTATTCTCTTGCATGGTAGGGAACACAGTGGGTTGGCGACTGAGGAGAAACAGATAATATAAAAAATATGTACTCTAACACACACACACACACACACACACACACACACAGAGAGACACCGAGAAATACTGTATATTGGATAGTATACACATAAGCATTTGTACCTGCTCTTGTTGTTGTTTTGTTCCCAGGTTTGGGACTGGTCTTTGGCTTTGTTGTTGGTTTGACACCAGGCTTTACTTTTGGCTTGGCTGTAGTGATTGTTGTTTTCGGTTGGGGTTTGACTGTGGGTTTAGGTGTAGGCTTCTTTGTAGGTTTTGCTGGCAATTTTACAGCAGGTTTTGGTGTGATCCTTGCGCCGGACCTTGTTGGGGGAGTAGGCCTGACTGGTTTGGGCTTGGGTGCAGGTTTTGATCTCGGTTTAGGAGTTGGTCTGGGTGGTGCAGGTTTAGGTGGTCTTGAGGGAGCTTTTGGTGTGGGCTTAATTTTGGGCTTAGGTCTTGCTGGTGGAGTGGTGGGTTTAGTAGGTGAGGTGTCGACTCTTGGGCCATGTACTTTGTCCAGAGTAGCTGTGGCTGAGCGGGAGCCGCTGGGAATACTTTGGTAGTGAGCCAGAAATCCTGCAGCCGTCACGCTCAGATCTGATACGAAGTGCACCAGCAGCTCGTTTCCATTAGTCACAACCACACTGATATACAAAGAAATACAAAATACATTATTACAATGCATTATTTAAGTTAATCTATGACACATAATACATCTGTAATACACAGCTTGGGACTACAGAGTACAGAGACATTAAATGAAAGTAATGAATAAAAATGAATCAAATTTTTAATGAATGGAAATGAATGAAAGCACAGTGAACAGAGAAACTCATCTTACTTATTAGTTCACTTTTAAAGCCTTGTTATATACCATGTGTACTCATGCTCTTCTAACTCAAACTTCCCAGTTTGCAGATTTCAAATGAACGTTAAAAGTGGCAATGATGCTGAAGTTGTATTAACTTTAGCTTTAACTTTAGTTTTGTAAGTTGTGCACATTTGTGATTAAGTGGATCTTGTTGTACAAGAACAATGAACGTTCCAGATATTATTTTCTGCAATAATCCAAAAAACAATATAAACACCCTGGTGGCTTTCTGCCAAGGTAACCAGAGTGATGCTAACTAAGGGTTGGCCTACATCCCTGCATCATCCCTTTATTGGACATTATTTGTATAACAGCAGCAGTCTTAAAGAGGTTTTTACATTTGTCTGTTGTAGTATACAGTTATACGTGATTCCTAAGGATCAACAAAGAAGGAATTTTGATATCAACTAGTAGGAAATTGAGGAACCTCGCTGTCTTAGACTTATACTGACACCTAGTGGCATGGATGTGTCTTCAGGCAAAGCAATAGTTTTTGGGTAGTGTGCTATTAGCAAATATCGATTAATTGGTGTGATATGATCTGACCTTGTAAAATAAAATAGCTTTTTTGAGGTTACTGATATGACTGCATCTCAGTTCGGTGAACATGATTTAAAAAATGTGAGTGATATTCAGTCAAATTCGCTCTTCAAATACATGCACAAAGATACTGGAGCATGCTGTTGGCTGTATCTTTTCATTTCAAAGCACAAAATAAGCTACATTAATAAAATGTCGTGGTCAGTTAGGTCATGAAGCTTCCAAAAAGACGATTAAAGCTGCCTTAAAACTGTGCAAGCATGTAATATATTTTATATGTGCCATATTTAAGAACATGTGTTTGAAATGTTCTGGAGCAGCCCAGCGCTGTCTTACTCATCTAACATGCCTGGGTCAGAAAAGAGTTGAGAGTAAATAAGATTTGTGTCAGAACTGTGTCACGTTCAGCAGCGGCAGCTCTTAAAGAAATAACCAATATAACCTATAATAATGAATAATTTGCTGCAGGTTGGCTACTGTCGAAACTCGTCTGAGGGGGACTGGGCCATCTATATATAGCGGCTGAACCGCCTCAGGACTTCAGGTTACTTCAACTGAAGCGATGAGCACTTAAAGCATGGCATGGAATGCAGTACTCGTTCCCGTGTCTCAGGGAACCTGGGTTACGGAAGTAACCTATTAATTCCCTGTCGACACTTCACTCGTACCGCATTTGCTAAGACGCTGTAAGCGAAGAACGATGATGACAGCAAGCCCAGGTGAAAGCCTAAGCTCATGGTTTGGCGGCTGGCGGACAAACACGGCGATAAGTATTTATATAGAGAAGGGTTCATGAGCCCGAGCTCTCAGCCAGTATATTATGACAACTTGAGAGGCTGAGTACGCGGTCGAGCTAGAAAATTTAACCCTTTAGGCACAGAGGTCCCTGGCATGTAATGCGGGAATTTCCGAGTTATAAAACCTGATGAATGTGGACGGCGAGGACCAACCGGCCACCTCACAAATCTCTGACAGGGAGATTCCGCTAGACCACGCCCATGATGAGGCAATGCCCCAAGCGGAATGAGAGTTTACTCCTATGGGGCAGTCCTGGCCCATAGAAGAGCAAGCTAGCAAAATAGTGTCTAAACCCATTTAGAAAGACTTACAGTCATGGCCCTCGTTCAGAGGTAGCACCGAAAGAGATACAACCTGCACTCTGAACGGAGTGGACAGCACCATCGGTATATAACCGATCCTTGGTTTCAGGATGACATTAGAGTAATTTGGCCTGAATTCCAGGCAGACGGGGCTAACAGACAGCCCTTGCAGGTCGCCTATTCGCTTGACTGATGCCAAAGCCAGCAGCAGAACAGTTTTCAGTGTCAGCGCTTTCATGGTAGCCGTTTGCAGGAGTTCAAAGGGTGCGCCTCTGAGAGATTCTAGCACAGTGGGCAGGTCCCACGTAGGGATAGTGCGAGGGCGGAAGAGGCTGAGCCGTCTAGCTCCTCTCATGAAACAGATAATAGGAGTATCCTTGACCACAGTCTGACCTGCTATAAGGTTGTGGTGGGCTGCTATGGCCGCCACGTAAGCCTTAATGGTGGATGGGGAATGTCCCTTATTCAGCAGGTGTTGTAGAAAAGACAGTATCACAGATACCTGACAGAAGGAGGTGTTTTCGTTGTATTGAGTCTATTACAGTGCCCAGGTCCGGTGCTATCTAGGGCCAGGGTCACTGCCTCTTCGGGAATGGGAAAAAAACGTAGAGCGACTTCTAGTGGCTCTGCATTGGCTGCTGGAGCAGAGGCAGTGTGACTGAGTGAAACGTGAAAGACAGCATTCCTTTTAATCGGCCTAAAGATCAAGAAGAGGGGTACTGATGATCCACAGGCAGATCAGGGCACTGACGCAGACAGAGAGATACACAGTTTTCGCCTTCAGGAGGGGAGAACATAAGAGCATGAGAGAGCCAGCGAGCGAGCGTGACTAAACTGTGAAGCAGCTTGTCCGTTTGCGCCTTTTTTCCACAGACCGCTAAAACATTGCACTGCATGGGCGCTATTTACGGACCCATTTATTGCATCTATATTGTGTATTATACCCAGAACTTTGTGAGGTAGAGGATAGAGTAGTTTGCGGGGTGGTCCAGCCGTGGCGAGACTTTGCCCCACTCTGTAGCTATTTACAGCTTTTATCCACAGAAGGGAATAAAACCGCTCAATATTATGGGAGGCATTGATTCCCTTGTAAGCACCGGCAGATAAAAGAGCAGTGGGGAAAGGGGGAACGTGAGCCCTGTGCTGGCATGCGAGCCCTCAACCGACTGCTTAAATATTCATTTTGCGGGGTACATATACAGAGAAGACATAGGAAGTGCAGTGTGGAACTCGTGCTGTCGTGAGAGCACCACATTCTGCGTGGGGAGCCCGGACAGTAATGTACGAGTTCATTCGCGGTAAGAGTTTTAGATCTTACCCATTAGAAGACTTTATTTCTCGCCGGATGCTGGCAGGGGAACCATCCACCTGCAACGGCGTCTACAAGCTTTTAGAAGAAAAGCTCTTTTAGATGGCGGATGCAGTGCAGTGGCATATTCAACGGCGTTAGGCTTGAGTCAGGGACAGCAAAGATGCACGTCGCTGAAGAAGAAGAAATCTGAAGTCCTGTGGCAGTTCTGCCGCTATATATAATAACTTCTCTTTCTCTCACACCCCTCGTCACACTGGGAGGGGTGGGGGTACTGGAATACTGATTTCTAATAAATGGAAATTCTCTCACCACTCTCTGCTCTGTAACTTTCTCTCATTTGAATCCCATGCCATCACAGTATCAGCTCCAATTAAACTCCACGTTGTGGTCCTCTACTGCCCTCCTGGTCAACTAGGCTCTTTCCTAGATGAGCTGGATGAACAGAGGATGGCACTCCACTCTTACTCATTGGTGATTTTAACATTCATCTGGACAAGCCTTATGCTCCAGACTTTCACTCACTCATTGCTTCATTTGACCTAAACCGCATTATTACCACAAGCACTCACAAATCAGGCAACCAACTCAACCTCATTTACATACGCAACTGTGCTGCAGACAGCATTCTGGTTAAACCCCTTCACATCTCTGATCACTTCTTCCTTACATGTAACCTACATCTCACTTCCAGTACACCTCTGACACCTCTACCTGTTACTTTCAGACGTAACCTACGCTCCCTCTCATCCTCCCATCTTTCCTCTGTAGTGTCCTCCGCTCTTCCTTCCACAACCCTTTTCTCATCTCTGGACGTTAATGCAGCCACAGACACTCTCACCTTCTCCAAGCAATCTCTCCCACACTCCTACCAGCACTCACA
Organism: Enteromius afrohamiltoni; assembly: GCA_034779775.1. Taxonomy (NCBI): domain Eukaryota; kingdom Metazoa; phylum Chordata; class Actinopteri; order Cypriniformes; family Cyprinidae; genus Enteromius; species Enteromius afrohamiltoni. The sequence continues at coordinate 21,093,755 of JAUYWG010000040.1, forward strand.
CACACCATCAACACATCTCTCCTCACAGGCACTTTCCCCAGTGCATTCAAACAGGCTCGGGTAACCCCGCTGCTCAAAAAACTTACATTAAACAATTCACTTATAGATAACTACAGACCGATCTCTCTCCTTCCATTCATAGCGAAAACACTTGAACGAGTCGTCTCTAACCAAGTATCACTATTTCTCACACAGAACAGCTTGTTGGATGGTAACCAGTCAAGGTTCAGGAGTGGCCACTCAACTGAAACTGCATTATTGTCAGTCACTGAAGCCTTGCGGGTCGCAAAAGCCAACTCCAGATCATCAGTACTCGTTCTGCTAGATCTTTCTGCTGCTTTTGACACGGTAAATCATCAGATCCTCCTGTCCACACTTTTATCACTTGGTATCATAGGAATTCCACTTAGCTGGTTTGAATCATATCTCGCAGATAGATCCTTTAGAGTGGCTTGGGGTGGGAAGGTATACAAAACACATTGTCTGGTCACTGGGGTTCCTCAGGGGTCAGTTCTTAGACCCCTCCTCTTCACCATATACACCACTTCCCTGGGGCCCATCATACAGGCACACAGCTTCTCTTACCACTGCTATGCTGATGACACATAGCTCTATCTTTCATTTCAACCAGACGATCCAACGGTAGCTGCATGGATCTCCAGCTGCTTAGCAGACATCTCGGAGTGGATGAAAGATCATCATCTACAACTCAACCTGGCAAAGACTGAGCTCCTCATTTTCCCTGCAACTCCAACTTTACAATATGATTTCACCATCCATTTAGATTCATTAACTATTACTCCATCAGGTTCAGCCAGAAATCTTGGTGTTATCTTTGATGACTGCCTCTCCTTTTAAGACCATATTGCGAAAGCTGCTCGATCTTGCAGGTTTGCCCTACACAACATTAGAAAGATCAGGCCCTTTCTTACAGAGCAGGCAACACAACTTCTTATCCAGGCCCTGGTCATCTCCAGGCTGGACTACTGCAATGCTCTTCTATCCGGTCTTCCCTCATGCACAATCAAACCTCTACAAATGATCCAGAAAGCAGCAGCACGACTGGTCTTCAACGACCCCAAAAGGGCCCATGCCACACCTCTCTTCATCTCCCTGCACTGGCTCCCAATTGAAGCTACCAATCTACCAATCTACCAATCTACGACGCCTCACTGTACCATCACAAAGAGGCACAAAATCTCTTTCCAGAACATTCTCTTACACCGTTCCTGGCTGTTGAAATGATCTTCCCATTGCTGTCGGAAATGCCAACTCCCTTACAACCTTAAAACGACTTCTGAAAACCCATCTCTTTCAACACTTTTTAACAAAAAAAAAATTAACCCTACTCTTTCTTTCCCTTTCTAGCCTGCACTTATTTGAAGATTGCCTGTTGTATGGTATTATGACCACTTCCTAAGTTGTTTTTGCCTCTGTATGACTAATGTAAATGAATAAATGTAAACGTAAATATAGACGGCCTCGCCCCCCTCAGGTGAGCTTCGGCAGGAGCCAACCATTGGTTGCCACAGCACACCGGCCAGCCGATTGGTTTACAAAATTACCACTGCACAACCAATGGCTGTGCAGTTTCACTGCATGTTAAATAGGCTTCAGTTAGGGGGAAAAAATGACTTTTTCCCATAGCGTCTTTGCAGACGCAGTACGAGTGAAGTGTCGACAGGGAACCAGCTGCTGTGATGTCTATTAATAAGTAAAAAGTAAAAAGGGGATAGCTTTATGGATTAATCTACATTTAATTTAGAATGTGTCTGATAACTTCAATTTCAATTTCTGTACATTTCTGCTGAAGTGCAGTGCACAAGTAAATATGACATTTATTATAATGGGTTATGTGAAGATTGATTTAAGTTCAAACTTTAATTAAAAAAAAGTTTAGTTTTTTTTAAGTCTAAATGTTAAATGGCCTTCAGTCCCAAAAAAGATGCTATTATACAAATATTACAAAATGTACTGTCTTTACATTGTTTGTACATTGATTTAACGTTTGAATGTGAAATTATTGCAATATAAATGCAAATTTAAAAACGTTACTGTTAGTTGGAATTAATTGCAAATAATTTCAGAAAAATGCAATTAATTAGTTCATTTTTTTTAATCAATTGACAGCACTAATATATATATATATAAACCTATTGCTTTTTTTCCAATGTTAATTTGGGATTAAAAAATTTTTAAGAAGAAAATATTACGGACTGCATCTTTAAAGTTAATATCCAACTTTATCAGCAATTCACGGACCTTCCAAAGTGCAAAGGTCATATTTTTTTAAACAGATAACTATGTGAAGAGAAAGTACTTCCTAATAGGGAAGCACATTCTTTGGTTAAGATTCCCTCAGGACGACCGACCTTGAGAAATCAACAACATCCTTTTCCTGTGTAGATAAACTACACAATCTCTTGTCCTTAGAATAATGTTCGAAGGACTCATTTAATGTCAGTGTATGAATAGATCTGAATTTTATCTGGTGCACTGTGTTTGCACTCACTCTGGAACCATGTCTCCGCAGAATCTGCCAATACGTCGAGAGTCATCATTCTCGCCCCCGTTGAACAGGGCCACGTAGTCATAACGACAGTATGTGTCTAATTCCAAGTCCAGCTTCTCAAACTTAACCTCAATCACCTAGGCATGTACATATACACACACACTTTAATATGTAGTTATGTAAGTAAAAAGCAAATTTTCTGAAACAGGTATAAAGGCTCTTTCATGCACTTTTCATGCCGCTCACTCTCTCTCTTTCCATGTCCCACCTTATGCACTTTCACTGAATGAGGTCTTTCATATATTCTCCCATATACTGTTTATGTTGTCATCATAAACACACACTAGAGTTCAAATTCATCCACATGCGCAAAATCTCATAGCAGCACGCATCTAGTAAAACATATAATTAGTTCTCGGATTACTTGATGGTCGCTAATGACTTCATAGATTGAGAGTAGACAAATGCAAGAGAAAAGAAGCTGTGAATTGATCGTTGCAGGCTGACCATGTTGGGCTCAACAGAAATGTGCCAGGAGCAGCTGATGCCTGCTGGGTAATCAGATTCGGGCCAGTTCGGCGTCTTCAATGAACCTTGAGGCTTTGTCAGTCTGCCACCACAGAACTGGTTCTCTGTAGGGTATAGAGTGGAAAAAGAACAAAAATCACAGATAGAAAGAGATTCAAAATAAATAAATACATAAAATAATAATAATCATAATACAGTTCCACTTTTTTTTGTTAAAATAAATGATTTTGTTTTAGCAAGGATGCATTAAATTGTTCAAAAAGCATTGTTAAAAATAATATTAATATTTTATTTAATTTGCTTTAAATAAAGAGTACTTTTTTAAATAAATTATATTCTTAAACTTTCTATTCCTTTAAAATTACTGAAAAAACATTTCAACATTAGTTATAATAATAATAAAAAATAAAATTATATGTGTGTATATATATATATATATATATATATTTATTTATTTATTTATTTTTTTTATTATTTTTTTTAATCAGTATATTAGAGTGATTTCTGAAGGGTCATGTGACACTGGCCTTGGTAGAAAGAATATATATATATATTTTTTTATAATTTAAAATTTTAATTTAATAATTAATTATTATTATTTTTAATTTTTTTATTGTTGTTTATATCTGATTTACAGTTAATTTGATTTGAATAATTTTAGAGAAATAACTGTTCCGCATATGATTGGCTCCAAATAATGATAAATAGGGATCCCACACATATTCCTGCAGGATTTTTAAGGACAAAACCTGCGAGAAAATATTTGTTTTCCATTAACCATTTGGCGACATAAAATATTAGCAAAAACAAAAACTGTAAAGAGTCATCCCACCGTCGACATGCGGTTTCCCCCCACTGAAATAAGCCAGAAATCCTCTTCCTCCTGTGCTGCTATCAGACCCCATCTCCAGCATCATGGTGTTGGAGGTGGAGATGAGGGCTCCGGGTCTGAACGTCCCACAGAAGCGGCCCAGTTTCTGCACTGTGTACGAGTGTCCATTATAGACATCAATATAGTCGTAGCGGCAGGTGGGATCCGCCTCCAGATCAAAGATCCTGAACTGCAGCATCACAACATGACCTTCTGGAACCTGATGGGAAAGGAGAAGAGATGAAAATTCGACCAAAGCAAAGCAAAAGGATCTGAAGGTGATGGGACTTACTGTGATGTACCAAGTGCATTTGGAGTTTGGTTTGTAATGAGAGGGAAAACCCTCACTAGCTACAAACCCTGAGTCTGTCGTCAAATGTCCACCACACAGGAATACAGGCCTGCAGAGCATAGAGGAGGAATACATGTAAAGAATAGATTTAGTTTTATTCATGTTTAATGCAGTGATGTCTTCACTATTGATTAAATCACAATAATAATTCATTAAATTAATAATAAAAATTAAGAATTGCTCTACCTTTCAAATATTCAGGGTGGGTAAGATTCTTATTGATTAATTGTTTGAAAGAAGTATATTATGCTCAACAATTTGAATTTATTTGATCAGGAACTCAGTATAAACTGTAATATTGTGAAATAAACAGTTTAAATTAAAAGGGACAATATGACATTTATAAGGTATAATAAATAAAAAATCATCATAAAAAAGCTAATATTTCTTTAAGGGGTAATACGGTGGTACATGCCCTTTTTCAAGCTGTTTGGACTGAAATGTGTGTTGGGAGTGTGTGTACACAACAGGGCCGTACACAGACCTTTTGAGGGGCATGTGCTGAAACTGAAAAAAGGGCCCCCCCCAAACCCTCCAAACTTTTATACAGATAACATATACATCTAGAAGGTATCTTTAAAACTAATTACAACAACACTCTTCTGTGAGCCATGTGTTTGAAGATGTTTATGACCTCACTGTGATCCACTGGAAGGCCCCTCTCAATGTCTAAAAGGAGGAAGGCATTTAAAGACCATTTACTTTCAAAATTGATTTTTACGATAGCTTGGCATTAAACCGTGCAAATACACCTGGCCTTCTAGTAAAGTTAGCTTTACCAATTTGCCTCCTGGGTGGTTGTCTGTGTTTTATTTGTCCTATGATTGTGAATTGGTTGTGCACTCTCTCTTATTTAGTTATTCTGTTATTCTCATTCTCAGTAAAGTTTTTTGTTTTTATTTAATGCAACATTAATACAATAGTAAACCATGTGTTTATACAAGTGAAGATGAGTGGGAAGTATACAATAGTAGTTTTTAAAATCTAGCCAGCAAACATAATATAATAGCATCGTAAACTTTAACCTACCATGCTGTGTGACCATAGGCTATATAATATGATGAAATGTTAATAAATTACATAATTTAATTTACATGCATCACCACATTCAGCAGACAGCCATAAAATCAAAAACGTAAAACGTAAGTTCGCAGCGATCAGGGGGCGGAGTTGTGAAGTTTGACTGACAGTTTGAGCGGTTCTAAGAGATACTTTTTTAATGCCTTTAATTGGTTAAATATTTGTTAAAAAGACAAACAAACGTAAAAGGTTACCAAAAAAAAAAAAAAACTCCCCCCAAAAAAGGGCACGTCCGAGTGTAATTACAAAAAGGGCATGTGCCTGGTACACAACCACCCTACAATGATAAAGATCCACAAGTATTTTAGTAAATTAAAACAAGAATATGTTGCCCCGTCTGAAATCAAGCCATTCTCAAATGCATGTTGGTGTGTCGTCGGAGGCCACTCCCACAATAGTTGATTGACAGCAGCATGTCACACAGACTGAACTGGTGTCTTACCTCAGACCCGCCCTGAGCGAGCCGTCAAGAGAGAGGCAGAGACAAGCAAGATTCCTAAGCGATTGAGGTGTTTTGTTAATGAACATAGCAGTAGTCATTTACCCCCAACATCTGAGTGACTGAAGCCGGTTCTGAAGGGAAACGCCCCCTTGATCAACCGAAATGCGTTTATGATCGCGCAAATGATAGCCTCACCTACAGAAACAGTGAGTATAATGTCTTTTAAAGAATCTCTTTGAGAAATTTTAAAGCAAACTATATTACAAACTTTCCATTAAGATGCCAAAGAATCATATTAGCTTGTGGGAAATTGCCTTTGAATGACCCCTTTAAATGTTAATAATGTGTTAATAATACGCCCAATAAACTCCAATAAATCACATATATATTTATTTAGTTTTTGAACACAACAAACACGTCAAACCGTTTTAAACAGTAACGTTACCAGTCACAAGCGCCATTGCTTATTGAAATCTGGTGTGTGGATCCTTTATTTACCTTCTTTATTGCGTTATTTTTGGATCCTGTTCACACATTTATTCCACTCGCAATGCTTTAATACTGCCAGTTCTGTCATATTAGTAGGAAATAAACACAAACCACAGCCAACTGAACAGATGTGAGCTTACAGAGAAAACCACCGAGCTCATTTAGATAGTTCTCCTGGAATTAAGACACTGTCTTTCTCCCTCACACAAAATACATCATTCAGAGACGAGAATAGAGTAATCGATGAAATGTACGTAATACCAAAAAAACAAATCTATGTTTATTTGAAAAACACGCCAAGCCTTCTGACACAGAAGCAGCATTTAGCATGTGTCTGGTTTTTCAGCACTGATCAAAGCTATGGCTTCATTACACAGGTGCTGCTTTCATTGGACGGTTATGCAATAATGAATAAATTTAACTTTAATTTAACATTAAGACTGAGAAAAAAATGTGGTGGTTTTTGTGGCATGTCATAAACATTGTAAGGCCTGAGCCGAACAACAAAAAGTAATAAAGGTTGCACAAGAAAACCTGGACGTTGTTGATACTGTAAAACAAGCCTCTGCTTGAAATGCCCCTGAATCATGATGTTAAAATTACTTTTTGTGTTGTATAAGTTCATATCATATGATAGCTTTGTAAGGAACTGTGTGAAGGAGCGACTGAAATAAAACCTGTCCTATGATTTACATTACATTCAAGGGATTTATTTTACCAGTTCCCTGTAAAAGTAATATAACAGGTGACATTTTGATGCAGTGGTTGCCAGGTGCGTACACTAAACTATATAAGAGAAATATCAACTAAAAACCAATCACTACATACAACAAAAGTGACAACAAAAGCAGTTTGTTTGTTTGCATATTCATGCTTCGGATCAGTAAATAAATAACTTTCTTTTAGAAGAAACTTTATAACGAAGACTGCCAGTGGTATACAAAAAGAAATAAATGTTCAATTCCAAGTTCTTATTAAGTGTATGAGGTCAGCTAAACTACAAATTTGTCCTAAACTGAACTTATGTTGACTTTTACAATACAGTTATTATATCTGACTAACACTTTTCAGGACATTATGCGTTTCGTCTAATTGAGGGTTGCAGAGAAACGCAATCAATGTTTCCTCAAACTATTATTTCCAGCTCTTATCCTGCTGCTTTATGGGAGGCTTGGATGTTAACATCTCTTGATGAATGCTTGCGTTCACTCTCTCTCTCTCACACACACACACACAAACACACAAATGTGCAAGTGCACGTACAAGAACACACAAACCTTCACGCACTTACCTTGTGAAATTGGTCTGGCTTTGTCCGTGCACCCATCCTAACCCCAAAAACAGAAGCCCCAAATGCCACACGCGCAAACCACCCCACATCCTTCTTCTCAAAGAGGCACAGAGAACGAGTCAGCGAGGGAGCGGAGGACAGGGGCGAGTTTAAGGGCGTGGAGGGCGACAGGAGGAGGATTGAAAGAGGGATTCAAGAGAAAGAGTGAGAAGGGAAAGAGTTAAGGATCCCGGATGCCCTCTGTGGAATCAGAGGTAAACATTTAAAATGGAATGAAAAACCCCACACCAAACTCCCTCTGTTACTATCCACGGCTGCCTGTCTGTTTTGTTGAGATATGCCTATCCAATAAATAACATTTTAAGGGTAAATTACGTTTTCCTTCCTTGCTTTGTTAAACTTATTAACCATATATTTTGAGTAAAACCAGAGCAGATATGTGCTTTTCAGTTTTCTTTGTGGTTATATGTTGTAGATCTTTCTCTCTCTTGACTGGCCTGTCGTTACATTGCGGTGCAGGGAAAGAATGCAAGTCGAGCCAAACTTTCTTACCAGGGCACTGGCACAAGCAAACATGTTATTAAACGCCTTTTATATAAAACTCTCTTTTATATCGCTCATTTAGCTCTGTGCAACAATCATGTTTTTTGTGTGTGCATCACACTTATTTGTGTGTGTTTTGTAATTTGTGTGGGCTTTTGTTAGTGACTGGAAAAACCTCTATATGTTTTTATAGCTTCGTGAACATTCTTGTCTGCTGAAAGCCTGTGGTTTAGTATAAAAACTTCTTATTTTTATTCCCTCCGTCTCTTCCAAAGCAAACAGTGTACGCTTCGATTGTATACACGCTGTGTATTCCTATAATTTCCGGTTTTGACCTCGATACTTGGAATATCTGCAGACCACAACAGTATGAACCATAATCGTTTTATTCATTTTCATATACAAAGAAATACACAAAATACTTACAAACTGTTCCAGGACAACTTGAAGTCAAAGAAGACAAGAGGATGTCTACAACGGATTGCCAACACTTAGTTAGGTCACCCAAAATAATAAAGTGTTTTTTTAAACCGATATGACTTTGTAGTTCATCTTTTATGTTCTACAAACTATTTTGGGTTCACAATCCTTTTAAACGTCCTCCGTCTTTGACGATACAGTTCACATACAAACCATTAAAAGCCTCCACTCATTCGACCCGGTAATGGGCGGCAGCTTCTTCTGGCCGTGACCTCCGGAGCTTCCCTTCACTAAGTGCTACTCTACACTTTAAGAAGATGCCTTGGGCTTTGAAAGTTCACGGTTGCCATGGTTGCTGTAGTGACATCTAAGTGGTGAAAGTGACCTGTAACGGACCACTGAGAGACTCTGTGGAGCTGCAATTCATTCAAGATTTAACAATTAACAAATTGTGCACCATAATGTATAAAAAAATATACATGTTAATACACAAAAAAAAAAAAAAAGTGTTGTATGTGCAAATTTGGTCAAAAATTCCTACTTTGTATTTATACCTGTAAAAAAATTATAACATTTCCGTAACATTAGGGAAATGTTCAAAAGCACAAGGTGAGAAACAGTTAGACTGTCCTCAAAAGGCAGTAAATCTGTTGCCCTTTCTAAATGTACATCTTACAACACCTAAATCAACTTAACAACACAGAGCTTAAAAGTCCGTTCATATTGATAACTGTAACCATAACTATATTAATGCCACATCAAGGGATAATGGTGTTTATTTATAGGCTTGAGCTGCAGTTTAATGGTCAAGCTCTTTAAAGTTAGATTGATAATCTAAAAAAATAGATTCGAAACCATTATTGTGTTAGATAGCTGTGGTGTGGACTTCCCTATTCTTCTAAAATTAGAAGATTAAAGCTTTATAGTTATAGTCATGGTTATAGTTATCATCCTTGGTGTGAAGAGCACATAACCCATTCTTCAACATTTGAAATAGTTGTTTAGCATGCCACAAAATGGGTTTCTGCAGGTGACTAGAACTGGAAATGAACAAGTGGCGTCTCGGAGTCAAATCCAGAGTGGTCTAAAGCTACATACCCTTTCTGCCCCACAGAACAGATCATAACGTCTTTGCAATAACCAAAATATTCAGAAATTTGGATAATCACAGTCTTTCAAAAAAGCATTTTCTGCTTTACATTCATCACCTGTCAGCCTTCCCGGCTAATTAGCATTTATTTATAGAAATAAATACAATTGGATAATTTAATGAGTACGCAAAAGATGTCACCAAACACATTGTTTTTAGTGCGTCATCTGTGTAACTGAGGCACCCATTTCCTCCTCGATCCGTGAGGTCGCTTCCTGTTCTTCTATCATCATTTCTTGGTCATTGATTTGCGATGACATAGTCTCGTTTTCTCCTTCAGCCTCGCTCTTCTCCATGGCTGTGTCTGCTTGGGTGTGTTTCTCAGCAGCGGCGCCCTCTTCTGTCACCTCTAAAACACTGCAGAACTCCATCTCGTGGATCTCCACATCGAAGGGGGCCGCAGATGGGACCGAGGGAGAGGGCCTACAGCCCACACATGCCTGAAGAGACACATTGGATATAAATCAGTCACGACTGATTGTTAGTGGTGTACTGTGGGAGTTCTTGTCTGCGAGACTTAAACTTACTGAAATGTTGATGGCCCGAGGCAGGCGTCCAGTACGGATCCAAGGGTGAACCTGGCTCAACTCACTCTTCTGCTCCTCGGTGAAGCGAGGCTGCTGTTTCTGCATGGCTCTCAGAGCAGCACGGTCCTCTTTCAGCACAGAATCTCTGTCTCTGTGATGAAACACATTTCTTTGGTTAGTTAACGATTACCATTACAACTTTAATTAGTCACTTAGATGGTTTATTATGGGATGTTAGCATGGAAATGCATTACTTTTTTCTATTCATGTGAAGTGTGACATTCTAATCTCATAAAGAGATGTACATGTTTGATATCCTAGTTCCTTAATGATTTTTTTGTTGTGTACAATATTTCAAATAAAACATTACTTTTGTGTTTTGTTTTATTGATGATTTGACTTAATTCAAAAAATTAAATACAACTAAAATACAGTAAAATCTGTAAAAAAAAAAAAAAATTAATGTAACTGTACAGCTTTTACTATATAACTAGAGTTGGGAATCAAGTGCCAGTGTTGATATTAACCTGACAGGCAGCTGATAGGTCATCATAGTCTTCTCATCCGTGTTGGCCATGAGAAGCCAGATAGGGTCTTGTAGGACACATTTGATGAACTGTGCCTCTCCATCACCCCCTGCTGTCTGCTTGCGGGAGTGGCTGTTCTCTGAGGAGTCAACACTGCCAAAGTACTTGCTTGTATTGCTGCTCTGACTGCTTCCTGTTAAAGTCATCAAAAAAGAGAAAAGTCATTTAATTAAAGTGATCCTTTTTAGGTAACAACTGCTCAACGACATGTGGTTCGTTCATACCAAAATAAATGTTTACATACTATATGTGTGTACTGTCTATACTGTATATATGAACACACATGTATATAACATATTTAAAAATTGTGTGTATATATAAATAAATAAATCTAACATATTTTGGATGCGATTAAACATTTTGCAGCCTTAAATGTATCCATTTATAACTTTATTGAATAAATGTATAGCCACTTACTAGTTCCACTTCCTGATGAGCTGCAGCCATTGGACCCTGATCCAGAAGACCCTAAGCCTGACCCAGAAGATCCTGTACCTGAAGAGCCAGAGCCTGAGGCGGCTGAGCCGGTGCCCGAGCGAGAGTCCTCCTGTAACAGCAGGTCTAGCAGATCACTGGAGGTGGACATGGCGTCTTGATTGGACTCATTTGTTTCACCCTGCAAAGGACATAAAACCACAGACCATTACTAAATAACATGATTAAATAAATTACCTAAGAACAGCTGATTCTTTGATTCACATAATACTCCACTTTTTTTGATAATAAGCAAATTTTCCAACTCCCTTGAGTTAAATAGTTGACTTTTATAGTTTTTGATTCCATTCAGCTGATCTCCGGTTCTAACGGTAGCATGGTAAAACTCTTGAGTTGGAAAATGAGCCTATTTCCAAAGTGTTCCTTTAATGCTGCGCTTTCTGATTTAGAAATCTTTTCAATGACTCTCTTCTTGGAAGAATCTTAGAAAGGCTGTCAAAAAACACAACCGAGTCACATTTCTAATCAATCCAATCCCGTCTCGTCCAATCAAAACCATAAGCTTCCCCCTCAAATAAGCTCACTTCCTTCCCTTCCATATCTCGTTACGCATCCCTCCTCGTTACGCTAATTAGTTGCTGCTAAATAGAATTGTGGTATAAAAATCTAAATAAAAATAGTGATATTTAAATAGTATTCGATATCAATACCAGTACTAATACAGAAACATAACATTGTTTTAAATAATCAGTAAGCTAATTAATCCTACTGTACATTTCCTTACATTTTCATTCTCTTTTGAGTCCACCGCTGAACCTCTCTGATTGGAGGAGGCCTGTCCTCCAGCTCCACCTCCTTGTCCCCCCATAGGAGACGTGGTCTGTTGCCCTGATGCCACCTCAAAACGATTGCTTGGAGACTCTTCCAGCTGCAGCAGATTCAAGGGTGAGGAGCATCTAGACTGAAAGAGTGGAGACTCAGCTCCTTCTCTCTCAGGGGCCTCTCTTTGGCTGTAGGATTGAGGGGTGCTGGAGCGAGAGTGGGCGCGTGGGATGGGTGTTGGGACCTGACAGGGTGCAGGGGAGGCTGTGCTGACAGCAGCGAAAGGGAAAGCTGAGTTTGCACTGTAGAAGGGGCCCATGCCCATGTTGGGCTGTGGGAACATGTAGTTTGGTAATACCAACGCCATCATCGGGTGGACCATGGGAGGTCCCATCTGCGAGTTCTGAAGGGGAAAGCGTAGCCCCGTCTGTATATTGGGGTCTGGAACAGGATGGGAAAAGGGGGGATATACAGGATATAAAGGAAGGATGCTAGGTGGGTATGGGACAGAGGGAACGCTAGATTGTGACCCTGAGGTGGGCCAAGAGGAGGAGCTGGCTGCAGGACCCATGGGTATGGAGGAATTAGAGGGCCTGTCCAGAGTGGGAACCCCTCTTAGTGGGCCAGCTGGGCTACGAGACCGTGTCTGCTCTGAAGTTTCCTGGTGCTTCAGTCTTTTGCCTCCTCGACCACGTCTACGCCCACTACTGCTTGCTGCTGGGTAATCACGAGAGCAGCGCACACCTTAAAGTCAAGAAAAAGAGATCAAAAATAAAGTTAAAGCGGGAATATTGTCAAATATTATTACAATTTAAAATAATGGCATTCCTTTTAAATGCATTAAAATGTAATTTATTCCTGTGATACAGGGCTGAATTTTCATCAGTAATTTAGTTTCCAGTGTCTTGAGTTTTTATTGGTGCTCAATTATTAATAATGGTTATTAATAATCAATGCTGAAAACATTTTTTGCTGCTTAACATTCTTTGAAAAATACAACAGTATTTATTCGAAATATTACTAATCTTTACTGTCATTTTTACCTTCCTTATTTAAATCTTTCTTACCCCAGACTTTCAAATATTAATGTCTCAGTTTTCCTTAAATATTGAGTAGCAAATTTTTCTCTTTATTATTGTTTTACTGTATTTTTGATCAAACAAATGCAGCATGAGCATATGCATAGTGAGCATAAGATACAGATCAGATAATAATCATTTTAAGTCACTTTAAATTCTCAAGCGCATGATAGGTAGGACTGATTCTGATTGGTTGTCAATCGTTCACCAGCTGGAAAAATAGTTCTGAAAATGAGTCCAATGATATTGTTTCTCTGTGCCTTTATTGTTTCAGTTGAGAATGATTTTAGAACTATATCTTTATCGTCATCTGTATAGCTCTCGTGCTTGATGTTAACGGGGCTTAACACTTCATGAGCACATTCTCACCTCTTGCTAAAGGTGCAGTTGCTCGCCGGCGCACAGCTGAAGTTGAGTCAAACACTCTGAGTTTGCTCAAGTCTCTGAAGCGACACAGGAAGTTCTGCTCCTCTTGCTGTGTGTGAGCTGACAAAACCTCTTTTGTGAGACCCAACCTTTCTCCTCCAGCTACCCCTGTTCCTCCTGGACCTCCTCTTCTCCCTACATCTCTGTCAAGAGCAAGGTTAGGAGGCAGAGAGAGCATCGTTGTGGGAGGAACTTGGGGTTGAGTGGCAGGAGGAGCAGCACTGGGAGTAGGCGGGGCTTCTTCCATTACGATATCTGTGGGAGCGAGGTAAAACAAGGAGAGGGGATGAGAGAGAGAAAAATAAAAAGATCCCCAAAAACTGGTCACAACAACAAAATAAAGGCACTTGATTGCTATGATTGCTTTGCTGTATTATGCGTCTTTGATGTCCTCTCTAATTCCTCTGAGATACACATACACTTGCCCACCTGACTCAGGAGGTTTCTTGTCCCCCACATGGACGATGGTGCTGCTGAAACTGCATTGAGAGGTGACCGAGGCTACACTTTCAGCTTTACTGTGCATGGCCATTGGGGGTAACAATGTACTCTCCTCTACCAGAGACATGGACGGACCTGCAGGTTAGAGTATCTGTTAATACTAGTGTTGTCGAGACCAAGACCAGAGTGTAATGAGACCAAGACAAGACCAAGACTTTGAGGGTTGAGACCAAGACACGATCAAGATTATGAGAGGTTGAGACCAATTCAAGAGCAAGACCCAGGTAATACAAGACCGATTCAAGATAAAGACAAAACAAGCTCTCCTGAAATTATTCTGAAAGACCCACATTTACTGAACAGTCTTTTAAGGAATAATTTTTAACCCTGGGTAAAGTATAACCAGTATAACACGGGAAGCAAGATAAACCAGGATTCCTTTTACCCAGGGTTTAAAATGACCCAGTCATAAGCCCTTATAGAGCAGTTACCAATAAAATAAAACAAAATCACAAAAAACACAATTCATCTTTGCTCTGTGGCACAGAAGCCACATCTGAATTAGTACAATTACAACTTCAGAAGTATTGTTGAAATTTACCTTTTTTGGAATACAGAAATATAAAATGGAAAAACAAAATGAATATGAATATCAAACTAAAGTGGCCAGTAGGCTAGGAACATGTCAGAGTAATTTATTCAGCCAATTCATTCATAGCAATCGATTCATTCAGAAACAAATCACCGTCATGTGTTGCTCAGAAACGTGCTACAGTTTTTCTAAGGATTTGTTTGGAATCTTTTCGTTTCTGTTTGGTTATTTGTATTAGTTTTGGTGTATCTTTGGAGTTCCTCGTTAAATTCTGACGGCGCACAGCAGTATCAAAAGAAATCCAATTAGAAACAAGTAATTGACTGCATTTGAAGCAGGAAGTTTTACATCAAATTAAGGTTGTTACAAATAAATCAGACAATGAACCAGCAATTTTGTAAGCAATTGTGGTCTTGACTGGTTCTTTTAGTCTGAAACCAAGACAAGACCTAGAACAAATGCATTAGAGATGATGACAAGACCAAGAACCTAAAAAACAACAACAACAATAACAAAAAAAGGTCTTAAAAAGAAAATCCTGTCATTAAGTACTCATCCTCATGATGTTCCAAGGTTTGGAATGACATGAGAGTAACTAATAACAGAATTTAATTTTTTTGGGTGAACTGTACCTTTAAGATCAGTTTTGAGTACTACACATGTTAATACACAGCATATATTTAGTACTTTTATACCAACTGTATATAAACTCTTTATAGAATGTGACATTTGATCCTTTATCTTTTCTTTCTTTAAAACAAATTCATATCACTGACCCCAAACATTTAAAAACAGTACTGTAAATTTGATTTTAAATTTTGGCTGTATTCTAATGTAAACCACCATTTGCATAATCTTTTTTTTCCTAATAAATTAACTCCAAATTTGGCAGAATTATGAATTCTTTCAAATATTCAGAAAGTCTAGTGCCCTTTAGTTAGTGATGTTTTGTCATAGCACTGATCCCTCATAAGCACATGTCATGCACTAATTATCGTGAATATTCATGCCGTTGTGACCTTGTAAAATTTACGTAAACCTTCAAGTAAATAGAGTGTGCTCAAAACTGGCACTTTTTTCTTTTGTATCAAAATAAATAATATTTTTATGGTAGCTGCATTGCAATGGAGTATAAACATGTAACTGCATTGAATTAGTACTGTGCTGCTTTAGTTTATCTTTGGAGCATCACCTTTAACATTGCCTGGAGCATCCTGCTGTTTGTCATCATCAGAGGTGGAGGAAGCAGTGCAGGAGGAAGAGCCACACTTCCTCTTTACCGTATTTGGGATGTTACAGCTCTCTAGATACCTGAAGAACCAAATAAATCCCTAAGTCATTTGGCCTGCCACCAGATTGTCATCACAAGGACCAGAGATGCTCACCATACAATAAAATGATTAATCAGAAACACACAATCGGTGATAAACAATACAATAATGATCTGAAACACAAACCTTATGATGCTATCCAAGGAGTTGATTTGCTGATAAGAGTAGGTGGTGGGCGGCTCCTTCTGCACAATCATAGAGGGTGCAGAGATTTTCGAGGGTGGAGCAGCACTAGGACAGAGACTGTTGCCCAGCTCTGCTGCTTTAGCTGCTTGGCCAGCACCTGTTTAGCAGAGAACATCTTGAGACTAACAACCTTGAAAAAAGATTTAATTATAGCCAAAGGCTGTGTCTTTAAAGCTACTATGAATATACTGAGTGGTTTTGTACCTGCGGTGGAATGTTTCTTAGGAGGAGGTCGGTTGCGGGATTCAATGAACACTTGTTGTCCACTGGTCTTCACCATGTGAACGTCTTTGCAGATTTGCTGGAAGGTCATCTATTTGAAAAGCAGTTCACTTCATTTAAGTGTTTACTATCTTTTATGTCTAAGAATAGTTCTAACAAGCACCTTAATATTTTATAGTGTTCAAGGTCAGGAGACAGCAGTTTTACTGTTTTCAGTCATGTATGGACTGACCTTGCTAAAATAAGGGGCTTACATTGTGAACTTCCAGAAGTAAAGTGTTTTTAAGCACTCACAGGTTTGTGGAGTTTCGAGGGGTCTTCCAGACCCGGTCCGCTGCTGTCTGATGAGGAGGCCGCACTGGGCTGGTGCTCATGGGATCCGTTGCTGGCCAGACTCCCGTAGCCCTGAGAGCTGCCGCTGTGGACGGGCTGCACCAGGAGCCTGTGGATCTGTTCGCTGAGCTGAGCGATGTCTGGGGACAGGGTCCGCTCCTCCAGACCCCTTGGTGGGGTAAAGACATCCTCGTTCAGTGGAGAGCTGGAAGAAAAGAGTCCAGAGGTAAATGTGTGTATGTACAAAATATAATAGGTAGAATATTTGTTTCATTCACTCACTCTGATTAGTGACTTTTTCTGTGCTACATCAATACATTAGGTGGCAAATGATGAGTGCATTTTGAGTACTATGAGCAAGTCATTAAATCGTTCACTCTAATGGTGCGTTTACGCCAGGTGCGAATGAAGTGACGTGCTTCACGGGAATCGCTCAAGTTGAAAAATCTTTTCAACTTGCTCTAGTAGTTTGTACTAGCAAACGGAAGCAGAATTCCGGGACAAAATCATTGTCGCTGTATGTGGAGGAGCTGTACAATACATCTTCGTACTTTAATAACCACTGGAATAAAAAGGAAATAAATACTAGATTCATTAAACCAAAGTTTGCCTACTAGATATACTCAAAACAAATTTTACCTTCTACTGTCTAACCACTACAGAGACTGGAACCGCCTGACAGAAGCCCCTCCCATGATGCGAATTTGTGTTTGCTGTGAAGCGAATTTAACGCACGAATGAAGTGAATTTCACTCGCGAATGAAGGGAGTGCACTTAAAATGTTCAAGCGTCCAACTATGTGCAAATAGCGCAATTTATTTGCGCAAAACGCATCTGGTGTGAACGTTCCTTAAGGATTAGTTAAAAAACCTTCATACAAATTCATACAGAATTTAAATGTTAATATGGTGTGTTAAATTATTGACCATACCAAGATCAAACCAATGCATTTTCAAAAGCCATAATTACAATTATTTTATACTCATCGGCCTCTGCTTTTTAATGAACTGAACAACTGTGTAAAGCAGTAATAATGTGTGCATGTATACAGTCTTTCTGTGTAGAAGCACTGCGTCACTGCATCTTGGAAGAAAAAGAAAAAAAAGAAAAGAAAAAAAAGGTCCTTGGGAAAAATATAGAGCTCATGAAAAATCTGTCTGTGTCCACATGATGGAGCATGTGCTTATGAGTGTGCACTCATTACACACTGGTGTGTAGGTGGTTTGTGATTGCGAAATTACGTGTGTATGTCTGTGTGTTTATACCAGTGCACATGTCTAGGGTAGAAAATTGAAGTGTGTAATGAAGATGGAGCTAATTGTGCTTAATTTATTAATATTAACCATTAACGTATGAGTGTGATTTGAATAGAAAATGTCATAAAAAAATTAAGGGTTTCTGAGTTAATTTTGGATCTAGTGTGTACTTGGGTTCTTACGTTCTGACTTTGTGCCGGCCAACAATGAAGGCCACTTTCCTGCTCCAGGGGTTAATGAAAGAGGACCAAGAGGTGTCGATGGTCAGATACTCTCCATTATTTGCACACATCCGCAAGGGAGCATGATCAAAGGGCTGCCCTGCAAATTGAAGAACTGAAAGAGAAAATTGTATTTTTTATTTAAATCAAAGAAAAGAAACAAAGATTAGAGAGAGCAAGGGAGAGTGACTCACTCTTCTTATGGATGGCCACCATAATTGGTCTGTCATCTGGATGGATGTACAGCAAGACTGGGGTTCCCACCAGGTCCTGAGGCAAGTACCCTAACAGAGGAACTGCCCGCTCATCCACCTCCTGAAAGAGACAGCTGGGGGTGTGACTAGTAGTGAATACCCTTTTATCTGGAGGAATGCGAGGGGCTGGATGAAGAGAGAAAGAGAGAAAGAACCCCAAACTGAGTTTAAAAAGCGTTTGCAGTTTTTCAAAAAATAATATAATTGTTAAACAAGAAATGTACCTTCATATCCCGAGTGCACTCGCTCTGCAATGAGCAAACAGCAGGGTTGAGGGTAAGCTGCGTCAGAGTCTTGGAGCGTGAGCAGGTAGGGGGTCAGTCTGAATGGGTAGTACCTCACATCACCACTGGTTGAGATGTCTCCACTGATGCGACAAAACATGGACTTCTCTTGAGTGCAGTCCACTGGTGGAGAAACTAGTGAAAAGAGAGATGCAAGTTGTTTTTAATTGTATTGCATGGCTATAACTGGTTACAAATCAAAAAGGATACAACATACCAGAGCCGATGCAGGAGGCCCAAGGAGGTAGTTTGCAGGGTGCCGTGTTGCTGTAGAAGGTGCTCACATCCTGGGGAGCCAAAAGCTCAGAGAACAAAACCCCATGGAGCTTTTCTGGCTTACTGCGTAGAAGAGATGAACCCTGTGGGGATATGTACACAACCTTCCCGGACAGGAACGAAACTGCCATTGAGAAAGTGTCCTGCACAAGAAAATGTGAAAAGAAAAGTGGAGAAATTTGGGTCAAAGTGATTTTGCCATCTAGATCATTTCTGATGCATATGTAACTTGTCTTTGTTTTTGATGGCAGAATAAAAAAAACTAACTGCATTGAATAAAACTGAAAGTCAACATACTGTGTTTTTGAGTGTGTATTCGGAGGTGATATTATCCAGTTCTTCAACAGTGAAGGTGGAGAGATCCAGACTACAGCCATGGCACTCCTCAACATTCCACTGATGATAATACTCCTGATTGGCTGCAAGATTCAAAGAAAATCTTTGTCATGCATGAACCCACAAACTCCATTCCTATTATAGGAGAAATGTATAATTCCTGTGCTTCTAGTAGAAACAAACAGAAATCCAAAAATAACCCCAGAACTCAATTCAAGCTGTTGTCTTTCCTGTCAAAACCTACATATGAATCTCCCACTCACCTTTGACTTGTCTGACACAGCTGAGGGCGTATTTGAGGGCGTTAAGAGTGCTGGAGCGTCCCTTCATCTTTCTCTCCGGCGGTAGACGGATCTTCAGCTCATTCAGGGCTCTCATCAGCTCTTTCTGAGTCTGGACGCGAGCAGACTGATTACTGCTGCAGCCGCTGGTGGATGGTGGGTCTTGTTCTGAGCTGGTGCTCAACAGACTGTAAGCCAGAGAGCTGCTGGGTGGAGAAGGGCTGTGAGAGTTTGAGCTGAGGGAAAACAAGAGACTTAGTATGATATTTTAATAACCACTTCAGAATGAGCTTTTCAAGCATAATTTGTTTGCTTTTATGTTAGGCCCCCTGGTTAAGAAAGTAGACTTAAAAAGTGTAAGAATAGTGATGATTTGTGCTCTGTAAGTCTCGGGAAGTCATGCAATGGACTAGACAACAATAACATCAAATACCATTCTGTGGTGTCTTGTAACCACATTTGATATAGGTAATGTAGCAGAGGGGAGATTTGTAGTCAAGAAAAGGATTTACATTACAAGCAGTTCAATGTTCACACATCTCTCTTACCTCTTGTTGCTCTCCGTAGTCTCCAGACACATGCCAGAGTCTTTTCCATTCTGACTGGAGGAACTCTGATAACTTCTATTTGACTGTCTGCCTCTGGATCCATTCCCTCTCTCCATCCTTCCCTCCCTTTCCCTCTCCCCAGAGTCATTTCCACTTGATAATCCATCCGTATCATCAGAATTTGTCCCTCGGTTGTCACCTGAGGATCCTTTGGGATCAGATACCCCTCCTGGAGATGATCCCGTCCCGCTATTCACTGGATTCGATAAGGGAGAACCCTCACTCATGCCGCAGGATCTGTTTACAAGCCCTGCCTTTTTCTCGACCCCTCCTGCTCCTCTATCTGTATCATTGCTGGGGGCGGAGTCCGAGTTGTCATCACTCATAATAATACTGTAAAAATAAGCAGTTGCCGAGGTGACAGTAGATTACACAAAGTTGAATAAGTTCACTATGTTGGACTGCTTGAACTACAGTGGGAAATCATTTTGGTGCAAATATTCTTTACAGATTTTGCCCGTAAACAAAAATCATGGCGTTTCCAGGTGTCTCACCACCACGTCCTTTGTCTCAGCTCCTCAAATCAAGTAATAAGTATCGAAATCGTTGTTCAGCTCAGAAAAACAGACACGACTGGTTGTTACAAAACAGACTTGGCTGCTTCCACGGAGGCAGATGGAGTGTGACAGTGCAGGAAAAAAAAAAAAAAAGTGTAAAATACAGCCACTGGGAAATTAGGCTTCTTGTTGAGGTCTGGCCATTCGGTCTCCTTCTCTTTGCCCTCTGTGGTACTCTATCTCTTCTCGGAGGATAGCTACTGGGAAAAAAAGCAAAGAAAAGTATCAGTCTAAAACATACACATGTACAAGAGGACATATTGAACTGGTTAGTCATCTTATATTAGGCCCCATAAAAGCTAATGGATAATATTATTGGAGAACAGCTAATTCTTTATCAGACTGAAGGATGTTTTCAGCAAGGTAAATTGCAAGTTGTCAGCAAATTTTGCACAGACTCAAAGGGGTGCTGCATGTGACAGATCTGATATTTCACACTCCCAAGTAAGCCATTATGGAGGCTTTTTCTAGTCTCCTTGGTAACCAAAAATGCTATGTAAAACCACAAATCCACTCTCTACCTTCTCTGCCTTCAACCACACAAGCTTGTTTTGTCATTTGTCATGTTCCAACTACAGGGAACAAACACAATGAAATCAGCATTGACCCTACTTTTCTTTTGATTAGGGTCACCAAATTAGATTGTTTCAATTCTTACTCACAAGCTGTGATTCGATTTCCAGTTCGATTCAATTATTTGAATATGATTATTCTGGATATATATCAGGTACAGTACATGGCAAAATCTCTCAAAGGAAAAAAAACAGGTCTACAGTTAATGCCTGTACAAATGCTAAATTTACACTTAATAAAGTTTTTACAATAATATAATTGCAATTACATAATTACACATTCTACTCTATTTATATATATATAAACATTTAAATGGGTGCCGTCATAAAAACAATAGATTTATACAAACATAATTAAACACTGAAGAACAGTAGAAATGATAAGGAATGCATTATGCATTAGCAAAATGCTACTTTCTGGAGATTTTTTCTAGCTAATTTTCTAGATTTTTCTAACTAATGTGTTCATGTTCACCAAATACTTTTTTTGAGGTAAGTGGCATTGCACAGTTATTTCTGATCTTAAAACAAGATGCAACTGCCACATTAACATTTATTCCCTGCCTTTATCCCTCAAGAAGACTTAATCTCATAAGGCAATCAGGCGCTGAAGTAAGAGTACATATATATATATATATACACACACACACCCTGAGTGTCTGTGTTCTGTCAGACTTGTTTTCACTTCCTCTCTGGGATTGTTACTGTCATCCTAACGATCAGATATCATTTGTGGAGCTACTGAATATAGACCTGCACACAACTGTGAATGTGCATTTCCTGCAAATAGCGCCGCTAAGCAAGAGAAATGAGACTACAAATTGTGCATGTAGGTAGAAACTAAGCCAATCAGTTATTCTAAAGCATATTAGTGAGTGGCAAAGAATAAATACACAAAAACTGGCTACTGGTTCCAAAATAGGTAATGCACGTAAATGTGGTACCGGAATGAAACCGAAGCCATGTTTATTTAGAATAACTTTCAGTAGCTTTCAGATGGAAGACTTTTTAAAGTTACAGACACGCTGTTTGTTAAAAGACTTCTTTTGTGCATAAGAACTATTTAGCTGATTTCAAGCTGTTATAATAGTACTGTTTTTGAAACTACCCTTTCAAATCAGATGTGTCTTATTAATGTGACAATTAAATAAATAACTACAAGGTAAGTGTTTTATATATTAGAGAATGTCCCTCATACACAGTAAACAATGGCCTCAACAGTTAAAAAACAAGGATTTTGCATCATTTGCAGAAGGAAAACAAACAGACATGTAAAGATGCTCACAGATGCTGCTTTTATTATGACAGACCATGTGTTTTGCTCTTCTGGGCCAGATCAGGGCTGTTTATTTGAAATAAATGTGTGTGTGGGTGTTCTCTAGCGCACGCACTCATGACACCGGTTTTGCACCAGTTTATACTTGTCCATGCCAACAAACAGAAATCTGCATCAAACATATATAGCCATGAAGCTACTACAAAACTAACCACCAAGTAGATGTCAGACATGATCTTAGAACTACACAATCTTCTCTTATCAATCTGACAATTACGTGTAGTGGAGGTTTAAGGCACTGGAAAATATTTCAAGAGTATAACTAAAATACTATATAAAAAGGTTTTTTCTTTGGTACAGGCAAAAGTCTATTTATTAATTCAGGACATATGAAAGCTGTTGCTCACAGCCTTACATGGTCATGTCTTTATTAAAAAACATCAAGACAAAAACCAACATGGAGGGAAAAGGAAACAAACGATTTTTTAAAAATGTGCCCTATCTCCAAAC
Organism: Enteromius afrohamiltoni; assembly: GCA_034779775.1. Lineage (NCBI taxonomy): Eukaryota > Metazoa > Chordata > Actinopteri > Cypriniformes > Cyprinidae > Enteromius > Enteromius afrohamiltoni. Next base: position 21,116,845 of record JAUYWG010000040.1, read on the forward strand.
ATAATGCGTTTCATTTCCCACATGAACAACTTACATTCCCGCTGGGTTCAACTGACGCTAATGCGGATGTGCACGGATAAAGGTGTGGAGAGAAGACTAATAAACTGGTTAGGTTACATTTATGTTGCGATCTGGTGGCTCGCTGCGTGCGTGCTGCCATTCAGGCGTGCCTTCACTACGTGCGTGATAAACACTAAGCACATTCCCTCAAGCCGAGCGCTTCACTCACTGCCATGGTCACTGCTTATGGTAAAAACTGCCCCCTTTACAGCTATTTACAGTATGGTATGTTAATGAAGTAACTGACCCATTTTTCTGCAACTTGTATATCCTTCATCGGTTTTTAACCAGCTAAAACTGAAAAAAAAAAAAAACCCATATCAAGATCAAAAAATAAAGGGTCTCAATTAAAAATGTGAAGTTTCACATGATTAGTGTAAATTGTTATATGACCAAAGCAGTTTATTTCCTGTTTGCTCCTTGAGAATATCCAAAACGATTTTATGCATAATATAGTAGTAACCCTAGAACGTGATCCAACTGTTTAGAATAGCAGCATGTACGACCTAATTTCTCAACGGTGCGATAAAAAAACAATAAACTTCTGCCAACAGACACACATTAATCATCTAAGCACCAGTAAGTTACCGTGCTTCAAATAAAGAACTTTATGCTGACCAGGGGTGTGTTTCCCAAAAACAACCATGGTCGCAAATTCTGTCATTACCAATAGAGTTCAATGGAACTAACGATCATAGTTAGCTAACAATGCTTTTGGGAAACGTACCCCAGATTGTTACACAGCATCTACATCGGACCCGAGTGGTGCCACGCATTTACAAATCAATTTAGCCTATATGAAAAATTGGGTTCACCTTACTACTGTGTCGTGCACCTACGAACAAAAGGGGCGCACCAGTGCAACTAGCACAAAGAGTTAGTCTAGAACCCTGCACACTGTCCCTCTGGTCACAATAAAACACGTTTTTTTTCCCCCACACACTTTTTCAAATACAAATGAATAATAAAAATATAAAATAAAATATTAATTTAAATGATTAGTAATAACCCATTATTAGTATATTTTCATGTGTGGGAAAGGTTTGGGATTGAATGCATTAACTGTTTAAATCCTGAAATAATCATGTGTTTAAACAAATAACTAACTTTAATGGATTTAGACAGTTACTTATTTCCACCTACTGCCTAACGATGTGACTTGAATTGCACAAACAATTGACAAAATCGCCACAACTTAGACTGACAGTCTTTAAAATGTATTGACAGAACAGAAAAAAAAACATATAAAATAAAATATCATATTAAAAAAAACATGTCAGGTTAAGATTTCTGACATATTAAACACAATTATTTTATTATTATTTGAAAATATCTAGTGTAACATCCTAATTTTACAATTTTTTGTTTATCTTATTTATTCTTACTTTATTTATTATGAATGGAAGCATAACTTCAAGTTAATAAAACAGAACAAAGTTAGAGTTTAAGTAAACAAGCTAAAAGAATGTGCCTGCAGCACTGCATATATCTACTTTTATTTATTTTTTTAAAGAAAAGTTTCTTCAAATTTGAATATGCTGTGGCAGAGAGCCCGTCAATGTAAAACTGATGTAATTTTACAGTAATGCATGCACTAACAATTCTCAAAAATGGCAGAGTTTGCGCAGTGGGCAGTTTAAGTGCATGACCCAAGTTAACCAAAGCTTGGTGGCTATTTATTTAAAAACAAGGTCATAAGCATATGGTTTCATATGTGGTGTCAGGTGTTTTGACAGACTGCTTGTGCTTGGCAATGTGGAGGTGGTTTTCTCTAATGCATATTTTACTCTGCAAAACCTGACTGTACATTGAATCTTTCTTTTTGTAAACTACACCAAAAAAATAACATACATATATATATATATATATATAATAGAACAATTATGTTTATTTAATATTGTTCCATTTGACTCCGATTACAACAACAAAAAATATCAATCAATGGCACAGAAGTCCTGGTCCATAATCAGCTGCACAGAAAACACTGAAATAAACAGGTCACGGACTAAAATTGAAATTAAAAGTTAAAATTGGGTGAACCCTACGATGCAAATACAGCAAAAGGACATTTGACCGATACAGAAACTATATTGACCTCCCAGTCAAATACAGAGAATATGTACAGTAGCCTATATTTGGAATGTAATATAACTTGTCAGTTACCCTGTTTTATTTATTCAATCTAAAATCCCTGGTGGATGACATCATATCCTTCAGATTTATTCATTAATTGGTTAAAAAAAACAGGCCACTGCAGTTCCTTTACAAACCCCTAGGAGTTTGTGAACCACTAGATGAGAAACACTGATGCAGAGGTTTTCACATTTCATACAGAACACATATCATAAAGCTCAAAACTATATTACAGTATAAAACATGCAAAATGCAGATGACCGTTCCCCTCAAAGTAAAAGTATTCTGTCATCCTTTACTCACCCTTGAATAGTTCTAATCCTGTTTGAATTTCTTTTGAAAAGTTTGTAACCAGGCAGTTTTGGGTCACCACTAACTTCCATAGTATTTTTTTCCCAACTATGGAAGTCAATGGTGACCAAAAAGCCTGGTTTACAAACTTTCTTCAAAATCTCTTTCTTTGTGTTCAGCAGAGCAAAGAAATTCACACATGTATGGAACTCCTTGAGGGTGAGTAAATAATGACAGAATTTTCTTTTTTGGGGGGGTGACCTATTCCTTTAACTACCTTACCATCTTATCCAAAACAATATTCTTTGACATGTATTATGATGTCTAGGAGAGTGGGGCAAGTTGTCACACGTTTAACTCCATACAAGGTATATAAAAAATCATTGTCTTCCATTTCCAGAGCCAGCAACTTACTCTTACATACATACAAGAACATACCAGCAACAGAGACGACAGATCATGATGATACTTCAAATACCCTTATGACTTGCCTCACTTTTCATACAGTCTCCTTTCTATTTCTCGTAGAAATACCAGTTGACTAATGTTTATCTTTCGTTTAATAGAACTACGAGAAGTCTGACGAAGAAGCGACAAGCCGAGAAACACTGTATCTGGCCCACGCATTACAGTTTCACCCTGTAACGTTATCCATACAGCTGCGTCATCAAAAATGTGAAAAATCTTAAAGCAACAGGAAATTTAAAAAAGCTGTTCTACGTTTTAAGACATTAATCTGATAGCAGAAAATAAGTTACGATACATATGATGCATTCGGACCAGCCGCATCATGTGGCTTCTTGCGCAACGGTCTGTGGCTATTCGGTCCACGCTTATAAACCACATTCATCCAAATTAGCACCTTCTCTTAGACAAATCTAACGGTGTAAACATGCGAATAAAACTGTAACTAGACGGGCCGTCAGAAATATAAGAGGATCAATCTGGACAGAAGAAACACGAGGCATATAACCTCATCGCTCGCCTTACCTTGCAGATCTTACTGTGTCGTTTTCTCCTGAACGAGGACAAATTCCAGTATTTTCATACGTCGAAAAAGTATTACAATGTATTCCAGATGTTATATGTCCGCGGAGTAAAAACACGACCTTAGTGCGTATGTGGTCCACTGACAATGCGCTGTTATTGTTAGAGATCTGTTTCACCACGACTCCAGACACACACGAATACACGTGCTTCCCAATCTGTCTACAAACCTCTTGAATCGAGGAATTCTATTGGCTGTGCTCGCAGAAAAACACGAATTCTATTGGGTGACCCCGCCCGCTCAGGGCGAGGTGTTCCCTGATTGGCCAACGCCAAGGGCGCTCGGCACATGTTTATCTGTTGTCACGTTGCAGCGCGCCTGGTGCTGTAATACATAAGAGTGCAGGCGTGTAGTGGGCAGTGCGACGTTTTCTTGTTAGGTTGATGTAGATTCACACGAATAAAACGATCAATGATTTACATGCAAATTATAGGCTGTTTTACGACCCTATTAACAGAATCATGTATATAGCAGATTGAAGTAGATCACATGCAGTTGCATTCGTGTGATTATTGGCATCCCTTGATATTAATGAAACTTCAGCAAATAACACGTACAGTGTTTTTAGTTTTAATAAACCGTTCTAGAGCGTTTTTAAAGTACCTGGATTTCAAGGGACCACGCAGAACATTATAGAATCGCTGAATGCGTTCTTTGAAAGAGCTGTAAAATCAGTGGGACTTCCCAAGATTACTTTTACGTGTACTGCGCAGCACGATTGAAAAACCTGGTGATGAACGAGCCATGCACAGTTCCACGTGCCTCTGAGGCAGCCTGTTGGTGACGTCAAGCAGCTTCTGCAACGCCCTCAAACTCACGTTGCAGACGGCGTGGCTCGCTGGTGCTGTATGGTTGAATTCAACACCGTCGTCAGAAAAGCGTCATAATCAGGATGACCTCCATTTACCCGATTGGTAAAACTAGGCCGTCTGCTCGCCAACGTGTGGCGAATATAGTGTTGAGGCAGGCTGCATTAAGTTACCCATATTTGGCAGTTACTTTGTTGTAATACGCAGCAGGGAGCCACAAAGTAGGATTCATTACTCTTCAAAAAAAAATCTCTCTCTCTCTCTCTATATATATATAAATATATGTATATATTCTAATGTGTGTGTCTAACTAGTTTAGTAAAACATTTTGTGCTTTCATTTATGAATCATACACACTGGTGCATAATAACATAATAACAGTCATTATCCAATCTCTTCCTTACTTCTTCAGATTTGATTATTTCTGAAATGGCTAGATTTCATGCATGGCGTATTTGATGATGTTATACGTCATTTACCAAAACATGGCCCATTTTAGCTGACTGCAGCCTACTAGGCTGAATCATCACTGGAAAATGTTACAGTTGTTTAGTTGTTACCCCAGTTCCTCGGCTCAGCAGTGTGTCCTTAAAATCCCCAGCAGTATGCATTAGACTCATTCATCTAAAAAAAAAACAAAACATATTTGTCTTTTGTTGTTCATCATGTTCTACATCCCACAGGAAATGCCTTTTAATAGTTGCTATCAGCTGATCTTTCAAAGTTATTTTTTTTGACATGGCGCCATCTGATGGTTACTTCCATTCATACATTTCTGTGGAACTGGTCTTCAAGGACCTCTTGATGAAAGAGAAACAGTCACTTATTATAGTGTTGTTAAATGTATTATAAAACCTTAGGTCCGTTCTGTAATAAAAATCATATTGCATTTTAATTGTACTTTATACACTATGTTTAAGGTCAGTAAGATCTTTGAAAGAAATTTATTCAGAAAGGATGCATTGCATTGTTAAAAAGTAACAAAAATACTTTTTTTTATCTCAAATAAATGGTTCTTAAATAAATCTATTTCTTAAAAAAAAAAAAAAAAACACTGTTTCCACAAAAAAATTAATGAGTAACTGTTTTTATCACTGATAGTAATGAGAAATGTTTGAGCACCAAGTCAGCATATTAGAAAGATTTCTGAAGGTGCATGTGACACTAAAGACCGAAATAATGGTTGCTGAAAATTCTGCTTTTCTATCATAAAAATAATTAAAAATATAGTCAACCAGAAATATATTATTTTAACACTAATTATGGCTTTATTACTATATTTTGGATCAAAGAAATGCAGCCTGTTGAATAGCAGTGTACATTTTAATGTGGAGATTTTTATATTAATTTAATATTTTTGTTTAACACGCATGTTCTTATATCTTTACAATAACAGTGCTACCACAGACTCTCTATGCATCAAAATAAGTATTTATTTCTTTTGTGGTAAATAGTTGAACACATTCACGATAGTATATGAACAGTTCACCAAATATGCTGCCATACATTTCTGCTGGTTGATTGGTTTTCATGTTTCTCCTGGATTCTTCGTTTTGTCATCCGCAGCTTCCCTGAGCAGAAGCTCTCTGGCAAGGTCAGGTCTCCCCGCACGGGTCAAGCAGCGGGCCAGCATGGGGCATTTCACAGTCGAGGAAGGAAGTCCCCTTCTCCATGCCATCAGAATGTGAAAGGCCTGTTGTGAAAGACTGTGTGGTGCACGGAGTTGAGCGATCTGGACAGTTGAGCGACGGAGATGGAGAGACGTAACAAGAAGTGCTGCATCATCCTCAGTGAGCTCATCACAGAGCCACAATAACAGTTCATCCGAGAGAGGCTCTGGAAGTCAAAGACTGTTAGTGTGTGTGTCCACTCCTTCACAGACACCTGACTTATTCTGTTACAAAATAGTCACCTAGGGCCGGTTGCACCAGCTGGACGTACGCCCGGTCGTAAGACTAGGCTGGACGTAAAAGGTGTTCTAAGTCCTGCGTAGAATTTAAACACGTTGCACCATCTCGGTGTAAGCTACGTCTGAGACTAAATCTTACGCCTAGTCAGAGGTAGGTGTAAAGTAAAAATCATGATTTGCTCTGACATTATTCGTTTTTAGGATTCATGTCTGTTTGTTAATTATTACAGCAATCAAGCTCGGTGTTGGCTCCATCTCCAAAAACATTATTTTTCAGGAAATAAAAAACGGCATATTTTCTGAGTTTTTAAACATGGTATGCTGAAAGTTGGTACCTTATATTGCTATCATATGCTGTTGTGTACCAATATTAACACAACATTTCCCCAAAATCATGTTTTATTGGAGATACAAGATTTATAACTTTGGGAACAGGGAGATTATATCCATTGATATGAACGGACGTCGCTGCTGCCAGCAGTGTTCATCAAAGTCTGCGGTCGCTTTGAACCTTTTGACAAGAGATAAGGCTTTACGAGGTAATCAAAGCTAATGATTGCAGTTACATACTTCTTCCTAAACTCCATTTTAAACATTAGAGCTATGAGTGATGCAATACCAGAATAAAACGACAAGACGCTGTCTGTAGGCGGACATTAATCTGCACGCAAAGAAAATTAAATTAAAATAGTACAGTTTTGTGTTTAATGTCAAAATGATTATATTTCGTTTTGTTTTTTATTAAGTTAATTTAGAAAAATGTTTGGAGTATTTTTTGTTCGTTAAATATACGTTTTCGTTTTTTAAAGTAGGCTAAGCGTCCGTCAGCAGCAGTGAGCTGATCATAACCTATGTTTGATCAATTTAGGCTTCTCAAACCATCACGGCTTGTCTAAAATTAAACTATAGATATACCTACTAAAACAGTTCAAGCCTATAACAATGTTTAGATTTTAAAAAGGCGCTATACTAAATAATGTGGGATAATTTTGTGCGGAGAGGTTCGAGTGCGCGGAGCAGGACGCGGAGGCAAAAGCGCAATCACAATTGCATTTTTTCAGAAACAAAATAGCCTACGCCGTCAGTTTAAATATTAAAATGTTACATCATTCGAAACTGTAAAGAGTCAACACAACGTTGTGATTTTATAGGCTAAATTTAAAAGTTTTTTTCTTAACCTGTCGCCTTCATAACGTATAGGGAGATAGAAAAACAAACTTGTTAGTAAATGTTTCCTCAGCTAAATCATTGCGTTGTGGCTTCACTTGTTGAAGCGCGAGCTTGTCTCAGCTGGATCTATAACTGGGAGAGAACGTGTCATCGAGGACGTGCATCGACATCGTCGCCTGGTCGTAGTTTTTGATGGTGCAACTGGTGTAAATATTGAGCGGAAAGCTGAAAGTACAACGTAGGACTTACACCCAGCTTTTTTTACATCCAGCTGGTGCAACCAGCCTCTAAAGTTTAGATGCAGTACATTTCACATACCTGTTTGGCTGTTCTGGATTACCTTCACACTCACAGGTTGAAAGACTGTTTTTGGACTCTAGGTAACAAAAACAACAACTCTGACTTATAAGCTCTTCATATTTCTTAGTGCTTCTGTCTTGTTTGCCAATACAAATATCTGAACATTCTCATTTCAAGACCTTGTACTTAGTCATCTTGCTTTTACGTTTTCTTTACACTTTCTAAAGGACTAGTTGACTTCCAGAAAAAAAAAATCCATGTCATCCAAGATGTTCATGTTTCACTTTCTTAAATGAAATAAAAATTAAGGTTTTCTCCATAGTTGACTTTAATGGGAATCAAAGGGTTGAAGGTCCAAACTGCAATTTCTATGCAGCTTTGAAGAGCTCTACAAGATCCCAACCAAGTAATAAGCGTCTTATCTAGTCAAACGATTGGTCATTTCCTAAGAGCAATGCAAATGCATGCATGCTTGACCTTGTGCAATATTACGTAATCAAATACGTGTGGAACGTGCAAAGAAAATCAAATGCCTTTTACAAAACAAGGTAAAACACCATTTTTGAACCAAAATACAAAAACAAAGAACTAACCGAGCATGACTTTTGCATGTGCATCGAAGAGCTAGTGCAAGATGAGCATTTGTGGTTAAAAAGTATGTGTAAGTATGTGGTTAAAAGTACATTTTATTCTTTTAAGAAAATGACCGACTGCTTCATTATTCCTGGGGTCATATAGAGCCCTTGGAAGCATTAAAACTACAGTTTGGACTGTCAACTCGTTGGCTAGCATTGAAGTACAATATACAGTGTGGGCCATTTATATGGATACACCTTAATAAAATGGCCTCCATGGTCACCACCCATCTTGAAAAGTTTCCCCCCTCAAATATACTAATGTGCCACAAACTGGAAGTTAATATCACCAACCATTCCCTTTTTGTTAAGGTGTATCAAGTGTATCAAGGTGTATAAATGGCCCACCCTGTATAAAGAAAATTCCTGGAATGTTTTCCTCAAAAACCTTATTCTTGAAGTTAACTACTCCTTTAAGAACACAGGTTTTTACTGTACCTTGGGCAAAGTGAGTGGTAACCGGCAAACGGGCTCTTCTAGAGAACAGTCCTTAGACATGGCTGCCCCGTCACCATTCCAGAGCAACTGATCTTTGGTGACCTTGAATAAACTGATTACACCTTTGTAGTGAAGAGAGCTGTAGTTGCCGAAGGGATCCACTTCTTTTAATTTCAAATACAGTTGGTTCCTTCTTTGATTGTGGAATGTGATTATGTGTAAATCTGTCTGTTCATTGCCTGTGGGCTCTCCAACAAACACACACAGAAACAAGTAGAGACGCATGCTAGAGACACAACACTTGATGCTAGACACTTGATTTAAAGAAATGAATACAAGATTTGTTATGTACCATTGCAAGTTATATTCCCGCTGAACCTGAGCAGCAGCTGTTCTCCCTCCTTCATGGAGAGTTCAGATGAGGGCTCTGGAGGGCCACAGTAACCCAGGGCCTGGAGTTCAGACAATGCCCAGCTAACATCTCTGCTGGGCAGGATGGCCACAACCACACTGCTGGGGTCCAGACACTCATGATGAAGCACAACAGTCACCGAGCAGCTCTTTATAGCTTCTTCTAGTTCTTCAACTAATGAAATCAGGTAGGACGATTTTACAGAAGACTGCAGGCGGAGGACTATTAACCTGCAGGGGACACAAAATGTTTTTGTTTTTTAATTTAACTTCTTATCACTTTTTGAAATATTTTTAAATTACATGTTGGGTCACACTGCACCTTTCATAGCACTCTGGTAGCTCAAAACTGACCATGCTGTTCTGTAGGTTCTTAATTGTGACTTTATCCAGAACATTCCAACAGCTGTCTGTCCAGCCCAGCAGGGCAAGCTGCTCTTTATGAGTCTTTACTAAAGCACCATTACACCTGCATCAGAAAAACCCCCAACTTATTTTATTTCTCCACTCATTTCAATACTAGTTTTCACTCTCAAGTTTAGAATGTGACTTTACTTGATCTGGTGGGGTGAGAAAGTGCCTGATAGATGAGTGGGTCCGTCTGTCTCTTCTCCAGCTCTTCTCTTGTCAGAAATAAGAGGACAGGGCAGAATAAGTGTCACAGGTCGTCTGAGTTTAAGAGTTGATGGATGGCTTAGGTGAAGTAAGGGTGTTGAGGTGAGAGCAGCATGGTAGGAGTCATTTTTGGGTTTCAGAGAGGATAAAATGAAGGCGTCCACTGGCTGCACCTAGGGAGATAAACAGAGAGTTCACAATACACAATATGCACTTAAGCTGCCTTTTCACCAACTCTGACATAACAGACAGGGCGTTATTCATTCAATCACTGCAGGTTTCCCTTTGAGGTTTTATCATGGGGGTTTTCAATATATGATTAAAATAATGCCTACATCACAAACTGCACATAATCATACCCCAAAGTGTCTTTACTAGTTACAGTACATATTACACTTTCAAAAAATAAACAACTGCTTCAAAAGTTTTCAGCATGGGTGTGTGTAGTTTACACTAGAACCAAATATCAAAACTGGCTGTAATTTTCACAAAGAGTTTGTAAAGAAATGGCAAGTAACACACTCAAACAAAAGCACTGAAAGACTAAAATATTACTACGAAAAAATCTATAAAAATTATAATCTATTTTTACTGTGCAATCAAAACTGTGACAGTTAGCAATATTTGGGTGGTTTTGAATAATGATACCAAAATAATTGTTTTACAATGAATACATATATTAAAGCTGATTAGCACTAGAAAAAAATAGCATATAATAGTAAATATTTAATTAATTTTAATTAATGTTTTTAAATTTATCATGGTGATAGTTGCCTCACATCACAGCCAATTCGAAAGTTCTGAACGACTGCCACAAAATGCAAGAATCTTATGAAAACTATAGACTTATAAACAGCATCTTTGCAATACATTATACAATTTTAATAGCAAATCTTAGTGAGTGATTCTTTTGAGGAACACATGAGCTCAAATTTGTAAAAGAATGACTAAAGGAGGTAACAATGTGCTCCAAGCAAACAGAAAGCGTACACTCCTCCTCACAAATGTAATTTTGGAAAATAGTGTTTCATTACAGATTTGGTTTACTTGTAGGCCATCCCAAATGGTGATAATGTAGCCTGACTGAAAAGAAATTCTGAATGTACCGTTACTTGAGCGACAATTGGTGCAGAGAAGGATCCAGGCGAGTAGTCAAGACATATCCTGGAGTCCACACTGAGTTTAAGAGACAGTCCTGTCTTAGGGACTGTAAAGCTCTCTGTCCTCAGACGGGACAGAACTGCAAACACACCCAAAGAGTACACCCTGACCACTGCAAATGAACCCTGTGGAAAAAAAACAAACAACAACAGAAAATACATAATGCCATTCTTTAACAAACATCATATAAGCTATAACTAGGCCCACCTTTTGTCCTCCATAGAAACCCTCAGTAGATGTCGGAGTGATATAGCTAACTCTTTGTTCTGGATCCACCACTTTAACGGTGATCTCTCTGTAGTTCCCCCGGTAGGTCGGCTGGAAAGGCACGGCTATGGTGAGAGGAAAGGGACATTTCACATGGCTGGAGTTTTGTATGCGAAGAACATTGCTGACCAGCTCCTCAGATCCTGACACCATGAGGGAACTCAGACCATCAACCACCTCACAAGTCAAGGAGTTTGTAACTTCTGATGGGGCGGTGATGAAGATTTTAGGAGACTCTGAGGATCTGGTTCTGTCTGCAAGTCTGCAAGTCACCAAAATACATCTATTTAAGTAGATTTATTTAATTTAAGTGAAAGTACTATATATATATGAATGTCAACAGCATTTTGGAAACAGCATTACCCACTATCTTACCCAACAGTTACCAATGTATTCTTCAGTCTTTCACCCTCTTCTCCTCTTCTTTTCTGTCTTTCCTCTCCCTTTTTTTCTTCTTCCACCTCATTCACATTCACACACTCCTTGGAGTCAGTCACCAAAGTTGTATAAAGTGAGTCTAATCTGGCTTCCTCTTCCCTCGTGTTTCTGTGATCCAAAGTAGAGTGCTTCACTGGACCATTTGGAAGTTCTGTAGACTGAACATTTTCAAGATGGTCATTTGCAAGATGCTGGTCCATTGGTAAACTAATGTCACATGATTCTGGTTTTATTTGGTCTGCAGTATCCAGAGATCCAGTACTGGCAAGATCATCTTTCTCCTCACTGACTTCACCAAGAAAAGCAATACCAGCGTCGAGCCTTCTGCTCATAACACTGAACTGGTTTACAATGACATGGACATCTTCTAGGACATTAAGAATGACATCAGTCACATGGTCTTGGTAAATGTGGGATCCAAAGGTTGCATCTAAAAATAGAAAATGTACTCAATATCACAAGACATCACGCAAAACTGCATTTGTGACCCTGGACCACAAAACCAGTCCCAAGTCGCTCTGGGGTATATTTGTAGCAATAGCCAAAAAAATCATCGTATGGGTCAAAATGATTGATTTTTTTTTTGTTGCCAAAAATCCTTAGGATAGTAAGTAAAGATCATATTACATAAAGGTATTTAGTCAATTTCCTTATCGAAAACATATTAAAACTTAATTTTTGATTAGTAATATGCTTTGCTAAGATCTTCATTTGGACAACTTTAAAGGTGATTTTCTCAGTATTTAAATTTTTCTGTACCCTCAGATTCCAGACTTTCATATAGTTGTATCTTGGTCAAATGTTGCCCTATCAATCAAGCTCAGCTTTCCGACCATGTATAAATCTCAATTTCAGAAAATTAACACTTATGAGTGGTTTTGTTGTCCAGGATCACATTTAAAATGTATGCACTTGTTGCAAAAACAGAATTTTCTTTAACACTTTACAATAAGGTTAAATCATTAGTTAATGTGAAGTAACAATGAATCTTTTACTTACACATTTTGAAATCAAAATTTGTGTCTTTTAATATTATATAATGGCCCTGAGCTAACATGTACTAACAATGAACAGTTAGTAGGCCTATTGTTATTAACTAAACTTTGTTATTATTATTCATCACCGAACGTTAAATAATGGGAACTTTGTTACTGAATATTCTAAATAACTATTTATCAAGGCAGCCGTGTAGCTATTCTCTCAAAAGATATTTTTTAGCTGGCCAATTATTTTGAGCAATGTTGCTGTAACGGGCAACCAGATAAGAGACAGAGCCCACGACTATCAACCTAAAATATCCAGACTGAAATTTGTTCTCAATAGAAAAGTGCCCAAACAACAAAATTGCTTAAAAAGTTGCCTGTGTCTCATTAGTCTCAGATTTTGTTCATGAAAGCTTTTTTTAAAATAAAAAATACAGTAAAAAAAATAATGTGTATTACAATTGAAAGTATTCTGTTTTATATTTGAATCATACTTTGATTACAAAGCTGAATTTTCAGCAGTAGATTACTCTAGTCTAGAAATTATTCACAAATTTGGTGTTCAACCAATCTTGTGAACAATTGTGCTGCTTGGAATAGTTCACTCAAAAAATTTAAATTAGCCCATATTTTACCTACCCCGAAGCCATAGCTGTATATTAGGCTACTTCAGGCGAACACAGTCGGAGTTTTTTTTTTAGTTTTTATTCTGACTCTTGCAAGCTTGGCAATGCTCGTGGATAGTGTCCATTGTTTTAAAGCTAAATTCTGTAGATCAGATCTGCGATGTAAAACGAACCAATACGCCTTCAAGGGGTTATCACATGTCCTTTAAAGCATATCAATGGGTTTTTATAACAAAAATATTTCTAGTTTTATAATTATAACGCAAATGACTGACTGACTGAGGCTGGCGGTAGGCCAGGGTGCATTACCGCCACCTGTTGGCTAGAGCGCAGAGTTCCGGCTTAGCTTCAAAATACTATCCACGAACATTACCAAGCTTGGACGAGCCAGGAATATTTTTTTTTTAAACACTCTGACTGTGTTCGTCTGAAAGAAAAAAGTAATTTGCACCTAAGATCATTTTGAACTATTCCTTTAATATTTTTTGGAACCCCCTCCCAAAAAAAGAGAAAGAAGAAGAAAAAAAAAAACGCAACACAAAAAACGTTTTTTTCCCCCAGGTTTGTAGAATAAAAAGTTAAAGCACTCATTTGATACATACATATCTTGAAACATTGTAAATTACTTTACTGTCATATTTTATCAATTGAATGCATCCTACACAATAAAAAAATTAGTTATTAACAAAACAAAAAAATAATTAGTTTGTAATTTTAAGAGAACTGTGATTTTTTGTGTCATTTCCTTTTTATTTTATACACCTTTAAAAAATAAGAATAATAAATATATATATATATATATATATATATATATATATATATAAAATAACTTCATGCACTGCATACGTTCATAAAAATGCTATGCATGGCAGTAATCTGTCACTGTCAGGCCAATAAAGCTTTGAGACAAAGCAAGACACACACACACACACACACACAGAGTTTGGAAATGTTCCTTTCTTTACAAAGATCCCAAGCTTCTCATGAAGCACTTACCCACATCAGCTGTTGTCTCTTGAGACTCAATGTCTGGGAGTGTGTGTGCCAAATTAGAGTACATCCTACACTCTGTAAGTGTGTTTGCGGTACCGCAAAGAACCTCTCTCAGCACACACACTCTCTGGGTGTGAAGCTCACAAAACGTCCTGAGGGCCTGAAAAAGTCTTGTGTGAAGTCCAGCTGAATGCCTATGGCCACTAGAGGATTGTTCAGATCCTGTGTTTTCTTTTGTTTTTATTGGATGTAAAACTCTCAGTCCCTCGGCGGTTTCTTGTAAGACATCTAACAGATCGTTCTTATGTGAGAGTATTAATTTGTTTGCTGAATCTCCCATATTTTCATCAAGGGCCCTGGAGCATAAACAGAGAGAAACAGCAGGTAATACCGAGTAGCTCTTCTCTCCGTCTCTCCTTCTCTCACTTGTAAACCCACTATTTACCACTCCAGGCCTGTAAAATAGGGTCGTCATGGCAAATAGAAGGCGTGACTGGAAACAAAAGTGTCCCTTAGTGATGAGAAATTCTAAAGAAGAGTAATGTCTACATCTTTGAATAGATCCTGTCTAGACCCAAATAGGGTCTAGGCACAGATACTGTAAGGGTCTTACGTATATGCAAATACTGTGTATTGCTGAATGTAGTGATATGAGTTCATATAAAGTGTATGTTCACTAAGGCTTCATTTATTTGTTTTAAAAAGAACCTTGCAATGCTTATATTGTTAAAATGTAATTTATTCTTGTAATGGCAAAACTGTATGCCATTACCATCATTAATCCAGTCTTCAGTGTCAAATGATTCTTCAGAAACAATTCTCGCTTGCTATTAACTATTTATTATTATCATCAATGTTTAATCATTTTTTGCTTTATATTTTTGTGGAAACTGTGATACATTTTTAATGAAACAGTTCAGAGCAGGCTTCTAAATGAAGTGAAAATTACATTAGTTTCATTATTTTATTGGCTATTGCAGAAAGTAAAAAAAAAAAAAGTAATTAAGCACCACTTAAAAACTGTCAACATTCACTAAAAGAAAAGAAAAGTAAATGTTTTGCATATGTTTATTTATTTTTAAATAGACTAAGAATTTGAAATAGCTTTATTTGTGAAAAGGTCATGTGAACAGATGTATTGGGCATACACGTAGACAACTACTGTAAACTACTGTAGACAACATCACTAAATATTCTCAGATAGGACAGCCATGAAACAACAAAAATATTGCACACAAAAATGGCAAAGGAGCTATTAAAATGAAGTGTTGGAATTTGGCTCCATCATGTGGTAGAATTTAGGAATTGCGCAAGGCATTACTTTAAGTGTTGACGCTCTCAAGACAGCGGATTTTTATATGATACATATGACATCTGTCATGCATCTACATTATTATTATTATTATTTTTTTTTTACATTTTAATTTTAAAATTCTAATAGTAAAATACATGTAAATCTTAAAATGTTAATAAAAACAATACAAAAATAAACTCAGTTATTGTGTCGTTTTTTTTCTTTTACACCAAAAGCAAGGTTTTTCCCCCTTTGAAATTCGCTCTTTTTTCTTTTATCCAAAATGAAAACTGTGTCAGTGAGATCACTCCCGATCACGCTGTAATTATTTTAAATGCACTTGTCAGATGTTTACAAAATAATTCACACCCCTGTAATTTCAATCACAAAATGCTGCAAAAGACACATAAGTACAGAACAGCGACGTACAGTGATGTACATTTTGGTATCGTCTATAATCAAAAGCAAACAGGGCCAAAAATGCCCATAGTTGAAGAAACACTCATACGTCATACAATACACTAAGCGCAAGCTCATCACGTAACATGACTTAACATAAGATTCTGGTAAGACACCTAACAAAGGCTAGTACCACACTTTTCCGGATGCTGCTTTTTCTTGGTATTGTTTAACTGTTAACTTGTTAAACTGTGCTTCCAGCTAGACGTGTTCATGCCAAATAAATGTTATCAGAAACATAGATATGTCAATGTATTTGCATATCTCAGCAGTTGTGTTACAATGCGCTGTGGTTGGGTTGATCTGACACGAATTCCCGCAGAATCCTTCGCTGGAGGCGCATCAAGCTGCAACATGCAGGAGTGTGGAGAGATACGGCGTTTCAACCGTGCAAAGACCGAGAACGAGACGCTTTTTGTTAAAGAGGTTGAGTCAGTTTCCGACATTTGTCATACTGCTGTGTTATTTGAATTGTAATTGAGTGTATCTTACGCCTGGGCATCTGTCCCCCATGTTCGCAGAGCTGTAGTACAGAGGCGCGGTTGGCTGGGCGCGAGGTGCGTCAGCGTGGCCCGGCGCAGGTAGGCGTGGAGAGCCGCGCGCCTAGACTCGAAATCCGGAACGAGCGTTTAAATGGAAAGAAACCACGGCGCGGATACAAACGTTTTCAAACTAAGTAGACAGCATCAACTTCTCGTCAAAAAGCGACAGTTTAACAGCAGGAAGGGTGGTTACGGTTTGTGAGGTACGTTTCGAGTAAAGACCTGCTTCATTTTCTTTAGCATCAAGATCGCTTTGAACGCCTCACTTTCTTTATGGCGTTATGCTATTGTACTTAAATGGTCTTAAATCAGATTAGTTAGCCAAACAAACTAACTGGATTACGATCTTTAGTTTTGTAACGTTTTGCTCAGACACTCCTTTTGTAAACACTCCCTGAACTCCTTGATTTGCGCTCGTTCACTCGGGCGTCAAAAAGTGCCAAAAGTTAAAGAAACATACACCAAGTTCTCACTTATCATCTAACACGGTCTGAGTCTGAACCGCCCTCTTGTACGTGTGTTTTTAGACCGCTTTATGCTGTTTGTTATGTGCCACGCTTGGAGATTTGATTGTATTGTGACGCCGAATGCGTGCACACATGCTGTGAAACATTTCTAATAGCTGGACTTTGGTCTGTGGTGGTGGATTTGTACGGAAGAGAAATGCCTGGTATGCATGACTCAAGAGTAAAATGGGGACAACAGAAGAGGCAAGGGGTATATCTGCACACACTACTTAATCCAAAATGAAACTGATATTTACGCACCCTCATAATGACTTCTTTTGGGGAACAGAAAAGGAGATGTTAGGTGGAATGACAGTCTCCGTCACCATTCACTTTCATAGACTGTTCTGCCAAACATCCCTTTTTGGGTTTCAGAGAAAGACAAAAGGGTGAGTAAATAACGAATTTTGGGAGAGCTGTTCCTTTAAGCGCATTTTTTGTGTACATTCTTTACATAATCACTGTGGTCTACAGTGGATGTCAGGCACGGGCCTACATGCTTGTGCTTGTTATAAAGACAAGACGGTGGCATTGCAACATTTTTTGCAGGTGAAGAGGGACCTTTATAGAGAATGTAATCACGTTCAAATGAATCCGTCTTGCAGCAGTGTTAAGAAAAGTCTCTCTGACAGACTAGGTTTATGGTTTTGTGAAGGATTATGGGTGTTACAGTCCATTTAGAGGAGCATTTTCTACTTGTAATGATGAGCAATTGATGGACCTGTCTGTACTGGTTCAATGAAGTTCAAATGTGCAATGATTTTGTGTTATTGGTCTTTGAGCTTTTAAGAATTGTTTTAAAGGTACCTCAATTGGTACTTGAATTGTTTATTAAGAAGGCTATATGTAAAAATAGGCTTTAAAAATGTGATATTGTCATGAACTGCATAGGACCAACAATATGCAAAATAATAAACTGATAATTCTGTGAATGCAAATATAAGAAGGTTTTGGTGATTTGCTGTGATGCTATGAAGATGTTGTTACTTTCTTGTAACAAGGTACCTAAAAGTCTCTTGAGATTTGATAGATTTGTGCTCTCATCAGACACAAATTCAGGGCTCGGAACACAAACCATATTTATCTCTGCTGCAAGTGAAACTATTTAATGTAGTCTAATTTGAGTGTTTTTTTTTTTGCATTGGATAGTTATTTTCCCCCCATGGTTTTCAGAGATGAAGGCATGTCATGCAGTCTGAATAATTTGCCTGCTTCTGCCAAGTGACAGATGAGTTTTCTGTCAAAACAACAGATATAGAATGTATTTTCTCCTCCCTTTTTAAAAAAAAAATTGAAGCATTTTTTTGTGCTAACGATGTCCAATTATATGGTTAGTTAGATTTTATTATTTGCATACTAAATAGTTTTTTCCCTACTGTTTGCAACTGTAACTCATTTTAGGGAGAAAACCAATGCATTGGCAGGATATGCTGTGCTACACTGTAATTCATGAAATGTATGTGTCCGTGTCTGAACTGGTAAAACTCTGATGCATGTCAGTGCAGGTTTAGAGGTTGTGAAAGCATTGGTTTGTGCCAAAGCTGTGATGTTTGAGCCAGTTACCCAGACATAGATTTTCAGATCTTAAAAAGAGCAGCTTTCTATGCTTTGTGAACAATGCACTGCAGTATATCTGGTTACTTTAAATGCTTGGGCACAGACTAGCTGTTTTTGGTACAATGTATTTAGTAACCCAATTCAAGAAATGATTGCATTGCAGTAATGGAGTCTAATGTCCATCTGATTACTTTTTGGATCGCAAAATCACTGAATATTTTCTGATAAATCAAAAGTCTTTACTACAACCCAACATAATAAAGAAGTTCAAGTTTCTAACTTGAAGAATTTACGACATCTCAAAGTAACCAGCGCTTCACTTTCAGTTCATATTTCAGTTTAGCATTTTAAAAGATGAATAAATAAAGTTTCATGTATTCATTTCATTATTCCCTTATGTTATAATAAATTTGTAAGAAATTATAGGCTAGACCAAGAATCCAGAAAATTAAAAAGAGACAAAATGTCTGAAAAATTAAACTTATTTCACGGGGAGGTATTATTGTGAAAAATTAATATCGTGATAAATTTTATGCATTTAGTTCATTAGAAATTATTTTTTTTATTATTAACAAGTTAGAAAAAAATTGAAGTGATTTCATAAGGCTAATGACATTTCTTTTTTGTAAAATTGCCATTGCAGCACTGCCTACTACAACTTTGACAGCACTTATAATATCCAAATAAATATTCTTAATTAGCCTGTTCTGTAAGCTACGTATTTCTCATTCTGAAAACTATACGCTTAAAGGCAAAGGACCATGTAACAATGGGACCGTGCAAGCTGTTTTGCCTTGTCGTTAACATCTATTACCGTGTAATAAACATTAATTTAGTATTATCAGTGTATATTCTCAGTATACATCATTATTTATATTTTTAATAAGCAAGAGGAGGACTGGTCCTAAAGTAAGTGTGCTAATGTGCTAAAGTCGTGTTGAGGGAATTGTTATACTGTATTATAGGTTAGTATAGACACTATAGTCCGGGATTGACAGGTACGTTTGGCAGGTCTCAGACATAAAAGTTGATTGTAGTCACTGCAGTGTGACAAAAGACAGTAGAGGCCAATATAATTAGTTCTCTATACACTTCTACACGATAAAATTGTGTAAATATACAATAAGTTTACAATAAGAACCGTAAGTAAAAAGCTAAATACCATACAAGACCTGTATAGTTTATATATGAACCCAGCGTTGTTATTTTAGCTAAATGAAGAAGTATTGGTGTGAAAAGGAGAAGCAGAGAACACCAAGGAGTACTGAAAGAGCTGTTTAAATGCTGTGGAACTAATATTCATATCACTGATAATGTTTACTCTCACTCTGCTTTTACAAAGAATGATTAAAGATTCTAACGAACATTTTTAGAATTGATTTTTAAAGTGAAATACAAATGGGAATTCAGCAATACTCAGTCGTCATAATAAAATGCTTTTTGTTTTAAAATATTTTTATACAATTCATTTCAGAATAACATCTGACCCTAAAAACCAGAACACAGCTCACACAGTCAAAATGTTTACATTCAGACAGCAGCGAAATATCATTGCCTAGTTCGGAGTAATAAACATGGTTGTCTTGCGCATAATTTAGTTATGAAAGGCTACTGCAATCGTTTATTAAGGGACTACCTGGAATTTACAGGAGTGAGAAGCAAATTTTGAGACAGATTATAAACAGAACATGGTGGACAGCTAGTCGTTTATCATGCCTTTGCACCTGTCAACTTTCATACATATACACTGTGATTATACAAACTATATATAACAGGGCAGAATATAGATATCTGTTGTCAGTGGGTCTAAGGTGTTTGAGCAGTGGATGGCTAGTTGTCTGATTATACAGATGCAATCCGATTTCTTCTTGTCTGAATAAGATCTGAATCTGCATAGAATACTCAGATTTCGAATTTTGACAATTCATATTAGTCTTTTTATTTTACCACTATATTTAATTTCTATCCTGATTTTACTGTAGGTAATAAAATACCAGGAAATAGCTTTTTCAGTATGTTGCACTAGTTGGTGCCGATAGCCTTGAGGGCAGTGTGTCAACACTATGGGCTTCCTATATTTAAATCCTGGCTCACTGACCTTTCCCGACACCCCCCCCCCCCCACCCCCCGCTTACTTTGCTTCTTTCTCACTACTGTCCTATCAATAAACAAGGCAGAAATAGATATTCACAAGAAGTGTTGCACCAAATAGAAGAGTACAGATACAAGAACAGAGCCTGGATTCTTACGTTGCTATTGACTGTTCTGTTTCTTTGCAAAATAGTCTACGCTATTAGTTTGTACGTGCCACCAAGTCATACTTTTATGTCACAACAACGTCTATGGGCAAGGGTTGGCCAGTTGACAAATGCTAATGTTTGAGTCTGTCTGAACAGGCACACTAAATGCTGTTCATTCAAATTAAATTGTTAAAAAAAAATTCAAACAAAACAATTGTCTTGGTGTGAACAGTCATTTAGCATTGATTAATGTTGCAGATAACACACAAGCAATTGTTCATTACCTCTGAAGAACAAAACGTTTGTAAATTGTCTGATCTTAAAAAAAAGTTCTCAATTTAGGGATATAAGGGATGAGATTTAGAAAGATGGTTAATATAATATAAAGACCATTCTTTTAAGATTTTTGTTTTTTCAGATATTGTGTCTAAACTTCAAAATCAGAGTAGCCTATTCTTTTTAAATGCACATCCTATGTTGCTCATAAAAGAGTGTGTTTTATAACTTATAAATCTTTGAAAACTGTTTTATCCCAACGTGTTGGAAGCAGAATTGATCATTTTTTGAATGCTCCAGATTTTTCATCTTGTTGCTAAAATAAAGTCATAAACTAAAGTTTATTTTCCCTAGGGTGTGTTCCTACATCTTTACAACTTGCCTCAGAGTAACCTCGTCATCCAATGGCATATTGTAGGCTTCATGACCACTGAAGACCTTGTGTGTCTAGTCTTCTATGGAGCCCGAACAGGAAATTACTCAGTGGCTGACCAGTCTGCACCTGCCCCAATATGCTTCCAGCTTCTTCCGGGCTGGCTACCATTGCCTTAAGGACCTCAGGAGCATAACTGAGGAGAAGCTTCTGGAGATGGACAATATTCCCACAGGACACAGACGGAGGATCCTAAGCAGCCTGGAGACCCTGATGATCGAAGTAGATGGAGGTAAACTGCCAGTGAAAAGAAAGCCAATCCCAAGACCTAGACAGGTGTTTCCCAAGGCTAAGCAGAAAGGAAAGTCTTATCAGAATTCTCAGGGCAGTAACATCCAGATGACAAGACAAACTCTTCCTTCGAGGACTGTTGATTGTTCAGAGCGGATGGCCATTGGTTCTACTACACTCCCTAGTGCTACATGTCACAATGTTTCCTCCAGCTCTAGTTCTGCCTCTGAGCATAGCAGCAGTGAATCACTGGAGAACTTTTCAGAAGACCGTATTCCAGACGAGAATGATGACTTTTCTCCAGAAGGAGCTTCTGTAAGGTTTCACGGAGAAATGGTTGAAAATGAAATATATGAGCAGTGCTCTTTTAAGCAGGAATCCCACGAGCCGAGGCCCACCCGTTCCTATAGACTGCGACACAGGCCTGTACCAGAGATCCCTGAACATCCATACATACCTCCTTATGACTGGTGAGTAAATATGTGAATGAATGAAACATTTATAAATAGGGCTGCATGATTAATCCAATGCAATTGTCATGCGTGTGTCTTCAGTAAAGCCGGTTCTGTGTTTTCAAACAGAGTGCCATTTACTACACAGAGCTGTAGTTTGCTGACAAGTTGCACAATATTGCGTTCATAATAGCAGATGAATTGCATTGGATTGGCTCTGTTTGAAAGCAGGTGATGGACATTTACTACTAATCAGAAAACCTCCTTCACTGTTTGTCATTAGTGATTTTAGTGAAGTGTTCATTGAGCCAAACACAGAAACTAAATATAAAGTTTTGTTTATTCAATTTATGTAATTGTGTAATTGAACTCCATATACTGTTCGGGGTGTGATTTCTTTTGTCAGTGAGCCAAATGAGCTATTTTTGGTTTTGATGAAGTGTGTTCAAAGTGCTGCCGTATAATGTATTTAAATGTAATCTATTTTTCTCCTGGTCCGATAAGAAACACAGATATCGTGATACAGTTTTCAGCCATATCGCCCAGCCCTACCTTTAATACAAATGAGAAGTATATGACCTTTTACAATAAAGCATCAAAAATGGGGGGGGGATCATTGTATTTTCAATAATGCGCAGCGGTGAAAGGGATGTGATGTGCAGTCAAGTATTGTAGGCCAAAGACTTTGCTCTGCGTTTAACCCATCCATGTGCGCACACACACACACACACAAACTGTGATGCACGTAGGCATTTTTGGTGCCTGTCAGCAATTGGGGTTTTGATGGCTATGAATGACTATGCAGTTTATAGCCTCAGCTGAGTGTGGGCATGTGAGCCACCTACATTTCCTGCTAGTACTGACTATCAGACCCTTTGGGTTTGACACTTTATCCTCAGCTTCCTGTCTACCTCAACCACCTGCAGCAAATATTCTCATAGTGCCGTTTAGTGCTGTCAAACAATTAATCATGTTTAAAAAGTTTCTGTTTCTGTAATATATGAATGTGTGCTGTGTATATTTTTTATGTGCAATATATATATTTAT
Source organism: Enteromius afrohamiltoni (assembly GCA_034779775.1). NCBI lineage: Eukaryota > Metazoa > Chordata > Actinopteri > Cypriniformes > Cyprinidae > Enteromius > Enteromius afrohamiltoni. The sequence goes on from JAUYWG010000040.1 coordinate 21,140,169, forward strand.
TTGTAGTACAAAATATGTGAATCTAAATATAGACATGTAAATTACAGTTAATGTAATGTATTCTGTATGTGTTTGTATTTATATATACGTAATAAATATACACAGAACACAAACATATAGGCTATTATGCAAACTAAAACATTTATTATTATTCGTTTGACAGCGCTAGTGCTGTTCTGATCTGACTGCATCAAGGTAATCGGCAATCAGCTTGGCGACATTCTCTGCACAGCATTGTAATGTGAAAGTCGTGGGTTCGATTCCCAGTAACGGCAAGAAGTGTAGGTGGGTGGAGTGAATGAACAGCACTCAGTGTGTTACTATATTTGGATGGGCTGAATGAGTTCAAGTGCAGTCACACTAACAGGACAAAACTGGAAGTATGGTCTATGACACTTAACTAAATAAAATAAACAAAAATGTAATAAAAAAAGTGATCAACCTCTGCCAGAAAATATATTATTTTCAGTAGATATTATTTTTTTTCTGATACAAAAAATGCTCATTTGTTATGTGACTTGAGGGGAATGCTAGGCATAAAGTGAACCCTTACATTTGATTTGTTAATGCATACTTTCAAATGTTTTTAAAATCATTTTCATCACCAACAGCATTTCACTATTGCTTTTTGGAGATGGTGCAAATGACACCGTGTTGGAAGTGTTCTTGTCTTCCAAAAACAAATGACAAGAAGTACATAATGCCTCCTATATCACATTATACAGGGCAGGTTTGGCTGGTGGACGAATTTAATTGTTTTGAGAGACCGCAGACTAAACGTGTTGACTGAGGTACACTAGGAGTACTTTTCCTAAAAGATGCTTGTCCTTCAGTGACCGGTGCATGTCAGTGAATAGGACTGTAAAATGTTGTTTGTTTTCTATCCGTTCAATCAGAAATGCACAAAACATTCACACTTTTCTCCTTGCAAATGTGTGCAGGAATGTGGCAACAAACAACAATGACCATCTCACAAAGTCTGAGGTACCCATCTGCCTCACAGGCAACCAGAAAGGTACACCACACTTCACTTTATTTCAGCTTCAGCGGTTTATATCTTTTGTTCTGATTTGTGATTGAGCCATTTTTTAGCCTTTTAAAAAAATGGGACGTCGTCTCTCAGCGGAATATGCTCTTATCTCCTCATGCACGCGTGTGGAGAAGCCTAGTTTGCCAAACTTACAGCAGCTTGCTTTTGTGTGCGTCTTTGAAACTGCCTTTGGCTTTGAAATGCTCCATTGTGTCCCTGTTCCGAACACGTCGCAGTGTTTGTAATTGTGGCAGGAAAGGTGCTTTTAGTGTCCTGGAGGAATAGTTTGGAAATTGTTTCAGAGAGGTGTGTGTGTGTGTGTGTGTGTAGGCGGGTATTGGGATTTACACACTGAAGTCAGAAACCAGGCTTAGGTGTAAAAGTGGTTTAATAATGCCTATATCTACTAGATCTGCAACCTAATTCTGTTGTAATTTAGCCTTCTCTGGAGGCTAAGATGTAAGAGAGAGTTTTAGAGGAAAGAGTGGGAACAGGGAATTAGTTTGCTAAGTTGATAATCAGAAAATATAATGAGAAAGATCAATGTTTAATCAACGGTTTTATAATATTTTGGCCTTCATGTTAAGGATGACAGCAAAGAATAGGACAAAAAAGGACAGTGTTTTGTTTCTTAAATGCGTTTCCAAAATTCTCAGTGAGCGATTTACACAATTATCCTGAAACAGGTTCTTGTAGAAGACGGATAAAAAAGGGCAGAGAGAAGGAGAGAGAGAGAGCATATCATCTGTAGTTAGAAGGTCAACTGTTGATAATGATAAACGATGACACAGATCTGAAATGACACCTTTGCTACTGGGTTAAGATGTGATACAATACAGTACAGTTCTATCATAGATAACATAGCGGCGTCTAGATCAAACACCATACAGTAGGGTCTTATCTAGCGGGGGGGCCCTGTCTATTAGCTATATATCTATGTGTGTGTCCGTCCGGAGGGAACAGTCTGGAATTCATGCTGCCCCTTACTGTCTCCGCAGAGATATGGTGGTCATTTGTCACCTTGACAACCAGTCACCCAAGCTGCTCCCTCTTTGGTACATTTTCCAAGCTGGCTGCGCTAAAGGACAATATGTGGGATCTCATTTTATGCTTGTTCTTTTCTCTCTCTTGCCTCGTACTTTCTTTGTCTTACTCTTTCTCCTTTGCCCTCCTCATAGAATCGAACCAAAAAACCACAACCTGCTTTGTCATAATGATTCATTCCTGTTGTGTTAATTACAGCATCGCTTCAAAAGACCTTGTCCCCCATTGCCCCGTATGGAGAGCTTTTTCTGTACAATTCAGGAGAAAAGGAACTGGTGAGTGTATATGAAACCTCCCTGGGCTGGAGTTAATGTTAAAATAAATGTTACATATAAAGTCACATGATTTACAAATGACCTCACACGAAGGGCATGTTACAGTTTTAGTAGGGCCAGTTTCACATCTGAAAAATAATCTGTTCTGTGGGATGAAGAAATGATCTGCATGGATGCATTCATATCAAATATTATCTCTGCAGCAGAAATATATTTAACGGACACACTTGTGCGCAATCACACAAGAACATAAGGTTTGCATGTAAACACAGCAAGTTATGTCTAAAGTGAATGTAAACAGAAAGAGAAACATTTATTCTTTGACCCCATGTCGTTCTAAACCTGTACGAACTACATCCATCTTCAGAAAACAAATTAAGATATCATTAGCTATCTGCCCCTCTATAGACAGCCACACAACAACATAGTAAATACATTGGTAAAACAGGATGTAGTAGCTCAACTTCAGTTTTGCGACGCTAGGAGAATACTTTTTTTTTGTGCAAAGAAAACAAACATAACATAATTTACTAAACCATTTTTACGTCTTACACTATTTTACTAAGTTTGTGAATCTGGATCATTTCAGTATGGTTTTTTTCAGTATGAAAGTCACTGTGGACCAGCAGCTGCTTGGTTGTAATGTCATTTCGTATAATATAGATAAAATAATAAAAAAGATTTGAATCTTTTTGGCCACTTTGTCCTTAAACTTTTATTGTATTTTTTTAAACAGTACATCTAACATGACAAAGAACGGTGATAAAATCATGATACTCCTGAATAAAATGGTGATACGATATTATTGCTGTATTGCCCACCTCTAAATTGCTCTACAGCTGTTTGTCCTGTGCTACTAAACCTTCAACCTCTGTAGCACCAGTCCTGTGTGCAAAAACACCTTATCGAAAATATATTCTGGAGTGGTTTGCTTGTAAAGAACATTCTGACCCAGCTGTAAAGAGTAGCAGTGTCTAATTCTGTTGGTGACTACATTATTATTGCACTTAAAAACCAAAGAAAAAAAAACATTGTAACATTGCTTTTATCTTAAATGGGCGCACTCCAGAATGCTGTCTTAACAAGGTTGTGATTATCACTCTTACTGATAAATTATATATATATGGAACACATTATGGTACGATTAAGTCCCTTTAGTCTACAAAATGCCTTAAGACGTTCGTAACAAGGGTAAACTGTATTTGAAAAGAAAACCTTTTAGTTTCATCTCGATTGCTTTTGTTTTTCAGGATGTGGGAAGTGATGATATGTCTGGTCAAGGGTTAAAAGAGAACCTGGATCAACAGAAGTTAAGGTGAACAGTTTAAGAGAACTTTAGTGTCATTTAGCCAGTTCCTTTTTACAACCTAATTTTAAAATAATAAACTTTATGTAAAAGTCTTCTAATTCTTGTTGATTTCAGTGATTTTAAAGTGCTCCTATTATAGGTATTGAGTTTCATATTTTGGTTTTGGGAATCCCCAACAACAGGCTGATATGCTTGCAAGGTCTAAAAATACTTTCATTGCGTTATTTTTACCTTACTTGCTCAACGACTGCCAAACGATTTGTTGAATCATTTTTCCAAACCCCTCCGTTGCATGACGCCAGTCTGCAGTTGGTCAGATTGGTCTCATTTTCATTACATCATGCCTGTAATGCCTGATAAAGCAGTGTTTGTGAGCAAGGTGTTGCTTAGTGTACAGCGTTACCCAGGAAACTGCTGTTTTACCGTTCCAAAAGCAGCACCTTGTGGTAAAGAATCAGTTTGCATTTTAATTTAGACCAACAATACCAACAAGAGGGGGGCCAATGTGCTGGTGTTTCATGCTGACCTCAATATGAAACTGCTTGGGATTCGTTGTAGAAATGACTCGTTTGAAGTTGAGTCAGAGTTGACTCTTTATTTTGATAAACAGTAATTTCATTCTGATTTAAAACTTTGCAGTATGTTTTTATTCAACCTACATTGTTACACACTGCATGAAAGGTCATTTTCAAAAATCCATAATAGGGGCACTTTAACATGGTTTTTAGACGTTCGTATGCCCACTGTGGTACTCTCTGTAGACAACATTGCGGTTTGTAGGATATTATGGCTAGGTGTAATGGCCAATCAGCAAATATGAAATATCTTTCTAACCAGTTCTTAAAACGATAGTTAACCAAAACATAATTCTGTTACAAACCTGTATAACTTCTTCCAAAAATGTGATGTTTGGAAGAAGGTTTTTTTTATACAGTTATACAGGTTTGAAATTACATAAGGCTGAGAAGATGATGCTGATGAGAATTAAATTTCTTTAGGTAAATTGTCTCTTTAATGTTCTTCAAGAACAGTGTTCTTCTCGCTAAATGCTTTCATTATTTCAGAAAAAAATAAGGAAGTTACCTAATCATTGTGAATGTTATTATTTGGGCTTTTCCTTACGCAATTAAATTATTATTTTTTAAATAGAAACAAGCAGATACAAAACCAAGAAAGACCACACCATAACAAGAAGCAAGACCTTTTCATGCAGCATCATGTCCAATATGATGATGATGATGATGATGTTGATGATGACGATTACTCCACTGTCCAAGAATCCACACTTAGTCAGCGATTGGCTAATGATTGCTCTTTTAAACATCCTACACCATCTACTCTTCTCACGGGCACTGGACCATCAGCTATGGGCAATCCACAAACAGATGTGAAGGACATATACAGCATGGCACAAAATGACCTAGCAGGCCTACCGAGACCAACCCTTCCTTCTCTAGCAGACGTTTCCATTTCTCCTTATGCCTGCTTCTATGGGACCCGTACTGCTGCAGCCAAAGCAGGGTGGCTGGACAAACTCTCTCCTCAAGGGTAAGGACCATGTTTACTGCTTTATGCTCTTTCTTTCTTTCTTTTTTTTTTTTAAGTTGTATTCTTTATAGTTCAAGTTTTTCCAAAAATGTTATTTTATATTTTGAACAGAGAAGATGCACTTCATGCAGCTCTTTGCCATTTAGTTCACATGGCCTAATGACTATGAAAGTAGTCTGCATGATTGATGCGCTATTTTTCAAATCTACTGCAGCATCACGACAGCAAAGTGCCCAAACCTTTGGAGCTGGAAACCACTGTAATTTTGACCTCATATGATGAATCTGTATTTGCAAAGTGGCTTTATTCCGCTTCGCTTTTTAATATTAATGAAAATATTGTTATTAAACAATTACAAATTGTTTATTAATTAATGAAAAAATGTTAAGATGAAGGCATCACAACTGTTTCTGCTTTCTATTTTATTTTGAAATCCATTTGTATTTTACAGTTTTGATTTTAGTTATTAAAATTCCTCCTTGTTCAAAAAGTTTGAGGTGTTTTTGTCAAAGAAACCTGAAAAATGTATGATGCTTTCTTTAGAAATATTAAGCAGAACAGCTGTTTTCAACATTGATAATAAAAAATAAATATTTATTGAGCACCGAATCAGCTTATTAACATATCATATGATTTCTGAAGGGTCATGTGACTCTGACATAGCATTACACCACAACAATAAATTTATTTTTAAATATATATTCAAATAGCAAACAATGGTTTAAAATTTTACAATACTATTGTTTTTACTTTATTACTTTTATCAAATAAATGCAGTGTTGATGGGCAAAATATATATTTTTTAAAATCACAATCTTACTGTCCCAAAAATATATTGTATAGTTTCTGAAATCAAGTGTACAATGCTTCAGCAGAGGTGGAGGGTATAAAATTACAACGTATTTCACACTTTATTTTTGTATTGGTTTCCATGCATGCTATACCAATGTGCAAAAAGTGCGCTTCCTGTTTTAGTTTTTTTCCCTCTTCCTCCTTTCGCTTGATGCATTATTTTGCTAGTTTACACACTACAATGCCGGTTGGGTGGCCAAACCCATTCAGTTTGTTTCATATAAACCCTCACTGATAGTCAGTTTAATACTGTAACATAAATAATGATGTGTTTTAACTTTCGACATGACACTTTATTTTGCACTTGTAGGAACTGTGTCTTTCAGAGAAGATGGGTGAAGCTTGAAGGAGGAAATCTCACTTACTACAACAGCGATAAGGTCTCACACAAACACATGCATACAATTCTCACACACAACGGGGCTCTGCCGTATCATGTTCTTGTTTCAGTTTGAACGGGGAGAGTAGAGACAAACCCGAAACTCTGGTGTCAGTTTTAAACTCAGCATGTACAATCGGTCCAAACTGCTGCAAATCCCTCTCTTAATTTCCACTTCCAGTGGGATAAACCTAGAAGGTTCTTTCCTAGCTGTCGACAGTCACTCACTCTTTTTGCAGATATAGTATTATCGCAGTAGGACAGAAACAGCACTGGTTGCAGAAACAGGGTGATATCATCAGTGTAAAACAGTGGGGGTAGAGGATGTTCTAATAGAGACGGAGGAGGGGGTATTGGGTGAACCTGCATGTACCATGCTTTTGTCTTTCTTTCAGTCTTTAAGGTTAATCAAAAGTGGAGCATCAGTGGAGCGGCCTGTCTAGCTTTCAACCATAGCAGTCGCTATTTTCTTCCTACTCTAAATTATAATAATATATCTCATAAAATGTCAAAGTATTTTCTATTTAAATTTTTTTTTTTTTTATGTAATTGTTCTTTTAGAAATCATTCTTAAATTCTGATGTTCTGCTTGAGTAACGTTATTATCAATGTAGATTTTTATGGAAACAGATAAAAATGAAATGCAGAAGAACAGCATTTACAGATGCTGCTACTTCTGATCAATTTAATGCATCCTTGCTGATTAAAAATAAAACATTTCAATAAAAGAAATTGGGTAATATTCAGAGTAGGGAACAGTTCTCACTATACCTAGTTGCTTAGTAGCATGC
>JAUYWG010000040.1:21152351-21165383 GCA_034779775.1 Enteromius afrohamiltoni
TAAACTTGAACTTTCAAGTTTATTCTAGAACTACAGGAACATGTATTGCGATTTCTCTCAACATGTCAACACGATAGCTGTCAATCAATAAATCAATGATAATTTAATGAGTAATAAATAATTAGTCAACTAATACTTCAAATGAATGACCACCAGAAAATCTTTAGTCTATAGCAGCCCTATACAATAATCATAACATGAAAATAAGAAGTGCCAAATAGGTTTGTGAGGAGCCTATTTAAGGAGTCCTGTCAATAATCATTGCAAGCCTATATGAAATAATCAGCCATCATTGCACCGATTCCTCCTGCATCCCTACCCCTCCCTATCTCCTTCTTTATTAATGCCATTCCACTTTTACGTAGGACCACAATGTGAGTTGAACACTGAGTTTAAACCAATGCTCAGATTTGAGCCTCTGTCCAGAACAGCAAGCCAAGTTTGTTTACCGTTGTTTAACACGTCTGATGGGCAGACGAACTTGTGAAACTTGGAAATTTTGTTCTACTGATTGTACTGGAGATTTTGTTGTATAAAAGTCATAATGAAGATTCGTTAACTATTGAATGATACAAAAACAACAGCACATTTTATTCAGAAGAATCTAGTTCAACCTTTCCAAGGAAGACAGGAGAGTCTGCAAGGTCACAGCCTTTTACCCGGTCCAACCCCACCTACGAAAAGACTTGTGAGTAGCACAAGTATTAAAAAGACAAAACCCTAACATTCTGCTTATTGGCATATGTGAAGGGGCACTCACATCCTGCAGATTGTGCTTCAAACCCCTGGCGTGGGTGGCAGTTTGAAAGGACGGCCATCTTGGAGTGCCCTACAGTAACGAACAGATGGAGGTGGTGGCATTTTCCGCTAAGCTCCGCCAGCAGCATGTAAGTCTCTGTCATTACTACCACTTTGTCCACCTTGTTCTCTTGCTTCTCTAAAAGCACATCCCAATATTAGCTTGTGGGCCAGCAGTAATCAAATCATAACCATAAAGAATTATATCTCTAGCTTGTTAAGTGTATATTTATGCATAGGAAAGGTGTGGAAAGTTTGGATGTGAAAATCTGAAAATTTTTCATTAATTTCAGAAGGAAAGGTGTCCTGGGGAAAACATATTTTCCTAAATGCTATATCCGGTGTTTCACACACTGATATAGCCTACTGTGATATCTAAGCATGCTACAAACCTTGAGTGTGTCGGTACTCCTTGATTTTTTTCTCACGTCGGGAACAATTTAAGATCTGCCACCTTCAAAGTGACTGAGGTTGTCAAACTTCTTGGTTTTCTCACCTCAGTAAAATGATTTCCTCTCCTGTATACATTTCATCATAGGTTTCATTCATATTTTCTCATTTGGGGTTCGTGTAAGTCATTTTTATTTTATTGTTTTTTTGCATAAAGATTGCCTGTCACGCTGCTGAAATCTCTCTTTACCAAAGCATAAAGAGAAAGCGCTAGCAGCAGAGATGTCTCATTAGAGTCAGTTCACACTGTTCATCTGTTGGCTAATCATTAAAAATGGCAAATAATAATAAAGTCATTGTTCTGAAAATGAAACTATTAAAGGTCATTTTGCTTTCTCGTGCCACAGAGACATTGCTGGCCGGGCAGCTCTTATCAGTCCTAGCCACACCAGTTAGTCTCAATGGACCTGAGAGGTTTTTTGAAAATAAGATTCTACCCTGCCAAATGCATGGCTATATTGGGACTGCAGGATGGGACAGAGCTAGATTTTAAGTGCTATTTACTCTGAAAGGAGAGTAAATCCCTCACCATAATGAGCTGTCAAATTCTGGCAGTGGAGTTTTGCTGCAAAGAGTTGTCACATGGTTCATAGGGAGATTTGAGACATGCTCGGTATATATGTGTGTCCGTGGAGGAACATTTACAGCTTTGCTACGTAAGTAAGCGCATCTCCATGCAGTGACATGTATAAAGACATTTAAATTAACTCTTGATAAAAACAAAACAAAAAAAAACAAGATTACTTTTTTACATTTTCAGTTAATTTTGCCCCACATATCCTGTTTGATTATCTTCACAAAGTACATCAACTGTAGAGATTAACCAGGAGCAGAAACAAATAAAGAAAAAGAAGGAAGGAAAAAGCAGTAAGTGTAACAATGATTTGAATGCCATTTTTTTTTTCAGCCATGCTCTTTCAGATTGTCATTTGCAGTACTTTAATCCTGTGACTTCAGACAGGTCCAGAGAGGCTTTGGAGCATAGCTGAAATTGATATGACCCTCTGAGTCCAAGGCAGAATGCAAAAATCCCATACTCCCACTCTGTCAAGATTTACTAATTAAACTTGTCAGTCAATAGACATGGATGGCATTATATTCACTTCAAGGAATAGTTCACCCAAAAATGACAATTCTGTCATTGTTTACTCACCCATGCGTCATTCCAAACCCATAAGTCTTTAATTCAACTTTGAAACACAAATGAAGATATTTTAAATGAAACCTGAGAGACTTCTGTCCTTTCACTGTTATTTTTAAAATAAATTCCTATTAATTTAGCAGCTTAAATTAGGCTTGTTTATTTATAAACACTAATCTGCGCACATATGTAGATAGCATCACATACTGTAAGCAGAAGCCAAATTTGATGTATGCATATCTGTTCAAAGCCTACATCAAACCTGTTCATCTTACAAAACACACTTTTCTCTTTTCAAAATGTAGGCTTAAACCGATCAGTTAATTTATTACTTTTATAATGTCTTTATGAACAAATATTTTTCAGGCAACTCATTTTTAGGTGCACTATCCCTGTTTTGTGGCTGTGACTTTCTACTATGTTGCAAGGCAAACCAGACTCTTTATTATGAGGAGCTGTCATTATATAAAGCTGCAAAACATTGCACTAATTCTGGAGCAAGATAGTTATGATGTTCAATTATATATGATCAGCAGAACAGGTTTTCAGATAATATAAAATTCTGCTCTTAGCATGCTAATATAATCAGTCATACATGTATACATTACCAAACTAAAACAAACTCTGACCCTCGCTGAAAATGAAAGTAAGAATTTCTCAGTAAATGCCGGTTTAATTTGTCAGCGTGGGTTGGCAGACAATTAAATAATCCCCGCTCGCAAGCAGTAAATTCTAAGTGGTGTTGGGCCAGTAAATTGCTGAGCCATGTAATGACAGTATGGGTGCCGCAGCGGTGCAGCTGATGCATTAAAGCTGAACGGGAACTTGAAAATAAACCAGTCTCTTGTAATGTTCCCTTCAAAACTGCTTATCTGTTACGTCAGGAAGAAATCAGCTCACAACAAGGTGGGGCAAAATGACAAAGCAAGAATCAAAGCAAACTAAGACTGCAGCTACATAGTGCCAATTCCAGCTGTCATGCGTTCTGAAGTGACCATGATTTTCTGGAAATTGAAGCAAGGATCCATCTAATGCAATACACTGTTGAGTGACTGGTTCACTTGAGGACTGCAGGGCTACTTCAGTGAAGCCCGACCATAGTATTTTCAGAGAGAAGAAGAGAGTGGGTTCGGAAAGAGATGAACAGATGGAGTACAAGTAACTGCATCAGCTCTTGAGAATTAATTCACTCCAGAACGTATAAAAGTGATTTTATTAAATTGATAAAAATAACAACAGCATCTGACTACAGGAAACAGATAACAGAGAACTGAATCATCTCTTATTAAAAAGAAAAATGAAAACTGCCAACAATGGCTTTCTTCATCGTTCAGTAATGCATTTTGGTAACCGCTATGGCACGTCCTCAAAGACGGCAAAACAAGATATAAACAGCTTATAGTACATCCACTGACAATTCTCATTTTACTGTTACAACTCAATAAACACTGATTGATGGATACTAAATTTAGCATGCCATTGTTGGTATTCAAAGAGAGCTGCAATCTGCAGTTATTGATCATACAGTATGAGCGTTAGGCCTCTTTCTGACACTCATCTTACTAAACCGGTGCAGATAAGGTCAAGGACACATCAAGTGTGTGCTTTTAATGCAAAAACTGCAATACAAAGAAATGGATTCTGCATTTTATGGTCAGTAATCACTGATCTGGGACCGGCTTTGAAGCTGCAACGGTTTGCACATGATTTAATCGTGGACAGTAGTTCCACGTGACTACACCACATTATCTTAACACCACTGGATGATGTTAAACCAGCTTGAAATATTTGTGTTCATTTTACACGAACAGATGATATTGAGTTAACATGATTTAAATACTTATTTTTAACTGATTTTTATTGAACATTAATTAACCATGCTATCTTAAATTTAATTCTTGATGGTATATTTACATATGTTTACATCACTTTTAATGAATCCCATTTAGTCAAGTCACATGTTATAAAAATGTTATAAAATAATGGATATCACCCGTTTTTTCTCCATACTTCAATGATGACTACAGAGGCAGCAAACATGTAATAAATCCTTTTTACTTGGAAACAGCTTAAGCAGGTGTCACAAAAAACATTTCAAACAGTTAAAACTAGATTTTTGACAATTTATATAAAACAAGTGATATTGATAAACAAGTTTCCAGACTTGGAAGTTTCTTGGAAGCTTCCAGTTTCTTCTTTAAGAGAGACCAGTGAGACACTTTGGATTGGAAGCCAAATTCTCTTTATTCTGAAGATGCTGTCCATGCTGTAGTCTTCAAAGTAATCTAAATTGTCTCGCAGCATAGCAGAATATATCGGTTTGAAGTACATAGAGGTGTGAACAAATGGCAGATACAGAACAGGAACTTTTGTTAAGACAGGACGTTTCCCAGCCTAGATCTTAGTTAGTGTAAGTGTTATTTAAATGCACAGGTGCTATAGAAACCTTAAAGCAAAAGGCACTGGATTGGCATTCACACTTAGCTCGGGAAACTTAAACAAATGTTATGGAAACTAATAAAAGACTACTGTCTCACTACGAGCTTTCTGTTAATAGCAAAATACATGACTTTAAACTGTGTTTAACCATTTATAAATTTGTAATCCTACATCGTCCAATCAAATCCATAAGCCTTCCTCTTAGATAAACCCATTTTCTACCCTTCCTCATCTCGTTACTCATTTCACATGCTCTCAAGACGAGGACCCGATTCCTCCAATGGCTTCCAGCCAGCAAACCACAGCTCTTCACCTCCCATTAGATCTCCCAGACCTTCGCCAGCCTCTTCATATGCCTCAGCCAGATCACCAACTGTAAAATGGACCATCTCGACAATCTGACAAGACCTAGCAGCAGCACGCATCCCCATCCCCCAGAAAGTATATAAACAAGACCTTCTCAACCACCTTGAAACCTCTGTTTCCTTCCCTGCTGTCCCCTCTACCAGTCATTCATCTTTTCCTCCCCCAGGCCAGCCCTAAACCCAGCTCTTCCTTCCTTCCCCTCCATTTCACATTCCTCCTTTTCTCTTTCCTCTGCCTCCCCTTTCCACCTCCACCCAACGCTCTAGCCTCCGAACCCACTACTATCCCTACTGCTTTAAGACATCAAATTTTAGCAGGTAATGACATAGATCTTTTTTCACCCCTTTCCCCCTTTTCCCCTAGCCCTGCAGATCGCCAGGTAGATTGTGGCGAATATACACCAGAAACATCACAAGATCAACTTCCAGCTGTCCGGTTATCCCCCTGAGAAACATTTGGCCCATTCCTTCAGGATAGGAGCTGCAATCTAGCAGCAGAAAACGGCCAAATTCAAACCTTGGGGCGTTGGTCCTCAGAAGCCTTTAGAAATGACATCTGCTCGGATCCTTCAATCAATTAGAAGAGCCATGCAAACCCTTGCTTCCAGCCACCCCTGAGCCTCCCTACCCCCAAGCATCGAGGTATCCTCAATCAGTCCATTTCCAATTTTCCCCGCAGTAACACCCTGGCATTCCTTTTCTCACCCTAACCATTCTACATACATCCTTTCATCAAAGCCGTGTTTTCCCTCCCTCTCACCTCCACTGAGGCTATTTTTTATTATTTTATTTTTATTTTTATTTTTATTTTTTAAGGAAACGTGAACTCGTGAAATGTGTACATAAATGTTTCCCTTTACAATGCAAAATGAAACAAACAGGTTCAAATTCCAACATGTACAACCCATTAATAATAATAAAAGAAAAACTTAGCAAAGTATGTTTGCTTTTAATACATTTCCCAACAAGAAAGTAACATCTAAGTTAAAAAAGGGGGTTATTTTTGTTTATCAGACCTCCACTGAAGTGCAAAATTTTACAAAATGTCTTGTGTCCTTCAAGCTGTCTGCAAATCTATTCCAATTCCAAAATGTGCCTGAATAATTTTTGTAATGCAAAAGCAAACACACATGGAAAATCTTTGAAAACTTTGAATCTTTGTCATTCAAACGTATTTCCTTCAGGAAGCCATTAAAACCATCATTAAAAAAAAGTGTTTAAAAGGACAAGTTTGACAAAACAAATTAAATAGTTACCATTAACTAACCAATAAGTCATTGAAACCCTTGATGGTTTGCCTTGACCTTTTGACTTAATTGGGTGAGTTAAGGACAAATGTAATTTTTAGGAAACTATTCCTCTTCACATGCTCTTCACATATGCCCTGATGTACAAAAAAAGAGAGAAAAAAGTCAAATCAATAAAAGGGATTAAAAATGTGTGAACATGAAGCATGAACATGTTTTGACTATTTGATACAAAAAAACATTATAGTTTCAAGGTAAAGGGGTGTAAAAAGCTTGGTGGAGAGTTTGTGTCCATCAAGCTCCACAAGCACTTTTTGTAGGAGTTCCAAGGTGGAACAAAGCTCCTTTGGATAACTTAGATTTAGGGTATACATAAGCCCAATCAGCAATGCAACACCATTAGCTACATTACCAAGCCCTTCTAGTGTTGTAAACCCAAGAACTACTACAACATCTGCAGGCTCATCACCAACTTTACAACCTTCACATCTGATGACAAAAACACAATTTCTTTGAGTGCAGCTTCAGCATTGTAAAAATCTGCATCATATAATCAGAACAAAGTACATTAATAATAATAATAATAATGTACTTTAAAATGTGTTGTTATACACAAAAAATATTGTCAGAATATTAAGGCAATAATACCATGTACTCCTTGATGAGATTATCAGGATCCTCATTTAGGTAGACAAACAGGGCTTTAAGGACACACTCCCTCTGAACATTAATGCAGTCACACTAGGGACAATGGAGAAAATTAGCAACACGTAAAAATCAACTAATACATTTTCAAGTCACAGTGAGAAACAAATTATTAATTTATCTTGAAAAACAATTTTCGCAGTTATCATACCTGCGTAAGTGGCACAAGAAGTTTCCTTATCCTTTATCCCTGAGCTCCACCTCTCCTGGCAAAGTTCCTCAGAAGAATTGTGTTCATCTAGCTTTGAGAAGAATTTTTAAAATAAGGTGACAGTTGTTATCTGTGCAAATTCAGCACAAACCTAACAAACAAAGAGAAAACCACCACTTTAATGTATGCCCAAAAATCCTAGCCTATGTATTCTAATTTTCTTATATGGTGTAATTATTTTATTTGACTTATTGGCATTTTAATACATTTAATTTTATTTAAAATCACACTTAGGGTGACATTAGGGTGAATTACCTCATTTTCTTGAACAAAGCTGGTAATCAGCGCCTAAAGCAAGTTCCCTGTCTGTCTGTCAGTCACTACGAGTTATGTCGTGACGACAGACTGGGGTCATTACTTGGGAGCCCTGATTCGCTCTGATTGAAAGAAAACGCCAATCAGAATTGGCTAGTGGAATTTGCATGCTGAGCCACTCCCCGCTGAGTTGGTATAAATAGGGCAGCAGGTGCATCCACTCATCAGATTTTGCTATGGAGCTGAAAGCTGTGTATGCAGTTTTCCTCTGGTTCAGCACTGAAATGCTGAACACTGCGGGTGCTGACTTGAGAAATGTGAGAGCTTCCCCGCCAGGTACGTCCTCACGGGCCTCTCACACTTCTCGCAGGGACTGCCCTGTGCAGTTTGCTGGTGATTTGTCAGGACCATCTAAGGGCGGCCCCTCACATTTAATTTGGTGGACCGTTGGAGGATCGAATGTCGATCACAGCATCAGGGGGTTGGGTTTTCATCTGGTGAGAATGAAGATTCAGCTAGGTTGCCGCCTTCGGGCATTGCAACTCACGCTGAGTCCAACTCAGAGATGATTTCCATGCTCGCTCGGGCAGCTGAGAGCATCGGACTGGAGGTATCAAAGCCTCCCAACCCTGAGTGCTCCCTGCTGGATGATTGGTTCCTGGAGTAAGGCCGTGACGCTCAGTCACATCCGGCCCCAGTGCCTTTTTTTCCCGAAGTGCATACGGAGGTGACAAAGTCTTGGATGGCTACTTTCACAGCCAGAAGCCACTCGTCATTCTCCTTCATCCTCACCACCCTCAACAAATGAGCGGCCAAGGTTGCGAGAGCATTCCCCAGGTTGAGCGTGCGCTCGCGTACACTTGTTCCCGCAGGGTGCCTACAGTGCGGCTGGGCAGGCTGCCTCCACGCTATAGCTATCCTGCATCCAAGCCAAGGAATTAAAGGAGCTAGATGAGGGGGTCCGACCCGGGTTTGATGCAGGAGCTGTGTTTGGTGACCGATCTCACCCTCTGGGTGACGAAGGTCACGGCTCGGTCCCTAGGTAAGGCGATGTCTGCGCTGGTGGCTCAAGAGTGCTACTTGTGGCTCAGCCTGGCTGAAATGAATGACGCAGAGAAAGTCTGCTTTCTCAACGCCCCGATCACCCAGGTTGGCTTCTTTGGCGACACTGTGGAGAATTTTGCACAGCAAGGGGGGCGCCATCCCAGTCTCCAGCCGGTCCTAAGCCCTCTAAGAAGATGGCTGAGTGACCCGGAGAGGCGAGAGACTGCACTCCCTCCCTCCTTTTGTGTGTTTATCTCTGCTTCTCATTCCCCTACTCCTATCATAAATTTGTGTTCTCATTTCTGTGTGTTCAGCCAGGACTTTTATGTTGAAACTGTTGTCACTGCCCTGCTCGTTTCCACCCAGGTATCCTTCAGCATAAAAGCCGCTCAGTGTTTGTTATTGTTAAAGATCATTGTTTCCATGTTTAGCCATCAACCCTAGTCGTGTTTATTCGTGTTCCTGTTTCCAGTTATTCTGTCATTTGGATTACCTGTTGCCGACTACTGCTTGTATCTGGATATTCTCTCTATCTCTCCCTAAGGACCCTGATTCACGGTATTTTGACCATTGCATTGTTTTCATTTATGCTATTGCCTTTGCCTCCACTGATTCTGATTGCCGGTGTTCGACTTTGTCTGCCTGACCCTGAGCCCAATAAATCCTTTCGCACTTGAACTCGCAGGCTTCACGTCCTCATTTGTGACAGTCACTAGACATACTAATAGGCATACTAATGTGTGCTTCATTCAACACAAACCAAATACCCTTTAAATAGATATAATGCATTGTCTTTCAAATAACCTATTTATACAATTTAAGACAAATTAAACACTTAAAAACACCAATAACCATTTAATTGCACTTCTATAATTATAGTCAAGCTATTAATTAATAAACAAAAAATATTTAAAATATTATGTAAGTTATTACATTTATTTTTAATTCAGTCATAACAGTGTGATTGAAGTGATTTAAACATGTACATTTAAAATGAAAACACATACATTACACATAAATAAATAAATAAAGATGGCTCTCTTTTACAGAAAAGGAAGATAGTAGCTTAATGAAAGAAATACAAAAGTATAACAAAATTTATTGTTGTGAATGAAAGGATAAAAAAGCAATTTATCACATCTAACAATAAAAATGTAATGTATTTTGTGATTAGCATCTAACATTTACTTAGCAGTTTCTAGGTGAGTAAAAGGACACTGTAGAAAGGCCTTCAGTGTCTAAGAATTTGATCGCTGTTTCCTGTTAATTTGCTTCTTGAATTGATGCTCTGGTAACTTATGGTTGGCACGTACGGAACATTGATCTATAAACATATTGCTGTCTCCTCACTAAATTGGTTAATGCATTAGTGCTTCATAATTTCCCCTTTATCTAGAGTTTACAAAATTATGGCATTCATTAATCAAAACCATTGTGCATGTAATTTTTTGGTGTCTTCCCCTCAGTATCATGCCTACATAAGGCTAAGAGACAACTCTGAGATTATGGTGAGGGTGTATTTGAAAATGTATTGTCTATCTTTGTGTTTTTCCATCTTAGCCTCTCTCACTTAGTTAGATAGTCACGCTCAGGTGTTCTCCCACGAGAGATTTATGTAGCATCAGTCATAATCCTTATTATGCATCATGTATGCACACAAACTCATAAACAAGCATCAGAGATGAAGCTAGGAATAAATATATTGTTTTATACCAGCCTACCCAAACAGGTTAAGGATAATGAAAGTGATACTACCGAAATGGCTTTTTTAATTCACGCTAAAGTGCTGCTTAAATCATAAAGAAAAATCTTTTAATTTACTGGAATGTGATCCATTATTCATTTACAACAAATGCTTGCATTAAAAAATAAATTAAACTTCTTGTTGGAGTCCAGAAAATAGAGTACAAGCCACAAGTGGAATCATGTTGTATTTTTAAATTTCAAACATTTTATGAAACAATATCGGGAAACAAAGAAATCAGTTTAAGATGATTATACACACATTATATCCTGTATACACACATGATATCATGATATTATATCCTCTTCTTTGCTGTTGGTAGCAGCTGAAAGATGGCCTTTGACTTTGCATGTGAATGAAACACAGAATAAGTGAGTTTACAAATGCTAATTGGATAAATTAGTGTAAAATGGCTTTGCTTGAAAATTATATGAAAAGACAGAATCCAACTTATAAAGAGGAGACAATCACTAATAACAAGCTGGACACACCTGACAAGAATAACTAATAAACAGAAACTAGGTCACAGGGAGAAAACAAAGAGCACATGGGGAAATGACAACAAAGAACATCAATACACTTAACATATCGCCCTCTCCCGACAAGGCACAAACTTGCGCTGTAAATGACAACAGAGGAGGGAAGGCAGGGGCTCAGGAGGAGGGTGTGGAGCATGGAAAGCAAAAAAACAACAAAGTTCCAATGTCCAGAGTGGAGTGGAAGGTGGAAGGAGCCAGGGAGGAGTCCGGAGCATGATGAGGCAGAGGGTGTTCCAAAGGCCAGAGATGCAAAAGCCCCTGGGCGTGGTTGAAGGAGGAAGGAGCCATGGAGGAGGAAGGGCTGACGACTCCAGGGGGCCGACTGACGGAGACACTGCTGATGGAGAGAGAGCCCAGGATGGAGTCGCTAAAACATAGAGCCGGGGTGACACTGACGATCCAGAGGGCCGATGCTGAGCTGCAGGCTCAGAAGACCGAGGCAGAGGCGGGGACCTGGAGGAGCGCTGCGGAGCTGGAGCAACTAAGAATGAAGGTGGAGCCTGAGAGAAGGAAGAGCCTGACGAAGACAGAGGGATGGAGTTATGAGGCGAACAGTCCCGTTAGGAGCCGTTGAATAATCTCCTCTGTTGTGGTTATGCTCCTCAAACTGTTGAGGTCCGTTCTTCTGTCATGCTGGTGTACTGGCAAGACAAGACACGGAGAGAGTCGTCATAGTAATTTAACATCTTTTAATATTAAAGAAACATAGAGAATGAGGCTACACACAGCTATACATAGACGAGAACGGACAAGAACTGAAAGACCAACTTATAAAGGGGAGACATTCACTGATAACAAGCTGGAGACACCTGACAAGAATAACTAATTAACAGAAACTAGGACACGGGGAGAAAACAACGAGCACATTGGGAAATGACAACAAAGAACATCAATACACGTAACAATATTATACACTGCAAGCTTAATATATTTCACATAAACACATACACTATTTGTATTTTTCACAAATAAGCAAAACCGACCAGTCTCCATGTGCATGCATTTACAGTACAGTAGCCGAGTTAACCAGTGTTAGACCCTGGTCATGTTTTTTTTCAAATATTCTCCAGTCTGCTTCTTCGTGAATCTAGCAACTCAACTCTCCTATGATAAATATTTGTTGCACAGAAAAAACTCAGAGGTGATGATCACTGATTGAAAGCTGTCGCTCTGGCAGCGTTGCGGGGGAAGCCATGAAACACTGTATTTTTGCACTGCTGACTTCAGTGTTTGAAGTACCTGTCATAGAAAAAAGGTCACGTGGTGTCATGAATAATTATGAGGCAGTGCCTTCAACAGGAAACAGCTACTGTATGGTATTCATGAGTATGCAGTCTCATGAATAATTATAAGATACGGCTGACGTTTGTTTTTTCGCAGTATATGTTGTCATTGATAATTTCAACTGCAGAGGACAAAAATAGTCCCAAAAGTAGACAAAATATTTCCATTTAAAATAATTAAATAGTTTTAAAACAATTAACACATTCTTTTTTAACATGCAACATTGTTATTATTATTTCTCCAATTCCTATAGACATTCATTAAAAGTGTATTGTTGTTTTTTTATAAGTGCATTGTAATTTTTTTTTTGCTTCTTTCCACAAACTGATGGATGATTCAAACTTTTACATTTCTTTCTTTCTTACAGTTATTATATTTTACTAATTACTAAAAACTTACAGTTATTGTGCTTTTGTTTTGATATCAACTGTCATGTCAGAATTTATATTTTGACCTTGTGCCATGTGCTTCTGTGTTTTTGTTTTTATGTCGTTCTCCCATGTGCTTGTATATTTGTATCCCCGCCACTCTCATTAAGTCTCATCATTATTGATCTGTTAGCAGCCGTGTCATGTCAGGTGCTTTGCGTTTGTTCTGACTAGTTCTTGTATTTAAACTATGCCTTGAGTT
This sequence comes from Enteromius afrohamiltoni, assembly GCA_034779775.1. Classification (NCBI taxonomy): domain Eukaryota; kingdom Metazoa; phylum Chordata; class Actinopteri; order Cypriniformes; family Cyprinidae; genus Enteromius; species Enteromius afrohamiltoni. Next base: position 21,165,204 of record JAUYWG010000040.1, read on the forward strand.
TTGTTCCGTATTTGTTGTTAAAGTCATGTCCTGTTGTGTTTTGTCCGCACATCTGAATTTTTGTTCAGCGTTTCTTTGTTTTGTTTCTTAAACATTCACGTTTCAGATGAATATATTACTTTAAATGAGTCTACACCCCAGGATTACAGCTATAAAAATGAGCCACGTCCAAGAGGCAGA
>JAUYWG010000040.1:21174432-21188608 GCA_034779775.1 Enteromius afrohamiltoni
AGGTGATCACAGAGTGGGTCAGTGTGTATACACTGTAGTGCTGGTAAGGATTGCATACAACTTCATGTCTTAAATGGTCGAACTAACCCTTTAAACAAAATATGTATTGCTTTTTACAGTTATTTAAAAAACACCCAATCTCTTCACTAGTGTTGAGTAGAGTAAACATATAAAACAATAGAAGAGGTGCTTAGCCCAAACAGCAGAGAAGCTTAGTAATCCCATCTTCCCCACTGAAGGGTATGGTGCTTACTTTCGTAGCAGCAGAGAGCTCCATCCACCAATCCTCTCTTTCTCTCAGGCACCAGTGCTTCATATAGTCTGTGTGCTCTGGACCACATGCAGGGCAACCTGTCAATACTATCAGCACTGGCAGATTCTGCCTGTAGACCAGTCAAAGGCTGAGTCTGGCTGACTGGGAGCGGGAGAGAAGCTAGGTTGCCTGTTACCGCCAGGCTAATATCGACTTGGCGGAGTAGTATGGAGGAAATGAGGAGAATTGGACATGTTAAAGTTGAAAAGTTTAAGTTTTAAAGGTTTTTTTGCCTAAGCACACTATACAATACCGTATTTGGTGGATTTATCATATCAATTACAATTCAGTACATTGCGGATATGTTTCCCCAAAAGAGTGAATGCATTTGTTTATATATTTAAATGAGTACTGAAAGCAGTTTGAAATGGATTTATTGTTGTTGACATTTTTGTTTGCTGTTAACCTTAATGTATACTCAGGATTCAGGAGGAAGCTATTGAAATGCATTGCCTGGTCTTAACGTCCAAGAATGCAAAATGATCTCCATTAGCATTCACCCTCAGAAACTAACTGGCTAATTAATGCCAATCCAACCCGTTTTGCATGTTGCAACTTCATGTGCAAAACACTCATCAGATTCTGACATGGCATTTAGTGACTGATTTAAGTTGAGCCTTGTCAAGTGCCCTCACCTCTTCTGGCCAGCTAAATTGCATTCAGACTAATTTCTAATTGGGTGACTTGTAATAGCCTTCTTTTGCCTTCCAGAGGTAAAGGTAATTAATAATTTAGTATTAATACATTTTAAAACTACCTGAACTGCTATTGGCTGTATTTGGCATTTTTTGTAACACAACCTCTTTTTTACTCTTTCTATGTGTAGACAGAGATATTTGGGCTTATTTTCCCAAGACTCCTTAAAAAGCCTCACTGCAATCCTCTGTGCACTAATAGGTCCCTTCCTGGGTCCTTCTGAAGCCATCAACAACAACTCAACATTGTAGTTCAGATGTGAACATTTAAGGACACTCATTCTTTACAGACCCTCTCCTTCCACCATGCAAAAACAAATTAAGCTTCAGTTGTTTCAGTTGTCTGTGAGAGTTGTGTATTGATTTTTGCCCAATCCTCTGTGGGACCTTAAAGTTGTGAAGCAATGAAGTGAAAAGCTTTGCTCAGACAAAGTAAAAATCTTCTCTTCACAAAATAAACCAATCAACTATTTGGGATCATGCGCAGTGTCTTCCAGTGTTTGCATTTACTAAGTCGTGACGATATTAAAAAGTATGGACATTTATCCAGAGTTATAAAGGCTTCATAAAGGGCATGGACAGTTTGATAAAGTTTGATGTGGTTTCAGTAGTCTCAATCGCAGACAGCACACCCAAGGACCACCCACAGTCTCTGACCGCCTGATGCATATTGCGCATGAAAATGACAAGAGCTGTCTAAAATCACCAAATGGAATCTGAACGGCTGGTGCTATTCATGCCGGTGTGCACCAGTCAGCCAAAAAATAAAGTTAGCAAAAACACAGTTTATACAAGAGCATGTTTGAGAAAATACTATTCCATGGAAATTTGCTATAGTGCTGACTCTTTCAAAGTCACGTACTGTAATAACATAATAAACGTACAACTATGTACACGTTCTGTTTGTTTTTTTGAGGTGTCTGATACATTTCTGAGAACTTGTGTTTACAAAGTATTTACGTAATAGCTACTTTGGTGTTTTCTGTAGTCCTATATACCTGGTCATGGGCATAATTGGAACACTTGTCTATTTTTGTATCAACTATTTCATAAACACGTTCTAAAATTGCTCTAAACTAGTAGTACTCAGACCTTTTGACTCCTAATCAAAGACAATCTCTAAAGGCCCCTAAGATGTTCCTTATACTTTTGCAATAATGATAACCAGCTGTTTTTTTTTCAGCTTTTTATTTACAGAAAGTATGACTGAATAACAAATCAAGTATGACTGGTTGAACAAATCAACCAACCAACCAATCAATGTTCATCATGGTTTTTATCAATCACGCCAGCACTAATGATGATCACCCAAAATAATGTTAAAGAGGTGTGTGAACTTGCAAGTACAATGTCAGACACTGCAATATGCTCTGGTCCCCTCCCTACTTACCAGCCAAGTCAAGTCACTTTTATTTATAAAGAGCTTTTAACAATACAGATTGTAGCAAAGCACTGAACATTATCAAATAGGAGAACAGAGTGATGGTAATGTATAATGAAGAGAATGAAACAATTTATTTATCAAATGCAGCTTAACAGTCCTAATTAATGCAGCCTAACAATCCTTTAACGGATTTGATTAAACTGACAGAGTGTGCCCGCCTCCCAAACAGTATTAGGTAAGTTGTTTCAGAGTTTGGGTGCGAAATAGGAAAAAGATCTGCCACCCGCAGTAGATTTTGATATTCTAGGTGTTATCAAATGGCCAGAGTTTTGAGAATACAGCAGACGTGGAGGACTATAATGTGATAAGAGCTTGCTCAAGTACTGAGGAGCTAAGCCATTCAGGGCTTTATTGTAATTAATTGTAATTAACAAGATTTTAAAATCTTTTAAAACAGAACTGGGCTAATATGCTCATACTTCCTGGTTCTAGTAAAGACTCTAGCTGCTGCATTTTGAGCCAACTGTAGTCTATTTATCAAGCATGCAGAACAACCACCCAATAAAGCATTGCAATAATCTAACCTTAAGGTCATAAACGTATGAATGAACATTTCTGCATTTGAGGTTGAGAGCATAGGATGCAATTTAGATATGTTCTTGAGATGGAAAAATGCAGTTTTACAAATACTAGAAACATGGATTTCAAATGAAAGATTGCTATCAAACAGCACACCTACAGTAGGTTCCTAACTGATGGAAAAGAATTGACAGAGCAGCGATCACGTTGTTACAAGTATGGTGGAATCATCATTTCTACCACAAATGACTGCTTTGTAAGTACTGTAATCTTCCTGATTCGTCTCAAATCATACTTATCTAACTGCTATCAGTTTGTAGCAGTGATGACGTATCATACTGATCACAAATGCAGGTCTATATTTCTTCTCAGCCAGGTGAAAAACAACAAATTGAGAAAATTAATGGAATGCATAGCTGATTTACAAAAAAATTGGACCGAAGGCCGGGAGCCCAGCGAGGAGATACTGTCACTCAGGCAAGGCCCCAGCACCGCGGCGGAGTTCACCATTCGCTTCCGCACCCTGGCTGCCCAAACTGGCTGGCCACCCGAACCCTTGAAGGCCCTCTACAGGAAGGCTCTGAGCGCCAAACTACAAGCTGAGCTTGCCTGCAGAGACGAGGGAAAGACCCTGGAGCAGTTCATGGAGTTGGCCATCCAGTTGGACAACTTGAAGCGCTCACGCCACGGACGTCACACTGCCACCACCCGGCCCAGCACCTCAGGCCCGACGTACTCACCCCCAGAGCCCATGCCGATAGGCAAGACCCACCTCACCGACGAAGAGGGTGATCGGCGTCTGCGAGACAATCTGTGCCTATACTGTGCACAGCTGGGCCACCTCCGGGCCAACTGCCCTGTTCGTCCACCACGACCGTCACAGCCACGGGTGAGTGAACAAACCTCCTACCACTCTATGATTCTGCCTGTGACACTTGTGCTGCATGACCGGGAAGTGGAAACCACGGCCTTCATAGACTCAGGGGCCGAGGGGAATTTTATTGATGAAGCTTACGCTAAACTACTCTGTCTCCCTTTGCTTCCATGTGGTTCCGGTGTGGCTGTGGCAGCCCTAGATGGTCGTCCCCTGGGCAATGGACCCACAACCAATTCCTTGCCGCCATCCAAAGCCCTCCAGCCACGACCGCACCTAGCGATGAGGACCTGCAGGCAAATAGTTCTCCTTAAAGGAGGCCTTCAGCAAAGTGCGAGCCACCCGCCTACCGCCACACCGGCCTACCGACTGCGCCATAGAACTACTTCCTGGAACCACACCACCCCGGGGCAGAGTATTTCCACTTTATGCTTGATAAATAGACTACAGCTGGTTCAAAATGCAGCAACTAGAGTCCTTACTAGAACCAGGAAGTATGAGCATATTAGCCCGGTTCTGTCAACACTGCACTGGCTCCCTATCAAACATTGTATAGATTAAAATCTTGTTAATTACTTACAGAGCCCTGAATGGCTTAGCTCCTCAGTACTTGAGCGAGCTCTTATCACATTATATTCCTTCATGTCCGCAGCGTTCTCTTAAAACGGCCATTTGATAATACCTAGAATATCAAAATCTGCTACTACGAGTGGCAGATCTTTTTCCTATTAAGCACCCAAACTCTGGAACAATTTACCCAATACTATTAATTAAATCTAGATTAAAGACACATCTCTTTACTCTGGTTGACACATAACACACTGATACACATTTATAAATCAAATCTGCCAAAGGATTGTTAGGCTGCATTAATTAGATCAGCTGGAACCGGGAACACCCTTTAACACACGCACTACCTGATTTTGCTGAGTTAGGCGTGTTCCTGGGACAACATATTTTGTTGACCCTGGGACACGCGGAACTCCACAAAATCAGGTTCTGCCTTAAGGGCCACCATGAATGTACTCGTTACTTCGCAAAAAGAATGCATCTACACTAACATTAGTCTGTCTCTCTCTTATTCTGTTTCTCAGTACGTATCCAGATCAGATGGTGTATCAGCACAAAAAGAAGATCTTCATTGGAGACCAGAACACCTAAATGAGCCCTGTGGACAGATCACCGGAACTGAAAATTAAGTGCTAGGTGTCTGGCCAGAGGAGAACTGGCCCCAACTAAACCTGGTTCTTCTTTTCTTTTCTTTTTTCCCTCCATTCTCTCATGGATGGGGTTTTGGTCCGTCGCCTCTGGGTTGCTTAGTTGGGGGCACCTAATTTATAGTGATTATTGTCATTTAGATTACAGAGACCGTCTCTGTATTTAATAAATACATAGTTTAATCTCATCATTATACATTACCATCACTCTATTTTCCTATTTGATAATGTTCAGTGCTTTGCTGTATTGTTAAAAGCGCTATATAAATAAAAGGGATTGATTGATGAATGAAAATGTTAACAATTCTTCTCACAAATAGCTATTTAATAACTTTTCAAAGTGTACCATACTTTATGCTAATGACATCACTTGGAAAATGTTTAACTTAAATAGAAATCATTTTGATAAACCATCTGTGTTCTGAACATAAATGAGCTTTTGTTTGAAAACACATGAAAGGTTTTTTTTTAGCAAAATACAATTTTGGTTTTCTTTTGTAAATCATCACAACCCCCTAATCACTCTTACACACTCATAGTAGCCTCAAATTTCTATCTATCCAAATCTATATCTATCCAAAAGCAAAAATATTTCCTGCACATCCTTACCTACTGTATCACAGTAGGCTACACTATATTATGCACCTCAAAGTATTTCCTCCTGAAACCCATTCATTTTATCTGAACTTTAACTCCTTAAAGTTAAATCCTCTGAACTTTAATACCCTTTGGAGTCTGGTCTGCAACTTATCCCTGTTGGTGCACCAAAGCAGATGAGCAAGATTGACCCAGAGAACGTACAAGCCACAAGTACACATGGAGGTTAATGTTACAGTTTTCTCACAGAATTGCTCTGTTGTTACCATTCATCATATAAATTGGCAGGGAAAACATTTTTGCCCAATTTTGTTAGTTATCACAATAACCAGGCATCAGATTAATACCCAGGGGTCAAACAGACCAGGAATCAAGCAATGACAGGCTCTCTATAAACCCAACATGTTTTCCTGGTCTCATTTGGTTGTGAGTGTTTAGCTACAAGGCCTAATGACGTAGTTGCCATGACAATCGTTGTGTCTAGTGGATTATTGAATTGACGTGTTAAAAAATGTGTCTATAACGTACCTTTGGTAAATTACAGTAATTTTATTTGTTTTTAAATAAATGGGGGCTTCTTATGAACCAGTCACAAAATATGATGAAAAACCCTGGAAAATAAATTGAGAGATCAGTGTGTTCCCTATTCTACTCTTCCTTTCTCATTAATTAATATTACGCACAAACTGTCACTGATGAGGACCTGGTAATGAGGAGAGCAAGGTAATGACACTTCATCATCTCTTGTAAATCCCTTGACTTGATGGATTTGATGCTGGCTAAGCTATTCGATGATGCAGCCTGCAGAGTGCCCTGTACTACAACATCCTGCTCTTTTGTAGCAAATGACAGCTATGTAGCGTCACTCTTTATTAATGATGACTTCTCTTCACGGTTATCTTATTCTCTGAATATTTAACCTTCTGATGCATATGTCTAATACAACAGACATATATTTGAAAGCAATTTACCCATTTAAGGTGTGATGCTACAGTACATCCAAACCATCTGATGATGGTCTTCGCCCTGTTGTCAGTTTAAATAAAACAAAATGTAAATAAATTGCTTTTTTTGTGCTTTCTATCTCTCTCATCTCACATACATTTTTTTGTCCTCCTCTCAAGTACCTCTCTGTTCCACCATTTCTTCCTGTGGCTTAAGGTTGCACCTTCAGAGAGGTCACACCCCAGGACAGGTGGCTAATTCGTACAAATTCATACAACCTCACTCAAATTAATGAGATTTTTCTAAATCGTATGTATTTTACAAGTTGCCAATTTGTATAAATTTGTATGAATGACCTGCACCTATCCCAGCCCCTAAACCTACCCATCACCAGGGTTTTAGACAAATCGTACAAAATTGTACAAGATAGGTTGTATGAATTTGTACGAATTGGCACAAATTAGCCACCTCTTACGTATACGTACGAATTGATCGTGAGACTGTGTTGGTTTTGTCCCTCATGTTCCCTTTGACCCAGGTTGCTTTCCAGTATGTTTTTTCAATGCCCTTCACAGATATCCGTCCGTCTGTCATGAAGGGACAAGGAGGCGTGTGGATCCATATGCAAACTTTGTGTATTCATGAACATGCAGAGACACTCAGAATAGTCAGAGATGGGGCAATGGCATACAGGAACTTAATAGGCATAAAAACAAGAATAATCCAATAGATGTAGCGGTGACAAGGTGATCGAACATAGTCTAAAAGGGCTGAGACGAGAGAGAATATCCACAGCAGACAGGGTCGAGAACAGGTAAATACAAACAGGGAAGACACAGGGAAACACAGAGGGCTTAACACTGGGAAAACACAGCAATGAACAGCGAATTCACAGAATACAAACGGGACTTTTATACACTTGAAAACAAGGCAAGGGGGTGGAGGAACGAATGGGTGGCCATGGTGACAGATAAGGTGGGCGGAGACACAAGTTCATAATAAAAGTCTTGAACAGAGCACAGAGAGACAGACACACAGTATACTTAGTCCGGGCTGGAGTACCCTCCATCTCATTCACTCGGATGAACCCACTTCTGGCAGAATTCTTCCAATGGGCTAAATTGGGACGTCCTAAGGTCTTTATTTCTATATATACAGCTAGATTATAGTTTTCTTTTTTCCCTTACGAATTTGTTTGGTGCAGCATTCTATATGTCTTTAGGTATGCTTACTGTGTTATAAAACTGGATCTCTATGGAGCAGCCTGAAGGAAGTGTATATTATTAAGCGTGACACTATAATTCAATGTAATACTCATTATCAAAACTGAATAGTAATGTTCAATTAAGAAATATGATTCACGAGATTACACATCCTCATAATAATAAGCGTGCTTGGCGTGCTGTCCAAGGGGGGCGCATTGGGAGATCGGCAGACCCCGAGCCATAGTAGTATAAACCCTAGTGAGGGCAGTAGGGGTGTCAAAATTAATCGTTTCTACGATGCATCAAACTGCAGACGAGAACGATTCGGTATCGGTTCAGTAATAGACCATAACCGGATATAACTTACCAACTTGCTTTGTTGCAGTAGAATGCAATGGCTAAGGGAGGTGGATCTCGAGTGCTTTAAAAGCTGACATCTGGGCTTTTATGAACAGAGCTACTGTCTCAGGTTGTCAAGGAATGGCAGATATATCATATAAAGATGTAGTGCTTGTGACAGATAATGCGTCGAACATGATCACTTCAGCTCAATTCAGAACATTCCCTCACGTTAAATGCTTCGCACATACAGTGAATCTGGCATCTCAGCACGCGCTTAAAGTGGCCGCGCTCTCCCGGCTTTTTTTCTCCCGGCCAAAATCCGCTGAATATCAACATTCCTCCATCGCAGCACCACAGCAAGCCCCTGTCTAAAAGTCAAACAACAATGTCTTGGCCTGAGAAATCACAAGCTGATAACTGATGTCAGAAGAGAGCAATCCGACAGAGCTCGGCGACCGGCTCGAATCCCGCTTGCCCCATGGAGAAAGGTGTGAATCAAAGGCGGAGAAGGGGCAGTGTGGCGCGGGGATGCGAAACAAGATATGGAAGGGGAGAAAATGGACTTGTTTATAGTGAAGATATTGAAACATGATTGGTTCAGCGTGATTGAACTGATTGGAGATATGCGGCACCATCCGTGGTTAATTATTCAGTCATGCTTCTCCCGAAATTTATCAACATCACTTAATCTATATTGAAGTGACAGTAGTTGATATTGTCTCAATATCACATGCTAAATTTGTATAATATTTAAACCCATACATATGGACTGCTTGACCAAAATTCATGACATACTTCTGATTTTAAATATAACTCTGCGGTTTCCATTTGGGTTTACAAAATAATCTAGTTTCAGAAACAGCACATAACACTTCTACAAGGACATTTTTTATTATTTTTTTAATTTTTTAATTTAAAATTTACCTTGTAGAGATTCAGTGGAACATTAAATTTCAAAGCTGTAATTCAGGCCTCATACAACAAGCCCATCACAGTTTCTTCTCTGACGGAGGTGTAGCAGATATGCACGATATGGATGATATGGATGATCTCACTATTATTCTGAAATGTAAGTGCACTTTCAAAGGCCAGGACAACAATTGACAATATCCTGGTGATTTGAATATCTAGTGGCATTTAAACACCTTTTAGATTGAATGGAAGTCAATGCAATGTTTAAGACTGACATTTCTCATTTGCTTAAACAGTTGCTCTGGGGGAGACTCCAGGTGGGCTGCAAAGACCTAAAGCACCTGCTCAAAGTGAAATACCTCTGTATTTCAATAAACTGGCTCAATCATTTCCTTCATTAAAGGATAGATGTGGGATCAGAGTTCAAACTCTGCCTTTTAAAAGTACCACAAGAATATAAATTGCAAACTGATTTGGACATGAGGCTGTAAAAATTAATAACCGGAATGTAAAATAGCCTTTGAGCAAAGCAATTAGACAGAAAAAAGCAGCAGTCAGTTTCTGAGGACACGATCTGATGGCTTTTAGTGCCAGGAGAATCCCCAAGTTCCTCTAAAGCACAGGTGTAAGTGATTATGTGTGTGTTATTATTGTGTCTGTGAGGATGGGCAGTCATACACAGGTGAGGTCATCCTTTCTTTTACCCTTACAGTCGATGTCTTTATCCTTCTGCCCTCTGGTGCCTCTTCAAGAGCTGAGGAGGCAGGTGCACATGACTAGAAGAAGCCATCCAAAGCAGGTGTTATAGGTGCTCCGAAGGCCAGCTGGGAATGCACTACTAAACTACTGTTTTATCCAATGTAGTCATACAGTGGATGACTAATATTATATAGGTTATATAATGCAATAACATGAGTCAGCATATGAGCAACTGTATTAAAAGTCTATTGCAAAGGCTGGCCTGCATAATCAGTTGTCCCTACCCACGCTTTTTTTTTTTTTTTCATTATGGTGTTTTTTTTTTTGTGCTCTTGGTCTTGTTGCATCTTCTTTCTCCCGCAGTCTCAACAACTGGCTTACATTCCTGAACTAAGAAAAACAAAATTGTGTGGCTCAGTGCAATTTGGGATGAAAAACTATTTTTACATTTACATTAAAATTATTAGGAATATATTTAATGCTGTTAACATAGCTGACATTTATTTACTTCGGTTTTCAATGAGTGAAACACAAGTGTTAACAAATAAAACCTAGTTTTGTTAATTAGTAGACAGCCATAAAAATGAGAAATTATCATTATGTGTGCTGCAAATAATAATAATAATAATAAAGGCGGTGAATTGCAGGATATATAAGGCATTTAAAAGATTACAAAATTGATTAGCATTTAGTTCCCAAATACTATATATTCTATGTTGTGTTTAGTGACGGTAACCGGTTTTAATATCTGTAAAACATAAAATACTTTAATAGACTTCTGGTTTGAACAACTGATTCACTTTAATCATACATTGCTAAGCACTCTCATAGTGTGATGCTGCCTCTCAGAGATTTTCTCTATTCAAAACCAGTAAGGCATGTAATGATCTCACAACATGAGACTTATTTCTTTGGCTTCCATATTAAATCCCCATAGAAGTGCAGCCAATCAAAAAGAATCACAAACAATGGCATGTAATGTCTGTGTGAAGCTGGAAAAATCTTTTTTTTTTTTCCTACATAATAAAGGTGGGCCTAATTCTATTGTCAAAGGAAGTGATTTGTCTAAGTAATAGCATAAAGGCTCAGCACTTAAAAAAAAGGTTGTTTCAGTAAAGATTTAGTCTGGAATTTTATGCACATTCACAAACATCTTAAAATATATAGTGTTTTTTTCATGCTGTACACTTCTACAAGTTCACATGCCTCCATCTAGACATAGATGGATTTGGATCTAAGGCTAGTGCTCTGCGTTGCACATACGTAATAAAATTCAGTTTCATTGGGATTTTGTACAGACTTCCAATACATAAGGCTCCCAAGGTCGACTTGTGATTTATGATCATGAAAGCTTTGTAGACATGACATATAGATAGGATACTTCACGAGCATAAGTTCAGCTTTGTAGTGGGGTCTCACCCCTGTGTTCCAGTTCAGAAAGTATCTTTGAAGCTTCACAACCATTTGGTTAGAAGGTGCATCTCACCTCATAGGAGTTTACGTGTTATGACCATATAAACAGTAGTAATTTGTTTTTAGTAATCTTTTTTATAGTGCATTCACAATTTTTGAAATGGAATGTTTTTAATGCCAAGCATGAATGTGTGTGGATTTGTTGTTGAATAATTGGATAATTAAAACATATTTTTATTTTTACATTTGCATGCTATTATAACATTTACTGCCATCCAAAATATAGTACAGTAAATAGCCAAAAAAATAAATAAATATATAAATTACAAGTTTAATAAAGATGAAAGTCGGAAACTTGTAATTTCTGAGATTAGGTGAACATGATGTTCTAACCTCCTGTTATTGGAAACTTTTTCACGTGAATACATCACTGATTGAGAAACATTTTTTTCCCTCATTATAAAGTTCAAAATGATGAAAAGTGCACTATTTGTAGTTGCTTAATTTTAACATTTTTGCTTTTTACGGGATTCCTATTTCTGGCACTAAATGAAGAGTTTAAAGATAAAGAGTAGACGGATATCAAGAGAAGACAGGTAATGTCCACTAATGTCGTTTTGTCTTTCTATTTAGAGTGGCTTATGAGCTAGCGCACATTCATCACTTTTGGCAATAACTCTGAGGATCCCATGTTCTTCTTCACCGGTAAAGGCAGGCGCACCTGCTTAATTCCCGATGGGAAATGGAGGATTTGAATATTATACAGTAGCAAGTGGAGATGTGTTTCTCACCTGCGCAAAAGAGTCAAGTTGATTGATGACTAGCGACAGGCTAGCAACAGGGGTCAGTTATGAACACATATAAATGCACAATTACGTCTCTTAGCCTGAGTTTAGATCCATACCATTTTCTTTCATCTGTGAGATGTCTATTCCCGCAGGGACCAAGAGTGACTCAGTCTTCGTTAATTGCTGAAACTTTGATCTTTTCACCACCAGTTTTACATGCAAATATGACATCAGAAGAGACATGCCGGGAAAGAAAAGAAAAGAAAAGAATAAAAGAAGTACAATGAGCAGATGCACAGTACCACCTAATGGAAATATGAATACATCATTAATGAGATACTATCACCTTGATAGCTGAATTAACTTATTGGGTAGCATGCTTGACTGTGTAGATAAGCTGCTATTCGGTCAAATATGTACAAGCTCTTATCCCTTGGAAAAACCCTCATATCTCTATGGCATGACCTTTTTATGTGTTAGTTTAATTGGAATTTTCTGGTTATTTTCTTCAAGCCTAAAGCAAAGTATATATATATATATATATATATAAATAATATTTATACTTTTATTTTTCTTTGAAGTTGTCCTTATCATAGCAAACTCATCCATGTTCATTCACTTAAAAACACTATTTTTTTTTTCTTCTTACAAACATAGTTTAAAGGCAATTTGTCAAAAATTATATTTTCTAAAGTTTCTCTTTTTTTTTTTTTCTCGCTCTCAGGAACATGATGCAAATGTTGTAGCCTTGCTGGTTGGTGGTCTCATTGGACTCTCAGAGTCGGGCAGCTACGTGCTGTGGTTGTCATGAGTGCAGTGAAGAGAAAATAAGACAATGTTTACCTTATTCTGCACCCCCCTATTGTCTACCTCAACTCACAGTGGGTTGGATCAGTGGGGATATGGATCTTTCGGATGAGAGATGCCAAACTAATCTTGAATGTGAAGACAAAAAGGGAGGGTGAGAGACAAAGGTCACAAAAGGGGCACCGGTCACCAGTCCAGACAACACTATTGCCTTAGAAAATTAAATTGAGAGTGAAAAACTTGTTTGTTGGACTGTTCTCCAGCTAGTGTGCGTGCTAAAAAACATCCTCAACCTCTCATCCCTATTAAACCTTTGAATGAGTCATTAGATTTAACCACTACCTGAAGCATTTTGCTAAGAGACGATTAAAAGCTTCAATGACTGCCTGATTATTAGACATCAAACAGAGGAGCGGGAATGCACTGGACAGAGCTGGAAGGGTTCTTATTGGAATCGTGTAGAGCTTGGCATCTTGAGAGAGCTTTTGAGGAGACATGTAAGCCCTCCTTGTAGCACAAAAGCTTTGGTCTATGCATTTGAAAGCAATAAAAATGGAAGTGTTTGCATCTTGGCCTTTTATATTGTTACAGTGGCAAATGCCAGAGTCTCTCAGCAAGCCGTTGAGCTTCTGGAGCAGAGGTCGGAGCTTTGATCCCTAGTGGATGAGTGTTTGCCAGAACAAAACATTTCTATTGAGATCTGTTGTGGACGTTATCGACTCAGGGTTCGCCAGGTTTCTCAATGGTGAAAGGAGATGCAAATGGTCAGACCTTCCTTAGGAAGGTGATATGTTGGGTGTGACCCCTTATAATGGCCCTTTCAGCAATAGACTAGGCTCACAGACAATAGAATGTAATGAGTCCTGAGAGTATGTGTAGATCTAATAGATGCTGTTTAAAGGAATAGTTCATCCAAAATTGAAAATTCATTTATTTTCTGGTAATTCTGAAAGTTTTGATCACATCATACAGTGCAAGACTTAAAGCAGCAAAGTCAACTGAAGGTTTAGATTCAGTAACTGTTCTTCTTCTCTGGAGTTTTGCTTATATTTTGTGTTGTATGCATTTGTTGACTCAAATGTTCCATATAAAAAGCTGCCGTTGGTTAATAAAGATTTGATGGGAAAAGTTATAGCTTGATGCGACTCATGTTCCTTCTTTTATATTGCTTTGGTAATGGTTGCTGTGTTTACTAGAAATAAATAGTTCTTGACTCCCATGGCATGCTCATTCAGACAAAAGTATGAGTTTTCTCAGACAGGCTTTTGGATCATTAATAAAAAATAAGCTTTATTATCTCCTTTGGATATTTTTCTTTGGGATTTTTGAATCTAAAGGTGCAATATTTATACTTTATAATATATATATATATATATATTATAAAGTATAAATATTGCACCTTTAGA
>JAUYWG010000040.1:21195727-21214142 GCA_034779775.1 Enteromius afrohamiltoni
CTCTCCCGACTCGCTCCCCAGACAGCTCGCCAAATTTGCTTATTAATCATTATGAGGAAAGCGTGAACTCTTGAAAATATTTCATAATATGACCCCTTAAAAAATTGTTGTTCATTGGTAATTTGAAACATCTTATACATTAACCAATGTATTATGAATTCACATTTACTGTAAAGCTTAAATATTGTTTGATTGATAAACAATGATTGCAATTGCCTTATGTAAAATGATTTATTTATTTATTTTTTAACAATACAGTTAGTTTTAGTTAATAATTAAATTTCAAACATTAGTAAACAGGAGTTGCAGTGGAACTGGGTTTTAGTCAAACCTTTTGTCCATTTGACAACAGGAAACTTTGTGTTTGAAGATCTAGCAAAAGGACAGTCACTGTTTTTGTGGCTTCCGTGCTCTGACTTTGATGATCCAAAACAGTCTTGAAGTCTTTACTCACACTTTGTGGATACCTTGCAACAAAGTCGTGGCTGGAGACCCTCCTGACATGAAATCACACAACTATGACTGACATCTCTGACATCTGTATTAAAGTCAACCAATCTTCCATCATGTCCTGTCCTTTGAGACTGTAAGCATGATTCTAGTCATTTCAACTTTTTGCTCATGCAGTGCAGTTCTAGGGAAGCCTCACCACTTTCCTGTGGAATGCCACTCGCAATACTTACAATGCATTTATCCCTGGGGTCCCACTCAAACTTGGTTTGCAGGGGCCCTTATCAATCTGCAGGACTGTCGGTACTGAGGGAGTGTGTGTGTGTGTGTGTGGTGGTCTTTGGCATGATAGATAGTGGCTGACAGCAGACATAGGAGAGATACAAAATCTTGAGGCACAACATAATTATCCTCTTGAGGTGTTAGCAGTGAAAAAGCCATCTCTCAAGCCCATGTTATATACAGTACATCAGTATGTACAAGTGTCTGCCTATTGTCACTTTACATTGACAGCTCTAAGTTTTTTTGAATTTTTGATTTTTTTTTATATTTGGCATTCCTTAACTCACAAATCATAATACACCAACGTATAATGAATTTGTAGCACTTTTAGTAAGGTCCTGTACATTAGCATTAATAAAACATCAAATAATAAGGAACAATTATATAACATGTAAATGTTTATTTCAGAATACAGTAAGTTTCAAATTAGATTTAACTTAACATAAATGATTTATTTTTTTACTTTAAAATAAATTAATATAAATCTAGTTTAATTAATGCTGTAAATAATAAATATGTGAATAATTAATTAGCTTCATTGATACATTATGCCTAAAAGATTAAATAATCTTAATGAATTGAACTTTAATTTGAATTTATAAACCTAACAGCTCAGTTAAAGCACTGTACATTGTTAATATTACATGCTTTGACATGATTAATGAAAAACTAAAGTAAAATAAAAAAGGGTTGCTACAGTGGTTCAAAGCTGGCTGATCAAAAAGACCCAAAAATTAAAATTCTGTCATCATTTTTTTTTTTATTCTACCCCAAGCATTAATTAATTTATTTCTTCTGATAAAAACTTATCAGAAGTATTTTTTTTTCTTTCCCTGAAAATAGGAACTTGTTAGAATAAAGTGTTATGTTCTACAGAATAAAGAAATTCATACAGGTTTGGAACAACTTGAGAGTCCACTGACAGGATGAGCTTTATTGTTTAACCCTGGTGCAAATGCATAGCCAGACGGCCATTATCAGGAATACGTGGGGAATCAGAGAGCCTTAACAGAAATGAGTTTCAGCAGTAAGTTAATGTAGGTCATGCAAACATGTGGAGGTCAAAGCAAACATGTTAATGTATTATCTTGCAGTGCCTAAGTTTTGGAATAAAGCATGCAAGTGTATTCATAAAATCTTCTCTAAAGAGTTTTTATCATTATGCATATTATCTTAAGCATATGCAAATCATAAATAGCACAGAGCCACTGCATGGATTGATAACGTCTGGTGGTGTTTTTATGGCATGTTTTGTGAAGATATAACTCCTGTACATATGTAAGAAAATATGAATGAACCCCCCACAGGTCTCATTGAATGGTTGGGTGGCGGTCAATCTCATTACTGTATGTGTGGTGAAATTTTCTTGATGCTTATTTCATCAAGTTTTTAAAATCAAACTCTTTGAAAGCTTATCTAAAGGTGACACTGATGGGTTCTCAGGTCTTATGACTGTAATCTATTTTCACAAAAAGATATAATTAATTTCATTTCATGCTGCCTCAGAAGGATCACAATCTTCGGAGAGGTGAAGCAGACAAGCTTAATATAAATTGACCAGTTGATGGGCTTACTGATCAGATTTTGAAATGAACTTAGTTAACCACACACATTTATGATTTAGGTTTTAAATCTTTCTCTCTCTCTCCCCCAAAATCTATCTACACTCTCTCTCTCTCACTCTCTCTCTCTTTCTCTGTCTGTGGCACATCAAAGTGCTATTTTAGCTTAACTGACTTGTGTTCACATTAGCACTGATATGTTGCACTGAGATACGTTTAATAATGTTGTATTAAGAAAACGTACTATAACTTAACTATATCGTATAAAAAGTAAAGTTAATAATTCAATTAACTCACACATTTGTAGCAAATTAGCTTAAACAAAGAATCAAATCAGAATCATTTAAGATTCTATAGGGAATTTGAACAGAATCGCTCTTTATGGCTGGTCACGGAGTAGTATAACATCAGCTTTGCGCTGGATATTAAAATCCAGATTACAGTGTAAACACTATTAATAAGCACAATAAAAAGATTGACAATTTAAGACATTAACTTGTAAGCACAAAACAAAAGATACTTCTCTTATAAATATGGCTTAATTGGATAAACCTAAGACAAAAATGAAATGAAAATGTGAAATCCCAATTTTACATCAATACTGTGGGTGCTAATGCATATACTTGAACAACCATTGATCAAAATATTGAGTTCGTCAATGAGGTTAAAATTAATATCAGTTTCACCAGTTCAGCCTGAATCTGGAGGTTTTACTTGCATTGTCTTTCCGTTATGGTATTCCTTCTTTCCGTGGTCCTCGCTGCAGAAAGGGGTTTCCTGAGGTTGCTGACTGGCTGGAAGTAAGTGATGATTCGACAGTGGCTGAAGGAGAAGCGAGTTGTGGTCTGTTTGAAGTTTGATGCGGTGCAGTCGGAGACTTGGAGACACGGTGGGTAAAACTCTCACAGACAGAAAAGAAAGTAATGAAATAAAGTAATGAGACTAGATGACTTTTCTTCTTATTGTGGCTAGGCAGCTCTTAAAGTATGCTTTTTAAACTGCTTTTTTTAAACTGCTTTTTAATGCCTGTGAATCAGTGGTGGACAGTAACGAAGTAGTTGTACTTTGTTACTGTACTTATGAACATTTTTCAAGTATCTGTACTTTACCGGAGTAGTTTTATTTTTAGCAACTTTTACTTTTACTTCACTACATTCCTAAGCAATGGATCGTACTTCTTACTTCACTACATTTCGTAAAATATATTGTTACTCATATATCACGTGCTCCGAGTGAGACGCATACGAGTAATTCATTAACAAACTGATTCTTTTTAATCAATCGGTTCGCAAATCGCACTAAACGATTAATTCTCGAATTGGAATGATCCAATTGCAGCTGTTTGCAATTCGACAGCTTACCGTTTCAAACGATCCGTTCAGAGCGAGTCTCCAGTGAACTGAACAACTGTCATGTACGTGACTGATAAAGAAAGTTCCTAACTTTAACTGAAAATCATATTTAGGTAAAATTGTCAGTTTGTTACACAGCAGTAAAGGGTGATCTACTTAAGTCCACTGAAATGAATGCAGACAGTAAAACATCTCTTTAGTGTCTCTAAATAAAAAAACTTTCATATATTCCCTGCTGCTGTAATGTTAGCAGTTTTGTTAAAATGCTATGCATTTAGCCAGGAAGGATAAAAGCCTGTGCGAAGCAGTGCACGCCAGCCTTATTTATTCAGCAAACGCTCTCTGTGTGGCTGACAGTAGAATCTGAATAGAAAACTTGATCGCTAGTTTAAAAATTAAAAATATAACAATGTCTAAGAACTTTGTTAAGTGTGTGACTCCATGTGGCCAGTATCTCTCTCCAAAAGATACACACTCCTTATGTGTTGTTGGCCTGGGTGAAGAGCATGTGGTAGCCTCTCTCGAGGGTGGGGACTGCTCGCATTGCCTTCAACTCTCGCTGGTCACGCTCAGATCACGGAGGTCTCTCTTCAAGGAGCCCAGCAGTCCATGCCTCAAAGAAGGTCTACCCCGCCATCTGCCAGCGAGCTGGTGACGAGAGTAAAAAAATTCTCTTAATTTAGAAACCAGCCCCGAAATATCTCGAAATATACCCCCAAATATCTCTCTCTGGGTGTTGAATATTATGAAAAGAGGATGTTGCATTTAAATTTATATTGCATATAAATCAGCTGGAGATGCTGGCTGTGTTTCGGGCGTTAAAATTCTTCCTCCCAAACCTCAGAAACCAGCATGTGTTGGTCCGCTCGGACAGCAGAGCAACGGTGGCTTATCTCAACCATCAAGGGGGTCTGCGCTTGGACTCTTTGAACAAGTTGGCATGCCAGATCCTGGTTTGGTCTCAGAACAGACTCCTCTCAGTAATAGTAGTCTATGTTCTGGGACACCTGAATGCAGGGACAGACTTTCTGTCGAGACAGGGGCTGAGGCCCGGGGAGTGGAGGCTTCACCCCGATGTCGTACAGAGAATCTGGACAGTCTACAAAGCTGAGGTGGACCTGTTTGCGACTCGGGAGAGTGCTCAATGTCCCCTCTGGTTCTCTCTAGTTCATCCAGCTCCGTTGGGTCTGGATGCTATGGCGCAGACGTGGCCGAGGCTTCGTCTGTACGCATTTTCCTCGATAAGTCTGGTCCCAGGAGTTCTGGCAAGAGTTCGCCAGGATATGGTCAGTCTACTGTTAGTGGCTCCATTTTGGCCCAGTTTGTGTGGTTTTTCGACCTCATCTCCCTCCTAGACAGCTCTCCTTGAAAATACCAATCAGGAGGGACCCCTTTTTTTGCACTCCTGCCCAGAGAAACTGAGTCTGTGGCCTCTGCGGGAGCGGACCTCATAGCCATTGGTCTGTCATCCGTCTGTGGTGCAGATTATTCTACACTCCAGAGCTTCTTCCACGAGGAAACTTTTCACTTCATGGTGCAAAAATTGTCAACAGGACCCAGTCAACTGCCCGATTAGTACAGTTCTGGAGGTCCTGCAGGCAAGACTATCCACAGGGTTAGCCAACTCAACACTCAAGGTGTATATGGCGACAATTTCAGGCCTTCCACTCCCTTGTAGTTGGCCGCTCAGTGTGTAAATACCCATTAGTGGTGAGTTTCCTCTGTGGTGCATTGAGGCTGAGGCCTCCTATTCGTTCCCGAGTTCCGACTTGGGATCTCGCGGTGGTACTCTCTCCCGAGCCCCCTTTGAACCTTTAGAGCACGTCTCCGATCGTCTCGTCACCCTTAAGACTACAGTCTTGTTAGCCTTGGCTTCTCTAAAGAGGGTGGGGGATCTTCAGGCCCTGTCAGTGGCCCCGTCATGTGTGGACTTTGTGCCCGGTCTGGCTAAAGTCCTCCTTTACCCGCGAGTGGGTTATCTCCCTAAGGTTCCTTCAGTCACACCACAGCCAGTGTTACTATAGGCATTTTGCCCACCTCCTTGCAGGAAGGTGGATCAGGAAGTGCTGCAGTATTCTTGTCCAGTGCAAGCTTCTACATACGCAGGTCTGCTGTTTGGAGGAGGTCGGACCAATTACTAGTTTGTTTTGGTCCTCCTCGTAGGGGTCTGCCTGCATCCAAACAGACCCTAACCACTGCTTCGCACATGCTTTTATCGTTCCTAGTCTTTGACGTCACCTGTCGCAACTTCGTTGGACAGTTTTTACAGCAGTTTCAGAGCTGGGTCACGCTGGAGGCATTCCCATAGCGTTTCGACGCAATGTCTTGTTCCTTCAAGGAAACTGGGGTTATATTCATAACCCTGAGACGTTCCTTTTCAGAAATAATATATATTATACTATATAATAATATATAATAAATATTTATAACCCTGAGACGTTTATTCATAACCATATACTAAAAATAAGTAGGTCTAAACATTGTTATCTAATAATACTAAATATTGTTACTGATGTTAAGTTATAGTAATTTTTAGATAATGTCCAAATATTTTTTAAATATAACATCTGAGGGGGAAAAAAAAATTATTTGATATTCAGGTAACTAACAGTTGTGTGTACAAGTGTAAAGTGATGCCTAACTTATTCTCATGTCATATATAATGTATTGTGACGTTCTGCAAAACAATAACCTATGCTTCAAAACATTTTCTTACTGGTGAAAATTAGACTTTTAAATCTGTTTTCTCTTGGGAACATTGCAGTGCAAGCTTCACATTAAACATTACTGCATCATGCTCGTCAAACATCTCAGGTATTTTGAGCAGTAATATTATGGGGAAAAAATGTGCTATATAAAATTAAGTAGACCGTAAAAAATTGCAGTACTTTTTTACTTAAGTACATAAAAAAACAAGTACTTTTGTACTTTCACTCGAAAACTTCCTGATTAATGTCATTAACATATAAAATATACCAAAAAATTACATAAAAATTCACTGGAAAAACAGCTTATATTGGTTATATTGGTTGAAGATCTTAATTTACTTCCTGAAATTAATTTATCAAAAATAATTCATACAAATTTGGTTTTATAAATAAATGACAAACTATTTTAAAATAATTTGAATAATTTGAATTGTACAAATGTACCACGTCAACTTATTATTATAAAGTGTTGACAAAAAATATGTTTAGGGAAGTCTGCAAAAGGCTTAACTCTTAAGCATTAGCATTCTGGCTAATCCCAAAGGTGTAATCAATGTGGAAAAACCCTCCATCAGCAGTATGACAGAATAGACTAGCGCGATAGCATATCAAAGTGTCTCGCGCCAATAGTAGGCCAAGGAGCTGGAGCTTTAATAAGGAAAAGTGGGATGGGTCAATAGCAACTATTGACAAGTCTGTATAGCACTCCTAAAACCTTCACTCTCCCTCTCTCTCTCTCTCTCACAACTTTCTTTTATACAGAGCTTAGCAAAGAGTGGTGTGCCGTAATCAGGCTTAGATCTGCAAATGCTAATGCGATGTCCTCAGGGGCACACTCTTTTATGCTGGGAATATTTGCATGCATTCTGCACCCCCCACCCCCCTCTCTTTAGCATGCACACACACATACACACTCTGTGCGAGCATTTGACATTGCTGTTAAGATCAGGATTCCACAATGGGGATCAATTAGAGGAAGTTCGCCCGCCTGTATGCTGTGCGCAGCACAATATGAGATCCTTGTTGACAAAGTGTACAGGATTTCAATGACACAGTTCGTTTGGGTCCCAATACAGTGCTTTGTGTCTGTGTGTGTGTACATTTTGTGGAATGTGTCTCTGTTTGTCTGCTTGTACTGCTAAGATTTGTTTCAGGAAAGACAGTCCATACCCTCATCGCTGTGACCCAAATAGTGATGTCTGCAAGGCAGCATTTTTGTTCAAGACCTGATCTCATCAGTTCCCTTAAAGCTTATCCATTACTCTGCTATGAAACTTCCCTTTACTACACTGAATCTTTTTTTTTTTTCGTAAGTTTTAAGGTATTTTCATCAAAACTCTCTCTCAGTTCTGAGACAAAGGTAATCTTTTGTCCTTCTGTACAATCTGTTTGTAAACTTGGCAGCCAAAAATGTTTGCCATATTTTTTAATGACTCTTTTTTTGTTGAAACAAAGACACGTTGTGCATTTCTGCTCCCTGTTGATAATATGGAACAGTCCAAACACATTTTCTCCTTAGAGATCTGCTTCACAGAATTTAAGTCTCAAAGTGTTTAACTTTGTAATTATGACCAGAACCTTTTTTTCCTTGTGGTACATCACTATGTTTGTGAGGCTTTCCTGATTGTAGAATGACAATATGACATTCACCACTGATTTCATTTCGTTTTCTAGCTGGCACTACGAAATTGTGTTGGCATGGATTTTGATTCATGACGGGTCAAGATAGCTTGGCTATTATTGTTTTTTATTACTGTTTGGTCTTCACCAAATGTATCCATATATCACATCTGTGTCAGCAAGTCAATATTCAGTGGATTTTTTTTTTTTTTTTCTTTTTTTTTTGGTTCTTTCTTTCATTATTTGTAACATAGTCTGCTGTTAGACTGCCAGATAGTGTTTATAGACTGCAGTAGATTTATTGATCTATGCAAAGGAGTTACAATTTCTAATTTACATATTATTTAGAATAGCTTAGCTTTGTATATTTAATAGAAGAACAATGTAACATTTAACTTTTTAAGCACCCAGATATTAAATATGTGCAATTTGTTTGGTGATTTTGTTTGTTTAATTTTCATTTTCAGTTTTGCCAGTATGGTCTGTAGATGATCTTAGAAAGTCAGATGAAGGATGAGTTCCGAAAAGTAGATATAATGAACAATTAAAAATAGTAATAACACTAAACTTTACAATTCTTGAATTTTCATTTGTTATACGTCAAGGAATCAGAGGTTACGGTTTTACAGTTCAAAAGTTATTACTTAGCGTAAACCTTTTTAAAAGGTTGGACAAAAGATCTCACCTATACGCCTCTAAAGAGCAATCTAAAAGAGCGGCTCATGGGTGGCACGTCTTTTTCAAGATGCGTCTTTATAAAGATGACATACCATCCGTGCATTTCTACGCTGCCTAGATGGAAGATGGTGCGTTTGTTGATGCATACTTTCATGTTTCGATTCTTCCGCACCCCAGGCTATTCCAGGGGTTCACGTTCAAAGGTCGAGTATATCAGTACAGGGTCCTACCCTTCGGGCTCTCCTTGTCGCCCCATGTGTTTACAAAAGTAGCAGTGGCTGCCCTGACTCCACTCAATGAGCAAGGGGTTCGCATTCTCAACTACCTAGACGACTGGGTCATTCTAACACAGAATTCAGTGCAAACACAGGGACTTGGTGTAACGACACCTTAGCCTGTTGGGTCTTCTGGTCAACTGGGAAAAGAGCAAACTCTGTCCAACACATAGGATCTCTCTTTTTTTTTTTAAGTTTTACAAAGTGTATTGCACGGAATACCATGGAAAGTGCTCGTAATTTGCTTTTGTAAGTGAATCAGGCACACCTCTACGTTGGGAACTTCAACGTTGTATAATGCATAACATGTGTTTTGAACGATCACTAGAAAATATCATGATCAATTATTAATCAAACTTACAGGTAGAAGTTCAGAGGAGCAAGCCAAGCCGGTCCACGTAAACTGGCACTGACCCACACAAATTTGCAGATAGTTTATGTTCAAATACAGCTACATGACACCCTGCATGAACGATCATATTTGAAAAGGCATAACTTTAAATGAATAAAACTAGTGGCATTTGTTAGCGTTAAGATTATTTTTTTCATTTATTCAATCCAAATACACTTTATTGTTGGAATTCTTTCCAAAATTTGTCTTGGATCTCAAAACGTAACCTGCATCTGCATGCAAGCCTTCTGTTCCATGGCAAAATATATATTTCTTTTAAAATATTTCTTATACAAAATGTGAGAAGGGTCAGACATAATTTTAGCTCTGATATTTTTTCATATACACGTATTGAAAACGTTGCTCAAGTTTATTGTATAAACTATAATATAGACAGTCACATAACAAAGTATGCTGGCAATGACATAAATCAAATCACATGGCGCACAGTGTTTGGAGAAGAATGCCGGAAAATATGACAGGAATAAGATGCTTGTCTATAGACTACTGCAGTGCATGCCACGGTTAAGCTGTCAGTGTGAAAGCAAACGCTGCCAGTGTGAAAACACAATCTGCGCACACTGCTCCTGCTCTGCATATGCGCTGCGTGCAGTGTGAAACCGGCATAAAGGCTGCCATAGATGGAAGAAGAAGAAGAAAAACGCCAACAAAAACAGTAGGTGCCTAAGCACTTTCAATGCTTGGCCCCTAATAATAATTAATAAAGACAATAATAAAAAATGTTTCAACTGTGATAAGATGTTTCTTGAACACCAAAATCAGACTTGATTAATATTGAGTGCTGAAACGTCAGCTTTACCATCACAGTAAATACATTTTCCCCACTATTCATATAGAATACCATTATTTTGAATTGGTGTAATATTTCACAATATTACTTTTTTTTTTTTTTTTTACAAATAAATGTAGTCTTGGTTAAGAGCAAAGATAAATAAATAAATCGGTAATAATCTTACCTACCATAAACGTTTGAACGATAGTGTGTTTAACTTCCAGAATTCCTAAACACACATGTTCTCTGTAAAGGAACACTTTTTTTTCTTTGTACAAAGTGTTCATGTAGCTTGATTGGTAAAGGCTATACACTAGCAATGCCAAGGTCATGGATTCAATTTTGAAGGGGAACACACAAACTGATTAAATGTTTAACTTGAATTCACCAGAAATTGCTTTGGATAAAAATGCCTGCCAAATGCATGAAATATTACTTTCTTTATTTGTATGTTTGAGAGAAAGAAACGAGAGTGACAAATAGACAGAGAAGGAATCGGAAGGACTAACGAACAGGCCTCAGCACGCTTTCATTTGTCTCCCCTGCTCCTCGCCGGCTCAGTCTGATTAGCTCAAGGTATGGACAAGGAGATGGAACAAAAGAGAAGGAATGAAAGAGCGAGTGAGGGCAGCTCTGTGAGAGAGGGGTACTGCCCCTGTGCGTGTTAGCCAATTAGAACTGAAGGCGAGCGATAATAAGGGTTTGATTAAGTAACACAAGGTCTAGAAAATATGCAGAAAGACTGAGAAATAAGAGGAAAATTTGTGTCCAATAAAGGCAGTCTAAAACTGAATAGGCTATTTTTGACCTTCGACCTCCCATTATGTTTAGAATCCTGTAAGAAAATAATGTTTGTTAGAGAACAGTTGTCTATTATTCTCAGTAATGTTGGGTGAAAGTATTTAGTATACTAGTATTTACTACACAAATAAGCTGGTGAATGCGCAAAGACTACATACAGTACACTAAATCATCGACCGACATGGAACACAAGTAGTACACTGGATCAGGATCTGAAGCTTTGGAGACTTCTCGGGCCTGGATCTGGGGCTAAGACCCGGCAACAGTATTCCTGGCCGTGATTTGGGCACTGGACCGGACAACGGTTCCCCTGATTGTGATTCGGGTCTGAGACCCAATAACTGCGGACTGGAATCCGCTGGGATTTGGATCGGCTCTACTGGTCATAACTTGGACACCGGACCTGACAATGATTCCCCTGGCCTTGATTCGGGGCTGAGACCTGACTGCAGACTGGAATCCACAGGGATTTAGATCGGTGCTCCTGGCTGTAACTTGGACACTGGACCTAAGAACGGTTCCCCTGATCGTGATTCTAGGCTGAGGCAATATCTGGGAGTTCAACGGGGCAGCGCCAGCTGGCAACTTGTCTAAAAGCCGCGGTGATAATAGTGTCTCCAAGACCCGGCTGTTCGGCAGGCTAGTAGAATTCGGACACAATGTTCTCAAACGGCAGGTCTCGGAGAATGAGCACGACGAGTTCCTCTGTGAATTCCACAAGGGCAGGGTTACAAACAAGGCAAGATACGTGAAACAGAATGAAAACAAAAACAGCACAACGTGACAGTGGGTTTTGTCTATTTCATTTATTTCATGCTGAAAAAGCTATCATCAAACTACACTGAACCTCAAAGGACTTCACAACAAACTACTACAATAACAGTTTGGTTTAGCTGAAGCAGTAATGACTGCAAGATATTATTAAAATGATCTTCTCAAAGAACAACTACTTTTAGTTTAACAACAATAATAAAATTACATTATTTGAACCCCATTTTAATGAGTATGTATTAAATCATAAAACACTATAATTGCATTAAATCCTAAAACATCAAACAAATCAATTGCCAAACACATAATTTGAACACATTTTATGGGGTCCTAAATGAAAAGGTACCTTAATTTAACAAACAAATTATGTTTACATTCATCTCAATATCTTATAAATTATGCTGAATGTCCTTCTCCATTAATTATATAAAATACGCATTATAATATTGAATGATATGAGATATATATTTTGTTATATTTGTATCATTTTGGCCATTTCCCAGGCTAATTCTCAGAATAAAGGAGCACAAAACAGTCTCTCTGGGTTTGAGATGCATCTTTAGCGAGACGGGTATACAGCATTGCTCTTGAGGGTCTGCCACCTTTCCAAGTGCTCCACCATCACACACATGCATTCAAAACCCAGAATTAATGGTCTTCCGATTGGTTGCTTTTCATTTAATACTGAGGTTCCAAACATATTTGACGTATCCGGTGCAGGGTGGCTAATTATTAATTCATGAGCCCGCACAGAATGCAATTGAATATTAATGTGGACCTTTTTGTGGCAAGCATAAAGATACATGAGGGGAATATGTGGGTTTTTGTGTTTTTAAAAGCATGCAGAAAGGTGAGAGCAGTCGAGTGGAAGACAAGGTTTTGATTAAGAGAGCAAGAGGAAAAGGGATAGGAAGGAAACACTTCAACTGAACAGTGCACTAAAGTCTCATTGCTATTCATTTCCTCAGACAATGTTGTATGAAAAGTTTATACGATTTATATTACCATATTAAATCTCCACTTTCTTTCTTTCTGTCTTTCTTCTGGAAAAAGTCACAACTTCATACAGTAGTTCTTTTGTTGTTTTATTTTCTTTGTTACTTTTTGAGACTTGCTCATTGGAAAGGCCAATCGAAAGAGTCAAAATGAGAGACTGGACCCATTAACTTTACCCAATAGTTTATAATAGCGTCTTGCCCAGTAGTGACTTTCATTCCCTTCTTTTTCTATTTTCTTTCAATTTATTTCTTTCCACAATCTACCAACCATCCAGTGTTCTTCTATGCCTCTGTGCTCTGTCCTTTTCTCCATAGGTTTTATTATTTTTATTTATTTTTGAGGTGTTCATTTATCAGCGTCAGAACAGGAGCCTTATACTCAGACAGACTAGCATTTACTGATTATTCTTCCCAAAAACAAACCAAAAAAACTGAGAGGACCCAAACACAAAGCTAACAAAATTGAATACAAATTTTGGCTATAAAGTACAATATTTATATATTATTATTATTATTATTAATAATTTAAACTTTTTGAAATGAAAAGCCTTGATGAGGGCAGAAATAGGTATGGCACACTGAGAGATAGATATATTTGTAGCATAAAATAAGTTGCCATAAAGTGGACAATGTTTAATGTGCTGTGAGCTTACATTGTTGTGATTTGATGATTTGATAGGAGGACAACACCAAGAAAACACTTATTGGTTTTGCTCCAAGACATGACCAATCATTAGCGCTGAGAAGCCAGACTTGTCTCTCTCCCACTCACAAACGCTGAGAATAGGTGATTTTAGGGGACCTTTTACCCTTGATCTCTCATTATGAACTGACCCTAATCAAGGAGTAGAATTTTCTCTGAACAATAACAGAGCACATACACATTGAGAGGAGGAATAATGAGAAGATTCCAATTCGCCCAATTCTTGTTCTCTCTTTTTCCTTCAGTAAGACATGATTATAGTGAGTGATCCGTCATGCAGGAAATAAGTACATCTACATAATTATAGAGTGAGGAAATATCTGCAAAAATAATATGGGCCCAAATAATACAGTGTGAACTGAAAAGTTTTCATCTCAGAAGCATTAGGTCAGCAAAACTAGTTCAGACTGTTTAAAACTTTTGATACATGCTTAGAAGTAAAATGTACATTATGAGTTATGCACATTCATACACATAGCAATGCATTGAAACCTTCAAAAATCCAGATTTTTTTTTTATTTATTCATAAAAAATAAAATACAATTAACTATAGGATACTTTAATCAGTTCATGTGTCATGTAAAAAATAAATAAATCTATTTCTACTCAGATAATTTAGATACTTATAATTCTATAATTTAAATACTACTCCTTTATTCTGAAAATATTATGACTTTAATCTTATTGCTAGAACTTTACTCATAATTTAACTACATAATTGTCCACAAAATATTAACCAGTACTCATATACTGTTCAAAAAATAAATAAATAAAGGCAACACTAATAAAATAACACATCCTAGATCTGAATAAAGGAACTATTCTTATTAAATACTTTGTTCTTTGCTGAATGTGCTGACGACAAAATCACACACAAATTATAAATAGAAATCAAATGTATTAACCCATACCCATGGAGGTCTGGATTTGGAGTCACACTCGTAATTGAAGTAGACAAATACACTACAGGCTGATCCAACTTTGATGTAATGTCCTTAAAACAGTATTGTCTTGCATTAGGAAGAACCCATGGTCAACCGCACCTGCATATGGTCTCACAAGGGGTCTGAGGATCTCATCTCGGAACCTAATGGCAGTCAGGCTACCTCTGGCGAGCACATGGAGGGCTGTGAGGCCCTCCAAGGAAATGCTAGCCCACACCATTACTGACCCACTGCCAAACCAGTCATGCTGGAGGATGTTGCAAAACGTTCTCCACTGAATCTCCAGACTCTGTCACGTCTGTCAACATGTGCTCAGTGTGAACCTGCTTTCATCTGTGAAGAGCACAGGGAGCCAGTGGCGAATTTGCCAATCTTGGTGTTCTCTGGCAAATGCCAAATGTTGCGTCCTAAGTGGACAGTTTGGCACAAAAGTGTGATTGACTTGGAGTTACATTGTGTTGTTTAAGTGTTCCCTTTATTTTTTGGAGCTGTGTATACTAACTTGGTCCTAAGACGTCATCGTTATTATTTATAATCACATACAATGTTATATACTTCGTAAATACAATTCTAAATTGATTTGTATTCATAAATATATCATAAAAAATGTCGCGTTCTTTAAACGTTATAAATAAGTTTTTTTCACAATGTTGCATAAACGTTTTTATAATGTTCGAATGTCTCCTTCCAATGTTTTAAAAACGTACTTACCACGTCCAAACTGGTACTTTACATGCTGCCTTCAAAACGTTTTCTTTATAGTGTTAAATCTGAATATTAATCTTATTACCAGTGGTTTTTTTTACATTTCACCTTAGTTGTAGCGTTGCTTAACTCTGGTTGTCCATTTTATAAGCCTACGTTTATTTAAGCCTAATAATTTATACTACACACAAATTCAGTTACTTCACTCATTGTATTTATTCACAAAACATAAAAGTACAGTAACATGACATGGGTAGTTAACAGAAAAAAAAAGACAAATGCATGTATATATATATATATATTGACAAAATAAAATGGTATCAAGTAGAACATGATAATTATGCAATGACTGGAAAAAGTGTAAAGAAATTAATTCAAACAAGTTACAGATAATTGTATTGCATTTACAATAGTAATCATAATGCATTTATGTTTTAATTTGTTTGCATTAAAATGAATGCTAATATTTCAAGGGATTACCTTTTAACACAAATTAAGAACATGTTTACATAAAATATAGTTTATGATGTATATTATTGTTTAATGAATTCTATTTTATAATATTGGCATACCTGATTTAGAAAAAAATATATATTGTGTTAGCCGCTTTTAAGTGCTTTTATTGCAGGTTACTTTGTTATGCCTGTAGGTGGCAGTAAGGGACCGTCTTAATGGGTTAGTTATTAGACCATTCAATCAGTGCTGATTTATTCAGTTGGCGAATTATGTGACCCACCAAATTATATGACTGAGAGTAGGTTAGGAACATAAAAAAAAAAAAAAACATGATTATTATAGTTATTTCATGGTAACCACTAATTAATCATGGTTTTTGCAACAAAAAGAGATTGTTTTAGGGGCTGGGTCACAGAATTCAGAATTCAGTACAACATCGAAAAGAAACAAGGTTGTAAAGAAATAGATTGTTGGGGTTCTCAACTCTTGAGAGATCTTTCCTGTAGAGTTTCGCTCCAACCTTCATCAAACACACCTAACTCTATCTTTCTATTAGGACAGGGGTGCCCTGACTCAGACCTGGGGCCAGTTGCAGAAACTTAGCCTTCATCTTCATCAGAGCTGCTTTGACCAACTAGCAGTTAGCCAAGATTAGTCAGTTTTATTTTTTGTATTAACCTTATACTAATATACATTTTATGTAACTGAATTTTAAAACAACTGTGACCAATCTTAAAGTAAAATTTAGCTGACTAATTTTTTTTTACCTTTTATGCAATCGATCCCTGGAGGAGATTTAATCCAACTTGCCACAAAGTGGGGGAAATTATGCTTCACCCTTGGTCATGTAAATCGATGCACTGTATTATAATTATAGCAAACACAATTTTACGAATCTCACACCTAACATACAGCATTATGATCAGTTTACACTGGTAGGGTCAGTGTATTCACCCTGTTAAGAGTATGGCAGTGTGAATGAGCTTGTAGGTGTTTTGGGGGAAATATATAAATAAATGTTTAATGCTTAACTGCAATAAACATTCATATCCTAAATAAGATGCATTCCCTATTCTTGCAATATTCGTGTTCATAATCATGTTTAATCTGAAGAGAACAAATAATATGCTAGTAGAAGCAATCCATGAGAAGTCTGGTGTGGAAGGTGGATCTGGAATGGCGTTTTGTCCTGGTGGTCACAGCTTTTCTTGTTTGTCTGTTTTCACAAACTGCCCTGAAATACAATTCAAACATCAGCAATTATTGTTATAAATATAACACGAACTTCAGTGTTTACGTGCATGCCAATTAAAACGTGGCGTTTACATCAATACACGTAGAAGTAAAAGGTTACTACAAATTATAAGAATGGCAGATGGAAGCGGAGGGTCTTGTATCACGCTGAAGGGGCTTATTTCGCGATAACTACCGGCTGCCTCTGCATTATCCCGCTTATTATACGGCTACTTGCCACATAAGGAAAATAACTGGACATGAATATGAATTTGAAACATTTTATAGGCATATTAGTTTTAAATTAACATTTTCATCCTTCAGCAAAACTATATAGTACCACGTGACTAACATTCAAACGTTAGTGAGACAGTTTATAACATCTACATATGAATATATAACAACGTAATTTAAACTGTCCGTTGTTAATTGTGGTTGTCCAGTGTTTGTCACAAGATGGTGGAGGGATTTTAAACAAATAAGTAGCACCAGCTATGTGTTATTACTTTGGAGCGGTTATTATTTGAAAAGAACGAACCTGCAAATGCCTCAACTGACCAATCAGAATCAAGCATTAAGTAATAAGTAAATATATTTCTCATTCTAAAGTGTTCTCAATTAAAATTCGCTAAACATAATCTGTTGAGCATTATATTGAATAATATACACCACGTTAGCTATATAATATATATTGTAATCAATTGTAATGATATGAATTATTCCATTTTATAATTCATATAATCACATCAGGATAATTTATATCAGTATGGTCATCTTCATACTGTAGACGCTTGGCTACACATGTTTGATCATGTTAGTGAGAAATGTGTTTGCATGTCATCTGTGCTCACTCATGTGTGGATGTATGTTCGCTGAAGAGCACAACCTTCATCTTTCTGTCTCTCACATAGGCCTACCCACGCTGCAACATGCTTATATGCTGCTTTGCACATCTCTTTTATGCAGTCATAAACGTCAAAAGCAAGAACTGCTCCCCTTACAACTGCACTGGTGTATTGTTAAATGACAGAAATGTTTGGTATAACGTCTCTGGGGAGAGGTTTTCATGCAAGCTCTGTCAGGATATGATGCCTCTTTCATGTTCTTTTCACTTCTTATTGCGAAATGCTGGTCATCAGATTGGTCGGTGAAACATGACATGCCGTGATCGTCGTTGAATGCAGAAGACTGAGTTTATTAGGGCCTTTAACACAATTCAGATATCTGATGTGGCATTTCAGTAAAGTGGTGAAGATTACTTCACCTCTACCAATCACACACAAAACAAAAACTCATTGATGCGCTGATCAGCTTTCATGTTGCCATCAGTACTTAACATATCTGCTGTGAGCCATGTCAAAAAAATATCCCTGTTGTTGCATTTAGAAAGACTGAAAGAGATAGAGGAGAGACGGGGTGGAGAAAAAGAAAAGAGGAAAGAAATTAAAGGTGAAATATGTCATTTTTGTGAAAATTCAGCTTGACACATTTTTTTAAACTTGTCAGCTTCGTGGAATGAAATTTGCTAGCAACAATTTGTTTTTTGTCATAATTGCAAGAATCATACTTTGCATCATAGAAATCAATTATTATTGCTGTTTGTATTGTGACGGCCGCCGATCAGCGTCGCCCTGGCAACAAACCAACGTCACCTGGAACTCATCTGCCCGGGCCAATCGTTCACGGCCGGACC
>JAUYWG010000040.1:21216163-21244870 GCA_034779775.1 Enteromius afrohamiltoni
GTCAGTGTGTATACACTGTAGTGCTGGTAAGGATTGCATACAACTTCATGTCTTAAATGGGCGAACAAACCCTTTAAGAACCTACATATAGTGGTCAGCTGCCATTAGGTGATCTGACCAGCTCTTTATCTGCTTCGGCGCCCGCGCCAAAGGGCTACCGTTCTCGAAGCAGAGGCTTCCTAAATGGGTCGTAGATGCTATCCGCCTGGCATACTGTTCATTGGGACAGGAATGTCCCATAGGAGTAAAAGCTCATTCGACTAGAGCCTCTGCCTCGTCCTGGGCGTGGTCTAGCAGAATTCCCATGTCAGAGATCTGTGGAGTGGCCGGCTGGTCCTCGCCATCCACTTTCACCAGACTTTATAATCTGGATGTCCTGGTTTTGCATGCCACGAACTCAGGCAAATAGCCTCTAACGAGAGAATGTCAGTCAGCTATTTGGCTGCTGAAGCGCTCAAATAGCAGGCACTGACTGATAATTCTATTATCTTCATAGGTTCGCTGCGTTGGCTGCTCAGTTGCTAAACCACGAGCTCAGCATCATATTTAAAGGGTTAACTGTTAATGCCCCGTGTCTTGGTCATTGCACTCCCAACCCACTGTCTTAAGCTCAGTGTATGTTACTCGCTGCTTTGACCAACTTGCTCTCAAACAGCTGACACAATTTGTAGCTTTTTGTCTCTTATTCCGTTAAAAGCTCGTCGCGTTGGCCAATACCTGCCCAACCACGAGAGCAGGCTCACACACCTTAAAGTGTAAGGATGATTTAATGGATATGTGGAGCAGTGACCAATGGCCATTGCGGTTTCACTGCGTGATGGAATAGGCTTCAGTTAGGAGGAAATAAGGAATATTTCCCATTGCATCTTAGCAGACGCAGTACTCATTCCCGTATCTCAGGGAACCTGGTGTAGCATTTGAACCAATCAGCCACAAACTGCTGTTACTTCTTGTTACTTCTAACATATAATCTTTAATACTGTTTTCCAAGCACAAAGGGCAACTCAATTTGGAGCCATCCCCCAAAAAGCAGCTGATACCCAGGGAGGTGAACAGGCCTCTGATTTTCATGGAATGATAAGACCGGTTTATTGTTTGAAGGAATGTGAACAGAGTAACTCTGACTAGTCCTCCCTTTTGAAAATACAATGGATCTTTCCCTGGGTTATTCACAGAAAAACTTCCTTTGAGTGAACACATGCTTGTATATCATCTTGTTTATGGTATGCTGTTTCATGCATGTTTTTCATGCATATTTTTGATATATTGTCAACTTACACCACCTCATCAGATCAATACATTTCATGTTTGGCACCTAATGATGCTTCTTCAGATGATCTAATTGAGAGTGTATGTTATATGTTGATATCTTTGCAATATTCAGTGTTCAGTATTCGTGTATCAGCCTCCAATCCCATACATATGCAAATTAGCATGCTGAGAAACAAAGGAACCATAAAAAACATAAAACATTCCCTCCAAAGCATCAGCACACCATTGACCAATGACCCACAGCAGAAACTTCTTTCTCTTTCTACTTTCCTGGATGCCGGAACCACACCATCTCTCTATGTTCTCCTAAGCCCACAGGCCCGATGTATACGCATCGAAGGAGGGCCTAGACTGCAGCACAGGCTGCCGTCCTTTGAGACACTAAGATTATGATTTCACTCCAGGTAACACCTAAGTTCTACACCAGGCCTAAGCCTTGACTTTTCATGTATCTCGAGATCCATGGATCGCAACAGATCTCTCTCTCTACCAAGCATCAGTCAGAGTCAGGAAACCTTTTGGAATTCATTACTCTTCGAACCAGGAAGACATAATGGCCAAACCACAACCTTGGAACCATCAGGACTTCGAGACTGCATCAGACCCTCACCAACAAGGCAATGCAAGTATTGTACATATAACTAAATGAAACAGAGGTTTAGTATTAGTTATTGGACCTGTTTTGAATGGCACTGATGGTTTTACAGGTGGTCAACTGACTCTCTTTTCATAACTTAAATTCTAGGTCTTTCTTAAAGGTTTACCCTTAAGTCTCGCTTTGCACTTTCTCCTTTGTGTGAATGTATTTATACATGTGAGTCAACTATTTATACATGTGAGTCAACTCACATAGTCATGTGAGTTAACGTAGAGTTAATAAAACTTTTGCACAAATTACATGAGTTTCTGATTCTGCCTTGCAAATTAATGTCCCTTTACGATTTTGAGCCTTGCTACATGCTCTAATGCAGTGATACTGTAAGAAGGCATTTTTCTGTGGCCAGGAAACTGTGTTCGCGGAATGAACAAATTAGTTGATGGTAAGTCTGCTACAGTTACTACTGGCAGCTAATATAAATAATTGCAATTAATCACAATTAATAGTAATTATTTATATATATTTCCCTTAATGAGCTAAAATATGTTACACTGGGTTACGGAAATAACCTGTACGTTCTACTTAGATTTATGTTGCTAATGACCTAAAAATCCATCCAAATTGTATTTAAAGATAAATTCTGTTGTTTGTAAGTTTGTGGGAATGTTTCTAAATGCACTCAAAGTTTTTTACAGGTAATACACAAAATATATGCACATACATATGCCTATTACGGAGTGTGTAAGTGCAAATAGCCTGCAGTGCTTTTCACAATAGTTGCCAGTTCTGTCATTACCCAATAGACATCGATAGAAATAGCGAACATTGTTAGCGAAACTATGGTTTTGAGAAACTCACCCTTGCTTAGCTGGCAGTGGCTATTTATTCCTCTCACCAATGTATGATTAGGGAAGTCAACAGTATAAAAGACGACTGTTAAACATCAGCAGGGGTTTTTGATGCGATCAACCTAAGTTTGAATCTGCCATTTTCCAAACTTCTTTTCTCGCTTTTTAAATCTCATTACATTATAAAGGAATTTATTGTCAATAAAAATGGAGGAAATAATTGCTAATTGTACTTAAGGTGAATAGCATCTCTTGCTCTTTACACATTTGGCAAATAGACACTGCCATTCTAGAAATATTGTGCTAATACTGAATTAATTTAACAAATTAATAGGAAAGTTACATTTATTTATTTTTTTGTACTTTTTTTTTCTAACTGACTGCATTAACTCTTGCAGTATGTTAAGTATAAGAATATTTTTTCTTTGTTAATTCTGTGTAGCAGGGTTAATGTGGCTGTGATGTCAGTGTTTGTTTGCCTCTTGTTGTGTTGTGCCCCCCAGAGTCACTGTACCCCCACACTTTCAAAACAATGTGTCTGAAACACTGAGAATTTAACTTGATACTCAGCAGTTTTGTTAGGAGGGGAGAGGGATGAAAGTGGCTTTGATAAAATAATTCCCTGAGATAGCAGCATCAATTCGGCTTCAGGGAAAGAAGGAGAGAGTCAGAGAGAGAAAGAGACACACAGAGAAACAGAGAGATAGAAAGAGAGGGGCAAAATAAGGAAGAAAAAAAACTATTTTGCCTGCCAATGTGGCTTTCCTGTAAGCCTTTTCTGATATTTCCCCCCTAATTTAGAAGCATCATTTACATTTTGCTCATTAGAATTATGTGCACCCTCTGAGGGTATCATTACTGAATCAGTCCTGAAGCTTCCTGATGGAAAATTTCTGCCTCTCTCCTCTCTGTCTCATCTCTTATTTGCCCTCTTAGTGTGACCCTCTGAAGTAATTACTATATCAACACATTTGGGTTCAGATCAACATTTCAAACAGCACAGCATTTATCATTTTTCAAAAGGCTTTCTTACACATTCATCTTGTGCCTCTGTAGATTTGGGCTGGGTGGTATGATCTTTTTCTAGACAGCTGGAAGTGTATACTGTTTATAATGATGTATGGTCTGTGGGTAATTTAAAAAAAAACAGAACAACTGTGTCAGATAAGAACACTTCCAGTGTAACCAAAATAGGATTTAAACAGCAATTAATATTCAACACTTTTTTATTATCAATGCTGAAAACAGTTCAGTGCTTAACATTTTGTGAAAATTGTAATTTTCTAATTTGCTGTTTAATAAATGGCTAATATTCTAGTAATTTGCATGCTAATAAGCAACTTAGGATACACAAAAATAAAGTGTTCCAAATGTTTATTGCTTTAAATGTATGTTTGTATTAAAAATTTGGTTGAAATTCTAGCACAAATAACTTTATAGTAATGCGTATAATCACTGATTAAATAATTTCTTGTACAAATTTCTGCAATTATTATGTAAAATATCATGATTATTTTATATTAAAAAGGTTAACGGTAGCACTTTATTTTATACTCCTGTTCCTTATGTACATACTGTGTGCTTATTATTGTAAGTACAATAACTAGGTAATAACTAAGTATTAACCCTGAACCTACCCTTAAACCTAATCCTACCCCATGTATTTACCTTATATTACCAGTGTTTTCCGTTATACTATATTTTGATAGCCCACTTTAGACTAAGTATAAGTAACTTTGTAACCATGTCAGCTAATTTTCATTAATTTGCTACTGCATACCTGCTAACTCTCAGAGTAGACTGTTAGGGTAGGTTTAGGGTTAGTAGAATAAACTGACAAATATGTGTACCATAAAATAAAGTGCAACCAGATTAACATTATATAACATTTTAATACGCTTTTTCTCATACTAAGGGAG
This sequence comes from Enteromius afrohamiltoni, assembly GCA_034779775.1. Taxonomy (NCBI): domain Eukaryota; kingdom Metazoa; phylum Chordata; class Actinopteri; order Cypriniformes; family Cyprinidae; genus Enteromius; species Enteromius afrohamiltoni. The sequence goes on from JAUYWG010000040.1 coordinate 21,220,801, forward strand.
ATATCGGGAATTGTTCTTTCTTTATATACCACTCAAGCTTTGTGGTGTATTCCTGGTGTATGTAAAGGACCGTTTGTGAAGCCTGTGGCTAAAGTACCTCCATCAGCCCCTATGGGCAGGTGAGTAATGGAGGGCAATGGATCGCCTTAATGGCCCCTCTGAGTCGGAGCTGGACAGGGAAGGGCCTCCCCTCAGGAGAACAACCATCCCTCTCCATGACACAGTAAAGAGAGTGGCAAAGAAAGAAAGTGATGTCTTAGTGTCAGTGTGTGAAGATTTTGTCAGCAGATGAACAGACAAAATTGTTATTATAATTGCTGAAGACAGATATAGTGAAGACAGATAGAAATTATATCATAGCAAACATGTTAATGCCGTTACCATATCAGCCTGAGTTATGGCATCTGTATGCTGTATACTGTGTGTTTTATTTCAGCCCAGCTTTGGGCCATATTCAAATCTTTTGACCAGAATATAATTCTACATCTTATTTCACATTGTCGTTCCTGCCAATGTTATGTATTTGAAATTTAATTTGAATTAAGGTCCTATAATACTAGTGTTACGAATGAGGAGACGAGAGACGTGCGGATTTACTTGCTAGCTGTTTATTGAACAAACTCAGAGTACTCAGAGTCTTGTTGGCAGATCCTGCTGATCATCACAACTAGAAGCAGAAGGGAAAAATATTAATGTAAAATTAATGAACAAAGTTCATATGAATGCAAATATACTCTGGATACAATGGATCCCTCATCATTCACTAATTATTGATGTACTATTCAAAATGGTAGATTGCTCTTAATTACTGAATAATATGTAAGACTGTAATCCAGATTTGAGTAGAATACTGAAAATTGCATGGAGAATATTGTAGTTTGGCAAAAAAATATTTGTTTTTACATGACCAGTGCTTGGTTGCTTTTATAAATGTGCATTTTGAACACAATATTCGTGTATCGTTTATTTGCATGTGTAATTAACCAAAAAGCCTGAACATTAATTTCTACCCATTTTTCATACATAATGAAAGTTAAAATGGGCTTCATGGGAAATGGCAAACTGAAGTAAAAATAAATTATTTGTAATTATGTGACTATAGGTGGTCATAGAAAAACTACCACTATTTTTTAAATTCTAAATACTAATACTATTTAGTAGCTGAAATTATGGCTCATTAATGAATCAATTTAAATCAAAGTCACACGTATCTTTCAGGATCTGTAGACTTTTCTGTTTAATTTTGCCTTGGCACAGAGCAGTTTATAGCGTGAAAGTTATTGTGTGAGAACATATCGCATGACACAATGCTGTGTCCACTCTCCTGCCCCTGTGAATATTTCTCAGACAGATAAGCGGATGCCCAACAGGGAACTATTTCGCAGGTGAGGGTTATGTAACCATGACAGCCTCGATGATGACATTAGTCAGGGGCTAAAATAAAAATAATTTGCCTCCCTGTTTCCTAACTCCTCACCTCACACCCAAACCTCTTCCTGTTATCTGTTCACTCAGTGAGAAGAAATGGCCCTCAGTCTTGATCATGACATATCAGAAAGACAAGGCTGTGTTTTGACAGACCTCCGAGCAACAAATACATTTTTATCAGAAGGTCAAACTGAGGGAATGAAGATAGAAATATGATAGAGTCAAGCTTCTGCAGGGTCATTCTCTGTATTTGCCCCCATAAAGTTCATGCATTAGCACATGCATAGGGGAAAAGTAGCTGAGCTTCAACTGAAGAAGTGAGCAGTGATATAAAAAATGAGGAGTTGACTGTTGACTTTGTAAGAACAAAGGCAGCATGCCAGCGGCCCACGAATGACACAGCATCATGGGAAATTAAAGCTTGACAAACAGATGAGGTGTCAGAGCACAGAAAACACTATTTTTCATTTTGCCCGCTTCTGCTCAACAGGGGAGAGGAGCTTTAAGCAAGAAGGGGGAACAGATGAGAAGATACAGGGAGAGAGACAGATAGAGGGAAGACAGGGAAAAGATAGACGGAGAGATAGAAAGTGAGTCTACAGGAGTATTATGTTGTCTTTGTAATAGAATGCCACTCTTTTCCCTGTAGAGATGCTGAGGTGTCATTTTAGGCTGCTATCGGTTAACAGTGTGGCTTTAGTGTGACATATGACACAGGTCTATAGGGCGTGTGTGTGTATTTTTTATCAAGTTTATAAGGACAGGTGAGATAATACACATTGTTCTGAGAGCACCTTTGGGACTGTGAAGGGGGTGTTGGGCCTTGTCGATTTTGGCCCACCATAGGTGCTCCTGAGAGAGGCAGCAGGCCGCTTAAAGTGACCGGGCTGTGTGGTTGTGTGATAAAGTGGAGAGTTAAGCCCAATCCTCTGACCCACGAGAACTGCTGCATATTGATTTTTCTCTTTTATATATATATATGTGGATTCTAATAGAGAAATTCTCCAGACAAAGAAGCAATGAGTAAATACCAGTGCAGTGGGGCATGTAAGCCACGAAACAGCTTAGTGGAGGAATAAAATCAAACTCCTCAGCATAAAGGGACCAGGACAATGGGGGATACCGAGCTTATTCTAATAGGCAACCCAAGGCACATACATTAAATCTGATTCCAAATGAACAATGGACTGCCTCTCCCGTTCCTGTAGGTTTTACTTACTCTTTATTATGGGAATAAACTGTAAATAAAGCAGAACATGCAATAGATGCAATACACTGGAATATATGATGACAACCTTGTTAGTACCTGCTATTGAATTTTGGTATTTTATATTTGCCAGGTAAACACTGCAATGAATAGAAGCCTGCTTCTGCCTCAGGGTATCATATGTATAATAAAAAAGCAAAAAAAAAAAAAAAGTTTGCTAATTTAAAATTCATAATTGCAACTTTATTCCTTGATATTGTTATCATACATCTCACAATTATGTCTTTGACTTTTACGATATCTCACCATTTATATTAATGCAACTCTATATTTCATAATTTTAACTTCTCAAAATGATATAAAGACTTAAATCATGCAATTTTATTTTTGTATAAAGTAGCAAACAATATTAAATAATAATAAAAAAAACTATTGCAATATGACTGTAGATATCTACAGTATATCTATATGTTTCTTGTAATTGCGGCATTTTGAAGTTACTATTTCTTAAACGTCTGTTTTTAGAGTTTATCACTTTAGTTTACATCTCTATCTCACAGAAAATGTCTCAGGTTATGTATATAACCCTGTTCCTTGAAGGAATGAGACGCTGCGTCGACGAGATGCTATGGGAACGCCGTCACGCTGAGGAAGAAAACAACCAGAAAAGGAACAAAAGGTATCTCACAGTTACCTTCTTATCATGAAAACTGGCTGCACACTAAAGATTAATGAAACCAAGACAGTGTAGGCAGTGTCTCTCCTCAGTGGAGCTAAAGTACAGTCCTTAGGCCTTCTGCATACTGTGAGTGTATGAAACATGTGGAACACCTGTGGTATATGAATGGGAGGATGAATGGATCAATAAGTCCCTCTCCCCTCTTCCCTCATACAGGGATTAGAGGAGGGGGCCCAGAGCTCACATTAATCTGTCCACAGACAATATCCATCTGTTGCCTAAGCAGGGACTCAAGGTCTTGGCACCAGAGTGACTATGTGTGTGTGGATGTGTTGTTCTAGTGCGGTATTTATCAAGCAGCTAGAAGGAGTAGTCCCTGTTTGACCCAGTACATAACTCCAAACCTATGTGCTGACCGAAATCAGCAGAAATTGATACAATCATGATTTCTTGAAAGCGCTAGCTTGATAGCTCCTAATAACATAACCTTGATAATATTATATCTTTACATCTCAGGTGTAGGATATCAGAAATCCAGCACATTTTCCATGCCCACTCTGTGATTTAATATGATTTTTTTTTTACTACTTCAAGCTTCTCTTTTTAAAAAGGTCTTTCTCTTTTCCTTATCAATATCTTATTATCCCTCTAATATAGTGCTATTTTCTGTAATTACGTGTACTCTATATGCTGCTTAAAGGTGAAGTGTGTAATTTCTTTAAACCTGTTTATTTGAGCGGCCAGACAGGGTTCAGCAATGATTCAGTCAATGTCAAAAGCAGGACTACTTGTCTAAACGAGGCAGAGAGAAAGAGAGTATAAAACTTGTTCAGAAATACAGTAGTTGTTATTTATTTCAATTTGGAGCTGCTAGAGGGGGTTCTCATACTACTAGGTATCCTTTTTTTTCCTAGGTATCCTGGGCTATGCAACCTTTGCACTGATAAGGTTTGAGTGGGAGTAACAGTTTCCATCAGTGTTCACATCTATTTGTTGGTCCTGGTGGGTGATGGCTCACAGTTCCTTTCAATTAACTCTTTTGTCTCCAGTTTGGCAGGTGAATCCTTTCTCACCATCTCCAGACGTGTCTGAGAATACCTTTGGTCTGGTTACCTGCAACGTCTTGAATGCACTTTGTGAAAAATCCAAATTACAAAATCCAGAGCTGTCATCCATATGGCAGCACTGCTGCAGATGACCAATAGTACACATTCTATATCCCTGAATAATGGCAATTAAATTCATACTGTGTTGGCATCAAGTACAAGAATGGCAGGGTAGTACATGAGACCTCAAAAGTCTCACAGTTCATGGATGTATTTCCCCCTAGGAAATTATTTAACAGCGTCTTCATTTTCTAATTTAGGTTAAGTTTGTAAGCAGAGTTTCATGAAAGCTTTGTCAGTCCAAACAAGAAATCACATTTATTCATACAATGTCATGTTTAGTGTTAATTTTATATGTGAAGCTTTACAAAAATAAAAACATACAGTATGGAAAATGTGTGTGTGTGAATAATTTAATATTTTCATCATGTATGATTAAATGGTTATTTATTTTATTTTAATGTGATGTCTTAATGAACTTTGTGATGTGCTAAAATGTTGAACTTTCAGTGGAATGACAGAAATGTCTCATGCTGTAACACTGGCTGTTTAGTACTTATAAAACACATATTAATGCCTTATTCTGCATTATAAACCTAGTCTATACCTAAACTTAAACACTACTTTACTAACTATTATTAACTAAAGTGTGGCCACGGTTTTATTAAAACTATTTGCATTTCTAAAGATGAACAAGAGTCTTGTTTGAAAAAAAAAAAGAATCTTCGTTTATGAGTGAACTACCCCTCTGAAGTATACATTTCGGTTTGTTGCAACACGGCTGCTGATCAGGTCAAAAGAAGTGTGCTTCACACAACCTTTCTTTTGCAAGCCATTGCCTCTGTATTTGTCAGTCACTCCCGATTCCTTTTTTGTGTAGCTTGTGATTATTAAAGATGTGTGACATGTGAGTAGCCCAGAGCTAGTCTGCACACCAGACTTCAGGTACTAGCTTAGCGACCAGGTTCTTTATGGTGGGACCAGGTCATTGATTAGTGAGACCAAATGCTTTTTTTTGTTCCTGTGTAGGATCAAGGTTCAATCAATATCAGTTTTTAAATTAGCTCAACTTAATCAGATTTTGTGGCCTTAAAGTAAGCCTGAGTTATGAGTCACCTTGAGTTAGTTCTGCTGTGAACCCACTAAAGTTATCAGTACAATGAGTCAGAATGCAGTAGAATAAGTCAAATTCAAAGTTTAATAGTTTATTGCCTCTCTCGCCTGTCAAAACACAGCCAAAGAAAGATTAAAACCTGTTGTCCAAAGTAGCTCATGGTTCTGTAGCTGCCTGACTGCAGGTTCTATGATGTTCTTTGTTGAAAGTGAACCTCACAACATTCGTTCTTCATCCCCAGAAAAAAGCGTAATATTGATATGTACAGGTTGACTACAGTGACTGCCCCATCTGAGGTATGTGGGCCGATGGCCAACAGTTGCGTTGACAGTTGCCTCAACCATCTATAACAGCAAGCTCCTGACAGTGAAGCACATGCTATTTTCCATTGTGTAGTTGGTGCTTTTTCCTTGTCAGAAGAAAGTACAGTCTTTTAGCCTGCCAGACTCTGCGAGACGGATTTCCTGTGGAGTGCTGATGTCCACACAAAGTCTTTTTAGCTTGTTTATCATGGCTGGCTCATAGATATTACTGCTGTTATGGGAACATTTTGAATTAGACTGGTTGTTGTGGTCTGAATCTAAGTTTTAGCTACTCTTTATAGACGATTGCTTATGCACACAAGCAAACACCCCCACACATATACTGTACGCATAAGCAGTATAGGTGCAGGCACACTCTGAACATAAAAAAAAAGGTGAGAAAAAAAACTCTCAAGTCTAAAGTACACCAATTTTTTTTTTCTTATATTTCATCTTTTCAAATATGCAGTGTTTGAAATTGCTCCTGAGCTGGCACCATTAATAATGCATTGAGCTTAAAACCGTCATGAAGTTCAGAAAAATCTAAATTCACGCATCCTCGATGACAGTGTTTTTACCTGTGAGTCACTCTCATAGACACACACTTTCACCAAGCACATGTTTTATGCATCTGGGTATTATCATATCCCCCACTTGACTCTAATGTTGCTAATTTCTGTTGCACAGATGAGATACCTAGAGGAAGAAAGTTCAGCGTGTGCATTCAAGACATATTGACTGTGGGCTGAAGTGATGTGAGACTGATGTTTATCTATTCTTATCCTGACAAATACTTTGCCACCAGGTGATGGGTCAGTTTTGCCCATCTGCGGGCATCTGGCAAAGTCACCTTCTTGCATAACTGAAAATCCACTGAACGGCCTGTATTTGAAAAGTGAATTCAGAAGTAGCCCAGCATCACATCCTGCTCAGAAACATTCTTGCTGAAAGCTTGTTTTGCTCCAAAATGTTTGAATGTCAAAAGGTGGCTTGCACCTCCATTTTCTTTTAGGTGGTTAATTAGTGAATGCTTATCATAGCCACATGCCATGCCTCGGCAGGGACACAGCACTCTAGCGTTGTAAAATTAATTATTTCGCTAATGTGGGCCTTGCGCATGAGAAACGGCACAACTCTAGCCCAATAGCTCATTAATCTTCTGACGGCCTCTCCTGAGTTTGCAGTGAAGTGGTGTTGAATTTCAATACACAATTTCTCTTTTCACCTAACCTTTACAAACAGGCTTTTTTATACAGTGCAGTTTAGCGGCAAGGGGTTTGACACCTGCAGGGCAACTGCATTTACATTATACAAAGAAAGGTGCTAAACACACACAATGTGCAAAACAGCAAGGTTTTCAAATAATCAAGACTGCTTACAATGCATACGCAAGCCATGCTTTTGATAGACGAGGTATCTAACTGGAAATCAAGGTAAGAACAGGATGGAGATGTGCCCTGGTATCTCACATGGGCACCACAACTCAGTATAAACTCGCACCGACCGTGAAGCCAATGTTCTGACTGTGGTACTTTCAGTTGTATGGCATGATTAAAACGATTACAGTTATAGATCTATAAAATAAAGAGTTAGGCTAGGGCTGCATGATTATGACAAAAGTCATGATTGTCGATTTTTTTTTTTGTTTGAGTTTGCAGTTGAAGTTGCAGTTGCAGTTGCGATTTGTTAATTAGGATTATCACAATTTACACTGAAACCATTGTTTATAGCATCTGCATGCCATGAAAACATTGTTTTTCTATTAGTACTAAGCCTCAAATGTCAATTATACATTGGATTGTTTATTCTTTAAATAATAAAAAAGCTAATCTAGGAATGGTATTATAACGTTATACTAAAACTGAAATTAAAACAATGGAAACATCCTTAAGATTACCTGTAAAAATAAAAATAAGTAGAATAGTAGAATAGTCGACTCTGAACGGTTAATTTGCACTTTGGATAATCTGCATTTGTGATTAGCCAATCGACTAACCACAGTCCACAGTCCTTTTAGTTAAGCTAAAAAATTTATTTCTAAAACATTTTAATTGGATGTTCATCTGTTTTTTTTTTTTTTTTATATATTACTGTTTATTTCTAAATTCCCACAGAACATAAAAAAAAAACATCTCCATAATGTTTACAACTGCCTTTACTATTTTACAACCAATAAATAAATAAAAATGTATGTCTTAGAGACCTTTTTTTAGAAAATAATTTTTATCTGGTCTTTAATAAAGTTAAAACGTTCTCAAAAAAACTTTTTTTTTAATGTTGCTACTTGTATCAGAACATGTTTTGAACTAAATTCAAATGTAACATTTGTAAATTTATAAAATTGACTGTTCCCTTAACATTTGCATAAAAACATCTGCACATTCAGAAGTAACATTTACATTTTTTTTTTACACAACAGTTTATCTTACATGTGTTTGCTTGTTTTATTAATAGTTAAAATTTAGCTTTTATTGAATTAAGTGAATAATTAAAAAGGGAACTTCTTTATCATAAAAACAGGGGGTGTAAGGGTTCTCAAGCAATGCTTGGTTATAGGTATAGTTCTCATTAATAGGACCTTTGGGGCAGGACAGACTGACTCTCTTTGCTCTCTTGTCTGCATGCCTAAAGCTGCTGAAAATATGAGACTGAATTGCACTTTTCCTAAAAACCAGCAGGACATTGACTTTCATCATTTCAAAGTCATTACCTTAACCACAGGCAAACGTCTGGTCTTATGAGGAATTAAACCAGATTTAACATCTCACATTTTACCCATGCATGTCACAGTCTTACACAGCATAAAATAAATACGATGAGCAATTACTCTAGGTGTAAGGATTAGCTTTTACAGAAATGGTGAAAACTGTGTTTTTCTGTCATGCAAAATTACCATTCACCTCATGTATCCTTATTCTGTTTTAATGAGAGAGAGGAAAGCCATTCTGATGTTTGTGTTAATTGCAGTTTGAAAATGAGTGATGTGAGCAGGAAGTATAAGGCTACCATAGATTTAAAGTCAGCACTGAGAGTGTTGAGAGCTAAATTGCTTCCATGTAAACCATAATAAAGCACAAGAAGTTCAAGGAGCAAGTCGTTCCAATGCAGACAGACCAACAGAAAGTTCTGTATGAGTTGAGTGATTTGTGAACATTGGAAGATGAACTTTTTTTTAGAGAGATTTTTCACACTCACTTCCTCCAATTGCCTTTAAGGGTGTATAGTTGCCTAGGAGAGAATGCTAGTTTTTTTAGGATTTTCATAACTTATTCACTGCGTTGTGTTGTATGAATTAATTTAAAATGAACTATTTTCACCCGATTTATTCAAGCAGTGTAAATATGGCATAATTTTGTTGGAGCAGCCTTTTTTTTTCTTATAACTCTTTAGATCTCTCCCTTTTCCCCTTCTGCTAAAGTCTTTTTTCTGATGTAAAATTTAGCCTAACTTGTAATTTTCAGGTGTCTCTCTTCCTGTTTCATCTGTGTTCTAAAGAATTTTCTCTCCCTAACACATGTAATTGCACTTCTGTTTCTTTCAGGAGGTGTAAAGTTGCTTGACTTCACCAGCTCTGCTGATTTGATTGTAAGTCTTAGTACACCACACTGCCTTGAAAGCAAGTGTAAAATTAGTCCCAGTTGTTATATCTTCAGTGTAAAGTTCAGCCTCAGTGAGTGTAAAGTTGACACGAGCTACTCTGGGCTGCCTAGCAGGATCAGACTACTGAATAAAGGGCAGCTCTCCGCTGCTTATGTTGGCTGTCAGTCTAGTGCAGATTTATTGGAGGTAATAGCCCTGTGATTGAGTGACAAGCGGAGGGGGTTTACAGATACAGCTGTGGTGTGGAGGGGATAGATTCAAGCTGTGTGAGTCATAAAGAGCATGCAGAAGGAGAACGTGTATGTGTGTGTGAGGGAGAGAATGAAAGTGAGAAGGAGAGTCAGAAATAGGGTGCACGGGTCATCCTGCATTGATTTCACAATCACAACTTCACAGCCTCTTGAGAAGTTCAGGAGAAAGCTGTATTCTGCATTGACTTAATATAGGACCTCTGCTTTATCCGAGCACCTGTGTAAAGCAGACTATTCAAATCAAGGTTGCACTGAGTGTAAATCATTTTAATATTTACTATTTAACAAAGTAGTTAAACATATTTACAACCTATTCGATTTTGAAACAATTTTTAAACCTATTTTTATAATTTATAAGTAAATACAAAATGTAGACTTATTTTTTAATGGACTGAATGAAAAAAAAAAAAAAGACAAATGGAAGTTGCATATATAAATAAAATAGACTGCCATAGTTGACTTATTCTTGCTACATATAATAACATAAAATAAATACATAAATAAATAAAAACATTATTAACATATGCACATAATTTTAAACAGAGATTTATTATACAGAACACTTATTATCTACACCTGTACAGAGAATGTACAAATGAAAATGAAATATGTATTATAAGAAAGTATATGGCAATACCACTCTTGATACTGTATGTGGCACTGGAACAGAAAACCAGCCTTAAGTCACTGAGGTATATTTGTAACAATAGCCAAAATTATAATTTTTTCTCTTATGCCAGAAATCATCAGGTAAAGTAAAGATCATGTTCCATAAAGATATTTTGTAAATTTCCTACCATAAATATATAAAAACTTTCAAACCTCAATTTGGACAACTTTAAAGGCAGCTTTCTCATCAATTTGCACCCTCAGATTCCAGATTTTCCAATATTGTACTATCCTAACAAACCATACATCAATGGAAAGCTTATTTATTCAGCTTTCAGATGATGCATAAATCTCAATTTTGAGAGAAAAAAGACACTTATGGCTGGTTTTGTGGTCTAGGGGCACATATAGGACAGTATTTTTTATCTTTTATGTGCCTATATATTGGTAGGAAAGAGGTTCTGCATTTCATTTTAAACTGTGTTAATTTCAGCCTCTCTTAATAGATCTTTATTGGACTCGACAGCAAACCCACAACCCCTGAGTAAATTCAGAAAAGCAATTTTTATCTGAGTTAGAGAAAAGGTTGGAAATGGACATGGAAAAAATAAATAAATAAAACAAATTAAAACTTGGCTAACACTGGACCACATTGAAGAAAAAAAGACCTTCTATATATATCGATATGTTACCTACCTTGTAAAAGCAATAGCTCATACACAATGAATATAATTGAAGACCTAGATCTTACAGATAAAATATAAAATATTTTATTGCATATACAATGTTTCTATTCTGATGGTGACATAACTATGATGGTAACTACTTGAATATTACTACACATTTAAACACAGCTGGCACGGGCAGTGATATTTGGCTTCCAGCGTCCTTATAGACACATTTTTTTTTTATCTGCTTAAATGAGGGCTGGTGTGCTGGATATTTATAAACTGCTGCAACTCAGGCTAATTACACCGGCTAGCTAGTAAACAGGTTGAGCATGTACTTCAACTGGCTCAAAAATTGATTGCATTAGAAGAGAACACAATAGGATTTTGATGAGGAATGCTTTTTACGCAAATATAAGTAATTGCATTCCTGGGTACCTCAAAAAGCTACTTGCCAAGAACATTTTGCTGTCTGATTTAGTTTTTTTCTTTCTTTCCCCACAACGGTCATTATTCTTTGTTCCTTTCGGAAGCACTAAGATAAATCTCACACTGAGTTTTAACGCAAAACAGAGGAAACCGAGAGCACAGTCATTACCGTGAGCAGATTGGAACGAGTTGATGCATGGCTTAATTCATATATAAATTAATTTCCAACCCGTTTGAGGGTCTCGAAATGCCATTCTTGATTGTTTCAGTTCAGTTAATCCCCAGGGGTCAAACTGGATGAACACACTTAATTAGCGCCCGTTCTGTTGTTATGCGGCAGACTCTTTGCTATGTTATTCACAAAGGGCCTCAGGTAAACGTCCTCACGTGAACAAATTAGATTTCGGTTCAATTAGTGAAGTGACCAATTAATCAGCCGATCCTATTCAAAGATCATACTGCCTGGCTTATGAGCAATATCATTCATCAGAGGAAGAGACGAAATCACCAACAAATATGCTTTACGGCATTCAATTCACCCCAGACAAACCGCAAAAAGCAGTGGAACGCATTGCCAGTTTCCATAGCTTCAGCTCTCCATCTGTTGAGAGAAACTGCATTCGCCCGTCCTCAGCTGAGCTGCTATTTTTACAAGCGAATGGATGCTGCTCCACATCATTTCCATCAGAAAGCAAGGGATGGAGACAGAGAGATAGACTGTTTAGCTTGTATTCGGTTCCAGTGGCAAACAAAGCTTCTCAGACGTCGTCCAAATCTAGCAGGGATATTGTTTGCGTTCGGATTGTGTATTAGCAGCCCGAAGTACACTAGCATTTCTCCACCGGATGATTTGCCTAATGCCACAGTCGCAACCTATTTATGCAAATTAAGTGCAATGCATCCTGTAGGCTGGATTTTGTCAGTTTAATGTGTGTTTGTGGGTGTTTCGTGTTCAGAAACCTTTTTTATTAGAATGTGCATTTATACTAGTTTCTGTGAAATAGCGTGGAGAAAATAGACCTCAGCATATCAACTTCCAGCTCTGTGATAATTTGCCACGCATGTGTAGATGTGTGTGCGTACGCTCCATTTGACCTTGCTCAAGGTTAATCTGTCACTTTTAGTGTATATTTACATTCATTCTTATCAGCTTCTCGCCACTCATCTGTTCGTGTGGATCTAAGCCTTATACCTAATCGCTTTCCTTTAAAATACATGAGTGGGCTCCCACTCGGACACTACTCACAGTCTGTCTGTCTCACGCACACACACACACACAGACAGATTCTGCCTCTCATGGTCTGTCCTGACACAAAGACATTCACTCGAACAGCCTAGGTCTACTTTTACACACTTTGTTCTGTCACCCTGTCCCCTAATCAAAGGAAAAATTTACAGAGGCGGTGAAAAAGAGATAAAGAGGGTGAGCAGAAACCGAGAGAGAAATGTTTCTGTTTGTGGTTTCTTCTTTTCTCAGGCTGGTCTGGTAAGTTGTTTTGGGTGTATATTGCTTTAGGCATTCACAGAATTTTCCACCTCCGCTGACCATTACTGCTTTTGCAGATCAAAGCGAAGCAAATATCATTTAATAGTTCTTTATTTATTCACTGTATAATTTAAGATACATTTGTGTACATCGTTTAGCGGCATTTTGATAATACTCTGAATATGGAGTGCATATGTAGTCCTGGATTTTAGAAATGTTACATGAAGGGCCTAATAGCACTGAATTTATTTAAATTTTTTTTGTATTTTAAGTCTGCTCCCAAAATGATGCCAACATTGTATGCTTTCAGAGCTGATGAGACTTCTATATGTCTGTTGGATCATCTAATGACAGTCATAGATCAAGCACATTTGGAAAGACTTCATTTTTGAGGGGTCTTAGAGGTCTTTGATATATAATGGGCTGGAAGAGGCAGGGAACAAACAGAGAGATTGCACAACAATTGCAGATGACAGATAACTCATCACTGTCTTCAGTGTAATTGGTTTTTATATAAAGATGTCTTTTGCTCTTAAGGCTTTTTTTTTGCAGTTGATTTATTTTTGACTATACCAGATGCAAATGTTTTCACCATGGAACAGTACGAGAGTATGAATTGATCTATTATTTGTGAAAGAATTCAATGATTGACATGTTACTGAAACCATACTTGAGTGTGCATTAAAACATGTCTTTTATTGTCTGTTTTATTTTGACAAATAATCTGCCTTTCCTTTTTCTCAGACTTTTTAAGTGACTTCCTGTTGAGGTGAAAAAAAATCATAAAATAACTATGTTATTAAAATACATTGCATGGATTTTATTAAGAAAAGTAATATATTTGAGTATTTTAACATCCATTAAAGTAACAAAGTAATACCTTTAGACCCTTTGTTTTCAATATCTGTCAATTCTATGTGTGTGTTTGCATAGCTTGACAAATGTTACTTAACTAATTTAATTAAATAGTCTTATTTTAAGTGAGTTTCTTTTTTCTTTTACTAAAAGAAAAAAACAATCATTGAAAGATAAACACAATGGTATAACAAGCACGTGCGGTATGACACATTAGCCATTGACTTTGCATGCTGTTTTGAAGCCTTGTTTATAAAGCGGAGATGTCTGGTCACCTGAAGCGTGTGGTTTTTCATTTATATGTTGAATATTCTGGTTATTTATGATCATACTGATAAAGCAAATCATGTTTTTCTACATTGTGTGTGACGTATTTATTTTTGCGATGTGGCGCAAGTATAAATAGAAATGCCCTTCAAGAGTGTTAAAGCCTCCCACAGCTCTCTTTCATTGTACAATTCAAAGTAAGAACCCACTATCTAGAATTAAAGATACGAAGCCTTAGTCGAAGGCCACTTTTAAGCTCAAATGTGAGATTCTGCTCGTGTGAGCAATGGGAAATGGCTTTTGCTTAAAATTAATTGGAACTTTGCTAATCACCGGCAACATTTTTAGCCTTGTCAATGTCAGTATATACAAATATTTCCTATTCTGATGACTGAATTGAAATCTTTGTCAGGAGACAAAACTGGATTATAGCAAAAGTCACCGCTCAGCTTTGGCAAGAATTAGGAAGAGGACCACTGCTAACATTACAGTACATGACAAGCCCACCACATGCTGCGCGGCACTTTGTGCCAAAATCTCTGGATCGAAGCAAATCTTGCTAATCTCTCTCTGTGCTCACGGCTATGCCAGGACCCCTCAGGTAACCACTGAGAATTCAACCAAGCACATTTTTTTGAACACAAGTTGAGCAGCTTTCAGTTTGATACAGTAGATAACTGGCAATGCTCCAAAACTGGAGTTATGTTAATGCTTGTTCTAATAATAATAAGTAAATCACTACATAAATTTGACATTTGATGGAAAGTGCTTATTTTTTTCTTATGCTGAAGGCCAAATTATATCAGCCTTATCCCTTCACCAACATTTTGTCCAGTTGGAGTGAGTGAGGGAAGCATACATATATTTACAAGTGCAGTTTACTGATAAATTTAAATTACACAACACATTTTCAATATTCATTGAAACATAATAATAAGAAATACAAATATTTTTTCTGTGTTTTGATCAAATAAATGCAGCCATATAAAATAGAATTAAATGTTTTTAACTTAAACTGCTTGCTCTAAACACCATCTTGTTGTCCAGTTTTTGTAAATGCTATTCTCTCAGCTTTATGAAGCCATTGTCACAAAATGAATAAATGAAGTGTTTATTTAATATGTCTGCAAACATCTATATGTGATTTTAAATACATGCATTATTAAAATGTTTGCCTTTCTCTGGTGGATGTCTGTAGTGCGAGATGGACCAGGCTGTTTTGATCATTTTGACAATTAGTGAGAGCGCTGGCAAGCAATAGCCGTTGTATGTGGTCTATCCAAAACAATTAGAAGCGAATACTGTATAGCATACACTCTAATAATCCATTTGAGCAGTTTAGACCATTTTAACAACCAGATGAAAATGATTATGTGTTTTTATTTACCTTTTTAATGTGAAACATTGAGTTTTCAGAATATGTTGCTCTTTGGGGAGTTTACAGGTGAAATATCTGTAGCGTACCTCATATCCCTCAGTCATGCAGTATGTGTGCTCTGTATTAACAGTTGGGGATTTTGTCGGTCATGTAGTGCGCACTTGGCATTACAGAACCGTATGCAGCAAAGCCTACATACAGTACAAAGAGCCATTGATTCATCTCTGTATCTTAATTTGACACCTTGGTCTCATTACAAGTGTATTCATCTAAGGTTCAGCTACCAGGGGAGAGTGCGAGAGTGTGTTGATCCATTTTAATGCTGCCTTGATCGTTATCCCCCATGTCTGTCAATTGACTTTTAAGGCATATCCTTTAGGGAAAATTCTGTTTCCTTGATTAGAGCCCAATCACACATGCAAAAGGGTATCTGAGGAAACATGCAGTGTTGTCAGGAAAGAAAAGATAATTGGGGCTCCAGGTACAGGTTGTCCTTTTTAAGCTGTTCCCAGGCCTGTTAAGTCGGCCCTCGTTACTCAAACAAATGCAGTTAAAGCCATCACAGCAGATCTGAGAAGAACACATTATGTGGAGAATTGACCACCAGTGTAGTTGCACAAATGACCCTCTTCTCTTGTTCATTAACACAACATGGCTTTAATGAGTCCATATTCAGATGATATTAATGAGCTGAAGCTGTTTAACTTGGTTCTGGTTGAAAATGTTTGCTGTTGTCCAAGGTCACTCAATTACTAAAGTTTGGACTATGTACATAGAACAAATATTACAAATGATGACATTAAAAATTGTATAAGTGGGTCCAATAGTGACAACATTGGATAAAATAACAGCTGGAAGCTGCATCTCACTTGCCCCCTCTGGTTTTTAACAGACCCTAAAGCAAACCCTAATTGGATTTTTCCTGATAAACATTGTCTCTTGCTTTTGTGTACATTCAAGTTGGTTGAATGAACAGCTATATAATGGTTTTAATGGGACGACTAATTAACAAGTAAACAACTCACACACATATATATGTGTTATAGTTTTATTTATTATTTTGACATAAATATAAAATACATTATAAAAAAGGAAGACTTTTCCTCCTTATTTCAGAACATCCCTGCACACTCATACTAATGCATTTTCTTAATTTATACAATATAAATGAAGGAAATGTTTGTCAACGATGTATTCCAAAATGAGGTTTTGTCTGAGGCTCAGTTATGGGGACTAAGCATATACACTTTCTCTCTCTCTCAGTCCCTTTCTGGCTCTTAAAGATGACAAAGTGATTGTGTCCAACAGGGGGCACTGTGGGTATGGTTTTTCTCCAGGGAGAGCCAGACCTCAGTGCGGCCAGTTAGACAGCTGGTAGGGTGGGCAGCGATTAGCAACAAACAGTTCTGCAAAGTCTGTCTATCTCTGATTTGATGTATACAGTGAAAACACTGAAGAGCTAAACGTGATTATGTTTGGGAAATTAAGGGAAAGATCCTCTAAAAGAAAGACTGACATATGAAAAAATAGAGAGGATGAAAATTCTGATGTTAACAGAATATGGTCAGAGTGATATGGTCAGAATATCTAATATTTATTGTATCTTCAGCTTTTGAAAGAAAAAGTAGATACAAAGAATTTCCAAATTGGAAAGATGTTTAATATAATGGTAATATATATTATTATTTATTGTATGATACCTATTGTTTTTGAATGCAGTGCATATATGCAAGGCTGCTAAATGACTGATTATGAGACTGAGCTTTTTTATATGTATGCAACAGTTCTGTAAAGAATTAATGGTAACACTAGATTTTAGGGTCTGCTCATTAGCATGTATAATTCTAAAATATTTTCTATTTTAGGAGAAACATTTGAGCATTTTAGACGCACAAAATAATGCCTAATTCTACATAACCTTATTCTACATCCCTAATCCTACAACTACCTTAATAACTATTAATAAGCAAATTAGGAAGTTATTGAGGAAAAAGGGCATAGTTAATAGTGAATAAATGTCCTCTATTGTAAATTGTTACAGAATTAATAAAGTTTAGATTTTGTAATCTGTGCTCTAGTTTAAAAAAAAAAAACTGTACAAAAGAAGTCAGATTGTGTGCCTTGAGTGTCACTAAGCAACACTCAGTTTAGAACAGAGTTGGTAAAGTGGCAGCAATTTCTCCTCCTTGCCCAAAATCCTTCTGTAATTCTAATCACTCTGCCCCAGCTCCACCCCAGGTTTTCCATTTCCCACACCCTTCATGCTCCACATTCACTTCACTTGCTCTGCGGTCCACCCTGTACTGATGAAGGACTGTCGAGGTTCTGTCCTTAAGGGTGCTCTCATGACATGACATACACACACACACACAAGCATGCCAGCACTATGTCATGTCACAAGAGTACAAGAGTCCTCTATCACTTCTGCAACACTCACACAGAGTCATACCAAGACTAAGGTTTGACACATAAATGTCAAACAAATTAGCCTAACCTTCATCTCGCACAAACAATACTATGATGGCAGGCAGTCAGGCACATCAGCCCACCATACTCACCTCCTACAGAAGAGCCGTAGACCTAATTAAATATCCTCAACTGTTAAGTTCTATGCACATGACGGGTATTGTCAAGACACGGGAGTAACCTACTTACAGTACGTGTAGCATAACATGAATAACACAGAGACATTTACTGTTAAATGTCATTGAACGTACTCTTTTGTAGAGTTGAAAACTAAGAAAAAGAGACATAGTTTCTTGCACTAGTTATTGTTTAATGGCACAACACTGCTCAAAGGTATTATTTCTTTATTTTTTGTTAAATATATAATTGAGGGTTAAATAAAATGTCAGTGGTCCATGTGGTAAATACAGAAGCTCTGCTTGGTTTAATTGTAAATAATTGGTTATCATCTTCCTTGTTTTGATCACATGGTTTTTCAGTGGATGGCCAAAAAAAGGATTACAGAGTATTAAAAATATCTTCATTAATGTCTTAAAGTTGGATGACAATCCTAACAGTGTGAGTAAACGATAATATAGTTTTAATTTTTAGTTGAACTAACTTTTGAAGAAACTGAAATATTACATTATTTAAAATTTCCATCTCTACTTGCATGCAGACCCATATGCATGTGCTTGGTTAGCATCTGATATACTGTACCTTTTTTGAAAAATTTAATGCTTGCATACCCAACATGCATTTTTATAGCATGTTTATGTTCGACCATGAAGCCACGACGAGACAACAACCTTTCAGATGCATTTTGTCCTTCTTTATCTTCCTAGCATGCCAAACACAGACATTAATCTGATAAAATACTGTATCGATGTGCACCCCTCATTCTCTGAGAGCAGTAACTCTTTTAAACTTGTCCTTCAGAGGGGCCACCTGGCGCATGACCCTAGCAGACTGTCTATGTACAAAGGGATGCCTCTACATCTTCCATATCCCGTTCTTTCATCCCTCTCTCTTTCACTTCTCTATTCTCTCTAATCCCTCCTTTGCTGAGCTGTGGCTCTTTCACCTCCTGCTCTATTTCTTCTCCCCCTCCCATCATGCCTCCTCCCTATTGATGACAGTGTTCTCACACTGCACCAGATTAACACGACTACAGACAAATATTTTAGAAATATTTACCATATACTTCTGAGCTCAAGTGTAAGACCATTTGAATCGAAGCACAGTTGTCGTAATAGTTTAATATTTTACTATATAATACATATCGGTCAATATTACAGATGGATAATTGGTTAACAAGTTCTTGTTTGACCTCATTTTTACTGGACTGCTCAATTTGAGGTCCTGTTTGACTTTCAAAATCAATTAGCACTTCAGTCAGGAAGCTGTTTCTACTCAAAATTATGTCTTTGCCGCATGGGCAAGGTGACTATCAAAGGCTTCCCTCATCTGTGGCAGACATATTTGTTGCACTTTTATCTGAAACATTCTCAGCAGAGTGTTTATTTCTTGTTGATTGGGGTTCAGAGAAACTGGCAAACTTCCATTTGCTAACAGGCCTCAATGCTATCAGTTCTGTCCAGATTCTGGAGTTATTTTCTGTCACTTCCTCGACATGTTGGAATGGGGAAGTGGCACAAACCATTTAAACATATGTCTGGTATGGAAGGATTACATGGGGACTAGGCTGGAGGAGAACCGTGAGAAGAGGAAGTCAGTAAGAGATGACTGGGTTTGGTGCACAGGTTGTGTTAACTGTCTACGTTCTTGTTTTAACACTGTAATTTGTAATTGTATACTGTGCTTGGACTATGTGTTATTCACTTTATCTGTAAATGTAAATATTTTCCTTTTTTTGTTCTAGGGTCAATAAAATGAGACTTAGGCCTATGTTTTGAGATGTTAACAAAAAGTGCAATTTTAAACTTAAATAAACATTTTCCTCTTTTTACTAATTTCATTTATTGGTAACACTTTATTTTGATTGTCCACTATATTATTCTAATATTACAGTAAGTAACTTTCCAACTACATGTCAACTAGCAGTCAAAGTATTAGTAGACTGTCTGCTTAACATCTTTACACTTTATTTTTCTGATACTGACTATCAAAAACTTTGCTAAGTATAAGTACTCTGTTACAAAGCTACTTATAGAATGTCTTACATGTTGAATATCGAAATAAAATAAAGTGTAACCAATTATTTTGTTTTGTTTAATATATATATATAGTATGTATTGAAATCAATATTTCGGTGGTCTGTAGTCTCAAAATTTTAATCTTAAAAAATCAATAAGTATTTGATCATCCTATGATTTTGCAAGTTCTCTTACTTAGAAATCACGGAGGGGTGTACAAAATTCAGCATAGGTGCATTTCCACTGTGAGAGACATAATCTAAAAGGAAAAATCTGGAAATCACATTGTATGATTTTTTTAAACAATTTATTTTGGAATTGTACCGATGCTGAAAATTGTAGACCCCTCCATGATTTCTCAGTAAGAGAACCAAATCATAGGGTGATCAAATACTTATTGACCTCACTGTATAAATATATATATACAGTATTGTGCAACAGTCTTAGGTCACTAGTATTTTCACCCCCCAAAAAATGCTTTTAAGTCATCGTAAATCTTAATCTTTTGCCATGAAGAGACGAAGTAACAGAACAAACAGAGGCAGACTTAATCCAGAAAAACTGTGGCAACGTCTCTGTGATGACAGAGGCTCGGAGGCAGACATGTTAAGATCCATATGCAGCTTTATTTATAACAGAGTCAAACAGGCAGAGTAAAATTACTAGCAATCAGAAGTGGAGGAGTCGAGACAAAGGCAAGGTAGATGTCCAGGCAAAGGTCGAAGGCAACAAGTAATAATCAGAGTTGATAATCCATGCAAGAGATCAGGGTATTTAGCAAGAGTTCAGAGTAAACAAGGCAGTCTAAGGTCAGTAACAGGTAATCCACAAAGTACAAGAATAAACACTCAGAATTGTTGCCGGGGCAAAACAAAACTTTGCGACTAGTTCCACTGAAGCGAGAACTTAAATAGTCAACAAGACGAGCAACACCTGCCGAAGAAGTGATGAGGTGTTTCTGTGAATAGGGTCCGGGCGAAACTAGTATTCTGGTGATGGTTCCCGCTGATGATGGTCAGAGAGAGCCACAGAGGTCGGATCTGCTACAGGACCGCCCCCGTGAGCGGCTCCTTAAGCGAATGGGGCGACGACATCGGGGTCTACCACGGGGTCTGAGAGTTGGCCGGTCCGGGTGGTCGCGATGAAAGATGGCTGTTAACGAGGGATCCAGGATGTCCTAGGCATTGACCCACAACCTCTTCTCCGGATCAGGGAAATAGTGGCGGCTGAAAACCAAGTACGCACTGAAAGGGAATCATACCAGTGGAGGGTTTACGTAGTGAGTTCTGTGCATACTTGGCCCAGAGGAGATAGCGGCTCCATTCCCTTTGGTCCTGATAACAGTACAAGCGAAGGAATTGGGTGAGTTCTAGGTTTAGGCGTTCAGCTTGTCCATTGGATTCTGGATGGTACCCCGAAGTGAGACTGATGTTTATATTCATTTGTTGGCAGAAGGCCTCCCAGAGATGGTAGGTGAACTGTGGACCCTGGTCGGTGACGATATCCTCAGGATGTCCATAGAATCGGAACACTTGATTGAGGATGATTTCGGCTGTCTCCCAGGCGGTAGGTAATTTGGTAAGTGGAATGAGGCGGCATGCTTTGGAGAATCCGTCAACAATGGTAAGTATGATGGTATACTTGTTCGAGGGTGGAAGATCAGTCACAAAGTCCATGGCTATGTGGGACCAAGGGCGTTGTGAAATTGGTAGAGGCTGTAACAGGCCAGCGGGTTTTTGGTGTGAGGTGTTGGAAACATTGCAGGTAGTACATCGTTGGACGAAGCGGGTTACGTCGGGTACCACAGAAGGCTACCGGAAGTGATTGCCTACAAGCACCATCATGGCCTGAATGCCGGGATGACCTGAGCTGGGAGTGTCATGGACGTGATTCTAGTACGTATTCCTTGTCTGAAGGACAATCTGGGGGTGTGGATTCTTGTGCCTGTGCCTCCGTCATCTCAGCCATGATATCACAGCGTACCGGTGCTACAATGAGAGCTGGGGAAATTATGTTTTCTGGTTCGGTGGAGGGTAAGGGAGCCTTGAACTGCTGTGAGAGAGTGTCTGCCTTGCAGTTTTTGGTGCCTGGACGATATGTGACCTTGAAGTTAAAGTGTGTGAATAACAGGACCCACCTGGCGTGTTTGGAGTTGAGGCGTTTGGCCGATTGGATGCACTTTAGGTTTCAATGATATTTGAGAACCAGGAAGGGAAGTTTCGAGCCCTTAAGCCAATGCCTCCACTCCTCTAGAGCACATTTCATGGCGAGGAGTTCTTTGTCCCCCGCGTTATAGTTTTGTTCAGCGGATGTAAGCTTATGGGAATAATAGGCACAGGGATACATTTTGGGTGGATTACCATGGCGTTGAGAGAGCACCATGCCCCGTCCAGAATTAGAAGCATCGACTTCAACTATGAATTCCTTTTCGAGGTCAGGGTGACGGAGTATGGGAGCTGAAATGAAGTGTTCCTTGAGTGCCAGGAAGGCCTGGTAGCAGACCAACAGAGGACATTGAGACCTTTGCGAGTCATGGAGGTGAGTGGTCTGGCCAGCTGACTGAATCCTCGGATGAAGCGGCGGTAGAAATTGGCAAAACCCAGGAATCGTTGCAGGTCTTTAATTGTGCGGGGTTTGGACTAAAAAAAAATGGAGGGACTATTG
This sequence comes from Enteromius afrohamiltoni, assembly GCA_034779775.1. Taxonomy (NCBI): domain Eukaryota; kingdom Metazoa; phylum Chordata; class Actinopteri; order Cypriniformes; family Cyprinidae; genus Enteromius; species Enteromius afrohamiltoni. Next base: position 21,243,445 of record JAUYWG010000040.1, read on the forward strand.
GCCAGTCCGAAGGGCATTACCCGCTACTCATAGTGCCCAGTGGTCATGGAGAAGGTGGTCTTCCACTCGTCGCCCTCTTTGATGCGGATGAGGTTATAGGCACTCCTTAAGTCAAGTTTGGGGAAGTAGCGGACCTTACAGAGCTGTTCGAGAGCAGAGGGAACCAGAGGTAATGGATACCGGTACTTTACAGTCACTTCATTCAGTCCTTGATAGTCGATGCAGGGCCGGAGACTTTCATCCTTCCTTTTAACAAAGAAAAAGCACGCTGAGGCTGGTGAAGTGGATGGGCGGATGAATCCCTTGGCCAACTCCTCCTGGATGTACTTTTGCATACTCTATGTCTCAGGCTGTGAGAGGGGAAAGATCCTTCCTTTATGGGGCACCGCTCCAGGCAGGAGTTCAATGGAACAGTCTGTGGCTCGGTGAGGTGGTAGCTTTCTCTTTGCTGAAGGCCTCCTGAAGGAGTCTGTGGCTCGGTAAGGTGGTAGCTTTCTCTTTGCTGAAGGCCTCCTGAAGGTCGTGGTATTGTGAGGGTAAGTGCTCGCCCTGAGGTTCTGTGGTGATGACTTCTTGTGAGTGCACTGGTGCTGGAGGTGCTCCCCTAAATCCCTTGAGGCAGTGTGTATGACAGTATGGTGACCACTGGCGTTCACGCTCCTCCTGCTGTGGTGAAGGTAGCTGAGCGTCGTGAATGCCGTGAGCGGAGCAGATTATCAATCTGGATGGTAAGCTCCATGTATTGTTCCAGAGATTAGCCCTCAGCTCTACATGCCATCTCAGCTTGCAGGTCATCTCTCAGCGCTCTGCGGTACAACACCTTTAAGGGATCCAAAGGCCAGCCAGTTTGAGCAGCGATGGTGCGGAAATGAATGGTGAAGTCAGCAGCTGATTGATTACCCTGGCGAAGCGTGAGGATCTCCTCGCTGGGCTCTCGACCACCAGCGGAATGATCAAATACATCACGGAAGATATGGATGAACTATTGGTAAGATGGGAACGCCATCCGTGAATAGGGTCCGGGCGAAACTAGTATTCCGGTGATGGTTCCCGCTGATGACGGTCAGAGAGAGCCACAGAGGTTGGATCTGCTGTCTCCAAGATGCAAAAAAAAAACCTACTTAGAAAGCTACCTGAAAAACTATGGGCAAGTGTATCTCGGAACAGAAGCTGTTTTACCAAAAGCTGTAATACCAAATATTTATTTGATTTAGTTAATAGAAGTAATAATAATTTAGTAAATTAAATCGATATATTTTTGAAAACATCCTCATTTTACAGCATTTTTAGCTTTGCAGGTAGGTTTTTTTTTTTTCTTCATCTTGGAGATGTTGCCACAGTTCTTCTCAATTTAGTCTGTCTCAGTTTGTTCTGTTACTTCATGTCATTCCAGACAGACTGGATGATGATCAGATCAGATCTCTGT
>JAUYWG010000040.1:21244970-21270623 GCA_034779775.1 Enteromius afrohamiltoni
TCTTCTCGTTGTGCAGCGCTTTCTGCCACACTTTTTCCTTCCCACAGACTTCCCACTGAGGTGCCTTGATACAGCACGCTGGGAACAGCCTATTCGTTCAGAAATTTCTTTCTGTGTCTTACCCTCTTGGCCTTCTGGACAGCAGTCAGGTCAGCATGAACAATGAACTTTATCACAATATGCAATTTTTTTGAGATGGACCTGTAGTATTAAATGTTATTGCAATGCAATAACTGTTTTATTATACTTTAACCAAAAAAAAAAAGCATTTATTTATATAATAATAATTATATAATGTTGCACAATGAATGTTTTCAACTGTCATTAAACATAAATAAATAATACAGAAATTTCAAACAACAACATGGCATATATAAACCTCGATCGCAGAATATCTCATCAATATTTGGATGATAACTGTCCTTTATAAAGTTGCAAAGTCTTTTCATCTGTATCTCGCTCTAATTCTGTGTTGATTGCAGCACAATCTCTCCACACCCTTGGTTTGCACTGTTATTCCTCTCAATGGCACCTGCTGTCATCCCATAAATACGGCTGAATGGGCTATTGAGAGAGCTGGGCTGCTGAGGGTTTGCCACGGATAGCGATGAGTCCCCATAAAGCAGACGCCTGCGTTATTTATCCTGCCTCTATGAACTCTGGGAAATTAAATGTTTACCACAAATGGGCCTCTCAAAAGCCCACACCCGACTTTTAGAATTGATTCAATGAGTCTGATTTGTAAATAAATGCATCAGTATGAAGTCTCAATTCAAGCCGGAGATGTGGTGTCTGGTAAACATTCTGGCATTATGGAGAAAAAAATACAGACCAATGTGTTCACAAATAAAAATGAATGATGTTAATTACTGTAGTAAGATTTGAAGACATACATCCTGTTCTCCATGCTTTACGTGATTTTGTCAATTATGAGTGATGTTGCAGTATATTCATAGCATTTCTCTTTGAACTTGATGTTTGAGAGTTAACTAAGTATATCTGTAGACAAATATAATTATAATTATTTTTACTTTCAATTTCTTTCAAAAAAAAAACAAAAAAGATTGCTCAAGTGTCTAGTTTAAAATCATTAACTGAATACATAGTACATTTATTGAAATGTATCTGTTTTCATTTGCACCAATGATGAAAATATTAAACAGCATTTTAAAGGAATAGTTCACCCAAAAATAAAAGTCATCATTTATTCACCCTCAAGCAGTTCTAAATCTGTATGAATGTCTTTGTTTTTTCCGAACACAAATAATTTTTTTTTTTTTTTTAAGTCTGTCACCAGGCTGTTTTGGGTCACCACTGACTTCCATAGTATTTTTTTTTCCTACTATGGAAGTCAATGGTGTCAGTTATTAACTGTCAATTATTAAATCAACTTTCCTTAATTGCTTTTGACAATTTAGTTGAGTCATTGAATAACTAATGGCAGACAAAGCGGAATCTGAGAAATGATCCCAGGTAAATGTATTACTGTAAATGACTTACATATAGGCATATTAATATTTAAACCCAGTCTCACGGCAGTTTGTGAATTAGTCACATAATTTAATTTAATCTATTTACTCATGCCATGGACACGTTTATTTCGTCCAGCACATTTTTTAATTCAGCTTAGTTTAAAAAACGTGCTGGACTTACGAAAATAACTAAATAAACGTGTCAAGTAGCCCCAGCCTCATCAAAAGCCTCTCTATACTATAGAAGTATGCCTTTGTCCAACATTCCTGCCTCTATACTCCAGGTTTTTAAGGAAATCCATCATAAAACCAAACTAGATGTAAATCACCTGTTTTAAAGTGACTGTCTCACCCAATGTGCTGTTAGCACTTGTAAGCTACAGTTTTGACAGTCGAAAAAGGTCATATCTTGTTGTGTAGTTGGACTCTTCAGTTCTTTTAATATGCAGTTGTGAATATTACTGCTGTCATCCTTGTCGTCTCTCCCTGGGAAGACGATCTCTGAAAGAGCAAGAGTAGAATCCATTTCAAATTTTAATTAGCCGGCTTTGTGTCTCACACAGACACAAGTTCAGTCCGACATTATCCCCTCAAAGCTTTAATTACCAACCGCTTCTTGGTTTCAAAACATCAAAAGGATGTGTGAGTGAGTGAGTGGATGAAAATGTGTGTGTGGATTTGAAAAAGTATGTGGGTGGATGTGTTTGGGTTAGCTAAAGTCATTGTGAGTCCACACTCCGAATGTCAAAGGATTGTGATTTTCTTCAAGTCACTCTTTCACAGGAGACATGGGGGGTCTTACAAATCACTGTAAATCTTTCTACTGTTTGATGTCCTTTTTCCTCAAGCCTCTTGTAGATAATTGCCCCATGAGTTGTCAGACTGGGACAGAGTAAAGAGGAATGATCGACCATTAGCAGATTACTGACTAAACTGGCTATAGAGCTGTTCATTTAAACACAACCGATGCACATTCAGCACAGCTGTACCTGCCAAAAGCAAAAGATCAATCTGACTTTCTTTGAAAAATATGATTAAAACTCAAAAGACATGCATATATATATAACATTTATTTTTATCATGTTAAAATTCTTTCTGAAGGATCATGTGACAATGAAGACTGGAGTAAAAAAAAGAAAATAAATAAAAATAAAATCACAGCGATAAATTCCTATATTAAGATGAAAATAAATTAAAAGATAATTTTATATATATATATAAAATATATATATTGTTTGTTTTTTGCATCCATTCATTGTCATGTGATCCTTCAGAAAGAATTTTGATATGGCAATTGACAGTAATATGAAAATTAATATGACACACCAATCCGAAATGTTTCGGATTTAGTCCAAATAAAAAAGAGAAATCATGTTTTGGCCAATTTATCACACAATACATGTTATTTAGTTGATTACTGTAGACATGAATTTGATTGCTTAAAGCCATTTTTTAAACATAAAAAAATGCATTTCACTGCATATAGTACTGTGTATGACTGTGTGTGTGACAAATACAACTTTAATTTGAAATTTAAATTTAAACAGTGACAGTGGTGACTCCTTTTCCAGGTGTTTCTTTAAGTTTTCAGGGTGGAAGTAAAGGCATGCAGAGCTGTAATGCAGAGAACATTGATTGAGGCTATTGAGGTTTAATAGAGTTTTGCAGATTGAAGGCTTGTGAGGTGAACAACAGCTTGGAGTTTAAAGGCACGAACAGTCTGAAATAATAAATAAATAATGAATATTAAATAAATAATAAAATAAATCCTTTGAAAAGGCATCTTTGGCGGTGTGTGTTTTTAATGGTGCCATTTTAATGGTACTAACCCTAGCATACAAGGACCACAAATCTGGTTTTGCTAGTTTAAGACATACTGTCTTCACTGCTCACTGGGCATATTTTAAATCCAGAGCTGGAGAGCACCTTACTGTTTTCGGCTGTGTCTTGTTCCAGGATCATCTCTTGGCTGTGTGTTCGGCGCTGTCCTTGGTGCTGAAATCTGGCAGAGTACAGCATCATTGTACAACAAGGTTCTGCCTTCACATACAGACAGACAATTATGAAATAATTAGAAATGTAGCCTCTGAATTTTTTTTTTTTTTTTACTTTGTGAATATTTATGCTGCTTGGATTTTATTTATTTATTTTCGACATAACTCCTAGGCAGCACCGGTTATTATTTTTGCAGTATATGCATATCAAGAGACTTGGCTGGCTCACATACGCTGAAACACAGCCAACTATGGCAAACATCACTTTGATTGTGTTAATGGTTCCCATAGTGATAGGCCACCTGCATGTTTAAGATGAATCAGAGGCAAAGAGCACACACTTCCCTGGATTTACCATACGTTCAGGTGTCAGATGAATGTGTTGCTCATTTTGTTCTCTGTACTGGAGCTGGAATTGTAGTAGTGAATTTCACTGTACAACTTATCAGAGGTTGAGTTGCCTAGAAAAAGGCAAGTTTAAGAGTAAAACTGTCTAGAGGAAGACTTTTTAGAACTGAATAAGATAATTAACCAGGTAGGAATTATGGAACATGTTAAAAGAATAAAAATCACTATCTTTTTCTCTTTCAAAACAGGACTTTTTCACTCACTCCTTGAATTTAATCATGAAGGAAGTGGGCCTTTGACCCCAGCAGAGAGGGAATTTGGTAATTAGTGCTGAGTGTCACTTTCTCGGCTCTGCAGCAATGGCTGAAGAGAATGTGTTCATTAAGCTGTTGCCTGCTGACCTGCAGCCAGTAGATAACCCTCAGAACCCTTAATCCTCCAGATAGACGGTCCCTTCAGATCTTCACTGTTCCCTAAGCTTCTAAAACAGACCTGCTCCAACCTGCAGGCCTTAATTCCTTAGTTCAGTCCATCATCACTTTCAGAACGGTTCATCTAGGAAGCACTTTTTGAAGATTAAAGAAAATAAAGTTTCTATTGAGAAAGAATTAAATTAGGAGAGGCAAGAAAAATGGAAAACTTCAAACTGAAGCTGAAAGCAATCTAATTGGAAACCCATGCACAGTTCTCCTCAAAAAATGCTTACATTCATCAAATAATCAATGATTTCAAAAACTACAATATATTGCAATTAGTTCTTATAATGTGTTTTTCTTTGGTTGTATTAGATCGCTCTGCATTGCACAAGCCTCCAGTGATTTGTTAGGACATAATGCTGATGGTATTTCTCAAAGAAATTTAGTTACCAAATTTAGTTAACTGAAGGAGCCATGTCTTGGAAAGCTCTTATATTTATGGTCTCTACAGCCTGGGGCCATTTTTGATTCCTTGTCATAATGTTACTCAAAGAATCCAGCTACATGCAAGACCTTTAAATAATGTTACTGTATATAAACAGGGTATAGTACATATGCGCTGTTTCTTCAACTATGGGTATTTTTAGACCCGTAGTCCTTTATAAAACAGGCTTGCTTAAAGCACTTTTTTTTTACTTATTTACTTAATTTGCCAAATAACAGTGTCTGTCAGTGTTTGGGAGTTTCAAATGGAGACAAACAAAACAAAAAACACCCTGGAACTGGATAATTGGATTAGAAATTTGTAACCATCACATGTTCATTGGATGGAGATATATTTCAGTAACTAAAAATAGCTGGACAATGGGAAAAACACTGAAACTGCCTTAATGTATTAAAAGAGTGATATTAAAAGATGCATACTTTGTACAGACAAAGCAGATTAGCCTGGATCATTGTATGCAATGCACTAAACGGTTTTCATAAGACTGATGATGTGTTAAATGATCACCAACATTAATATAAAATAAAATATTTATATCACTATTCCATGTATTTGTCACGTTTTATGTCTGTTTAGTTCTGTTTTAAGTCAATGTGAGGTATCCCTCCCATAGACCTCACATGTCCTCTAATGTGAGGTCTATGGGAGGGACGATAAATTTGACATAATTTGCTAATCTGGCTTGCTGTTCTTTTGCCAACTGAGAAAATGAGAATGCAAAGAAATATATCGGTGGTGTTTAAGTTAACCCAACTATGACGACTTCTGTTGCTGAGAAACCCGGAAACGTGAAAAAGGTCCATGCATTTCTATGGAACAACAATTATGTGAAACTTTGCACATTGCATTTATATTCAGGATTCACAAATTATGCATCATCAATAAGCTTTATACTAAATTTGACCTTTTAATATCATTGTATTAATATATTACTACTTAATACAAACTTCATGAAAATAACTGGCAGTCAGCTGGGTTTTGCCCACCAGATGGGTGTTCCTGTGCAGATGTGGCATAGCATGACAAATTTGTAAGAAAAGGGCAAGTGTTTATGAGTGACATTTTGATTAGAACTCTTAAAATGGATTTAAAAAAAGACAAGAAAAGACACATTGATCATTCATAATACGATCAATAAGAAGCATTTTGAAATTAGTCATGGCTTATTTTCATGCTGACTTAAAGCCTCAAAGATAAAGGTTATGCTTGGGTTCATATATTATATCCGATTGGGCAAGAGAAGAACATGCTAAAATAAATGAGCAAGGCCAAAAAAGCAGCAGGGATGGGAGAGGGTTAACAAAATCTGAGTAGCTGTGCCAAGCCTTTGAACCCCATTCCAAGTTTGACTTGGCTGAAGGATGGGTCAGTGCTCAGGATGTGCTTGGTTACACTCTCCTCTAAACTCTAATCCCAATCTCCCCTTCTCTCTGCTCACTCTGTGCTTTAAGTTCTTCCCCACTGATTTGTTTCAATTAATCTTTTATCTCCTAAGCCTGTGGCTGCATGGACCATTCTCTCCTGCCAAACATGGGATTGCACGTCAGGCTCAGAAAACCAGGACAGGGTAGAACTGTGGGCTTCTCAAGCATTGTTGTGGTTGTTTTGGAACCTGTATTGATGTGACAGTGAGTGGAAGGTGCCAAGTTTTAGCTCTGGGAGAAAGGGATCCGACGCCTGCTATCTGCTACCTCTTATGGAGGAATTATCCTCTGGTATGGAAAGAGCGCTTTACAGACGCGCTCTGTTGCTATGGATGGAGGGTTCTGGGTCTCAGAGGCTTTCAGATGTCCTCCTCCTCAATGTCAGAGAGGGGGAATGGCAGATTGGATTAACGGAATTTGGATAATGCATACAGTGCATTTATGAATGGGGAAAAAGGGCAGTGTAGATAAACGCATCTGGCAGCAGTTGATATTGTTTGCATATCATCTCTAGATTTTCTGTTTAGCATGGTATGAATAGTTCTTTGGTTTGCATGGCTACTAATTGTAAGGTCTTTTTTAAAGCACACTGCACTGGCACGGCATCCCTTCTAGCCACTTAGAAACTGGAAGATGTTAAGGTAGAAGGCATTTATCTGCTGCTTTTTCCATATCTGCGAACTGTTGCTTTCAATCCCAACAAGTGTCTAGATGAGTCTCACAGGAAGTGAAGGATGTGAGGCAGGGTTAGGCAGCAGGAAAGGGGGTTTATGCGTCTGTTTGCTTCGAGCGATCCTCCCTCGTTAGCCTCCTTCCCTGGCAGACAATGTAATGATTGGAGATGACAGGACAGTCTTTTTCAGCCCTATCTGGGTGAAAAAAAAGTCTTCAGAAGCTGTAGATCTGGAAGTTAGTTGTAGGAGGAAAAAATAAGAAAATTCCATTGGTTAACTTTTGAAAGGTTAGCAATTTCTCTGTCTAAATCTACTTATAAGATCATTGACCTGAAAAATACATATTTTGTTCTTATTTATCACAGGTATTCAATATGTTCCTTTACGGGAACTCGAGCTGCATCATAACGCTTTGGGAACATCTTCAGTGTGACCTGCTGTGAGGAACCAACCACATAGAATACGCAGAATCATTAATTAATTTCCTCACTGCCCAACATAGAGATCAGAATCAACACTGGCGACTGGCGCCACATTGTTTCAACTAACACCCTCTTTTGGAAAGGGGGAGAAAACCCCCTGGCATATTTATATCTTCCAAAGAGTTCCCTGTTGTTCTCAGAAACACTGACCAAGTACCAAACTTGTGAATGATGGACAATCAATTCTGCGTGACAATCAATTATGATGCAATTAACACACAAATCCTGTGAACTTTGACAATCTGCCGGCGTAAACTTCTGACAAAGGACAACTCACATAAACATGGCTTTTTTTCATGGACTGGGAAACCCACCCAAAACTCTGTACTCTTTGCGTGGCTTGCCTGGGAGCGGAGCATGCAGTGGCGGCTCTCGTTGAGTCATTGTGAGTGTCTGCAGGTGGATGAGGAAAGTGTATATGAGTCTCTGCCCCAGTCACAAATCTACAGGTGGTCACTCATACAGTTGATAAATTAGTGTGTTTGGTTACAGAGCAATGGCGCGGGTTGAACAGATGTTGGAAAACTTGCCGAATGAGGCATTGTCTCTGAAGGCTCACTAAACCTTTGCATACAACATCAGCATTAGTAGGCAAGGGGTACTCGGCAGAGGGTCAGGCTAGTGCGTGTCAACATACAATGGCTGTATTACAGGTGTACCAGGCTGACCTGCTGCAAGAGCTGGACGAGTGAGTTGAGATAACATCATGGAGCTCAGGAGGGCCGCAGATCTGTCTCTCTGTGTTGCTCATACCATTGGGCCCTCCTTGGCAGCAATGGTGGCCACTGAGCGACACCTTTGGCTTATTTTGTCTGACATGAAGGAAAAAGTCTGCCTTCTGGATGCCCCACTTTCGCCTTCTGGCCTGTTCGATGATGTCGTAAACTCCGACGTCGTCAGGTTTCAGGAGGCAAAAAGGCAGGCAGAAGTGGTCCAGTGGTACCTCCTGCATTAGTCCCTCGCTCAGGGGGTTACTAGGCAGGAGCAGCTTCGTTCCCTCAGCTGGTTCCCTTAGTAGATTATTTAGCAGCGTGGAAACTACTGCCAAATGTATCTCAATGGGTTCTGCAGACTGTAGAAAAGGGATATCGAATTCAGTTTGCCCATCCTCTACCGTGCTTTTGTGGTGTTATTCCCACTCTGGTGGGTCCTGAGCAAGCTCTGCTTATGGAATAAGAGGTAGACACTCTCTTGAGGAAGGAGGCCACAGAGGTGGTCCCTCCTCATCAAAGAGAGTCCGGGTTCTACAGCCGATACTTCATAGTTCCTAAAAAGGCTAAAACCCATCTTAGATCGAAGGCTACTGAACCCTGCACGTTTACAAAGATAGTAGATGCAGCTCTACCTCTGCTGCGGCTTCAGGGCATTCGCATACTAAACTATATCGACGACTGGCTGATACTAGATCAGTCGGAGAGCAAGATTATCAGACATCGAGATGTCATCCTCGCACACATGAAACGGCTGGGGTTAAGACTAAACCAAGAAAAGTGTGCTATCTCTGGATCAGAGGACCACTTATCTAGGCGTAATATGGAATTCGACCACGATGCAGGCACAGATGTCCCCTGCTTGAGTAGAATCGATTCTCAAAACAGTCAATATAGTAAAAGAAGACCTGTCACTATTGGGCCTGATGGCAGCAATGTCCAACATGATACCTCTTGGCCTGCTGTACATGAGACCCCTACAGTGGTTTCTCAGGACCAAGGGTTTTACCCTGAGGGGAAATCCACTTCGCATGATCAAGGTCTCCTGACAATGTGTGCGAACCTTAGACATGTGGAGAAAACCTTGGTTTCTAAATCAGGGCACGGTGCTGGGAGCACCTTGTCGCCATGTGACACTACCGTCACGGACACGTCTCTCGTTGGGGAGCAGTCATGAGTGGCCGCTCAGCCTGTAGCCTGTGGAGTGGCCGCCATCTCACGTGGCACATCAACTGCCTAGAGATGCTGGTCGTGTTTCTAGCATTGAGACATTTTCTCTCAGGCCTGATAGATCATCATGTGTTGGTGCGCACCCTTACATCAACCATCAGGGTGGTCTGCGGTCGAGGCCACTGTACAAATTGGCCTGCCAGATCCTCCTGTGGGGCCAGAACAAGTTCCTCTCATTGAAAACACTTTATATTCCTGGCCACCTAAATGTGGAGGCAGACATCCTGCCGAGACAGGGGCTGAGGCCCGGAGAATGGATACTTCTCCCCGAGGTGGTTAACAGTGGGCAAACACTCCCTAGTAATACACTACCTTCATGGTGCATGATAAGACCGCCAGTTCGTTCTTGTGTCCCCACATGGGACCTGGCAGTGGTGTTAGAGGCTCTTACGAAACCTCCCTTCGAACTGATTGAAGAGATTTCAGATCGTTATCTATCTATATAGACTTAAATTTTACTAGGCATCATGTCTCTTAAGAGGGTGGGTGACCTGCAGGCCCTCTCTGTGGCAACTTCCTTTTTAGACTTTGTGCCCGGCATGGCAAAAAGCTTTTCTGTACCCTCGAGCAGGTTACAGCCCTAAGGTCCCAACCACTGCACCTAGGCCCATCGTGCTTCTGGTGTTTTATCCTCCTCCCTACAGGGAGCAAGACAATGAGAAGCTGAATTGTATGTGTCCAGTTTGAGCGCTGGAGGGTGACACAAGTCAGGGATTTAGAACTCTGGGGGCAAAGCATTATGACACAGCTCGAGTTCCAGAAAAGGAACATCTCCAGGTTATGAATATAACCATGGTTCCTTTAGGGAATGAGACACTCAGTGCCATACGTCCAGCACCCCTGACAGCGCAGTTCTTTATGACATGAGGCTGACACCAGTCTTACCTCACATGCTTTTAAAGCTTCCTGGTCTCTGACATCACCTGCCCCTGAAGTCCCGACATTCCATTGGACTGATGGGATAGCAGATGCACATGGCAGTCTCCTGTGTGCAGTCCGCTTCGTTACGTACACCTTTCATAACTGATGGAGTATCTTAATTAAAAAAGAAATTTGAATTTGAATTTGAATAAATACATACTATGAATCATTAGTTAAGCATTAGTGAATAGTCAGTTCATCCTTTATAAAGCATTGTTACAACACTAATAGTCATTAGTAAGCAGTTTATAAATACAGCTATAAATGCCTTGTTCATGATTTATAAGCATCTAAATGTACAAAGGAGATTAAATGGTCAGTTGTTTTCCTGACAGAAAAAATAAACAAACAACACAGAGGGATACAGTATTATTAATTTCAAGATGCAAAAAAATATAAAACTGTACACTTTTTTTATTTATTTTTTTTTTCTATGAAATTGAAGGTTTGCTTTTCATTTATCAAGTGTACAGTTGTAAGATTACATATCCCTCTGTGTTGTGTTTGTTTAACTTTGCTGTTTAGAATATAAATGAGCCTTTACATCTGCTTTATAAATGTTTTACAAGGTATAAATAGTCTTCACTTTAGGTGAGCTCACAAACAGACGTCTGGCAACTACTAAATGCTTTATAGCTACCTGACTTAATCATGCATTACAGCAGGAACATGTGTTAATGAAGTATTATTAAAACACTGAACAACTATTATTATGTGTTATAATAAAAATATGTATTAATGTAAATTTAAATAATTTATTAATCATTTACTTAGACATTCTAAATGGTTTTATTAAACACTGAGAACTCCTAAAATAATGTCATAATAATTAAAAAAAATATTAAACTGATAATTTATAAAGTATGAAAATACTATTATTAAACATTATATGTAAGCTCAAGAACAAGGCATTTATAGATGCACTTTTAAACTGTTTAATAATGCATAATAATGTTAGAACAATGGTTTATAAAGGATCTTGCTAATTACTTATAAATAGGGTTGGGTATCATTTAGGGTTTTTCGATATCGGTGCCAAATCGATACTTTTAAAACGGTGCCTAAATGGTGCCTGAATCAATACTTAAAAAATAAAAATAAAAATAGTAACACTTTACAATAACTGCACACTATGAATCATTAGCTAAGCATTAGTAAACAGTCGGTTCATCCTTTAAAAAGCATTTTTCCAACATTAATTGTCATTAGTAATCAGTTTATAAATACAGCTGCAAATGCATTGTTCTTGATTTATAATCATGTGTATTACAAAGGAGATTTAAAGCCTCAGTTATTTTCCAAACAGAACAAAAACCAACACAGAGGGATACAAAACATCTAAGCTTATCATTGATTAATAGGACATGTGATAATCCCACCAACGATGTATTTTACAGTTTTACAATGCAGTACTTGCGGATATATTTGATTTACAGAGCTTCAAAATAATGGCCGCTATCCACAAGCATTACCAAGCTTTAAAGAGCCAGGATACATTTTTAAAAAAACTCTGACTGTGTTCAACTCAAAGAAGAAAATCATTTGCACCCAGGATGGCTTGGCTATGCTGTAATTTTCATTTAATAATAATAATAATAATAATAATAATAATAATAATAATAATATTTATTTAAAGGCGCCTTTCTGAACACCCAAGGACACCTTACAGCAAACAACCAATAAAATAGTAACAATATAAATATGACATAAAATTTACAGCATAAGTACAAAATAAAAAGAAAGCTGCAACTCACACGTAACCCTGAGTAAAAAGATACGTTTTTAGACGGTAATTAAACATTTTAAGACTATCACAGTTCCGTATTTTGGGGGGAAGTGAATTCCACAACTGAGGCGCCACAAAACTAAAAGTTCTTGCTCCCTTTAAACTTAAGCGAATACATGGCGGAACAAGAGAAATAGAGTGAGTTGATCTCAGAGAACGAGAAGGAGTATAAATGTTTAAAAGATCGGTGAGATACAGAGGAGCCAAACTATGCAGAGCCTTGAATGTGAGAAGCAGAATTTTAAAATCAATACGATACTTGAGCCAGTGTAATTCCTGTAGAATTGAAGTTATATGTTCGCGTAAAGGAGTCCTAGACAAGCCGCGAGGAAGACAAGAGAGTAGAGCATTACAATCAATTTGTGAAGTGACCAGTGCATGAATTAAAATTGCTGTACTGCTTTTAGTGAAAGAAGGACGAAGGCGCTTAATATGACACAAATGAGAATTTGCGGCATGTGTAATGTTATTTACATGAGCTTCAAAGGAGAGGAGGTGCTATCCAGAATGACACCCAGACTCCTGACCTGTTGAGATGGGTAAATTTCATTATTGTCAATAACTGAAGGACAATCAGATTTAGCCAAAGTTGATTTAGTGCTAGTAAAACTTTGGTTTTGTCACTATTAAGTTTAAGGAAATTGCCTGAGAGCCAAGCTTTAATTTCAGATAAACAGTCATTCAAGACAGGCAGAGGAGAAGAACTAGAAGGTTTAGAAGATAAATATAGCTGGGTGTCATCAGCCTAGCAATAGAAATTGATACCGTGTTTCCAAAAAAAATAAAAAAAATAAGAGGAAGTAAGTAGATAATAAATAAAAGTGGCCCTAAAACAGATTCCTGAGTAACTCCAGAGGTAACTATAAGTGATCTTGATTTATAATTTTTTATTTGGACAAAATAATTGTCAATCGCCGCACTAAGATCAAGACTACTATAGTCAGAAGACCAGAATCAGCTGTTAATAACAAGTCATGTGTGACAAATCGTCAGAGTCGTGTTGATCCATTTTGCAGCTTTTATTGAGCAAGGTCAGACAGGCAGAGGTTGAAATCACAGGCGGACAGGGATATCAGGGAATAAACAATAATCCTAGTCGGTAGGCAGGCAAAGGGTTCAGGGCAGGCGGCGAGAATGAGTATCAAAAGACAGTCCAATATAAACACAGAAAAACAACCAGAAAACACTCGGAGATGACAGCTGTGGCAAATCAAAACTTTGCGTTGAACCTCAGGAAGGTCAGCGTATTTATAGGGTGGATAATGACTAACACCTGAGCGGGATTAGTCCAAGGTACATGGGTGAGAAGAGTCCGGGTGGAAACACTAGTATTCGGGCGATGGTTTCCGCTGCTGCTGGCCGGAGAGAGCCACAGAGGTGCGGTTTGTGACATCATGAGTTATTTTAACCAAGGCCTTCTCTGTACTTTGATGAGAACGAAAACCAGATTGGAAATGTTCATATAATGCATTCTTGGAAATGTGTTCATGAATTTGAGCTTTGACTTTTCCAGTATTTTAGTAATGAATGGCAGGTTAGAAATCGATCTATAGTTTTCAAAATTTAATGGATCAGCCCCTATTTTCTTAAGAAAGGGAATAATGACAGTGGTTTTTATCGAGGAAGGTACATACCCGGTATCAAGGAAAGAATTAATAATTTTAGTGAATAATGAGGACAGTGACGGTAAACAGGCTTTAATTAACCAAGTAGGCATTGGGTCGAGCTGACAGTTGGAAGATTTAGATCTTTGAATATAATCCTTTATCTCTGCTGGAGGTGGTAGGATAAAATAACTAAAAGTAGAGTGTATAGTCATTTGTGAGACTAAGAGACTAGGATCGTGATATTAATTACTAGTAACCAATTGCTGATGAACTGATTAATTTTTGACTCGAAGAAAGTCATAAAATTATTACATTGTTCTGTAGAACACAGGCTTAAAGGCAGGGTGTCTGCTGGACATGAAACCTTCTTTACTACAGAAAAAAAGAGATCTAGAGTTTCCTTCGCTGGCTGCAATTATATTAGTATAATATTCTGATTTGCTTTAGAGAGAGCTTCCTTATAGTGGTACATATGATCCTTCAACATATCTTTGTGTACCATTAGGCCAGATTTAGCATATAGTCCTTCAAGCACTTAGTTTTAAGTAGACGCAGATCAGGGGTAAACTCTGGAGCAGAAACATTAAAAGAAGCAGTCCGAGTTTTAACAGGAGCAAAAAAATCCAAGATCTCAGTTAGTCCACTATTTTAAAGGGAAATCAGAGTGTCAGGAGTGGAGAAGTCTGCTTTGTTGGAGAAGCTGTCCAGTTTATTAGCGAGGTTAGAGACATCAATGTTCTTAATATTCAGAAAAGTGATACAATGGCCCGTTTTTAACTTAAAAACTGTCAACTGAGCACAGAAAGAGACTAGAAAATGATCTGATAGACAGGTCAGAATCAGTACAATTATATGGAGCTAAACCAGAGCAGCAGATGAGGTTGAGAATATGACCGACAGAGTGAGTAGGAGAGTTCACAAACTGCTGCAAGCCAAAACTGTCCAAGCAAGATAGAAAGCCATTTGTGCTTGCATTTTTCAGATTGTCCATATGAATGTTAAAATCACCCAACATGATTACATTGGAAGACATGGCATACAGATCAGTTAAAAGCTCAGAAAGTTCAGATTTAGAAATAAAAGTATAACCTGGAGGAACAGACTCATTCAAATGAAAATAGTCACCATTTTTCTGTCAGGTTTCAGTTTCAAAAAAAAAAAAAAAACTTACGGAGATCCTTTTTCAGAGAGCGAGCGGATGTTAAGCAATACAAATGACAGGTTGTTTTTACTAGGATCGATACCTGACGATTTTTTCAGATCGGAGAGACAACTTTTTTTGTTGATTGTGGTCAACAGTCCGTGCAGACCTCCATGTAGGATGAGGTTTCATAAACCAAAATGACCGTATTTTACACAAATCATTAGTGCTGTAGGATCGACGGGATCCACTGTGAATACATTTCCGACACTGACAAGCGATGTCTGGATGAAAGCGTAGTATTGATGGAGGATCAGTGAAAACCCACAACTTTTGGGTTACAAGTCCAACTCCCTATCCATTAGGCCACGACTGCCCACCAATGTGATACAACACACCTTGAATCCCTACACAAACACTACATTGTGGATCTTGTAGTTTCTATGCATCTCTGGGCACTTGCCCATCAGATTGATTAATAATCAGATCTGCATGGCGGGCCCCAATGGCTTATGATAGATGAGATCACAATGGAAAGTGTGATGAGAAATGTTGAGACTGAGTAGAAATCAGATGAGGGAGTAATAGAGCAGATCTGTCCTCTACTGAAATAGGTATAGGGCAGGGGATAGGTGATCGTAAAGTGATTGTGAATGATCAGAAAGGCAGACACTGGCAGATTGCCCAAAGAACACACTAGCTCTCAGTGTTTGTCAGGCCACTAAGCTAATCTACGGTATGCTATAAAAGAAAAGCAGCAAGCAGATAAAGCAAATGGTGTGAAAATCAGACGTGTACATGAAGAGATATGTAGTGAACTATATATTAAAGACAAGTGACGTTCCTTTTACACATCTGACAAGCACCCATCTAATTTCTATGCTCTCAGTTATTACTGAAGTCAACAGAGGGTTGTGGAAGGAAGTTCCGAAGTATTGATCATGCATTCCACTCAGGTCAGCTTTGGAATCAATTGTGTTGTTTGACAGAAAAGGGGTTGACTCAGAGTCCTAGAGGGAGAGTTTGGCTGGTTTGTTTAGAATCAAATGGAGCCATTGGCATGCATGATGCAATCTTGAGCAAGTTTATATACACAAGAACAAGGAAGGCACACGGCGCGGTCCAGGGCTAAAAATCTCAATCATGAGCGCTTGTGATTAGGGAAGGCGACTATCGATCTGTTTAGACACTTTTGTTTGTATTCAGTCGCTGACCATTTAGAAGCAGCAGTTTCTCAGAGAGAAAAAGCATCTCGACTTATTGTTGTCCACCCAAAATAACTTTCAGAATTCAGCCAAGGTAATGCTGCTTTGTGGATTTTCACATAAAATAAAATAATTTGTGTATCTGTAAAATTCCTCTGACCTGCTCCTATTTGAGATGAACCTTAATCAGAGTAGCTGATAGAGAGTCAAAGATAAATCACTGTGATCACTGGGAGGTCAGACATCTCCAGAAGCATGCACATTAAGATAATAACACACTATGCAGTGACAAACTGACACACCAGAGGTATTTACGCTTACTCACATCATGCATTTTTAGCGATCTGATAGCTAGCAAATTATAAAAAGACTTCTGAGAAATTCCATCTGAGACATATCTGAAATGCACAACTGCCTGATTAGTCATAGAAGATGCTTAGAATATTTAATATGCCAGCATTATCATCAGTGAACTTAACAAACAAACAAACAAAAAAAAAGCAATGCAATGCAATGCCAACACACACACTCATGTTGGTTGATCTCATGAATCACCTTCATATTGTAATACCTATGTCATACCTATGTCATTATACAAATCTGTGTCCACATAACACACACAGACTTGAGTTCCCCAAAAATCCTTTCATGGAACAGTTCCTAAAATAACCTCATAATATACTTCATTATAATCTGCAATGGGATAAATCTGGCAAGTGTTCAGTGGAAATGTTTTTCATTGAACCATTCATGCCAACAAAGATCCTTTACTTAGAAGACCAAATTCAGACCCATGTTACAGAGTCACTTTTATGTGGCCTAGTGTGGATTGTACAAACCAAGGCAAACTGCAATCTGATCAAGATGCATGAACTAATATGACTATGTGTAAATAGGATTGTAATGTATAAAAAGCCTTCCAATTATTGTGCTGTTTTATAGCAAATATAATGAAAGGAAACCCTGGAGCTAATGCTCAACAGTGTGGTGTTAAAGTGTGAAGTGAGGATCATGATATTTTTGCAGTTAACCACCCCTAAGCCAGGCTGAAGGGCAATTTGATGAATAACCAATGCTTTTCTCAAAAGATATAACTTTCAAGACAGTACAACAAATTAAATCATAAGCCTGCTTACTCATCAGGACTAATATTTGACCTCACATAAGGCACTTAATACACCTGAAAAGTCTATAGTTTAAAAAAGCATAGAATTATTGACTGCATGGGTTTTATTTATTTATTTATGCATAGTAATTACATAAAAGTTGAGTAATTCAACACTGTCATTTTATAAAACTGGATTAATATTCAGAATTTGACCAATCCACCATCAGACTCGTAATGCAGGGACCACCTGGGACCGAATTCCAACACCAAAACTCCAGAAATGTATAATCTTGATACCACTGTCCCAACTATTTTGACACCTGTAGCAGGCATCAAATTTGAGCTTATTTAAACTGTCCCAACATTTCCAAAATTCAGGTTATACCTCAAAGTCTGAACTGGATTTGATGATTAACACTATTGTTAGATGTTAATACCATACATTAAACTACTGACACTCCAAAATCCAAATTATATGTATTACTTTTCCCCCTTGTAAGCGCAAGCTTTTTTATTTTTGTTTATTTATTTATTTTTTTATTTGAGAGACATAATTAATTCTGCACAGCCGCCTTTGTCTCAGGAGGGAAACTACTCCAGTTTTCATTACCTTTTGCCCTCTGGACCGCTATTAATCTGCACTCTCTAACCATTTGGTAAACAAAACAGAAATGCAAGGGGAGCAAAAGAGGGTTGGAGGTTTAAAGACAACAGAAGTAAACTGTTGTTCACACTTCCATCATCATGCCTCTGCTGCATGACACATAATGAGATATAATCTGAATTCATACCAAGTGAAGAAAATAAAGTCACCCATATAGTAGAGTAGCATGGGATCCTCATAAAAGGGCCAGCATTTTTGATTTATAAACACTTATTTAAATAACAAACCTTTCAAGATCAGTGGATACTTGGAGAAAACACCTGGAGTGGAAAGGAATGCTGCTATTTTGTGAATATCTTTACTGTTCTACAGAACTGGGGAAAGGAAGAAAACAGAAGGTGCTGAAAATTGATTTTACTTTTCCTCAAAGCTGGGTTCACACAAATGCTAATGGGGTCTTAAATATTGCTTACCAGTTCAACTGGGATTATTATTGTACATATAGGTTTTATTGAATATAAAGTTACATATTGCTAATTCAAAAAAAAAAATCAATAAATAAAAAAAATAAATGAAAAATGAACTAAAACATTTCAGTTAATGTAGGTATTACACAGGCACCAAAGGGTTGGTTCACCCCAAAATTAAAATTATGTTATTAATTACTCACTCTTATGTTGTTGCAAGCCTGTAAGAAATGTATTCATCTTCAAACACAAATTAAGATATTATTGATAAAATCGGAGAGTTAGCTGACCCTCCGACAGCAACGGAAATATTCCCAGCTCTAGAACTACGGGAATGCCTAGCAACAATACGAGACGGTCAGTTAGCTCTCTTATTTCATTCAAAATATCTTCCAAAGATGAAAGGTCTTACGGGTTTGGAACAACATTGAGTGTTTTGGTAATTAATGATGAACTAACCCTTTAAATATGGTGGTTACACAGTAAACACGAAGCATTGTGATGAAAGCGTACCGTGTTGGATAATTTGTGGAGTTCAGAGCATCATGTTTATTTGATGGATATATAGCCCATATTTGAGCACATACAATTTCAGAATAATACTACCTATTGTTTTTTTACTAGAAGGAAAAGTCAAAGTGATAATTCTGTCATCATTCACTCATAAGCCATTCCAGTATAACTTTTTTCTTCATTTATGGATCACTAAGCAAAATGTCTAGACTACTTTATTTTATACAGAGGAAGTGAATGAGGATTGAAACTGTAATCTCTTATAAGAACAAAGAGGACCATACAACCATCATCAGTGTGATCCATACTTCTGTGGAAACAGCCATGGTCCCCATTTAATTTCATTGAACAGAGAAACTCTATTCTGCTATTACTACATGTAACTCTATTTGTGTTCAACAGGAGAAAGATTTATAAAACAAGCTACCGTTTAAAAAATAAATAAATAAATACTAACAAAGTTCAGTATTTGAAATCGTCTTTATGCACAATTTGTTTCTGGGATATCTGAAAGAAATCCATTTATTTGCCGGTCAACAAAAATGACACAGAATGCACATACAGTGTGCCCTTGTATTTAACTATGAACTCTTTTATTTTAAACAAAGCTTTTCTTTTCTTTTGTTTCCTATTCTTTTCAAGAAAACTAAAGTAAACAGATTCACTTCATGCTCCACAGTGTTCTAAAGCCCATAGCATTTTTGCGCATATAAAGTTGGATTATTTCTGGCATATGATGTTGGCGTTCTCATATTGGAACACATTTTTGCTGAGACGTTGTTCAGCAAAAATAAATAAATAAATAAACACCACCAAATGATGGTGGCGTCTGCTGTTCCTCTTTGCTTTGTAAGAGAAAGAGACAGAGACTTACAACCTAAGGTGCTTTGCTAGCTCTATGTTTGTATAAAAACATTTCTATGTGAGGAGTGTAATGTGCTGCGGCAGCGACTGCATCTAAATCTGCTTCTTGCAGAATCTTGCTGCCGATGGATGGTTTCCCTAAAGCTGCCTTTGGGAGAATCCACACCGGAACATCAGACATTAAAATAACACACCCAGAATAAAAAGAACGATGGCCAGAAAACTCAAACCCAAACTTAACTCACTTATTAACACAAGCTGCATTTTATTTAAACATCTTTATTTTGCACATAACCGACCTCTTACAACAGTGACATTCGCTCTGTAGCTCCCTCCAGAAGACAAAATAGTTCACTGATGGGCACTAAAAGCAAAGGGCTCACATTTGCTCATGTGATGTCTGTTTACGCTGCCATCCTCTCTGGATGTCTGACAGACTGTGAGATGCTTTTCACTGAGAAAAAAGCGATGGAAGGGCTAAACAGTACAACCACTTTAACGCTTTAACAGAGGTTCAGCAAGAGGCATAAATCCTAAAGAATATCATTTTAAGCAATTAATTCCCTGAGGATAGGAGTAGCTAGTGAATTTTCAAAACATACCTTCAAAACAGCCCAGCTGGAATGTGTCACACCTCATGTTGGTAGAATTTTGGTATTTTCAAAACTGTCTTGCTTGGGGATGCATCTTGAGTTTTGCCCCAGTTCCTTTCTCTTTGTAAGAAAAGATTGTAGAAGAAGCGATGCCTCCAGACTCAGCTGCAATTAACTAACAATCTGTTACGTTGTAATGATATGCATAGAAACCAGTTTGCTTAAGTAAGAAACTGTCAAATCAGAGAGGAAATGAAATACGCCTAAAATTGTCTCAAGCACATAAGTCTCTGAACAGAACAGACACACCCTTGAAGCTACAGGTCTTTTGAGCCAAAAAGCATTGCTTTCAATTCGTATTCTTTCGAAATTAAGCCCACGCTTTCCCACCGACTTCACAACTATGAAAAATAAACTTGTTTGTCTCATTCACTTCTGTTTATATGTAGTGTCCCCCCCGATAGAATGATGTTGTTTAGCCTCTTTATGGCTGGTCCTGGGTCAGAGAATGACACTTCTCTCAGGGATCGGTTTACAAGTCAAGATGATAAGGGCTTAATAACTCAAGGTAGCACACAAAATGGCCGACAAAAATAACAACCATTTACTCAAAGGAGTCTGCCCACTGACTACTTAGAGCTTCTGAAACCTATTAAACGCTTCAGCAGACGCTATTAATGGAGGCAGCCTGGGAGGTCAAGGGTACAATCTCGATTTGGAATTGAGTCAAGTTAAACCTCAAAATGAAAAAGGGTGAGGGGGAGCAAGCAAGCAGGAGAAAGTAAGAGAGAGAGAGACAGAGGCAGGGAGAGAGAAAGAACAGAAAACAAGTCTCTAGGGTTGCCTGCCGATTCAAGGGTAATTTAATCAAAATCAGGCAAATACTCTCGCTAGGGAGAAAGTGTTGAAAATTGATTGAACAGCCACGCTGGTGATATGATGTCAGCACAACCATGACATCATTACAAGTAGAGCTATGTCCTCAAGTAAAGGTCATGCTACCTCTCACCTTAATTACCGCTATGGTTCACCTACACCACCCCGAAAGCCAAACTTAGTGTTTGACAGACTGAGTGGTCAGGAGCTTGTTTATTAATTACTGTGCCATTGTTATTTGGAGGAATTCTTTTACAGAAATTCTTTTTTACTTAATGGGTGCATAAAACTTACCATGTGCATATGATAATAACATGTATATAATAAAAGTATATATATATATATATATATATATATATAACACTAAGTAATGGAATATACTGTAAATATCAGTATCTTACAATCTAAGGAATAAAAAACAAACAAACAAGCAACTCTGTTTTGATAATACATTACAATTGTTTGCCATCATTTACTCACCCCTGTAATATTCCAAACCTATGAGGCGTATTGTGACCTTTTTTTTGCTTTTTGTTTTTTGCAATACACTGATAGCCACCAGGGTCCACTCATCATTCCTTAAACTTATTTTATGTTCCAGAGAAGAAAGAGAGTGCTTTCAGAACAGCATGAGTGCGAGTATTGTAAATTATGACAATTTTGAAATTGCTGAACAGTCCCAAATTATACCTTTATATTTACTAAACAGGGCAAATTAGCGGTGTAGCGCGGTTCCAGAAAAGGGCCGAATGGTCATGGAAATTTCTGGGGGTGTTCTCAAATTGAAGAACACAGATGCAGTCTAATTTGCATATCGATCAACACAGTATACAAAATGCTGCTCAAATGAGTGTATTCACAAATAAAGAATAAATAAACTAAAACAGAACTGGAGACTGAAAAATCAAGGGCTTGGTTTTGTGGGTTACTCCTCCTAATTGAGGTTTTTAATTTTCTTTTACAGTATTTCCTAAAGCAAATTAAAAATAACATGGCTTAGCAAATAATATGTTCAGATAATGTGTTTTACTGGTTATCTAAATAAATGAATAAATAAGTGTTTGATTGGGTCTTGAGTCTTTGAGTCTTGAGTCTTTTCTTTCTAACTCTTCTAGCTCTTATAAATGCATATTTAATGAGGTCAGGTGACAAAATAGCTGTGTCCAAGCAGTGCTAATCCTTCACTGTGCGTATTTTGTAAATCCTGACAGTATTATTTTAATGCCAAAAGATGGTTTGCACTGGTGCAAGCTTTTAGTAAATCTGCCCCCAATACTCGAATTATCCCTCAAAGGTTAGTGTCTACTGCCTACATTCAGTTTACCAGAACATTTATAATACAAATCTGTTTCATAGACAGCAACATTATTCTTTTCACCTGCTTGCCTAATGGCCAGAGCTGATTCTGATGTTAGCATGTAGCCAGACTAATGTGTTGCACATGAATAGTTTGTGAAATCAGGGTTGTAGCATGAGCTTGTTAACATGTGCAATCAATTAAAAAAATAAAAATAAACAATATTTACTTATTAACATATCAACACATTATTTCATCCTGCTATCCTGAACCACAAGCCATACTCTCAAAACCGCACCCTCTTAAGGTAGTAAAGACATTTTAAAAATTGCTTAAAGCAGCTTTAATTAGCATTAATGATCAACAACTATGAAATATAACCCACAAGCAAAACACGCTGTCATTTGTACACACTGAATGAGACAAGCATCAGTGCATGTAACGCATTACATGTATTCATGTAGGATAATTGTTATTTCATTATTTTAGATTTGCATTGAAATCAGTGCATTAACTGTGCGCTTTGAGAAATATTATGTATCTATGTTTTGGTTTGAGCAAGATGAATAAAGAGCAAAAGTCGGTAACACATTATTTTAATGGTCCACTTTAGACATTCTACTAACAGTAAGTAACTTTGCAAATACTGTTCATGTAAACCAGCAGTCATTAGAGCATAAGTATGCTTTCTGCTTCATATCTTCTAACACTTTATTTTGATGGTTCCACAACATACTGACTATCAGTAACTTTGCATGTCAACTTATTTAAACCCTAAACCTAACCTAACAGTCTACTCTGAGAATTAGTAGTTGCAAATTAACAAGAATTAGTAGACATGTAGTTGCAAAGTTGGTTATAGTTAGTAGAATGTCCATAAATGAACTACACTTTTAAGAAGCTGATTTCTTTAGCATAAATGTGGTCTATATGGATTAAAGCACAATTACTTCATGATGCACTGAGTTTGGGTCCACTGCCTTTTTTCTATCAATGTTTCATTAAGATTCCATTTCCAATTAGACGGAATGCTCAAAAAAGAAACCCTAACAAACAAACAGTAAATTAGGTTAAGGTATAATGTTGTTGCAGTAGGAACGCTTCAGTAACCCTCCATTTGGTTGCTTATTTCAAAGGCTGATGGCATGCATATGCATTTTTAGGGGTTTATTTCTTTGTCAGCCAGGAAAAGTGATATCTTAAAAATGATATCTTAACTGGTCTTGAGAAAAAAAGTGTAATATCTGCATGATATGTTCATTCACCATGAGAAAAGAATGTTGTTTCCTTAACATAGGATCTATAGGCCATATTGCGTAGTCACAACATAGGACATTAAGACGACATAAGATGTCGTTATCTTGACAAAATTATTTTGTGGACACAACATTTTATCATGTTTCCAACTTAATATGTTGTGTTTACCATAGAAAGGTACAGAAATGGCTTATGTTGCTTTTGAGAATATAAACTTACTGTATTCTACACTCTGATTCCTTCAACCTCTGTAGACAAATTGATTTGCTTTTTTTTCTGTGGTTAAAACTTCTGCATATAGTAGTTCTAATGAGATACTCACAACAAATGCTGTTTTTAAACCTGATGGTGGGTGCTGAGAGTAAAATGCATCTGACAGGTATCATCACCTTTGTAACCTTCAAAGGAGATCATGCTAGTGCTTAATTCTACTGATGGAATAACTGCTGAATTAAAACGGCAATATTTTAATGCAGATTCGCTCAAAGAAATTAAGTAATGACGATAGCAAAAACATGCACATCAAATGTAGGAATGTATTAATTGATTTGTTAAATTGGTTGGTTTGAGGTGTGAGGGAGCACTGACTGAGCGCATAATGCTGATTTTGCCAATTTCAGGAATTTTAGAACTTGGCCCTTGGCCATGTTCACTGCTGTGGTGATGAATGACACTGGGTGACAGTCAGTGTGAATTTTCAGTTGCTAGATTCCTACCACTCCACAGTTCCCTGTCCAGGTGACGCTAACACAAGATGTTATGTCATCAAGTACATGTCAAGTCAAGGAATGCAAATCAGCTATCCAGTTACGGTCAACCAACAAACGGAACGACACCCGAGGAAATGTTTAGCATTCTGTCAAGAGGCACCAAAAACACTGAGGTGGAGGAAAGGAGGAGGAGAAGAAGGTTATAATGCAGAAACTGAGAAGGAAAAGAAGAGAAAGTGAAAACAAACAAACACACACATACGCGCGCACACACCAACATAAAATGAGCCTCAGCGATGTTCTCATTACTGTCACCTAAAGATGTTCTGCTTGCGGAGGCGAGGTGTCTGAGCCCATGACAGATTCAGGTCCGGAGAAACGGCTCGATTTTACCATTGAGGCGGAATTGGGAACGACAGCTGGCGTCAGGAGTGCGGCAGGAACTTTATTCTCCTGGAGAAAGGAGAAAACTGCCATGGAGCGAAAACACGGAGGAATGGTGTTTTGGCAGTATACACAAAACTCTTTCTCACATAACTCCTGTTGTGACAGAATAGTGTCAAGGGACAATGCAAATCTTTAATTAATACATTCTAGTAAATCTGCAATATATGACCTGACTAATAAAATAGAGACATACGTTGCTCATGATAAAGTGATGCAAGTGTTACAATGCTATTTGTTAATATTATTGAACCATATTATTTAACAATGCAAAATGAAATAACACTTATTTTTTAGTGCTCCTGTACATTGTCATTTTAAAATAATGGGTTATACATTTTAAGGTGCCTTTGTTAGAGTTTAATTATACATTTACACTGTAAACCCGGATAAGTTGAATTTACTTAAAAAATTTGAGGAAACCGGTTGCCTTAAAAAAATAAGTTATTTGTAATGAAAACCCAAGTTCATTTAACTGAAAATATTAAGTACATTACACTCAATTCAAAATCGATTTAACTCAACATGTTTTGCCAAGTTAACTTCTTTGCACAATTAATACACTTAATATCTTAAGTATAATGTACCAAACACCTAGTTGTAGTTTACTTATTCAGTTCAGTTATTATCATTCAATTATTATTTCAGTTTTTAATCTATAAATACTTATTCAGGTCAAGAAACCAGATGAAACATTTGTTGAAAACACCCCAGCTAGGGGTAAAATGCTTTATTGTGAACATACACAACAGTTTTTCTGAAAGCATGACATAAAACTAGGCATCTGGTATCAGAACACCACTCAACAATAAAAACTGATCCTCAGTTTGCAGTTTGTTAATAATTATCAAAACCAGACATATCAGTGTCAATTAAATAAACAGAAAAAAAGTGCATAACAGTGAAACAACATTTTCCTAAAGGAACAACAACAAAAAAATTAGGCACCTGGTTTCTGAAGCAGTAGTGCAATGAGTTAGAACAGCACTTAACACTGCAAACTGA
>JAUYWG010000040.1:21281443-21292702 GCA_034779775.1 Enteromius afrohamiltoni
ATATTATTATTATTATTATTATTATTATTTTATAATGACTTATATAAAAAATACAATACTTTTTATCTTTTTTTGTGAAAAATTTTATGCTCTGCAAAAAAAGAAAAAAAAAATTCTCAGATATTTATTTTGGTCTTGTTTTCAGACAAAACATCTAAATAAATAAACAAAACAAGTAACAAAGCAAACAAACAGAACTTACTGACCTCAAACTTTTGAAAAGTATTGCACAATGATGATTTGACTAACAGAAACTGCTAGATAATGTAGGGTTTCAGAGCAAGAAAAGTCCTGGGATTAAAGATTTCTCTAAGAGACTCAGGAATGAAAGGTTTGGAAAATTTGCGCCTCTGTCAGCTGGAGGGACTGAAGTCTGTGAAGAATGACAGTAAGTGTGAGTGAATGTGTGTCTGTGTTTTGGCAAGAAGGAGGGGGCCATTGCAGGGTGTATTCCATCTTTTATGAGTTTCACCAGGTGAGAGAGCAGCCCAAAGCCTTGACCTCAATGTACACTGTAACCCAACATTTATCTCTCCCAGCTCCACACGTAAACACACACACCTATAACATAGTCTAGCCTGACTCTGCAGCGCTGCAGCATCACATCGCTCTCAGAAAGGGTGTGAATCTTCTCTCGTTTTCAACAGACTGTAAAACATACTCTAAGCCATCAGTTAGACTATTTTCGTATATAACACCCTTGGCACAGAATATCTTCCTCTTTCTCTTTCTGTCTCTCTCACCACCAAATTCTCACACTCCTCGACATCAACCGTAAGCAATTTAAATAATACTCAAAGACCAGCTTGCTCATTTTTAACTTACACGCACACATCCCAACAGCAAACTTAAAAATAGTCTGTACTTGTGATAATGAGGAGGCAAGGAAATCATCTGCACATGAAGGTGGAATATAAATCACGATACAATATTTTGCTGACACCTTCTCATCTCCACCGGGCTGTTCTGTTTATTTCCTGTGAAATCCAGCAAACTTAATTTGCCGGACGAGTTCAACCTGAACTAAGCTGCTTAGATTAATAATGTATTTCCTATTTATCGCTTTGGTTTTCTCTAAAGCTGTTTACAGGGTAAGAATGATCTGCGAGCGCTTTTTAAAAACACGTACATTAATCTTCTTAGCTGTGCATAAATCTATTATCTGGCCATCAACACTGTACGGACTGGCTGCATGAGCGTGTGTATTCCCTTTTCTGTGCTGCTTCCTCAAAACTTCAACGCCGTTTAATGTGACTTTGCGTATTGCCTCATGTGTCATTTTGAGGCATTTTGAGGCTCTTTTTTTATGCTCAGTACGCAATAGCTCTGATACCATAAACAAATGTGTTCTTCATAGATGGGATATATAAACACAAACAACAGATTTGATTCCAAGTTCTGTCTGTGGCACCCAGGAGACTGCTGGGACTTTTTTTTTTTTAAATGGAGGAATCAATTTGAATTCCTTTCAGCTTTTTGATTCTCTTTGGTAATTGAAATTGCATGGTCCACAGACTGGTTTAATATTGTTCTTGAGTCCCCTTGCTTCCTAACAGAGGCTTGCACATGTGTGTGTGTGTGTGTGTGTGTGTGTGTGTGTTAGAGTGAAAGTGAAACAGTGTGAGAGAGATGTAATAGGGAGAATTTATTTTGACTTGATTAATTTTACAATAAAAAGGGCTATGCTTATATATAGCACTAAATACCAATTTGGCAGTAAGACTGGAGGAATCTGGTTAGCTCTTGGTTGAGTCTCTCTGCTTGTCCATTGGATTGTGGATGACAACCTGAAGTCAAACTCACGTTAATGTCCATTTGCTTACAGAAGGCCTGCCATAGATGTGATGTGAACTGAGAACCCCGATCAGTTACAATGTCTTCAGGAATACCATAGTATCAAAAAACCTGCCCCGTGACTACTTTGGCTGTTTCCCAGGCCGTGGGGAATTTGGGGAGAGGGATGAATCGACATGCCTTAGAAAACCGGTTAACGATGGTAAGGATGGTGGTGTAACCGCTGGAGGCCGGTAAGTCCATAACGAAGTCCATTGCTATTTGAGACCAGGGTCTTTGAGGAATAGGTAACGGAAGTAAGAGTCCGGTTGCTGGTTTCTGATGTGGAGTTTTCCTTATGTTACAGGTGGGACATCAGCAAATTAACTGTACAATGTCGGAGGTGAGAGTGGACCACCAGAATTGGTTTGTGACTAATTCTGTGGTGGCCTCTATACCTGGATGACCGATGCTGGGTGAGTCGTGAATGAGGTGCAGTAGCTTTTGACGGACTGGTTCTGGGACATAGGTTCTGCCTGGAGGACATTCATGAGGTATGGGGTGCTGAACTTGAGCCTCTCTGATTTCTGCCATAATATCCCATCTTATAGGAGCCAGGATGCGAGGAGGAGGGATGACGAAGTGGGTGGTCTCTCGTTTGCAGGGGTCAAATTGGCATTGACAACGCATCAGCCTTTCCATTCTTGGAGCCTGGATGGTAAGTAATTGAAAAATCAAAACGGGTACAAAAGAGGGACCACCTGGCTTGCCTGGTGTTGAGTCTTTTGGCTCTTCTGATATACTCGAGGTTCCTGTAGTCTGTAAGTACTAAGAATGGTTGAGAGGATCCCTCATGCCAGTGACACCACTCCTCAAGCGCAGATTTCATTGCCAGCAATTCACGATCTCGGAACGGATCACGGCGGAAGTGAACTTGCGGGAGAAGAAGGCACAGGGGTAGAGCTTGCCTGGATTGCCATTGCCATGTCGTTGTGATAGGACTGCCCAGATGCCCGTGTTTGAAGTGTAAACTTCTACAGTGAATTCTTTAATGGGATCTGGATGTCGAAGGATGGGTGTAGAAGTGAACCAAGCTTTCAGTTCTTGAAAGGCCTGTACCGCTTTGGGTTCCCAGTACAGAGTGCTTGTGCCCTTCTTGGTCATGGAGGTGAGAGGTGCTGCCACCTGGCTGAAGTTTCTATTAAAGCGGTGGTAGAAGTGGGCAAACCCTAGGAATCGCTGTAGTGCTTTGAGAGTTTTGGGACGAGGCCATTCGAGTACTGATGTGACCTTGTTCTGATCCATGGCTACCCCCTCCTGACTGTTGATGTAGCCGAGGAAAGAGATCTTGGTCTGGTGGAACTCACATTTAGACAACTTGGCATAGGGTTCTGAATCGGCGGTGTAACACATGACGGACGTGCTGGATGTGTTCAGTGAGTGATTCTGATTAGATAAGGATATCATCAATGTAAACTATGACACATTGATTTAATATTTGCCTGGAACATGGAGAGACTATTTGATAGGCCGAACGGCATCACCCAATATTCATAGTGCCCTGATGTTGTGGAGAAGGCGGTCTTCCATTCCTCTCCACGTCGAATCCTAATGAGATTGTAGGCGCTTCGAAGATCGAGCTTGGTGGAGTATTGGGCAGAGCGGAGTTGTTCCAGGGCTGATGGAACCAGAGGCAGGGGATAACAGTACTTTACTGTAACTTCATTAAATCCTCGATAATCAATGCATGGCCTGAGCCCACAATCTTTCTTTTTCACAAAGAAAAAAAACAGCCGAGGCAGGAGATGTGGATGGCCGTATGAATCCCTTCTATAGCTCCTTCTTGATGTAATTCCTCATGCACTCTGTTTCAGGCTGAGACAGAGGAAACACTCGGCCTTTGGGAGATGAAGATCCAGGTAGGAGTTCTATGGCGCAGTTTATGGGATGGTGTGGTGGCAGGTGAGTGGCTTTTTTTTTACTGAAGGCCTCCTTGAGGTCATGATAGTCGGCTGGCAGGATACTGAAGTCCTCTTCCTGAGCGGCAGTGGTAGGAGGTAGTGTGGGGACCTAAAGGGGCTGCAGGCAATGATTATGGCAGTCTACTGACCATCTGGTGATTTGTCAATCGACCCAGGCGATGGTGGGGCTATGTTGTTCTAGCCAAGCAAAGCCCAGGATGATGGGATGATCTGGTGAGTATATAGCGAATAGCCTGATGTTTTCTGTGTGTATGAGCCCGCTGAGAAGGGTTAGATCCTGGGTGATGGAGGAGACCTCTCTGGTGCCCAAAGGTCAGCCATCTAGGGCTGCAACAGCAACACATGGTTCACATGGAAGTAGACGTAAACGTTTAGCAAAGGCCTCATCCAAAAAGTTACCCTCTGCCCCCGAATCAATGAAGGCTGGAGTACAGATTTTACGCCCCTTAACTACAATGGTGACTGGTATGGTCATAGAATGTTCTTGTAAACCAGTACTCACCTGGGATGTCATTTGAAGTGGAGGCCGGACAGAACAGTTGGCCCTGACGTGTCCAGGTTGCCGACAGTAGAGGCAGAGGTACACGTCTGGAGCGTATCAGGTTGTCTACCTGAATAGCGAGCTTCATAAATTTCTCGTAGGCCATTGTTGGTAATGGGTTTGTAGCAAAACTCCCTGATGACTAACCTCCTTGGACAGGTGAGAAACAACCGCTGGATCAGTAGGCGGCGAATACGTTTGATCCATTTGCAAGTTGTTTAATGAGAACGTAGTCAGACAGAAAGTTCAGGCAGGGGCAAACAAACACAATGCAGGCTGAGCAAAACAGTACCGTAAACAGGCAGAAGGTCAGGGTAACAAGCAGGAATCGTAAGCGATAGTTCAGGCAGGGTTCAGGGCAACAGGCAATGATTATAAACGGAAGTCCAGACAGAGTTTGGGGCAACAGGCAGAAATCAACGTCGGTATAAACAATCTAGGTCAGAAACAAGTCAACCCAAAGTAATCCAACAAAACGCGCTGTCACAGGAACAAAACCTCATGCTGTTCAGTTCTCAGCATTCACCTTATAAAGGGCAAAGCCAATTAAATACAGCAGCGGAACTTCCGCGAGGTGTTCGGGTGAAAGCGGTCCGGGTAGGAACAAATATTCCGGTGAAGGTTCTCGCTGAAGGTGGTTGGACAGTGCCACAGAGGTCCGCCAGGTAACAGATATATACTCAAAATTAAATCTCACAATTCTGAGAGAAAATGTTGGAAATCCTCTTGCACTTCTGACTTTAGAACTCGCAGTTCTGACTTCATATCTCACAATTCGGACTATATGACGCAATAGTCACTGTATAACTAACAATTGTGAGATTATTAATCTTTATAACTTTATCCCTCAGTTTCACAGACAAGGCTTAAGCTAGTCCCAGACTAAATTGCATGTTTGACCTGTCTCAGATGAAAATATCTTGCTCTGACATATCTTAAAATATGTCAGTGTTATTGCTCAGTGTTAAGATGCACACCTGTAATATTTTCTTAAAAGGCATTTTTGTAAAAGTTGCTAAAATATCTTAATTTATCTAATGCCTAGTCCTGGCTTAAGCTAAACTCCGTTTGTAAAACCGGGCCTATAACTTGCAATTGATAAAAAGTTTTTTGTTGTTGTTGTTTTTTATTATACATTTTAGAATTCTGAAAAGAAAAAGAAAAAAACTTTCATATTTATTATTGCATTCATCATCATCACTTCATCACAACAATTTTTTTAAATAAATAATCTCAATTTTACTGTTTGTATGTAAATATTTTATGTGTGTACACATTATATCAAATTATCATTTTTGCATGTAAGTACATATTTAATATGAAGTGGGTCTGAGTTTCCTTTCAAAAACAGAAAAAAAATCTGACCTCATCTTTTTGTGAAAGCTTCATCAATTCATGTTTACCACTAACTCGCTTTGCAACAGTTGAATGTTTTTTGTACGCACATGGTTTCTGCCTGTCTAAACTTCTCTTGTTAAGGTCACAGAAGCGAGCAGCTCAGCAGTCTTCCATGACAGACAAACAGTCCCATGATGAAGTTGTGCAGAGGGGCAGGCAACTCATTCAAAAGGCTAACAAATCAGACCATGGCATCTTTTGGGGGGTGAAAGACTATTATTTATTTTCTTTAAGGGCCCATTTCCAAACCATTGAGATTTTTCACAGTGGTCTATAACCTATCCCTGACATTTCATAAGAGTAACACTTACTGTCGTGGACTATAAACCATGTCTTCATAGTCCTATTTATCCAGCATTGAGCACATAGTGGAGTCTGTTATGCTTTTAAAATAGCGTTTGGTTACAAATGAAGGCAGCCATTGAGGGCCTGTTGTTGTGACATAAGCATTTATGGCAACAACATTGAAATACAGCTGCATCTGAAGACAAACTGCCTTCATAAAAGAACACAGCTTAGCATTCTGAATAGTTTCCGTCAGGGGTATAGTGTTATGTATGCCTTGGTATTTTGATAGAGGTGCCATTTGTAATATAATTGGAGTCATCCTTTTAGTCAACTTTCTTTAAAACTGCTTTTTTCTGCTTCCCCTTTCTTCTGTTGTAAAAATTGTGAGTTGTTTTCAAGGAAGGAAGTACAGAACTATCCCACCACAGCAGAGATATTTAGATTCACAATGTACCCAATTTTCCTCAAATCCTGTATTTTGGTGCATTTTGTTCCTGTTTCATCTCCCCGCTGTGGCATTGACATTCATTCACAGTTACTCACTGGTTCATAAACCTGCACAGCAGCCGCTGTCCATGGTGCTGAACAAACCATGGACAAAACAAGGCTTAACACAAAGAAATCCTCCTTGCACCGGATATTTTTTATAGTGGGTGTCCCATTTGCATGTATTCCCTTTAAAACCTGTCAATTATGTGCCAAACCACCATCCAGGATACAAAAACTTTGCATGTGCTGATACCTCCCCCAAAAAATAATGCTGTTATTCCCATCACTGACTATGAAAATGTTAAATAGTATTGTACAGTAATATATCTAGTGTATGTCTATATTATGTATGCTGTGTTAATTAAAATGTTCCATCATTAACACTAAAGCTTTTTACTCATTTTGACAGACAAATGTTGTATTTTCCACTACAACACTACAACACTA
The DNA here is from genome assembly GCA_034779775.1 of Enteromius afrohamiltoni. Classification (NCBI taxonomy): domain Eukaryota; kingdom Metazoa; phylum Chordata; class Actinopteri; order Cypriniformes; family Cyprinidae; genus Enteromius; species Enteromius afrohamiltoni. The sequence continues at coordinate 21,288,362 of JAUYWG010000040.1, forward strand.
AAAGGGATTGTAAAAAGGGGAAAATAACAGTTTTAAAGTATACAACCACAAACAGTTAGTGTCACCCATGATTTAAAATACAATCGAAAAACTGAATAGTGAGCTGCAGACTCAAATAAAAGCTGTTTTTTACATGATTAATTGTAAAGACGGAATTTTAATTTATCAATTCAAAATGTGCCAAATTCTGTGACGTTTCTTAATATTATGTCTGCATTCCATGAGTCTGTCGGCATTTTCAGCAATGCATCAGTCACAGAGCCTTATAAGCACCAGTCTATGTTGATTCTAGAACCAAGTCAAGATTCGAGAACCAGGTTTAAAAGGGTACGCTTAATTTTGAAGACTGAAGTTATTCTCAACTGACAGTTTGTATGAAGCACACACATATTTTTCTCACTCTTTCACTTCTTGGCAAGACCTGCTATAATGAAGGCCCTTGATTCCATATGTGTTTGATCACATATGGAGTACAAGGAATCAGCATGTGTGGGAGGAATGTTATTACTCCCCAACGCAATAGTGACCTGACATAGAATCCATATTAGCCAGCTGTACTCCTTGTCAACCTCATAAAATGGGTCATTGTTGAATTATTGCCAATTAATAATGTTTTAATTGCCATTTCAGGTGCGTAATTAAGTGTAATTATATATATATATATATATATATATATATTATTTTTTTCTGTAATCTGAACTTCAGTTGCCTACACAAACAATGAATGTGATATTAACTGAGAATATTTCTTCACTAATTGATGTGTTCAAACAGAGAACATTTTTAATGATATTCAAAAAAATAATAATTTTCACGCATGGCTCCATAACAGAGCGAGATATGTATTGAACATTGAATGCTATTATCTTTTTTCCTTCCGGAAATATAAAGTCTTTGAACTTGCATTTTATTTAATATCTCTTAGAATTCAGCAGGGTCATCACTCGATTCAAACTGATTTGTTTAAATGTGCCACAGGCAAAAGATTTGACTAATTAGGCATGAGCTTGGACGTCTCTTAGAATGTGACATTTGAAGCTGTTGCAAAGTGCTGGAAATGTGAAATGCACAAAGCAGCAGCAGGACTGGAGGTCAACTCTGCGTTCACTCTTGAAATATTCTTCTTTGAAGCTACAAACCGACTAATGGGCTTTTATTCTTTATTATTTTGATGGAGGAGGCTGTACTTTCTACTGTAACAATGCATGGTTATGTGATTCTAATGTGAAAAAAAAAATCTTTGCCGTTAATGATATAATCAGTGTTTATGTTTGTAAAAAAATCTGATGTTATGATTTATATAGACAAAAATAACATGCAACATTCATTGCAATTTGCACAAATACTCTTGTTGAACCATTTTGCCCCTTCATAAGTGTCTAATTAGTTCTCAAACATTATAACATACTGTGGCATAATATATATGGCCATATTTCTTTTATCATTTCTATTTCTACTGGATTTCTGCATGTATGCCACGAGCAAACAACAACAACAAACAGGCTTAGTTTAAAATGGTTATAAACATCTCCCCCATTACCTTACAGAGCAATTCATTGAGTTTCTGTTATTACCTAGTTTTATTTTGCCCATGTGGCAATTTTTGCGAAAAAACACAAAGAAAACTAATTCTGACATCATTGTAGTCTACCTGGAGCTATATTCAACAAACACTTGAAACAAAAGATTAATAAATCAGATACCAGCACCCTGGCATATTTTCAATTATTTCATATGAAAGTGAGTCTGTTTGCTATCTCACAAGCAAAATGTTCAGAAAGCTTAATGACTGAACTAATCATAGACGTTGATTGTGTTTCCTATAAAAATATGCAGTGTTACGACCAGGAGTGCAACCCCATTTATTTGTGTTCATTGGATTTATGTGGAGATCTGATGCTGATAACGCAAGACTGCTATCTCTTGTCATCGGTTTTGCTCTCTCTCTCTCTCTTTTTTAACTAATCTAATTATAACTGTCAGATATTCCCAAGCAGCCCCTCAAGAGTGCTCGTCAAAGTTATTCGTCCTTGACAGTTTCTCCTTGATCCTTCTGTTCTTCACTTTTGTGCTGAGCAGATATTAAGGTTAGGTCTAAAAGTGCATATTCTGTGATACAATTCTATCCCAGCATTTAAAAGTTGGATAAACTACAATAGTTTTACAAACTATTGGCTTGGATTGATATTATTAATTTAGAAATCCATTGCCGAGTCTGTGTGTACAGTGTCCGCCCTTAGATTTTGTTGCATCCTTTAGTAAAACAGTAGATTTGCTTAACCAGACTACCAAGAACTACAGTAGAAGAGAAGGAGTTGACTGATTGACCAATAAATCAACCTTAGTTTGCTTTTCTAAACATCTAGCCATCTAAATCTGAAAGAGTGACATGCCGTAAGTCTTAAAAAGCAGAATCTTGGCAAAGCTGAGAGTGTTTAGGTCTGTTTATTTGCTACTGAGTGTCTAAACAAACTTTGAACTCTATGAACTGGTGATTTCATACCTGAACTTCCAATCTGTTGGCAAACATAACTTTTATTCTTCTTTTCTTCCTGAAAATGTTTACTGGCAGACTGATAAAAACCTGTATATCATTTTAAGTTGCTCTGCTCTTTGACAGAAAGAAACATCAAACCTTTGTTTTGATTCGCTGATCACGAGTCAAGCAAACTATTTTAAAATATGCTTATTGGGCTAAACGCTGGACTTATTGGTCAATAGTGTATTTCATATTTCACAATTCAGGATGTAAGATGCTCTGACCTGTCTTGCCCGGCGTGGGAAGGCAAAACAGGTGGACCTCTCGTGACCAAGAGCATGCAATATAATAATAAAAGCTGAGCTGGAAATCCTCAGGACAGTAAACAAATCCCTCCTAAATGTAGCCCACTTTTACAATCCCTCCCACCCTTCCTTGAGCCATCATCCCTTGTACTCACAGCTGTTTCTTAAAAAGTCTTCCAAGGAGGATAAATACACACTTTTTGTCATATCATGTGAAGATATTGTTCTTTCAATGTCACACTTGGTGTCAATTTAAAGGTATTAACGCGACTGGTACAATGGTCTAAATTTCATTGCAGTCACTTATTTTATGAAGCGATAAGAAACTCTTTTAAGACTTACACTTAATACTAAGGGGCGGTTCCTCTTTAAGGGACAAATGGAAACCTCTGACCAGCTGCAAGAGAATTGCTGGCAGGCCAAAGGCTTTCGTGTTTTACAACTGATCAAGAGATTTGTAACGACTGATCAAGAGATTAAATAGGAACTGAATTGAATTTCGTATTGTTTAATTATGTAATTGACTTAATATAATTTTGCCTGACGAATAAATTAAATGTTATTTCTTGATTCATTATAGACTGTTGAAATCATTTGTGATTATTAATCTGGTCAGGACGCCGTTATGCGTGCAAATGTATTGACTAGGATATAGCATACTGGAGGTTTGGAAAGTGAAGCCGTTTGCGCATTTCCCAAGACCTTTGATTCCTGTATATCGCTAATAATTAACACTCTGAGTTAGACTAGATTATATAGACTATCAAATTGCAACTCAGCAAGCAGTCCCCTGCCTCTGAATAATTATTAGACTGGCAGCATTGTATTTTAAGACGGGACTCCGGACTTAGCCATAAAAGGGTCTCCATCGAACGGATGAATGAAAATTCAGCATATCTAGAACAATTAAGTCTATAAATTAAGAAAACTAAAAACACCTAAATTCAGTATTGTAATCTAAATTTAATAAGAACTTAAAATTGGAGTCAGATTAAAACGAGATAGAAAAACATAAAAGTAAAACTTTAGACCTAAAGTAAAATTAGAAACTAAAATTAAAAGCAACAGTTCTCTCCAGTAGCACAGAAGAGCGAGACATGCAGCACCTGGAACAAAGTAGGCAGGACATTACAAGGATAACTATATCTGGAGACTCATTTAGGTAGATTAACTAAAGAGCTAATTAAACAAATAAATTAAACATAAGGTTATTCCCCAAAGTTGATTAATACATTTATTTATTAATTCACTTAATAAATCTTACACAGGGCTCCCAAGTAATGACTCCAGTCTGTCGTCACGACATAATGTCATTGATGATTTTGGCATACAGCTCATGAAAACCCAAATATTTCATCTGACCAATAAAGGAAAAGTGTTTTTAATACAAAAAAAGTCAACCTTCAAATGATTATGTTCAGTTATGCACTCAATACTTGGTCAGGAAACCTTTTGCAGAATTTGACTGCTTCAATGCGGGGTGGCATGGAGGCAATCAGCCTGTGGCACTGCTGAGGTGTTATGGAGGCCCAGGATGCTTCGATAGCGGCCTTAAGC
>JAUYWG010000040.1:21340275-21351219 GCA_034779775.1 Enteromius afrohamiltoni
TATATATATATATATATATTAGTTTACCTTTTTATTTATCTCATTTTTAGTTTGACATTTTAAATACTTCAACTGATTTTTAGTTAGTTGCCAATTTTGAATTTAACACATTTTTATTTAACAGCAGCTTTAATTAAAATAAATAAAATAAATAAAATTGTTTAAATAGTTTTATGTTCAGTTTTAATTAACAGTTTGTCATGCTGTCATGTGTCCATCTGCCCGTGTTTATGTTGTGATCTTGTGCCATGTGTTCCCGTGTGTTTGTTTTCATTTCATTCTTCCCATGTGCTCTTCAGAACCTGTAACTTCGCCCCTGCCATTAGTGTTTCATTTTCAGCCAGCTGTGTAGTCCAGGTGTCCCGTGTTATGTCCTTGATTGTCTGTGTATTTAACCATGCCTAATATATAAATGGAAAAATTGATTTTATTAGTGAGAGTTTTACTAGCCAGGTTTCTGTCTAAGTTTTTGCGGAAAAATATTTAGCGCTTCAATTTTTTTATTTTTTTAGCTTATTAAATGGATGAAGAACAGACTATTTGCATATGATTTGCGTAATAGGTGAAATAATTTATGGAAACAGCTTAAGGGCTTTTTTTTTTTGCGATACACCAAAACTTATACAAATTTTTTTTTTTTTAAGGACGACGTCATCATGCACACCATTTTATTGGTAAAAGGATAGTTGGATGGAAACATGCTGGAGACAGCAAATATTGCAAATACTTTTTTATGCAAATTCTCTTTGTCGATAAAAAAAACAATCTAAAAACTGGATGGAAACTAGGCTACTGATAAAGAACAGAATGTCTCGTTAGCTCTGTATAGCAACAACAGAAGTCAATGAAAAGTCCCATCACGCTGGAAAAAACATGCGTGACGGATGTAGGCAGTGTATGTCTCTCCACAGTCTCTCCGCAGGCCTTCTGTCTCCCCCAGCCCTCTTCTCATGTCCTCGGTACCTTGCAGTATATCTGAACAAATCACTCAGCACTTCCCAAGCGCCTCACCTGCTGATCTCTCTTCTTTCCCCCTCTGCTCTCTCTATCCTTCCCTCTGGTGCTACCACTCTCAGCCTGGGGTGTGATCTGTTGTCCACCCTATTTCCTGCTGCCATTATTGATCGGCACAGCCAGGCCTAATTATCTGAGTTGGGCTTGCAAAGCATGCTGGGAGCTGTGAAGCACTTATCCTGGAGAGTGAAAGGAGTCAATACAGCACTTAGTGAAAAATGATTAAAATGATTTGAAATGAGGGGACATGAAGTCTGTTTGTGTTACTGAGACAGAGGTCAAAGAGGAAGTGATAAGTGTTGTTCAGATGCAGATGTAGGAATAACGTGGATATGCAAGGAGAGAGGAAAAGAAAGGGATGAAGTGGTAGCCTAGATGCCCATTTCCCATCCAAGCAGCCTTCACTCATTCCTCTCACACACTTTAATGTGTAATATATTCTCAAAATGAGGTAGAAAATAGCTTGCTGCTGCTAAAAAAATGGATAATCTTGATAGAGATGGAAAATAGCGATTCAATCCGTGTTTTGTCACAGTTAACTTTTCTCCTTTTGTCCCAGTGTGAAGCAGAAAGCCAATCAGCATGACATTTCCACCCTCTTCAACCCTGCAGGCAATTATAGTTGTGACTTCTAGAGTTCAATATATACTGTAAAGAATGGCTTTTGAACAATATTTTAATCCTGTCACTAACTTTCTGGCTTTCATTAAATCGACCAGATGACAAGGGGCTATTCAACGAGGCCTTGAGTTTGAAATGGCACAGTCAGAACAAGCCGTGAGCCACGATTCAGGGGACGAGTCACCTTTCAAATGTAATAAACCGCATGCATGGAATTTCGATGACATGCTATTAATTTGAAGTTTTTTTTTTGTTTTTTTTCAAAGTCCAAAATCTTGCCACTCACGACTTGACATTGTCCAGGTCAGTGCACCTTTGAACACAGAGACTCAGACAGCAATTTTAGACTTCTGTTTTGTCTCTTAAAAGACATATTTAAATATGACCTCTGGCTGAGAATGGTGCTGAAAACCTTTAAAGAATGGACTATTGAAGTGATAATGTAGCTAAGAAATGTCAAATAAAAAGCTTAACTAACTCGAAACCCTCAATGGAAAAAAAATGTGGTGATATGCACAATTTCCTTATCATTTAACAGGAACTGGCCAACAAGTCATTAGCTTTAGCGCTGCCGATTTCAGCAAATGCCTTTAATTGAATGCATGCACGAGGCTCAGGCACATTTCCTCTCAGCCAAAGTAAACCGCCTAAATATGCATAAAACCCTGTTGTTTAATTCTATTTGTTCTGTCAACAGCGGTGTATAAATAGACTCATTTAAGTTTGGCTTGAAGCATAACCCATCTTTCAACAATCATTAATTTAAATGAAGACTAGAACACTGGAATATAAAAATATACCCTAACTTTATTATTGTAATTATACAGCTACTAATGCTGTATTCTACTATTCAAAGCTTTAGAGCCAATCAAATGTAATCATATATATATATATATATATTTTTTTATTTTTTATTTTTTTTATTTATTTTTTTTTTTGACACTAAGGCTGCCTTTCTTTGATCTGAATTACTGTAATATTGTTAATATTTAAAGTGACTACTCCAAAATGTTACTTATTTGGTCACTTTCCTGTCACTTTTGATCATTTCAATTCTACAGCTGTAATATTTCTGTAATTTCACACATGTAACAACCCTCAGAATGGTATGCGTAATTACAAATCTGTAACAGGACATTGATAACAAGACTTTTTTGGTAATGAAAGTACAAATGTGTAACAGGACTAACATCACCTTTTGCTAAATAAAGTGTTACACTTTATATTAAATAGACAATTGCTATGGATTCAGCATGTAATTACTCTGATGTTACACAGCAGCGGGCAGTAAATTAGGCTTTACATATAAATTGTGGTTGGTGTCCAGAATGTTACACTTTATATTAAGTGGGCAGTTCTTGAGCAGTTACCATGTATATACACTGGTATTACCAACTCCACCAACTACACCCCCTGATCACCCCCTGTTCAGTTACTCTTATACATACTGCTGTTACAAAATGTAGCTTGTAAAAAAGTAATTGACTACTTAGTGAAGTGAAACAAGTGTTGTTACCAATGTCCTGTTACACATTAGTACTTACACACAACATTCTGAGGGTTGTGTAGTTACAGAAATACAACAGATGTAGATATTATGTAGAAATGTGTACTTACACTGTGGTTAGATACACATCTAGTTACTATGGAAGTACACAGGTATTAGTGACACTTAATATAAAGTGGGACCTTTTTTTTCCCTACCTGTCATACTGGTACAGGTTGATCTTAATTTTGGCTAAAACAGTGATTTCTAGAAGGAACCCTCAGTATTTACTGTCATGAAGTCTTCTCTTGATTGTGGACTTTGACAGTGACACGTCTGCCTCCCGGAGAGTGTTCTCTTGGCTGGATGTTGTAAATGCGGCGGATGTTTTTCTTCACCATGGAGAGCAATCTCTGATCATCCAGCACTGTTGTCCTCTGTGGACGTCCATGCCCTTTTATGTTTCTGAGCTCACCAGTGTGTCCTTTTTTTTCTTTCAGAATGTACCAAACTGTTGGTCACTCTGAATATTCCTGCTATCTCTCTGATGGGTTTGTCTCCTGCATCACTGCATGATGTGGGTTCACAGCAACAGTTTCTAAATGCAAATGACACACTTAGAATCAACTCCACCTTTTACCTGCTGAATTGATGTATTAATAAAAAGGAATAGCCCAGGATTGTCCATGAATGGCTTTTGAGTCAACTGTCCGGTACGTTTTTAACTACAATGACATTTGACCAATCTGGATACACCCAATCAAACAATTACATGTAACCAAAAAGAACACTTTTACAATTTCACATGTAAACATCAACATACCACAACCATCCCAGAATTGCATCCTTTTTTACCATTTATCCACAAATGGTTCCCCACAGGATATGCTTACATTACAACTCCAGGAGGCCTTGGCTTGGAAGATGGACTAATCCTTCAAAGAATTTGCTTTACTTTGCTTTCACTCTTCAGCAGTCTGAAGTGAAGTGATGGATGAACAGTGGGGGAGACAGACAGACATGTAGATAAATAGATACAGAAGTAGAAAGTTTGACAGATGAATGGACTCGATGAAAAATAGATAGTTGCATCATACATAGAGAGTTACTGTACAATAATCATACATTATATAAATCAGCGCACTTCAGGAGCATTTCCATGTTGTGAAGTATTTCCAACAAGTATTGCGTACTACCATAAAAGCTAAATTATGTACAGAAGGAAGCCACTGATATTGATTAAACAAGGTTCACACTTCTTAAGAAAACCATGGTAACCAAATAAATTATGAGCAGATGTTTACTTATATATTCATGTGTGCAGACATCTGTTCAGAACTGACTGAGGCCCTTACAGGATTAAAACATACAGAGGCGGTAAAATATAAACACAACCTAGGCTCACTAGAAGAAAACAAATCAAAAACATCCATTATTGTACCTAACCGCAGTTTCTTGTTAAAATTAAATTCAATCACTTATTGCTGATCTTTTCATGATCTATGTAACTACTTTTTTTTGTTCCACAGCAAACTCTGTATAAATGTTTTGTTTTTCTGATAATGTAAACTTGCTTGGTAGCTTTTGACCTATAAGCCCAACTCATGACAATACATATTTTACGAGGTGGCTAATTCGTACAAATTAATATGACTTCACTCATATGAATTCATAACATTTCGTCGTACGTATTTTACGAGTTGCTATAAATTTGTTCATATAAATTTGTATGAATAACCTACACCTAACCCCGCCCCTAAACCTACCCGTCACTGGAATTTTAGACAAAATGTACAAATTGGTCGAGAGACTGTGTTGGACTTACAAGTTGCTTTTTGTTGGTGGTACAGTATGTTATTCTCAGAGCCGATCGAACATCAACATTTTAGGGCAACTCTTTTCCCAACTGTTGTGTTACATACAACAGTCGGTATAATAAAACATTTCCAGACTCACGTTCATCTGATTCAGATAAAATTCAATGTGCGTTTAATGCCATTTACTGGAAATTTCACTTTTAAAAAGTACTGGAACAGCATTTTGTAGAAATGTTGCCATTAACACATTCTTCAAATAAACCTGTGTCTATAAGACAAATACAAACATTCAAACCAACACATCTGCTTTGCATCACAGCCTAAAGGACCAGACTTCTCACGTACCTCTCATCATTCTCTCATTTGTTCATAATTCTTTCATTCCTCACTCTCATCTGCTATTTCCTACAGACACGTCCTTATCGGATGGCGCAAAGGGATGAAAAGTGTGTGTGTGTGGGATTAAGCTCACTGTTCTCTTATCTCGCAAACACATTCTCAGGTATCAAAAGTTTTACCTCCCTGATAGATAGATAGTGTGTGTGCAAGAAAGAGAGAGAACACGGGGAGCTTGTCAGAGAGAAATGGGAAGTCTTGCCATTACAAAAGAAAAACCAGTTGGATAGAACTACCAACCATAAAATCATTCTTCGAAGAGGTCAGTGGCACTACATGGAACAAACATGAATGTACACATTCCTATAAAAACATCCAGTACCATTCAGAAAGCTTATGAACAATTTGTCTCAGAACAGAACTGGAATTCCATTATGTGTGTTATTGCATATGTGTGTGGGTGGTGACCATCTGAGAGGGGATATTATGATATTAAACACCTCTAAATAGAGCTAATTTATGTTAAGATGAGTGACAGGGTGCTGCTGCGTGTAGTGCACTCATGTAGGTGTTAGTTTGAGAGGACGCATTTGATTGACGCTTTTAATTGGGCCATGATGCTCAGCTCTTCTTCGCTTTGAAGCACTCGTCGTCATCAACAACATCGGTGAATTATCTGTACTGTTTATCATTTAGGCTGAAAGTCACACAAATTTCATGTGTACTGTTGAGCAGAAACACTCAGTTTTTCGTGCCTGTTTTTTAAATTCAAATGAGTCCCTGCCCCCTTTACCAGGATAGATCTGCACCATTACGGCTCGTATCTGCTATGGTTTTCTGAGTGCACACATTTGAAAGCCAGGGACAGAAAGTGTCTGTCAAAGGCACGTGAGCACAAAACTAAGTTTTAATTTACGCATAAGTTCATTAAAAACACGCAAGTTACAAAAACAGTCTGTGATGGTTAACAGCTGGGAAATAAAATTCACCTTTATATTAAATCTGTGTGGCAGCAGCAATATAAGTTACAGTAAATAAATCAATAAATCCACTGCTCTCTTGTCTCCTCTGAGGCTCTCTTAGCATGTTTTGCTTAAACTCTCGCCATAGCATCTGAGCTGGTACACCATTGTTGGGTAGAAACTTACAGATTAAGGGGCGGTGTTATTAAAATTGAGATTTTCATGATGTCACCTTTAAAAGTGACAGTAAAGACATTGCAGTCAGGACCACTTCTGAGAATAGAATTTATTGCAAATTCTTTGGATTTGGTGACAGGCTTCGGCTCTGAGGGACTCAGCTGCCATACTAGACAGTTTGAGATAGCTCCTTGATGTAGAAATCCTCCACCTGGGGAAAAGAAAATCCAGATATTTCTTAGCTACATATACATTTTGCATAACATGGGATGCAGAAAATTGCAAATAAAGATGGATTACAGTTATCTGCTTACAGCCTAAGCAGATAAATGAATTCTCTACTGGAGGGGATTGAGTGGAAGTGGGGGCAGATGTCTGTACAACAATTGACCCTGATTGACAGGCCATCTGACCATTCACAAGGTCTAATCCACCATTTATTTTGGAAAAACAAATCAGACGTAAAAGTACATTAACTTAAAAAAAGAAAAAAAATGTGTGTGTGTGTATTGATGCCTTTCTGTGGTTGAAATAAAATACCTTCTGATGTTCATTCATGAAATGTTTATTTCATGCTTTGAGAATAGAGAAAAAAAAAATAATACAAAAAATACATTTTCATACATATGTACTTAATAAAATGCCATGCAGTTGTCTGCTAAATTGGAACAACTATTTTTGTACTTAATGCACTATAATTGTATTCCACTAACTCTAAACCTAACCTAACAGTTTGAGAGCTACTAGTTTAAAAATTAAAGAAAATGAGTTTTGATTAGTTTATTAATTAATATGTAGTTAACATATAGTTACAAAGTTATTGATAGTTAGTAGCATGTCTAAAGAGCACTATCAAGATTAAGTGTAACCAAATTATTTGAATGATGTCTGGAGTAATTTTAAAAGTTTATCCCTCCTTGGACCACTCTGTTGCAATTCTTACCACTGATAACCAGGAGCAACTCACAAACAATACCTGCCAATTTTCCTTGCAATTATAATTTGGCCTAATTCATTTTCACAACTGTTTATTTGCTTAACATCTACCCACACTTTAATAAATGATATTCACATCACCTATGACTGGTCATAATGTATTAGGTCATGTGTATTTAAATAGGAAAAGTAAAATAAAATAAATAAATAAACATTTGAAAATAATATAGAATTCCATTATATTGTAGTCTACTACTAAATAAAATGTAGTACAAATAAACAACAATAATAATGATAATAGTAATAATAATAAGAAATATATTATATATATATATATATATATACACACACACACACATATGTATGTAGCTTATGTTACATCCAGTTAAGCAACTACCATGGAGATTTAAACTTATAACTGATCTCTTCAGGCTGTTGTTAAAAAAAAACTGCAGATGCTATTATATTGAGGTTATCTGCTTCTCTCAACCAAAAATATGATCCAAACACATCCATTATCATCATTTTCTCTATCTTTTGCTTCTTCTCACTTTCTGACAAACATACAGACACTCTCCTTACTCTCTGTAAATCTCTTTCCCACAGTATCTTTGCCTTATAACACTGTCTGTGGCAACATAAACACTCACATACACACGCACACACTCACAGAGTGGCTATGGAGTGATGGCAGCCTGCACTATGACCATATGGGAGTCATAACTCAAGCCTCGGATTGGCGTAGAAACCATCTGCCCTACAGCAGGGGAGGGATGAAGCTGTAATGCACACAGAGACACACACATTCAACGATGAGTCCTACAGTATTGCTACCTCCTCCTCTGCTGCAAGACATCAGATCGAAATATCTGGATACAGCATTAAAAAAAAAGAATTGCAGTAAATGTTCATTTCCATAATCTATTCCGCTAGAAGACCAGCAATGTCTCAGATCACATACTCTGCTTTATTGTATCATTGGCCATCCATAACCTCTCCCTGCAGTCTAGAGAGGTTAACTGTGACTGTGTGCAGCTGGTCAGAGACCACCACTGATTAGAGACCCCTATGGTGAATAGTTTTTGACAGTAACATTCATACATTTCACACAGACTACCTACCTACTGAACTAAACATTACTTTTTAATAAATAAAAGCAATATATTTCTGGTTATGTTACGTTCCAGATTGTGTTCATCTTTTCATCGTATTGATAAATAATTAATGCAATAAAATACATACTTCCTGTTTAGCCACGTCCACTGATTCTAAAACACTGCCTGTTTAGCTCCGCCCACAAATTTGGACATGTAGATAGAAAAAAGAAAGCAATAAACACAGATCTACGCAGGTATTAAATTACATGATGTTGTGTATGCGCCAAAGCTGTGGGAAAAGTCTTTGCATTTCCTTCCTTTTGATCCCAACACTGGGAAAAAGTAGATAAACTGACACTCTATTCTCCTATTTGATACTATTAAGTGCTTTGACACAATCTCTATTGTTTAAAGCGCTATATAAATGAAGGTGACTTGACATGACTTTGCATCGTCCACCTGTGAAGGATGTAGACTGTCAAATATACACTGCTATTAGCCAATCATAGCAGTGGGCGTTTACATAGAATTGTTTTGCAGCGTTATAATGTCAAAGCAGGTACAGACCGCCGTTTCTGCAGACCAACTGCCCCCTAGTGGTCGGGAGCATTTTCGTTGTGTTGTGGCTTTATGTTGTTATGTTGTGAGCTTATGTTTGCTTTTTAAATTGTGCACTACTGGGACACCATGCATAACAATCTTCAAAATTAAAAATACTGTACTACTAATAATAATAATAATAAAAATATATAAATAATAAAAAAATGACTAAAATTAAATTTTACATATATATAAAGATCTTATTTGAAAAACAAGATAAACACGATAAACAAAAAAAAGCAGATTGGAGTGCATTATTTTCCAAATATAGTAAACATTACTTTTTAATGAATAACAGAATTTTATTTCTGGTTATGTTATGTTCCAGAATGTGTTCATCTTTTCATCCTATTAATAAATAATTAATGCAATAAAATGCATACATGCCTTTTTTTTCAATAAAATTATTATTTTATATACATGTATATTTAATATATCCTTCTGTGGTAATAAATGAATAAATTAATTGATCGATGATTTAAAAAATGACTACATTAATTATAATTCACAAATAATTCACAGCTAACTAGTGATAGATAGATACTGTAGATAGATAGATAGATAGATAGACAGATAGAGCTAAATCATGGCAGACTGTATTTAACCTTTTGTTTTGTTTCTCATTTATGTATGTTACGGTTGTTCTGATTTATATACAATTCCCATATGGCTTGAGCTTATTGTTTACAGAATTTCTGATCTTTAAGCACTTGTTTTTGTTTTCATATTGTGCAATAAACTGCACAGTGAAGTCATTAGTGACTAAAGCCTTAATGAAAACTGATCAGGCTGCCCTGGAGGTTTCCTAGCAACCGCTTAGATTGATGACTGTGGTGCAATTGTTTTTGTTTTAATGTAGGACTAAAGAGAGCACAAGAGAAGAGAGAGGGAGAGAAAAGAGGAAAAGAGGGAAAGCAAGAGATAGGAATTAGTGAGCTTAAAGGGCATTATGTCAGTATACAGAGGATTTAGCGCTTTAGGCGGGATTATGGCCCTATCGCTTTGATGGAGGGAGGACGGAGCCTTTAGTCCAAGGATGACCATTATTTTTCCTTTTTAGTGTGGGTGGCAGAAATAGGAAACCTGGGCGGTCATTTTTGAACATTGAAGTTGTGCACACTGGCTTGATTTCCAAAAAAAAAAAAAAATCAATTTAAATTGGCTAGATTTAGGGATTCAATAATATAGCATATCCACCCACATGCTTCTATGAAAAGTCAGTGAAAGTAAAATGATCTACATTCATTTCAGCATGGAATTGGCAATGTATATATATTTTGCATTCAGCAGCAGCACAGCATGATGAAGTTACAGTAACCTTCTTTCATTGCAAACATCAAACATTCACTTGTTTCACCCCTGCCTTGACATTTCAGATCCATAGCAGATATAGGCTGGCTCTTATTGAGTAGAGTGCCTGAATGTTGGGGTAAATAGGTGAATAAAGTGCAGAGCAGAACCAGTCTGCATTGATCCACTGGGTGGAGAAGGCTTCACCTCAATCAGTATGTTGGTCACCCAATCCCTCGTGTTCTGGCCTAAAGCTACTGAGCCGCAGCTCTGGTGCACTCCCAAGGCGAAGGCTTGGAATGTAGGAATTCTAAGACAGCATCACATGTATATCAAGGTTTATAAGATTGAAGTTTGGTAAATGTAATTTTTGGTAGATGACACTAATCATCAAGGCTGCATTTATTTGTTCCAAAATACGGTTTAACCATTGTACAAACATTATATATACACAGGTCCTTTTAAAAAAATTTACATACTGTGATAATGTTCAGTATTTTCTGTAATGTACTGATAAACATTAGACTTTCGTATATTTTAGATTCATTACACACAACTGAAGTAGTTTAAGCCTTTTATTGTTTTAATATTGATGATTTTGGCATACA
>JAUYWG010000040.1:21355985-21370747 GCA_034779775.1 Enteromius afrohamiltoni
TCAAGAGCTGAGCACCCTGGAGCACCATCAGCTAAACCCACCTGGGTTTGTCCTTGGCTGGGATAGAGCTATTTTAAACCCCTGGAATAAGATTTAGACTTGAAAACAGAAGGTCACAGTCTCAACAGAAGCAAATGGGTGTAGCTGCTGTTCAATAGCAGCATTTGTTGTGCTAGAGCAGTTAAAAACTGAGCTCTCAGGATGCTTCAGGATTCCAACAGCAGTGTATCTACAGAAAGTGCCAGAAATTGTCTATTTAAACCTTGCTCTGATTTGATCGCACATGACCACAAATGCGTAATTGAATTCGATGGATTATTTGGCCTCTATAAAATATACATACACACTCGTCTCCAGGAGTGAGTTCAATACCATTTGATGTGAATGCATAATGAGAATGTGTAGTATGTATAAAACCATGGCACACTCTCAGCAATGTTTTGCACATTTAGAGTCTAACCTTTCTGTATTTGTCCATCTTTACTTGCTGGATAAAGAGATTAAAGCATTTTAACCCTGCATGAGTGCTGAGTCCTTCCAGCCATCCAAGAATCCATCTGTCTCCCTTTTTCCCCCATATGGACACTCATAAATATAATATAATATAGTATAATATTATATCACGTTTGTGTATGTTTAAAATAAATAAATACATACAAAAATAATAATACAAAAAACAATAATATAAAGGGGGAAAAAAAGAAGAAGAAAAACTAAGTTGGTTAAGATAACACATACTCTAACTTAAAATCAGAATCCCAAGAACGGATCAAAAATTCTCCTGCATGGATAATGAAAATAAATAGAAAAGGTTGGTATAAAAATAATCTTAAATGCCATTAAAGCTAAAAATCTGAGGGCTGTGGAAGGAGATTAGTGAACACATCGGACTCAGATGAGCTTTAGGACAAGCCATCAGTATTAAGATCCAGTTCACCAGATGTTCTGTGCTATTTACAAAGTGTTTATTGTATATATGCTGTTGTGTACTGTATAAGTGTGCACATCTACATGTTTCATAAAGTTCCCTAATCGCCCGTTTATTAAGGCTGAAGAAAACTTAGCATTTGTGTCTGCAGCTATACATAAAGCTCCTGTGCTTTCCTTTATTTAAGAGGATGGTTTATCAGATGGGGAGAGAGGGGAAAAAAAAGAAGAAGAAAAAAAAAGAAAGCTGCATCTTCCAATATGTCATTTGCTTCACAGTCGTTTTAGGCTATCATCACTCAGGGACTTGTCAGCACTGCTACGGAAGGAATGTAGGGAGGCTTAGTGATGGAATAAAAACAGAAAAGGGGGAATAGACTGCAAAAGAGAGATGCAGATAATGGCTCACTGTGGCCATCAGCCGCTTGGTTATCTCGCTGAAGGCCCACTGTGTTTGAAACTGGTGCTTTATGACTCCTTTCTTTTAAACATGTTTATAATTGCTTTCTAAACAGAAGGTGAAAGCCTCAACAGCTTCTAAATGGTCCCTTTGAACATTTGACACATGGAATCTAGAACGCCTTTGACAACATCCTGTGTTTGTGTCCTCTTGCTATCGGAGTTTACTATTTAGGAACACAGCCGGTGCATTTCATCACCTCTCCATCTCTAAAGATGTCTGATTAATCAGGCAGTGCATTTAATTAAAGAGAAAACTTAGGTTAGTAATTGGACATAATGTGTTTCTTGCTCACAGCCTCACCCTGTAAAAGAAATGCCTTTAGTAATTTTTTCTGACACCGTAAATACATCAACGCTTTTTAATCCATTCATGACCTCCGTCATCAAGAAAATAAGAGGAAATAGTTTTTAGTCCTTTTCCTCCTTGGAGACGGAACAACAATTTTGCGATTACCAAGACAGTATCTGTTGCAGAGTAATATATCAAATGTTTTAATCACTGCAGTCCACAAAGGCCTCAGATCATTACAGTTTTTTTTGTTTGTTTGTTTTTCTTTTTTTTACATTCTTACAC
This sequence comes from Enteromius afrohamiltoni, assembly GCA_034779775.1. Classification (NCBI taxonomy): domain Eukaryota; kingdom Metazoa; phylum Chordata; class Actinopteri; order Cypriniformes; family Cyprinidae; genus Enteromius; species Enteromius afrohamiltoni. The sequence goes on from JAUYWG010000040.1 coordinate 21,357,949, forward strand.
AAAACAATTAAAGCAAAGAACATCCTCATTTTGTGATTACTGTCTTAAAAAATATGTCATAAATAAATAATACAGAGTGTCTATTTACAATAAGTGCAAAAAGCCCACCTTGCTGGCAGAAGCTATTGACACTAACTCCACCCGCCATGGTGTGATTGGGCTAGAGAATATTACAAAAGACAAATTGACCTGAGTTCGAATCTGCTTTTTGCCAACCTTTTTTTGCCGCTATTTACAAGTAGTATAAATGGCAGAAAATCCTGCTAAGTATAGAATTCATGCTATTTTCACTAAGTGTAAACAGCATGTATTGCGATTTGCACTTACTATAGTCCATACACTGTGTAAAAACGGATGTTGAGTCAGTGACTTTAGTTTCTGAAGAGCATTTTTGAAGCTTAAAGTGGGCAGAGACGGTCGTCTTAATATAATTTAAACGAATAATTCAATTAAAATAATTCATACCCTTCACAGTTGTGAGGAGGGAAATGAGCTGTATAGAGCAAAAACCCTTTTTTTAACCAGGCTGTAAAATTATTTTTTTCTGCTGCAACAGCAAAACAGCTGTTGTGGTTGCTAGAATAAAACCATGAAAAATATGATAACAATATTTTTTGTTTGACTGATGTATATAAAATTTACAGTTAAATACCATAATTTCTAATTATAAACCGTAATAACTGATTTAATGTTAATATACCTATTAAAGTAGTGAAATCTATTTTGTACATTTGAAATACACTGATAACTACCAAATGCAGGGGGTGATGAGCAAGTCACACAATGAACTAAGGCCCATCACAAGCAGTGACATATATATATGCACACTAAGCACCATCATGGTAAGAATTATTAAACTGAAATGTGCAATAAACATTCATTTAACAACATTACATGTAACATACAACCCTAAAAAACATGACTGATATAAAAAAAGCTAAGATGAAACATAGTTATTTAAACATCAAATTCAAACAAAATTTTAAATGCACTGCAGGGAATTCTGGGAATGTCAGTTTACGATGTTTCTCTGTAAATTTAACAGGTTTTTACCATAGCATTTTCACAGTTTTTTACCATTAAAATCACAGTTATTTTTGGGCAATGGGCAATATGGGGAGCGTATGGATTAGTATTATTATCACTTATTTCATTATTAATTTATTTATTCATTTCAATGTAATTATTATTAATAATAATACATATAAAAAGAAAGAAAGAAAGCCTTTTTCGGTCCTGTAATGAATCTGCATTTTATTCAACTTTAAAGCAGCAGACGGTGTTATTCTGATTCAGCACAATCAAAAAAACAAACTAAACAAAACAAATGCAAGTAAGAGCTTGAACAATGGCTAAGTGCGTGGACGCTGTGCTGCCTGGGCCATCTGACTCATGATTTTGGCACTCCACTGTACCCTGTGCCATATGGCAGGGCAGTGAGGAGATCTCAAAGCAAAAGTGATCCACCCTCCAGCCGTGCCGACCCATGCCGTCAATGCAACTTTCCAGTTAACACACAGCCATTACACATCTCACAGAGGGCACATGGCTATTAGTAACTACCGCAGAGAGGGACGTATCAGCACAGCCGCTGCAGAATACATAATCCCTGCTATACCCTCGACTAATTCAAATGAATGTGACCTATGTTCATTAGAAGTGGAAAGAACACATAAAGGGGCAAGTACCTTTAATGTTAACACAATCACTTAACAAACAAATGCTTCTCACAGACTAATCAAATCCTATGATTTCTGAAGTGCAGTAACAAACATACCATGGTATTACTATGTTTTGGACCTGCAATGTAGTAATCAACATACTGAACTATTTTAAAAAGCAGCTGCTATTTGTACTAAGTGTAAATAGCAATATATTAGGACTGGCCGATTTAACGTCAATTTGGACGTCAGTTTATTCATGCACAATTTGTCAGTAAAGCCGGTTCTTTGATTAGCGGTACATCTCAATCAACTGTTTTTAAATGAGAGGAAATTGATACACAGAGCCATAGATTACTGACGAGCTATGCAATATCCCATTCAAAATCGGAAACAAAAATGACGATATTGCGTAGGTCTCCAGTGATCTATGGCTCTGTTTATCAGTTATGATCTCTCTCATGAAAGGTACCTAAATGTACTGTTGACTTATCAAAAAAACAAATCAAAACTACACTGTACATTAGGTGGCCAACCAGAATGAGCTTTTCACCGTCATAGGTTCCGGCTCCAAAGTATATGCAAAGTGCACTTGCAGCTTTTGACCACCAAGGTGGTGCTTTATGCTTTTCAGTCCGTCTGTCCATCTGTCATTCCATATGTTCATACAATTTTTGTACACATCTATCCATCTCAAGCAGTGCTGATTCACATCATACATCCATCCATCCGTCAACCGACCGTCCATCCCTGCATCCATCCATTCCTGTTTAAGTGCTTTAAGTTTTTAAGCAATCTCTTCAAAGAACATTTTTGCAAATAACTGTCAGCTTTGCCTTATTGATGTGTTATATTGGATGGCTGCAGTTGGTGGAGAATGAAAGAAAAAAACAACTTTATTTCATATTTATAAATGAAATTTCGTAGGCTACTTATGAAGTTAGCATTATGTGTTTCTTAGAACACATTCAAGCAGGATAAATGTCAAGTCTATGAGCATGTGCTATTTATGAGTCATGTGTTACAGGCCTCGGAGAGGCTTTTATTGAACAAAATAATAAGGTGTCCAGTGGAAAATTGTCACGTGGTGGGTCCAGACACTCCGGCATCCGAGGATGGTCACTGATCAGTTTTACGATTCTTGACAGGGATGGACTGTTTAGGAGGGGAACTCAAGATTTTTGAATGTTGTTCTTATGAGTCTTTGTCTGTTCGGCTTTAAGGGCCTACACCTCGTCATGCTGCAGGGGTAGTGAAGGTCAGGCAGTGTTCGAGGGGGAAGGGTCCAGGTAAGTGGCAGAGTCGGGCAGCCACACGTGTACCCCTCTCAGATCCAGGACTTTGGCAGCATGGCGATCCCTCCACGCAACCTTACTGGATCAATGAGGACACTGGCTTGCATGCCCAGGGGAAGAGACCAGTCTCTCGAGGAGAGGCGCTCTCTGCCTTTAACAACGGTGGAACAGCTGTTTTATTTATATCAGCAAACCCACTTCTGTCGGGAGCCTGGTGAAGGGCGGTGAATAAGGCACAGGTTGGTGATGATAGCCATCACAGTACTGATAAAAAGGGACGGATTAATAAAACAGCAATTTAAACATTGTTGTAAAGTCAAGTTTTCTCATTATAATCAACAAAGTGCACATAATGAAAGCTTCAGTGATTTTAATCAAATCCAATAAAAACTGTGTGATGAATTATATGTTTTGTGGCTCTTAAAATCTAGAAATCGAGATATGTTTGTTTTCTGAAGACAACAAGAAACAAAATAGATTGTGGACAAGCATGTTAGCCCTGAGTATTCAAAAGGACCTTGAAATCACTCTTAAAGATTTTGATAACCAGTGTCCTCTATCACAATTAATATGACAGTCCCCCAGCACACTGGTGATTTAACATCATTTACAAACAGCCCCAGAGGTCATTAACACGGTCCTCTCAAAAAAAGTCCCCAAACTTTTTCCCCTTCTGTAGCAAAATATAAAAGCCAAATGAAGCCAATAGGTTGATTTGTTCATGGAGTCATCATGTTTTGGGAATAAAACGAACAATTATCTCATGACTTGGCTGGGCTGTATGTATTCTGAGCAGTAGAAAGCCCTGGAGGAATGCAGAAAGCTAATTGTTAAACTAATGATTTTGAATATTGTCTGTCAGCCTCTGCTACCCGCTCACATAAACAAATGTCTCAATTTCTTGTTTGTTTTTCCATTAAAATGGATTTTTAATTTAGTTTTAACCGGCAAGACAGAATCTCTTTTGATTCATCAAGTGTGCTCGTTTTATGTCTCATTGTTCTATCTCTAAATTACAAGAAAGGGAATGTGTACATGATTTCTCTCTCAGTCTCATTTTTTCCCTTCACTTTTGTGGTTAATGCCATCTCTATCCCTCTGCTACCTCTCCTATCACTGTGAGAAATATCATCAGCTTATTTACTGTTTGCTCTATAATTAATGGCATTGCAGGGTTGAGCGTAATTAACCTCTCTCTTTCTCTCAAGCGATGTAAATGCCAAACGTCAGGCAGGGGGAGTGAGGAAGAAGTTTCAACACATCGCGCTTTGCTCCCCGCCAAGGGACAATAACAAACATATTGCTTAAAGGAATCTCTCTAAGAGAAATTTAACCAAGCTGAAATTTGTGAAAAATAACTGCACAATAGACAGGAATGGATGAATTCAGGGATGGACGGCTGGTTGACAGATGGATGGATAATGTGAATCAGCACTGCTTGAGATGGATAGATGTGAACAAAAATTGTATGAGATGGATGAACATATGGAAAGACAGATGGACAGACGGACTGATGAGATGGATGGATACTAACAAGCACTGCCCAAGATGGATAGATTTGAACAAAAGAGATGGATGCATTGAGGAATCCATTGGATGGATGGATGAATGAACAAATGGAGGCATGGGTAGATCGAGGTGAGCAAGCACTGTGTGAGAGATGAATGAATGAATACATAATAGATGTAAACAAGCACTGCATTAAAACAGATGAATGGATTGATGGATATATGAGATTAAACCTGGTCTCATAAAAATATGTACATGAGCGCACTTATTGTGCAACACCTTTTCACCTCACCTTCAAGGGGAAATGTCCACTGATTGCTTCAGGTACATACTGGGACAGTATGTACCTGAACTGGGCAAGATATGGATGGATGGATGAATGAATGGTTGCAACAATGGATGGATCTGAATAAACTCTATGAAATGGATGGATGATTGGTTGATTAATAGATAGATGTGATCAAAAACTGCATGAGATGGATGACATGTGGAAAGATAGATGAGTGGATGTACAGGTGAGATGGATGTATGAATGAATGGATGCTAACAAGCACTGTACAAGATGGATAGATTTGAACAAAAAAGATGGATGCAATGAGAGATACACTGAGATGGATGGATGTGAAGAAGCATCGCATGATACATGCTTAGATGAATGGATGGATGGATGAATGAATGAATGAATGTGTACAAACACTGTGTAAAACAACTGGATGGATAAATGAATAAATACTGCATGGTATGTATGTATGGATTTATGGATGAACAGATGTGAACAAAACAATTCATAATATGGATGAATGAATAGATGTATGGATGATGTGAATCAGCACTGCATGAAATATATGAATGCATTAATGGATAAAAGTGAATAAACACTACAGGATATGGATGGATGAATGGATAGATGGATGGATATGGATAGACACTGTATATAGATGGATATGAAAGCACAAGGCATGGACAGATTAAACAAAAACTGCTTGGAATGGATGTGTATACAAATCACTAGAAAATTGTTTGCTTAAAGTTTGTAGGTCAAACAGATGTTCTCCGCAAGCCAAAGGTGCTTTTCCCACTGAGAACATTAAGCTGATATCATAGTCAGCATTAAAAGTTTTCCATTCAAAACTGCTGTGCATTAAGAGCTGCTTATCACATTTTCCTCTCTTTCAGAAAGTTTAGAAGTGCATATTGGCCCCCCGCTAACCCCCCCTACAGAGCGAAGGCAGAAAATCATTGTCGGCAAACTGTAACAAATAACAGAAGTGCATCATGATTAAGCACTACCCGTTTCCCTCTCGCTATGTCCGCTCTGGAGAACACACCGCTGGCTCTAATTTGTTTTTCTCATGTGGCGACTTTAATAACATTTCCTCCTCACAAATCCACTCAGATCTGGGGTATTATGAGGCCCTGAGTCCGATTATAATGCTACCTTATGGAAAATGTCTAAACTCCTCTGCCTTAATCCCCACTGATGAGAGATTTTCCTCTTTGACTCACACAGTTTGCCGCCGAGACCCTGATTTAGGAGTATGAAGACAGATTCTGAATACTCCAACACTGAAACATATGCACATGTTTAAGAAGGCCATGGGGTTAGGGGTCAGGGCACCCGGATTTGGATTGTCAATGAAAACATTTTAGGCTAAGACCCAGTGACTGTAAACATACTGTACTGAGTGCGTTTAAGGTCATAACAACATCCCCATCTTTGATCGCCATTGTCAGATTTGCAATATGATCAAATGTTTGCAATATTAACAACCAGAAACATATATATGGTGAATTTAAAAGCATCCAGCTGTGCAGAAACGTTATTAGAAATCTCTTGCAGGACCACATGAAATAGAAATCTGGAACACAGGAAATATTCAAAAAAAATAAAAAAATAAAACTGTTTCAAATTTGCAAATCATCATCCAACCCCCTAAAAAGTTATGAAAACACCATATTTTTTTTTTTTTTTCTGAGAATGTTCCATGTTAGCTGGGATAATCAGCAGTATTGCATAATGCCTTAACAAGTGCTCATGCTTGTAAGATTTATTAGTGCCTTCCAATGTGATCTCTGGCACGCACACACACACATCCTGAGTCTGTGCGAGAGAGATGGACTGTTAGTAGTCCCCATTAGTTGAATTGCTCTACTAGCAGAGATGGAAGCATCTAGATAACACAGCATTAATAAATAAGAACACTTCAATATTAATGCAGCAAAACGGACATGGATCCACCGTTTGAAAAAAAAAAAAAATCGATGGAAAGGAGTTTCTGCTGAGTGAATGGAAGGAAAAGACTTCAAGCTGACAGCAGAGAGTCATTTCGGATTTTAGTTCAGAGTTCAAATGGATATCTTCTTTATCAGATCTCGATGCCATACACACTCAAGCGAGTGTGTGTACTCTATACATGCAGGATTATTTGTACCTGCTGTGATATCTGCCCTCTCAAGCTAACCTCAGCTTTCCCAGCTGCCCTGAGGAAGTTGATTAAAACAGGTCATGCACATGGGGGAGGAACATTAGGATTAGCATTTTTGAGGGTCATGTCTGAACCCGAAATACAACATAACCTTCAACCTCTTCCTTCTATTGCAATCCAAGTCAAAAAAAATGACAGATTCAAATAATAAAAAAAATGACGTTTACAACTTTTTGCACTTTTCACACAACTCTGCTCCCCTCTGAAAGTAAGCCCTTGGGCGCTTTTTATTTTATTTATTTTATTTTATTTTTTCTAGAACTCTGAATTAATTTAACATAAAATAGTCACAGATACCCCACTAGTATACAATATGCAGCTATTCACAGCATATAATTAATTGTACATTGTTGTTGCTATCTGAATGATCCACAAATCTTTCATGATTTGCTGAACATCCTTTGGTTTTCAAGCAAGTTTACATATGCTCTGAATAAATGAATAGCACTTCATATGGCGAACCAAGTGAACCAAGAGATCAAAACCTTGGCTGGTTAGCTAATCTGACTGTTTCTTTTTCCTGACCATTCAAAACTAGCATGCATTTTAATGAAATCTTTTGTAGGCAACATACAGTCAGTATTTTATTATATGAATATGTTTCACCAGGGCCTGGCTGGTTTTGAAGGGCTCTTAAAAATGTGAAATGAACCTACACTGTTCCCTGTAGCAAACATTATATTTATCAGAGTGCTTCGCCCATCTCATTTCCTGTCATAATTGAATTACATTTTGAAATTAAACTCGTATATACATGTAGTGGCCACTGAGACAAACACTTAAAAGCTGCAAATGGAAAAGATCATCATTATATACAAAGGTCAGTCAATTATATTTCCAGATGATTCTCTTTTCAAAACCCATTTGTGAAATAACCACTTAAATCTTGTTGGGTATTTTGTAGATGAAAATACATTTAGAAAAACACAAATGTTTCCCATGCTGATGAAAGTTTTCATGCATATTTCATAATTCAAAGTCAGAGAGTGATGGTCATATTTTCTCATTTGTAGAAATTTAAATAACGAGGCCTCGATTTTCCGTCAACAATTCTGATAAAAGAAAAGGACAGAAGTAGCAATACATATTTATCATTCCAATAAGGCATTGACAATATCAGTCAATCACAGCAGTAAGTATGTGTCCCAATCTATCAAGACAGCTTGATTTGAAGTGTATGCATTGATGATATAAAGACAGTGACAGAGGGAGAGAAAATGAAGTAATATAGAAATGTATTTGTGTCCTGAAGACCGCTAATGTTGCTATGCTCAGGTCCTATGCTATGCCCCATTTACATGAGGGGAAGACGCAGATATTTCCCTGCAGTTTGGCCTCTCATTTACACGAAAACCCTGTTTTTATCACAGAAAACGATTATGTGGCCAAAGTGGAGATTTCTGATAACGCCGTTTTTGCCTTGCAGCGTGGACTGTGAAAACGGAGGCTTTCGAAAATGATGACGCATTTTAGTCATAAGATGTAGTCATGTGACCAGTTCAACTGATGGCGGACGGTATTGTACAGCAGTTGTTTTATTTGCTCTCAATTTTGACAGCCCTATTAAGGATTAACATAAGTTTGTAAATGCTCCAGAAAGCTTTTCTTCAAAGAAGACTTAATATAAGTAAATAAACGAGTTGTTTTGAGTTGTTTCAGTGTGGATGATCAAGTCTTCGGAAATAACTGAAAACGATAGTATGGATGCGGAGCGGGATTAGTGTAGATGTAGCCTAAATGTTTTGTTTTTTTTTTGTCAACAGACTACAATAACCATGCACAAACTCATTCAGTCATTAAATAGGCTGCACCAAAGTATACACAAATATATATCAGAAGCAAATCTGAAACAAAACTGAGGAGGAAAAAAGTACCACAGAGAAGTACTGGCCTAAAAAAAATGAACAACTTGGTAAAATGAGCTTGACGTGTCTCTGGGCCAACATCTTTGTTGACCCTGGAACAATCAGATTTGAAGAACCAGTTTATAGTTTTTGTGAAGATTAGGCTTACAATCAGCGTTTGGTTATTGTACAGCAGTGTCAGTCATCTATCATTAAATATGATTTTAGGCTTTACTCATGGGTAAAGTTAGGATTTGGTGTAGAGATATGGAGATACATTTTGGATTAAAATGTTTCAGGGTCAACAAAATATGTTAGCCCAGGAACATGTCGAGCTCAGCAAAATCAGGGCGTTCAAGAAAATAGACACAAACAAACAAACACTGTACAACTGCATCCTGGTTCAAGACAGGCTGGTAACTAGTCTAATATTCTCTATTTATAGAACCTCTCACTGTCTTTGTCACATAAACAGGAACTTCATTTCTGTTTTTTATTACATTTCTTTTGTTTCAGCACTTCTGTCAGTGAAATAATTAGTAAGCTGTCGATCTGTTTGATCTTGTAATTGAGCTCTGTCTAAGCTGCTGTCCTCACTGAGATCAACACCATACCTATTTAACTACTAGAAACCCTTGGAAACCTGGAGCACTTGGAAACCATCTCCATAGAGACAGAATCTAAAAGAGGAGAGGAGAGATTACCTTTGTCTTGTTAAACTAAGCATGGCAATAAATTAATAAAGACTCCAAAGCCCCTAATTAGTGACACTTAAAACTGTACAGTAGTTGCCAGCTATAGTTAAACTGCTATAGTATAACTGAAGCACTAGCTCATGAGGCAAATTAAATACAGTATTTATATATATATATATATATATTCAGTTTATTGCGATTTATTTATTTATTTATTTTACTACAAGCTGTGGCTACTATGAGTACAGTATGCATATATACTGTTATTTTATTACACAATGTGCCCAAATACAGCAAATTACTCTAAAAATTGGAGGAAACTTGCTGTATAAATATACAGTTAAGGTATTAAAATGATTCATGTGCCTCAGGTCAATTGCATTTTTCTTCTCATTGTCTCTGTGCATATATAACACACAAAATGATCCTGACTTTTCCATTCAATTTTCAGCAAGTAAGTAAACATAAGCCACCCATTTCCATTTGCATTACTGGATGTATGCAGGTTTAAAGCCATTTCGATCAATGAGACAGACATTACTAATGGTTCCTGCCTTTCAGTGAATGAGAAGAAACATACATTTTCATTAGAGAAAGGCTGATTGCAGGTGGACCTTGTATTGAAATAAAGAGCTGCATTTTCAGAGCCAAGCAACAGGGAGCAGAGGGGAGTTCTGGTAGAATAAGCATATTGGTAAGAGGTTCATTCCCAGATTCTCTGGTGAAAAATAACTCTACATTAAGAAGGGCCAGTGGATGTTTTGCTCCGTTGGTCTAATAATGGCCTTGGCAAGAGCAACAGGGCTTCAGGACTAAAAGAATGGAGCTTTCTTCAGATCAGCTATTGCTGAATGGCAATGTTTTTGTTTACCAGTATATATACCAGTATATATATATATATATATATTAGGGCCGGGACGCGATAAAAAAAAACAATCTAATTAATTTGAGGATTTGTAATTAATTAATAGAAATTAATCGCATTTTAATTGCATATAAATATTTGACCTGAGAACAGTGAGAAGTACGTTTTTTCATTTGGATTTTTAGTATACCATTGAATGATGACTGAATACATAAGCTTAAGCAACAAAATATTGTTTATTTTTGTCCAACCGACCAATATTGTGCTGTGCGTGATTTCACATTGAGCCATATATACTTCACACAGCCGTTGTTCACTGACGAGCTGTGCAAAACCTCATTATCAGCGTGGATTTGCGCAGCTTGTCATTGAACAACGGCTGTGTGTAGTATATACAGCTCAATGTGAAATCAAGCACCTAATGGCATTTACCACTGATTACAGGACTGTGTTTACTTCCAAAACTCGCGAACAGATCGACCGATTGGGATCCCTATTCAGAACATTAGAAACACTAGTTGGTGCTCCAGTATAATCAGTTCGCCGAAACTCATCCAGTGAGAAACGTTCCATGGTGCAAAAAAATAAGTGTGATTAAAATGCGTTAGAAAAATTTTACGCGTTATTTTTGTGTAATTAATTAATCTAAATTAACGCGATAAAGTCCCGGCCCTAATATATATATATATATATTTTTATATATATATATATACAGTGGAGGAAATAATTATTTGACCCCTTGCTGAAGTTTGTCCAATGACAAAGAAATGAAAAGTCTCAGAACAGTATAATTTTAATGGCAGGTTTATTTTATCAGTGACAGATAGCACATAAAAAGGAAAAATAAAATAAATTACTTCACATAAAAGACAGAAACTGATTTGCATTTCACTGAGTGAAATAAGTATTTGAACCCCTACCAACCATTAAGAGTTCTGGCTCCCACTGAGTGGTTAGACACTCCTACTCACTTAGTCACCCTCATTAAACACACCCGTCTTAACTAATCACCTGTATAAAAGACACTTGTCCACAGAATCAATCAATCAAGCAGACTCCAAACTCTCCAACATGGGAAATACCAAGGAGCTGTCCAAGGATGTCAGAGAAAAAATTGTAGACTTGCACAAGGCTGGAACAGGCTACAAAACCTTTAGCAAGAAGCTGGGAGAGAAGGTGACAACTGTTGGTGCAATTGTTCGAAAATGGAAGAAGCACAAAATGACCATCAATTCAACCTCGGGTTTGGCTTCACGCAAGATCTCCCCTCATGGGGTGTCATTGATTCTAAGAAAGGTGAGAAATCATCCAAGAACTACACAGGAGGAGTTAGTCAAAGCAGCTGGTACCACAGTTACCAAGAAAACCATTGGTAACACATTACACTGCAATGGATCAAAGGTCCCGTCTGAAGTTTGCCAGTGAACACCTGAATGATTCCGAGAGTGACTGGGAGAAGGTGTTGTGGTCAGATGAGACCAATATTGAGCTCTCTGGCATTAACTCAACTCGCCGTGTTTGGAGGAAGAAAAATGCTGCCTATGACCCCCAAAACACCATATGTTCATGTTCATATTTGGTCATCAATAACAAGAAACATTTGACCTCTGTGCTTGCAAACAAGGGTTTTGCCACTAAGTATTAAGTGTTTTTTGTTAAAGGGTTCAAATACTTATTTCAATCAATGAAATGCAAATTAGTTTCTATATTTTATTTAAAGTTATTTTTGGGGTTATTTTTGTGCTATCTGTGACTGATAAATAAACCTACAATTAAAATTATTTCTACCATTATAAATTTATTTTTATTTCTTTGTCATTGGACAAACTTACAAAATCAGCGAGGTGTCAAATAATTATTTCCTCCACTGTATATATATTTATATATATATATATACACATACATAGATGTATACTATACACATCTGTTCTGTAAAAGAAAAAAAAAGGCCAAAAGCATTAAATATCAAGATTTGCCAAATTTCATGATACTAAATATTTTGCAGAAGCAACACCAAGTTATGATAGTGACAGAGTGTACTTAATTACAGTTATAAAATTCCATTGTTTCATATATGTTCCATTTATTCATATAGGTTTTAATTGATAGGTTGGAACCGAGTCAAGGTCAAATAGCCAACAAATGCAGGAACTCCCACAACATTCCTTTAAAATCTGGGTGTTTCCCATACCTTGATGTACCGTGATTACATGCACTGCACCCAAAAAAATAGATAGACAGTCAAATAGGTAGTTTCCTGACACTATACAGCATCTCTCATTTGAATCACGTTGGTTAAAAAAATAAATAAATGCATGAATAAAAAAATATAATCACAATTATATACAGACTACTGTATTTTTTTATTTTATTTTATTTTTTTTATTAAATCTATAAAATTAACATACAGCATGTATTTGACCTCAACAATTCATGATATTCAA
>JAUYWG010000040.1:21370847-21381415 GCA_034779775.1 Enteromius afrohamiltoni
TATATATAGCCGTTTTCTATTATATTTTACCCCAATTCAAGCAGCAAGCCTCCAAGCATCAAGGTCATGCCCAGGCTGTAGTTATAACCCTCACATTCAGCAGTGAAGGCCCTTCTGTCATGTGTCAGTATAAAGAACATTCACTTATCTTTCAAAAGAACAGAAAGTGAATGTGAGACAGCGGAGTGGGCAACACCTTTTCAAACAAAATCCTGTGTGAAGAGGTGCCAGTATTCACTTTGAAGAGTACAGCAAGAACAGTGAGCAAGGGGGACTGGCATCACTCACTCAGCTGCTTTAGCAGAGGATTAAGGCTTTGGATTTCTCTCAGAAGAGGAAATTGAGCTCTGCATTCTTGTAAAAAATGAGCAGCCATGAATTTTCATGTGCCCGTGCTTTGTTGGACTGTATCGCCAGTCTCAGTGTCACAGCATCACTTTACCATCGGGACAACTGCGGTGTGCTACTGTCAGCGTATTTTGGAATTTGACTTTGAAAGAACACTGATCAACTTTACCGGTGTGGTCAAGTTTTTACACTTTAATGTCCAGAGTCACTGTTGTAACAGAGCTTTTGTAATATTATGGCGGCAGCCATTAAAAGAAAGAATAAAATATATTTATTTCAATATGTACAAATGAGCAAAACTGAATGTCCTTTGCAGCATAGCAAGGATAAAGATCATGAAAGCATATTATACAGTAAAAAGTGGGGGAAATCTAAACCTTGCTTTTAAACCCAAGTGGCAAAATAATGCTTGGAGAATAAAAACCAAAGACAGGGCACCCTTAAAAGTCTTAAAAAAAAAAAAAACAATACACAGAAAGACACATTCTTCTCCCTTCAGAACAATGTAGAAAATTAGGAACTTTTTTTGCCCACTAGGCAAAGGGGCTGCTGAATGCAGAATTGTACCTAACTTTTTTAAAAATTAAATAATTCAGCTTGCGTAAAGCTAAATAACCGCAGAAATGCAGGTGTACAAAATTTAGCATATGATATACTGTAACAAATTCTATATTCCTCTTAGTGTTATAGTTTATTTTTGTTGAAAAAGAAGCACCAGTGGTCATCAGCTTAAAAGCAGGTCCTTTATTGTCTTGCAAAAGAGAACTTTGGTTTAATCAAGTTTTAAATCTAATTTAGTGGTTTCCAACCTTGCTCCTACCTTCCTGCAGAACAGTTCCAGTTCCAACCCTGCTTCAACCTAACGGGGGTGCTGGGGGATAATAATAGCACCCTCATAACACAAAGGAAATTATGAGACCCTCCACTGGGATCCGTACAGATCTCTCTGCAAGATTGCAGAAGGAAGTTTACATACAATGAGACTTTAGATGATACCCCTAGATATGCATCACAACATGAATATGGTCTTGAAAGGAACTGAAAGTCTCTAATGTAAAAAGTAATGCACTGTTTTAAACATCCGTTAACAACTCTGAGAAAGGTGTTGATGGTAATTGGAATATGTTGCTTTAGAGTGTGAAATACCTAAGGACTAATCAAAAGCAATATTCTTTGCAAATGTTTATTGCAAACAATAATTTGACATGCAGCACTGGATTCATATGGACCTATTCATGTGCACTAATTTTTTTTTTGGTTTTTTTTGTCGAATACATATATAAGGATATATAAATCAATTAGATATAAGTTTAGGGTTGTTTTATTGTTTATTTATAGTTGCATGCAATAGTGCATATTTTGCTATTACTATACACAAGGTTACTGAGTCAGATAATTAACTACGAGTACTTATATGTTTATATTACATTATCTATATGTTTAGAGTTAGGGTTACTTGTAAGTATATATATATATATATATATATATATAATTAAAATATAACATAAGATTCACTGGAGTTGCCCTCGGAAGCCTCCAGAGGACACTTCGGCCCGGACTATGTTTATTGTTTACCTATCTCTCCCTGTCTCTGTTAAGGACTCCTCCCAGCTTGTTTGTCACCCATGGTTCCCCATTAGTTCCTCCTCCCCTTTGTCTCATTATCTGGTGTATATAAGGACCAACCTATACCAACCTAGCGTTTCCCCCTTTGTAAGCCCTCTGTGTTCCCTGTGTTTATCTGTCTGTTCCCCATTCTCAACCTAGCCTGCCCCTGACTCTCGCTCTTGCCTAGCCCCCTGGATACTGTCTACCGTTTGCCAGATCTCTGCTACGTATTTGGATTATTCTCTTGTCTTTGCCTCTGATGTTACCGTTGACTGTTGATCGAATACAGAGCTGCACTTGGCTTACCACAGAATCATGACAATGATAGTATGTACATGATTAATTAGGACACAAGTCACTTTACTCTTTATTTATTTATATTTTTGGTCAAAGCACTGTTAAAGTTATAAATGTACATAAAATATACTAAACAGAAAAATGTTGATGGAGACCTTAATTTCCACCATAGAACGCAGCAAGTTTTCCCATTTTTTATTTTTTATATATATATATATATATATATATATTTGTTAAAGGGGTCATACGGTGGTACATGCACTTTTTCAAGCAGTTTGGACTGAAATGTGTGTTGGGAGTGTGTGTACACAACCACCCTACAATGATAAAGATCCACAAGTATATTTATTAAATTAAAAGAAGTATAAGTAGCCCCTTCTAAAATCAAGCCATTCTCCTTGCATGTCGGTGTGGCGTCACACCGACAGAGGCCACTCCCACAATAGTTGATTGACAGCAGTGTGTCACACAAACTGAACTGGTGTCTTACCTCGGACCCACCCTGAGTGAGCTGTCACCAGACCAAGACGCAGAGACAAGCAAGACTCCAAAGCGATTGAGGTGTTTTGTTGTTGAATGTATTAATGGACATATCAGTAGTGATTTACCCCTGACATCTGAGTGACTGAAGATGCCGAAGATTAATGTTACATTTAGTTCTGAAGTAAAACGTGCCCTCGATCAACCGAAATGTGTTTATGTTTGCACAAATCATTCATGATCCATCCTCACCTAGAGAAGCAGAGAGTAAAATGTCTTTTCCTAATTGCTTTTCCTAATAATGTGCTAATTAGCAAGTTTCACTATGAATATGGCTAAAAAAAGATCCTCCGAGAGCGCCTCTGAAAAGAGCTGGTAAAGATTTAAATGGGAAGTACAAAGAACAGAGTGATTTCTAAAGAGCTGTTAAAAAAGGGTAAAAGCAGAATAATATGAATGTTTTTTCTTTTATAAATTTTAAAGCAATCTATATTACAAACTTTCCATTAAGATCCTAAAGAATCATATAAGCTTGAGGAAAAAAAAAAGCTCTTCGTTTACTCATTAACGGGGATGCATCTAAAAACATGCACCCATACTGATGATCTAATAGCTCTGGATAGTTCAGTCTTTAGACATCACACTAAACAGAATGAAACATTTATAATTCCAACTTGGCTAAATGTGATACATATTTAATTAATGTCACACATAAAAGCATTTTTTTCTGTGCTTATGTGTCGTTTGCTATTGCAAATATCAAAGCATGAGTCACAGAAGATTGTGATGTAGCGTGTTTGTCAATCAGCGCAGCCTATTGTAATGAAATTGGTTTTCATATACATTAGCTTAATGTGCTGTACACTTGTTTTGGTTTGAATGGACCTTTCATCTGTGATCTGGTGTGAAAAGGCCTTTAGGTGACGAGAAGTTATTTGGCAGACGTGCAAGCAAAACTCCTTTTTCTTTTCAGCGCATGTTGCAAGCTGTTGATTGAGACTTAATCTCAACAAGATAAAAGAAAATGGGGTCAGGCAGAAGTAAAGCCTTGGCAATTTCTTGTTGTTTGTGTTGTAAGTGTTTTAAAGCAAATTACATAGAATTTTCAACCTTTTGGCAGCGTATGAGGGAGAGTGTTCCTCTCCCGAACCCAGCATCATCGATTTGACCTGTGTGGGCAATACAAGAGCAATGTATTAGTGCCTCCTCTGATCTTCTTGAGGAACTCTATGCTTGTTCAAATGATGTCCCAGGCTGATTGTTAAGAATATACACTTGCTGTCTTTGGGCATATTGGACAAGTTCTCTAAAAATTATTAAATTGTTTCCCTCATCTGGGTTTTGGTGCTTTTATGGTCTTTTTTTATTTTATAATAAATAAAATAATATAATAAATTTGGTACATTTTAAATAATATAATAAAAAAATCTGTTTATCTAATGTTAACAGTAAAGAAATAAATAAAATGAAAGTTGTTAGTCTGACCTATTTTTTAGTGTTTCTGGAAGAAGTCTCTTATGTTCTTTAAAGTGCTACTCCATTCTAAAATGAACATTTTGTTATTAATCGATTACCCCATGTCCCATCAACTGCCAAGTAAATAACTGTCCCATCAACTGCCAAGTAAATAAAACTGTCAAAGTTCAGAAGAGTCTTAAAAACATTGTCAAAATCCTCCATCTGCCATCAGTGGTTCAAGCATAACGTTACAAAGCTATGAGAATACTTTTTGTATGGAAAGAAAACAAAAAAAAGTGACTTTACTCAACAATAAGGTACTGTAGTGTCACCGTAGCGCCATTTTAATGAATATCCGCTAAACGCAAACTGCGTATACACACTGATGGCAGATAGACTACTCTGATGATGTCTTTAATATTTTTCTGGACCTTGACAGAGCATTTCACTTGGCAATCAATGGGATACTCACAAGTCTCTTGGTTATCATCCAAAATATCTGGACAAATTAAGCTTTTACGGGTTTGGTATGGTAAGGGTGCTTAATGACAAAACTTAATGACCCTTTAAGGCTGCATTTATTAGATTAAAATACAGTCAAAACAGTTAAATATTATTGAAACTTAAAAATTATATTTTATATTCTCAAAAATGTTTAGTGTAATATTATCTTTCTAACACAGCCTTTTTTCTACATGCATTAATGCACCAGATTTATTCAGGCTATAAAATGTGATTCTGCATGTCAACAGAGATGGCTGAAAACAAGCAGCATTGCTATCTGGCTAGGAGTTCACTTTCAGACTGTTTAAGCATGACTGATGTATTCATATCATTTGGACTGGCTGGAAACATCCAGTGTTCCTGATATTCAGTTCTCAGTCAGGCAGAAACCAAACAAAATGCATTTCTGTCTCATTCAGCCTCCAATTTTACTCTGTTGCAGTCAATTCTGAAATGCTAAACTGTGGTGAATAGAATGAGGCAGACAGAAGCAAAGCTGCTATTGACAAAGCATGGTATAAAAGACATCGGAAAATGTTTGCTCTTTTAGCATTTTAAAGGGAAAACACAATTTGTACTTGTTTAGAATTCAGCATACAAATATTTAATTACATAAAATGCTATGTGAGTCATAAGGAATAAAGACATGTAGGGGCTAATAGTCACCAACAAACAGAATCTACAACTGCTTTAAAAAAAATACACTGCAGCATAACATATTTAGTAATTTAGATTAAGATTATAAAATGTTACCTTTCATTTTAAGATGAAAATATATCCCATGTTGGGATTGCTCTGAGGCAAGAGTGTTTCTAGAACACCCCTGCCAGAGATCAAACCTACAACTTGTGTGTTATGAGCCCACGTTGAGCAAACCCTTTCCATCATATCTCTGCTTCCCCCTTGCTGCTTCTCTTCACTTCTTCTTCATCTCTATACACACTTATTCACCCTTATTTATAACTATAATCAAATAACCCAAAAACCTTCCATACAACAAGTTTAGTTCAAATAAGCTGTAAAAACAATAAACTTGCCCTCAAATCGCTTTCTTTTCAGATATCAGATGTCTAGGATGCTTCCTCCTAAACCAATCTTGAGAGCAATCAGTGATTTACACACACTGTGAAAGGGATTAGTTTGTCTTAAGCCACTGGCAGTTGCTGGGGCGATTGCAGCAGTAGGTCCACCATTTCATCGTTGTGGCCTGCAGGCAGCTGAGCATTTAGATTTCCATTAACTTTTAGCCCTTGATGAAGAATTAGAGGACAATACAATTACTAAACTAGTTCTAACTGTGTTGACTCACTGAAATGAAATTGCTTTGACTTTAAAAGCAGAGCATCCAGTTGTTTATTATGTCATCATAAATTTGGTCAGCTATTAAGTTGCAGGGTTCATAAGAGATTACTTGCAAAATGTTATATGTCGGTAATTTGCTGCTAAGATAGATCTAACATCTGTTACATTTTCTTTTCTTTTTTTTGTGAAAGCTGTGATACATAATGCACTGACTAATGAACAACAATGATAATGACTTAACCTCATTGTAAAGTCTTTTGTATATGTCTGTTTATTTAGAATATGCAGTTTAAAAAAAGCTATTTTCTGCTGAGCAAATGAATGGAAGATACATTCTTCAAAGCATAAGGCTGAGAGGTGAGTAAATGTAAACAACTATTTGTATTTGCTACCAATTCAAAGCTTGGATCCCAACAGGGATTCTCCCTTCTGGCTCTGCTTCTTTTTGTTGATTCGGATTCTTCAAAAAGTCTAAGAAGAGCCACAGAAAACTAACACACTCAGCATCTGATGTTTTTTTTTTTTTCTCCTCTCCCCATGAGTTTGTAAAGAAATATCTGATGCTCTTGGCATCACATTGTCCTCTGATAAGGCTGATTTGGCAGTGCAATCCTATTTGCAAATATTTCATTGACAGAGCAAGTGATTCCTGATCTAAGTTCCATTCTCTTTTCCAGGCAGAGCAGCTGGGAGAGGAAGATTTCTAACTACGCAAAACAAAATAACAATAAGAGCCTTGTACTTTTTTAGGGCAACTCTGCAGGAGCCTGTCAATTGCCTGCTATCGTCATCCCTCTCAAAGCCAAATGAAATGAAATCATTGAAACATGTCCTGCATCAAGCTATAATGCAACTAACGTCTTTCTTTAATTTGAATGAATACAATCGTTGTCCTCTTCAGGCAAATGTAAATACCTGACCAGGTAGGAATCTTTTAATATAATCGCTAAAATCGCCCCTTGATCACTAAGAAGAATAATACACAACAGTGAAGGAAATAGTAACATCAGACCACTACAAAGAAACATAACAGACTTTCAACACTGCAGGACGTCATCTGGGCACCCATCAAACAGCACTATCTTCCAAATATTCATGCCCACTTTTGCTAAACAGAACAAAGCCTTTTTTTTGCGTGTGTGGAAAGAGTGTCTTTCATTTCCCTATTCACCTTGTAAGGACAATCACATAACATCATTCAAATTTGTTTCATCTGAAACTTTATAAAGGGATGAAAAATGTTTTCAACTTTTCCTGCCCCTGTTGAGATAACAAAATTTCTTCCAATTGAGAATATTCTGATTGCCTGCCCTTTTTCCCCTCTTCTCATCTAGTTATCGCAGTTAAAACCAATCAAAGGCAAGCTCTGATTAAAGGTTATAATTAGAAACAGCAAAATAACACACCTGCTCAAGGGGAATTGCTAACAGCCCTGGATGCACTGGCAAGAGTTGCCATTAGTTTCCTTTCCTTAAGGCAGTATTTAAATAAAACAGAAAGAGCATGATAGAGGCAGCTGCATGAAGAGGCAGCTGAAATGTTGGGGTCATGATTACATACACATGCGCGTATATACATTTATTTATTTAAATCTTGCAGACCCCAAAACCATGTTTCTAGTGCCAAAAAATTAATTAAACAAACATGAAATATAGCGGTCACCATACTAAAAATATTTGACTGCAGAATTCTATGAAAATCTGAAAAAAAAAATCCTAAAAGTTGTTTGATTAAAAATAAATGAATGGCTAAATTACTCTAGAGGAAATAAATTAAGCTGTGATCAAAATGTAAATTCAAATCAACAGCCATCAAATACCACAAACTATATAGTTATTGATGTAATGCTACTGAAGCTCACATTAAGGCAACGGCATCCTTAGAGGCTTCTGAGGATATCATTATTTTATGCATGTTTAGAGGCAACATGATATGCTCATCTGAAATCCCTGTTCCAGTGGGATTTGTTAAATATTCTGTGTGAGCAGAATCGTTGCCTCAAGAAATGAATGTTTGAGTAATACAAGAAGGAGACATTTTCTTCTGAGACAACCGCTACCAATAAACTGTTCATTTAAGGGGTGGAACATACTTTTGCCTCTCAAAGGTCAGAGATGTCAATGTTTTATTCTTAACCAATATAATCAGCAATACTTGACTCTAAAATTAGGATTAAGATTCATTAGTACAGAATGTTAATAATAATGAGGATGAGGATAATCTTTTTGAAATCATACTGTTGTACTTCTTCATAGTAATTTTACAAAAAGCCTAAAAAAAGCTGAGGTTCAGAGGACCGACATAGATCCCTGCCACAGACAGCAAAAGCCAGGTGGCTTTAGCACTCAGCAAATAAAAGCCAAACAGATGTGTCTGTCAGGAATGCTTGAACTTTCTGAGAATCAGCAGAGAAGTAAACAAAGAAACCTTAAAGAAAAACAGCTTTAAGATTAAATTGACATAAAATAAAATGGTTTGGTTGCAGAACCACTAAATATTAGCTAATATTTCTCAAAGCACAGTATTTTGTTTTTCTTTTCACTATGTCTTACTAGCATAAATGTCAACCTAAAATGAAGAGCCCGCAGATCAGAATCTAAAGGTTCTTAAGTAATAACGTAGTAATACCACTACCACACACACACACACACATTTATAATGGATATATATATATATATATATATTACTTTTAAGTAATTTCTGTTGGGCAGAAATAATTACGTAACATTTAAAATGCTAAAAGCGCTGACATCTGTGAAGCTAACGTGCCTCTATAATGATATAAATGCAAAGTGTTTGTCACATCACCAACAGCAGACGGTGTGCTGCTTTGTTCAACTCTGTGGAGACATAGAGTAGCCATAAGCCTATTCTCCCCTCGTTCCACTTTCTCAATAACATCCTGTCAAAACGAATAAATAATATCCTATTTTCACATCACACCTCATCCATGAGCGTCTGTGTTGCCACATTTGGCAGAATACCCCTGACATCAACATCACACTCATTCTCTCCAAAGGAGCAATCAAAATAACAAATGCAACTCGTCTACCCATGTAGAATTTTTCTAGTGTTGCTATTGCTCTTGATTGAATTTGCAAATGGTTTCACTAGTTTCAGTTTCAGAAGCGTTATGTTTAAAATGAGATGGAAAAATATCCTGCCTCAAAGCCTTGAATCTTGTTTCGTAGAAAGTTTTTTTCTGCCTTTATTCCAATGGCTTCTGCTTCACAGAATGTATGTTAAAACATGTTAATCCTTTAAGAAGCTTAATTCAGATACTTTATTGTAATTCATGTGATTGGAACCATTTGGGAGAAAAAGTACAATAAACAGAGTGCGCACTAAAAAGAAGAGAGGTAAAGGTATTGGAAGCATAAAAACAAGAGTGCTGGACTACACCTGTAAGTCCTCTGGAAGAGATCATGCAAATATGGATTTTCTGTTTTTTTAGATAACTGAAGATATTGTCCAGTGGAACGAACACCGCTTCTCTCAATGCATGGCACTTTATGCTGTTACAACCACCATGCCAAATACTTTAATACTAAAGCCCTAAACAATGATAAAACATTATCTAATAAAATCTTCACAAACTCTGGTACTGTACAATTGACTCAGTGTCTGGTGCTTCACTACATGGAAGCTAGATGTGTCCCTAACTTGTTTCTCAGTCTGAGACTATGCAGAAAAGCATCTCCTGAGGATTACAGCAGCAGGTTGCTCCAGAGGGATTGTGTTGGTAATGAGTTCATGCTAGTGTTCCACAATGTCTATACAGTATCTTTAATAGCAAAATCAATGTGTATTTGTTAAAGCATTTATAATGCTTTAAACCTCGTTCATATTGTGATGAATAGAGGAAATGGAGATTATGATTGCTTTTTTGAAAAAGAGGCAAGTTACTTTTGTCTTGAATACCCACAAACATGCATTTTATGTCAGAATTTGTTAATTTACTGCAGTGCAAGAAAACTGAATTTTGTAGATCAAGGATAAATGTCCTAGGCTGCATTTTGCTGCTGAAAATATAAAATAGCTTATAGCTTTATAAGAAATTTCAGAGGGAGAAAGTTGTGTAAAACGAGCAAAGACTTCTCTAGGCAAGGAGAAAAAAATAAGAGCTACTGTACAGCTCTCACTTCTTTCAATACTCTGAAAAAAAAAAACAAACAAAAAAAAACTAGTATGTAGTTAGTGTGAGGCAGACTCAGACTCAGTTGGATACATTCGCAAGGCTTTATTCCAAACAGGTAACAGGCAGAAAGTACAATACCAGGCAAACAGGTGTGTCAGAGATAATCCAATAGTGTAGTCAACAAACAGGCAATGATCAGTAAGGCAGTTAGCAACAATTCTGAGTAGTTTATGTAAAAAAACAACATTAACAAAATAAAAACACAACAACAACTTATTATTGTGTTATAACTAGAGCCGGGACTCGATTAAAAAAATCTATTTTATTAATTAGATTAATTAATTAATTAATTAATTGAAATTAATCACATTTTAATCGCATATAAATATTTGACCTGAGAACAGTGAGAAGTAAGTTTTTTCATATGGATTTT
>JAUYWG010000040.1:21391628-21406657 GCA_034779775.1 Enteromius afrohamiltoni
GAAAGTCTAATGTTTATCAGTACATTACAGAAAATAATGAACTTTATCACAATATGCTATTTTTTTGAAAAGGACCTATATATATAAATATACATATAAATATACATATAAACACACACACACACATACTTTTATCTTATTGTATCTGTATGCTTAGGGTCATTGTCACGGGGCAGTCCTCTGTGGCTCCGTCCGACCGCCGTCAACGGGAACCCTCCCCGGAATATTAGTTCCGACCTGGACCCTTTTCGCCTACGTACCCTGGAAGCTTGTGTGCGGCTCAAGTCCAATCAGTATAATCAAACACAGATGGACTCAAATGAAGGTGTAGAACAATCTCAAGGATGATCAGAAGAAATGGACAGCACCTGAGTTAAATATATAAGTGTCACAGCAAAGGCTCTGAATAAAGACCATGTGATATTTCACTTTATCTTTTTTAATACATGTCAACAATTCTGTGTTTTTCTGTCAATATCGGGTGCTGTGTGTACATTAATGAGGAAAAACTTTCCGTACCCACTGTATGTGTGCCTGTGTGTGTACATTATTAGTTCAGCTGCAAAGGCCTCTAAGTGCCTTTGGAAATTAGTGTTACTGAACCTACACATTTTGAGCCTAATAAAAGGTTAATTTTAGAAGAAAATGTCAAACGTCACTTGGCTTGCACATTTGAACTATATATCGCACCATCTTGCAAATAAATGTTTGCAATTACTTTGTAACTATTTCCCCACCATTGACTGAATTTTCTGGAAATCCATGTTTTCATATGGTGAGGGACGCTATTACACATGAAATTGTAAAGAATCTCTAGATCCAAAAACAAAGATGAAGCAAAAAGAAGTGAAGGAAGCAACATGATATTAACAAATTCAACCACATATACTGTAAATCACAACTTCCTAAGAGGAATATGCAAGCTTTGTGATTATTGATGGCCTACATGATCTATATTTTGATCATCATTCTGAATCCATCCGGATGTAATCTCTGGGGAAAATCTCTGCCCATATTTAAATGTTGGTTAAAAGTGCCTGGAGCTAAAATAAAACTGTTTGTTGTGTTCTTTTGATACATTGTATGTTCAGATATTCATCCAATAAAATATTCCAGTGGCCATGAAAGTTTTGTGAAAAAAAAGATCATAATGCTGCCACTGCCTGGCAAATTCTTTTTTAGCAAATGCTGGCAGGGAAAAACTATGTTTTTGTGGATGCATGCATAAAGTCAGTTTTCAGTTTATTTCTTTAAAATATGTCGTTTGGTTTGATACTTTATTAAA
The DNA here is from genome assembly GCA_034779775.1 of Enteromius afrohamiltoni. Taxonomy (NCBI): domain Eukaryota; kingdom Metazoa; phylum Chordata; class Actinopteri; order Cypriniformes; family Cyprinidae; genus Enteromius; species Enteromius afrohamiltoni. The sequence continues at coordinate 21,392,914 of JAUYWG010000040.1, forward strand.
TAATGCATTCATATCAAATATGGCTAACAGTAAATAATAAATAAATAAATAAATCAAATAATCTTTAGGGGGTGCTCATGGGAGTTTTAGCTTTTAAAGCTGTCTATCTGTTAAGCTGTATAAAATGTAACTGTTTTAAGTGTCACATGTAAAGTGTAAAATGGTCATTTATTTTAAACCAGGGAAGCATTTTCTCTTCCCTAGACATCAGCATTCAACAATGAATCTAATGTGTAAAAGTTCTAATGGTTGGTCGTGTTAAACTGCAGCAGGCTCTGTTCAGACAAAACACTAACCACCATCTCATCCTTTTCTAACAGGGCTGACACACAGGCAGCTAACACAGATGGAGGAACCAGTGAACAGTGTTAACCCTCGTCTTCCCATTCACTCATGCGACAGTTTGGGCAAGGAGGAGTCAGAAGTTGATTGACAGCAGAAGGGATTGGTTTAGTAACCAGACAATCAAGATCAGAGCCACTGAACCTTTTTTTTTTTTTTGTTACACAGAGAGAAAGAGAAAATAGAGAGTTGAAAGGAACAATTGCTAATAATCTGTTCTACTACATATCTATGATTTTTGTATTAGATATGTATTATGCTTTTGAGATCTGAACACTCTAAAAGCAAATGTAGTAGAGATACAAAAGAAAAAAATCACATGGCCTCTTTAAGACACTTCCCCCCCCCCCCCCCCCATCACCTTCATTTGCATGCCAGTTTGCATGTGAGAGCTCCCAGGTGTTCAAGTTCACAATCCATCGGTGCGCTCAAATTGCCCTACAGTGCTGTGCAAAGTGAAGCCATCTTAAGTTTAGATTCCAAATTACAGAGAGCGTATTTGTTTAGTCCAAAGGGCACTGCAAATGGCTGAAGGATTGATAGATCAATTCATAAGATGTGAAGAGGGAAATTTACCCATCTGTCACTGTGCACCATCTTCTAAACCAATACCCTGTCCCAAATAGCACACTCGATGCACAATTGCAATCTTCTATATTTGTGATGACCATCGATGAAACCGTAATGCTGTGATGGGTGAATTTAGCCCCTTCCAGCCACTGCCCTTCAGAGTTTAGCTCCAGCTCTAATTAAAAACACTTAATCAATTAATTAAAGGTTTAGTTCAACAAAAAAAAAAAAAAAATAGACAATGTTTCACTTATCCTCAAAGACTCCTAGATGTACATGACCTTCCTCTTTCAGACAAATCCAACGTAGGATGTAGGCATCACATGCACACTTGTGAGAGTCATGTTTTATTAATTTTTTGAATACTTTATTTGATTTATATTGGACTGTTAAAAAAAAAAACATCTGCTTATTCCCATTCAAATGTTCGGAAAAGCAAGTAGGCAGCTGCATATATGAAAAAAAAAAAAATAAATAAAAACACCAACAAAACTACTGTGGCCGAGAGAGCTCAACGTGCTGCAAACTTCAGAAAAAACAGGCAAACAGAAAAAAAACACACGCAACTGCATGTTCAACAACAACAACAACTGCAAATTCTCACAACGCAACCAAACCAGAAAGGCGCTGCAGACACACATAAGCGCTGCAGACACAGAAACGCACTGCAAACAGCACGGACCACAATGGAAATATTTAAATGGGACCTCAAAAAGTGACAAACCTATCAAGGACCTGATTATTTGTTTCATGGTTTTTTTGGTCAGAGCTTGTTGTCACTGAACTAAAAGGTTTTTTTTAACAACCTAATCATACGGTCTTTTGCATATTATTAGACTAATCTGACGAATTACACACTTAACCATGAAACATTATTTTAATGCTATGTTAGCTAGAGTTACTCTCAGATGGGTTCGTCACTTTTTGAGGTCCCCCTGAAGCATTTCCGTTGTGGTCCATGCTATTTGAAGTGCATTTCTGTGTTTCCAGCACATTCGTGTGTTTGCAGCGTGTTTCTAGTATGTTCGTGTATTTGCAGTGCCTGTGTTGTCAAACTGATGAAGATGTTTTCTTAATGTAAACATTTGCAGCTCGTTGAGCTCTCGCAGCCACCTTATCAAACACTCAGAAAAAATTCTAACAAAAGGTTTTTCAGCTATTTTTCATAGTATCAGGTGTCCTTAATAACATACTAAAAGTTTACCAAAGTTTGACCACCAGAAAGGTGTAATTTTCAGGATGGTGTCCAAGATTGGCAGGAAGCCCTTAGAATATCCTAACTCCTTAATTTTTTGACCTAGCTAAGTAATCTTTGTGTCTAACCCCATGATTTCTGGGTCTATGAATTTCTGCACTTCTATGATTGCATGCTTATGGAATGCGTGATTTTGTGTGATCACTGTAAGATTATATCTGTGTTTGGGGTGAACCAGAGATGTAAACGATTTAGCCTATGTCATGTAACTCCTACTCTGTACGTGTTTTTGGACATTAGCCATTCGTTTTTTTTTTTTTCTAAAACACAGACTTGACATTCAATGTAAAAGTTATTGCACCCAAAAATAACCTAAATTGGAGATCATAAACTAAATTAGCCCAAATAGAGGCCTGTGTGTGAACCTTCTAAAATAGTCATTCATTTCAAATTGAATAAGGTAATACATATGAAATGCATCCTCTACAGATGTTTATGAGTATAAATAAATATGAGGTGTGATTATATTAAAGGTTGTTTGATCCTTGTCTTGTCACCGATCGTTTTAAAAATATTTTGCGTTTTTTTAACATTTCATGGTTTTTATTTCTAGTGGAAGTTGATTGAGGATGACATGATCAAATTGAACACATATATAAAATAAAATGTTTGTAAAGTAATATATATTTAAATTAATAAATAAAAATATTTTTCATGTCTATTATCTCTGTTTAAGTGATAAATTAGATCTACTATATATAATTTCAGCATTGTTTTATAAATATGTGACTATTTTAGAGAAAATATGAGTACATAAATCATAGAGACAGAAAAGTCACTGTATAACAGGATTGACCCATAATCAACCACTATGGGAGGAAGAGTGTAACGACTAATGGTAAATCTAGTGAAGGTCACAGTGCAAAGAAGTATAAAAAATAAACCGGAAAATGGAAACAACTTAAGAAAATAGAAAAAAAGATATGTGTTAAAAGAAAAAGTATTAAAAATAAATATAAAACACAAAAAGCAACAACAACAGCAAAAAAAAGAACATTATAAAAAGATATTAAACAAATTGCTTTAATATATGATTGTACTGGTAATCACTTATCTATGATGCAAATATGCTAAATGCAAAACTATATGGACAAAACATATCAGGCACCAGTATTCCTGGTCTAGGAGGAATACAAAGGAGTAATGGTCATTTTAAGGAACGGCCGCCATTTTGAAAATGGTAAACTTTGGTAAACTTTTAGTATGTTTTTAGTAAATCTGATACTACTGTAATCCACGGAAAAACCTTTTGTGAAAACTTTTTGGGGGTCAAGCCATATTAGGAGCTGACTAAAGGAAAAATATAATTTTGATTGGATTTGTTTGAAAAAATAATGTCATATACATCTAGGGTAAGTAAAACATGGACTTATTTTAGTTTTTGAGTAAAGTATTTAATTTACTACAAATTAAGGCTACAAACAGATGAATTTTATCAGGTTGGAAGCCAAGGCCAGTGGCCTGGAATCACTGCCATAGGGTTTGCTTCCTATTTTGTATTGAACATTAATGTTACATCAGCTGACATAAACCAATTATTTGTAAAGGTAAAATATGCTGTCATGATTTTTTTATTATTTATTTGAATTAAAAAAAGAATAAACTCACAAAAGGTAAGAATAAAATCCCTATTAATTGTGTGTGTTTTTTTTCCCCCAAATAACTGGTTTTATACTGTAAGTATTATCAAATGTATCTTTTTAAAATCACAATTGCCCATTTTCCTTCCAACATTGATTTGACAGGCATTCACTGTTCAGTGAGTTTTGTTTAGGTAACACAGATCATTACACACCCATAATTACAAAGTGAATCTCTTTTCACAGTACAGCAGCAGACAGTACAGGCTGTTTCCTTTCAGCAGGGCTGGTAGCTTACCTCTGCTCCCCTGCCAAAACTGCTCTCCCCTTTTCACCTTATGAAGAAACTAAAGAGTGAAGCTGTGGTTGTTTTTCCCCCATAAATTTCCAATTTTTCCCATTCTTTCTCCATTGCCTTATCTCAACTCTGACATTTATGAAGAGTGACAGAGTATGAGTGGATGTGAGGACAGAAAGTCCATGGAAGCACAGCATCTTTATATGGATGCTATTTTTCACCACACCAGTGGCCCACAACCACCAGCGCTCATTCAGTTTCACGCAGTACCCTCTGTACCTGGCAAGTGGGAACTCACAGGTAAATGCTGCTAACTGGACCAGATAAAGCGATTGGGACATAATTGGCACAACACCATGCGTTCCTGCCAATGCAATGTTCTCGGAGTGTTGTTTGCGATGGTAATGTGGTGTACCGAACCATTTTTTCTCCTGGCTGGTGCAGAAAGTGAATGATGCCAAAAAGTAGATTGGAAATGGGGTTGCAAACAGATGTAGCTCAACATTCAAACTCTAAAACCAAATGAAAGATTCACCGCAAGCATAGAAATCGGTATGGCTTTGCAGAGGAATTTAGAAAGTTACTATGGATTCCACACTGTGAAAAAGATGAGACTATGATATTATTATATATTATAATGATCTTGTGGTATGAAAGGGACAATTCATAGATCACAAAAGCAAAAAACTTGCTGCCATTATTTATTCACTGCCAAGTTGTTCTACACCTGAATTACTTTCTTCTGTGGAAAACAAAAGAAGATATTTTGAAAAAGCCGTTGACTTTCATTGTATGGATAATATCAGTCCAGTTAAGATATCCTCTGTTCTGGTCCACAGTAGAACGTCATACAAAATTATTCTTAAATATAAATAAATACAGTATAACGTTTTTCAAACCAATATAGCAGTTCACAAAAACACAAAAGTGTTTCAAGGATTCTATGGATAACTTGTTCTTAGTAGAATCAATACTCACTATAAGTAAAAGCTTGTAACACCAAGTTCTTCAAATAAAAAGTTTTACAATAGTTTGTAAACAAAAGTTTGTTGGCTACACAAAACAATAAAGAAATGTAACACTCAAAACATAATAAATAGTTGTAAAGAATTTACCAGGTTGAATGGCCCATCACTTTTGGCAGTGAACAGATTTTTTTAAATCTCTATTGTTTTTGCAATCACTTTAACGGCAGGGACATTACACAGAACTGAATTAAATTCCTCTAGCAAACAGTAACTGACTTACTATATGGTACTCTATTGCTGAACATTCTCTTAGGTTTCTCTTAAAGGCCCACAAATGTGTTTTTGCCCCCCTGCCAGCTGCAGTCACAGAATTTGACCTGTGAAAGTGCTGACAGCCTTGTTTGATAAAATATGTACATAAAGTAACCAGATGCACAAAGTCACCACAACCATACAGCCACATCATCAATTGAAACTTATGCATGTACATTAAATATGAATGTGTTATTACTGTAGATGAATTATTGATTTATATAGTAATATAATTATGCATTACATAGGTGGACGTTGGTCAGAAATTGATATGTTATGAGAAAGATATTAATATTTTAATATTAATATCTTTCAGAATCAAAATCACTTAGGTCAGTCCAAAATTATGCTGATCAGCATACATTAACATTTACACCAAAGGGTTCCAGGTATTATGGGAAAATCAAAACAATTATGGGTATTAAATATGAATTTAATGTCTGTGAGGCTTCTGCATATACTACTCGGCATGCATAAATTTCAGTTAATAACAGAAACCTAATAGAGCAGTATTTCTCTGTCCTGTTCCTAGAGTCCACCAGCACTGCACATTTTGGATGTCTCCCTTATCTAACACCCCTAATTCAAGACATCACCTCATTAGTAAAGGCTCCTAGACCTCACTAGGGTGTGCCACATTAATGACTGTCCTGGGGGCCCCTAGGAGCAAAGAAATTCTGCTGCCATACACAATCCTTCTTAAGAAGGGCCCACATTTTCTTTTTGCGTAGAGGATACTTTAAAGCTCAGAAGGCTTTGTTTATGGAATTACTTCTCAGATGTGTTTGAGGCAAATCTTATTGTAGTTTAAATCCAGTTTGCCCCAACACACCTGCCTGAAGCTTTTAGTAAGACCTTGAGTAGCTGGGATTATTTTGATTTAGAGCTTAAACCTGCAGGACAGTGGTGCTTCAGGATAAAAAAATGGACACCCCTACCTTTATTTATACAAATGTAACATATTTAAAGCTCAAAAAGGGAAATATAGATATTGATATAAATAATTACTATTAATCATGATTAATAATCAGTATTACTGCATTAGAGCAGGGGGGGGGGTTACACAGACACTCATATTTGCAGTTCGAGTTACCTCTTGGGTTGATGAAAGCGGCACCAAAGATTGTTAACACTTGTTAAATTTAACAAATAGTTTGTGCCCGATTGGACCAAACGCTACATAAATAAATAAATAAATAAATAAATAATGATAATAAGATATAGAAACACAAAATTAATGTGGATATAACAGCATACATTTTATGGCCTTGAGGGGGGAAAAGTATAATTAAAAAATGCTGTGTTATAAAATTAAACTATACAGACATGAAAAATGAAAAAATCTAAAACACATTAAAATAATTGCTTCTCAAAGTAATACAGATGTTGTCAGGGTCCTTTCTGACCTTGATTTAGAAACTAAGAAACTGGAATCAATACTAATTAAAATTGCTACTGGGAAAAATGTGCCTGTGGCGATATTTCAGAAAAGAAAAAAAAAATTGCATTTATCATGACACTTTGTAAATAAAATGCTAAGTGAGTAGTGCTGAAAGTGCATTCAATTTCACCCAAAACAGATGACCGTTAATATGGCAACATTTTACATTTGAAAGCAAACTACAATCTATGCTATATCTGACCCCAAACCTAACCCATACCCCTGGTTTCACAGACAAGGCTTAAGCCTAGTCCTAGACTAAATATAAATCTGAGTTGTTTCAACTGAAAGAAACTTGCACTGACTGATCTTAAAACATGTCAGTGCCTCTGTTTCGTTCTAGGATGCACACCAGTATTGTTTTTTCCAAGGCATGTTTATAAAATTACTTTAATGTCCTAACTGAGCTATGACCTAATCCTGGCTTAGGCTAAGCCCTGTCTGTGAAACCGGGCCATAATACTGTTAACAGAAGTAAACATACTCTGTATCAGAAGCCTGTTTCATAAAACAAGTTTAACCAAATAAGCAAGGTCAGTTTCGCTTAGTCTGACTTATTTTGAACCAAATCAACTGACAATAATTGAGAATAAGTGAAATAAATCTGTAGTTAGGGCACTGATAAAGGAGTCAGTCATTTTAAGGGCTGTCTCAACCCTGTAATAAACAATAACATAAAAATGTGATTCTAGTTATGACGTTCTACCGTTAACCCGGTATGTAATCATGTCACTGTCCCAAAGCATTGAGTCAGGGAACTTACCAGTGACTAAATTTGTGTACAAGATCTAATGATTCACAAGTTCAGGAGCTGATTGAGATGCACCAAACTACAGAGCTATGTGTTTTTGAGTGCGTTCTTTGCCATCTGATTGCAGGCTTTTTGGCTAATCTGAGCACAGTTCTTGACATTGTTAAGCTTTTTTTCTAAAACTCATGCGAGATAGTGAGGGATTTTTTTTTCTCAGGAGAAAAATCTGGGCAGGAGATTTAAGCAAATGTTTTCCATTTAATCGCATTGCCGTCGAGGAGAAAAACTTGAGATATTAAGAGATCTCATTTGTGATTTTTCTTCCCTATGGGTAAAAGCTTTTCTGTGCACACTGACACACAAGCCTACTATAAACTTCCTCTTCAGTGTCTTGACATCCAATTTTGGAAAAGAATGTTAGCAATTTAGGCAGGAGCTAAATGATGTGTAATGCTGCGGTTGCGTGTGAGCGTGTGTGTGCGTTTGCTCCTTCGCCTGAACCCTTTCGCTCGGCCAGTGACAGATGTGTGTTTCTGCTGACAGTGCTGATCTACAGCAAGCTGGCCTGGCTTCTCACCAAGCTATTACTTAATTCATTGACATTTGCCATAATTGCCTGGAGGCAGTTTCCAGAGGAAGTATAGGGTTCTAACAGGATTAGATTAGAAAAATACAATTACCATTTCAGATTTAAGGAGAGTAATCTGACCGAGACTTTGACGCGAAGGAGAGGCGAGGAAGGGGGAGGACGAGGAGCACGAAACTACAGGAAATGTTAATGCATACTTTAAGGTGGGGAAATGAGGGATAGAAAGGCGAAAAGACAAGTGTGGATGCGTGTTATGGATGGCCACTCATTTTTTTCTAGCAGACTGCCAGTTGATCATGGTGGCTTGCCTGCCGAGCCGGCAGAAATGGACTGTCAGGGCAGCTTGGATATGTCGATTCAGAGATAATGACATATTGAAGCCTCTGAACCACAGTCGTATCATCCTTCATGTAATTGGTTCCTCCACCAGTTTATTGTCCCCAGCTGTAATGCTCATCATTTAGAAAAGTGTGTATGTGTGCATGTAAGCCTGAAGAGGGTTGTAAGAAAGAGTGTTAAAGAATCCCCCTCCGATTTAAATCTCACTTTTACTGGTTCAAGACGCTGCTATATAACGAGCCCTATTTGGGCTTTTCACATGGGGGAACGGGACATCACAACATCAAAGAGGAAGTCTTTATTCATTCCCGTCTGTACTTTGGGACTCTGGTGAATGAACTGATTAGAAGTGCAATCTAACTAACTCTCTCAACTCATCTTCATTTGCATATGATTCAGATGAAGGGTGTGGTATTACCTGAAAATGTATTTTTTATGTTGTGTATCATAAATCATGTCTTAAAGTGAGGTATATTGCCACCAGAGGCTGCGTTCTCATTCACAGGACCCTGTTTCTGTCTCTTAAGGACTTAAGACACAGCTGAGCTGTCCCATGCAGATTTGCATTTGCTGGGGCTGCTTGATTAAATGTCATACAGCGTATCTCCAAGTCTTGACTGCATCTTCTTTTCAAAGCAAAACTGTCTGAAGTTTCCTGTGCTCCGGCTGACCTTGTCGTCTATGCGAGTTGCCACTGAAGGGCAAGGCTCACGCTTCCATGATTTAGTCAAAGCCCTATCACAGATAATTCATCAACCTTGAGATTAATTTTTCATGCACAAATGATGGTCATGAATCAAGCCAGTCTTTGGACACACCTTTCTGACCTTAGCACGTTTTGAAGGGGTTGGTTACACCTCCTCTTTTACCTTGATTTTTCATATTAAAGTGTATGTTTTGCTTAGATTTTCCCACCAGAAGGTAAGGCATTTTGCCTGCACTGAGAGATCGAAACAACTTTAAAATGAAATGAAACTCAGAAATGACAAAAACAGAGACAAATGACACAGGACAAAACTGAAGCTCAATGGCCAAAATAAATCATTTTGTTAGCAAAATGCTCTAACTCTCACAAAACATTAAAAACATACAACATAAGCAGATATTTCCATCAAACACCACAACTTGTGGTCACATTAATTTATTCTTTCAATCAATCATTACATGATGGATAACAAAATACAGCAATCAATATGCAATATATTACTATATATTACTACAGTATCCATTTGAGTATAATTACAAACTCAAATGGATACTGAAGAAAAAAAAACTACCAACGGAAACTTATGGGTGCAAATACGAAAAAAAAAAAAAAAAGTATATATATTTGATCTTTCACATTTAGTCCATTTGTTCCTGCCGCAGGTTCTCATCAATATCGCATTGAATGTTTTCCCTTGCAATGCACAGAGGGAAATACCTCCTTGCATAGTGTATCCATCCCTGGCAGTCCTCTGCACCTATTGCCAGGCAACCACCAATCATTGCCTCCAGGAGGGGCATCTACTCATATGGCCAGTGATCATACACCTTCCATCTCCAAGCAGAGAAATACAGAGGTGGCATCTTTTGTAGAGGAATGAGGACTGATGACTAAATGAAGAGTTGTTCAAACAAGTTTCACACAAGTGCATTGGATATTCCTAATTATGCAAATATTTATATCAGCTGTTTATAGATTTTTTCCCTTTGTTCAACACAGTGAATCCAGTGGAGTTTGGGATCTTTCAATGAGATCTGGGGTGACTGTTTTGACAAAGGGTGTGAAAAATGTGTGAAATAAATGAAAATGTGTTAAGGCATTTGAAAAAGAAGACTTCTCCTGTGCTAAGAATTTGATGATGAAGATCAAGTGAATCCCAGTTTCACTGAGTGTGTCTTAGCAAATGAGAAAAACTGTAAGATACTTATATCAAAATCCACTTCAGTATACAGTTTATTGATGATATATACTATATAAACACGAGCAATTTAAATTTTCATTTTAATTTGTTTGTAGTTTTTTGTTAACGGCTTTCCATGTCATATCCTGATTTGACTGTACTAAAGCTTGCATTGCACTTACTTTTTTGGAGATACAACCTCCAGACCTCCAGATGTCAACCAATAGATTGCCTTATTCTCGCTTGACTTACATTGTACTTCAGTTGCATTATTTATTTTGAAACAACAAAAAAAAAGTCGAAACAACATGGCCTTCCTCTAACTCAAACAGTGTGGATCTACTGTTGCAATGTCAAGGCCACAGGTTTGATTCCCAGGCAAAAAAGAACTAATAAATGCAACTGAATACAATTCAAGTCACAATGGATAAAAGCATCTGCAAAATGCATAAACATAATGCAAATGTTAAGCAATTTTATGTAAGCGGTAAATTCTGATATAGAGAAAAGTCTGGCTTTTGCATTGCCAACTTTTGCCAAAACAATGTAAAATTTACAGTTGTGCTTCTAATTATCTAGACAGTATTTATGTTATGTTCAGCTGGACGTGTCAGCCCAGCTCTCTGGCTGGCAGTCCAGTATCAGGGTATTTATGTGTGTTTTCCCCTGTTTTCATGCCTGGACTCACTCTATGTTTCTATGCTATCACGTGTGTTCATTCATGTCTCTGCCTTGCTCATCTGTTACCATAGCAATTCATTGTCTAGCTCCACCCATTGACCCAGTTTCCTCTGTATATAACCCGGAAGTCTTTGTCTAATTCCCACAGTCCATTGCACTGTCAACCCCTATCGTTTTGCCACTCTGTGTTCCCTTGTCTCCTTGTCTGTTTGGATTATATTACTGTGTACCGACCCACGCCTTGCCTCCTCCATCCCTGTCTGCCGGTAACGAACTTAAGCCTGTCTGTTTTGCTCTGTGTTTACATTAAAGTAGCTTTGCACATGAACCCGTATGCCTCCTCGCTTCCCTGATCGTGACAATTTAGGCCATCTTAAGCTAAAATTATCTATACAAGGTTACAGTAGCATGTGCAGTAAGCTGATGGACGATGTGTTTCTGTCTAACCCTCCAGAAGAGATGGAATGAGTAAAGGTTATGACTGCTGTGTTTAGCTGTATTTCATGTGTTAAAGTGAGGGCATGGACATGTCAATGACTGCTACTGGCAATCATTGGCTTTTACCTGGCCTCCATCTGGTCTGATTTATCTCAGGACTTTCTTCATCAAGGGCGACGAAGCTGGTCCACTTTTGTCCTCAGGTTAAATAGCTATGCCAATGTCAGCAAAGCCTCTGCCTGAAAAATCTCTTTAGTAGAGGGTACTAATACATTTACAGCTCGAAGATTGTTGAAATCAGAAATGTGGGATTACAGTGTTGTTGTACAATGTTCAGGATGTTCAAGGGGAAAGAAAGACTTTTATTTGCAAAAAAAAAAGGCAGTTCTCTTTTTAAATCATATTTATGGTTATGGAACAAGCATTTTAAGCATTAGATAGATAGAGATATAGATAGATAGAATGTTGGTTATGCAATGTATAAAAACAAAACATTAATTATGTAAACAGATAATTATTTTAATGATCGGTTTGATTATGATCACTTTTAATCATCTTTTAGGTGAGATTTCAGTGGCAAGCCAAAAAGGTAAAAAAGATTTTTCTGCCAAAGAAACATTGTCCCTTTCCTTACTACAAACTTTCGTCTTCTGGTGAAATGACTCCCATTGCATTTGCAACTAGATAAAGCTATTTGTTTATCATTCCTTATTAAAAACATCAAACACTCCATTAACAAACATAGTTCTGACGGTGTTGACAAAAGCTTTTTTATGTTATTACCTGATGGACTTTAGAGAGGGGAACAAAAAAACATCATCTCTTTGTTTTGTCCCTGTTGCCCTGTTTAGAACAATCTATCTCCAGGGTAACAAGCACATCCTGTCTTTCTGATTTTCAATTACTCACGAGGTCCTGTCCTCCACTTCACTGTCTCAGCGAAACCTTATCCTGCTTACAGGCCCGATACCATCTGTGCTCTTCCCTTTTGTTTCTTTTTCTCTCTGCCTGTCTCCTCCTATTCATTGTCTCATTCTTTTCCTTCTTCAGTCATTACCTCTATCTTTTTGCTCTTTCTCCAACTGTCTTTTCTGTCTTTCTCAGTGTCCCTCGCTTACTTTGTTTGACCATTCCTGTGTGCAGCTTGTGGCTTCAACTAAAACCTGCAATACAGACTTGTGTTCTGTCCAAACTCTTATTGCATGAAATTAAATTTGAAATTTGCACAAGGAACAATCAAGAACAATCAATTCTGCGAAAATAAAATAAAATTAATAATAATATAAAAACTCATACAATTTAAAGTATCAATTAAATTGTATTTTTGGCACATAATAATTACAAATAATAATGAATAAAACATTATTTGATTATTTATTAGTAATTCAATGCACTCTTTGATATCTGTCAAAATATTACAGGGAGGATTGGATTCACAGCTGCTGCAGCAGAATGCTCCATATTCATCACTCACATAATTGCTCTCTGCATCAATTTTTCACCTCTCTCACACTCTACAAAGCCCTTCACTGCATCAAATTTCAAGTCTCCTGAATCTAGACACATCCAGCCCCCCACTCCCTGTTCTTCAGTGTGTGATTTCAATGCCACCTCATTGCATTATCAGTCAAACAGTAAAGTGCCTTGTACATTAACCATATGTGAGTATGTATGAATGTGTAAGTGGCATGATGCGTTCCCTATCTTCTACTCACAGTTCCGCTGCAGGGCTTTTGTGCGACACACAGTAAAAGGTGTTGTGCTGGCTGAGCAGCGACACTGCTGCAAGTGTGAGAGATTCACAGCCAGCCACTCCCTTCAGATAAGTTAGCGTGAACGCTAGAGAGAAGGATTTCCATTAAAATAATCAACGGGAGAGCAAAATATCTCTCACTGCCCTGCCATCGGACATATGCATATCTGCAACACATTCTGATCTAGACAAATTCAGGTACAGATTGTCAAGAAGAAATGCACACACAGACAGGTTGGGATCAGTAATTCATTGCCTTCATCAGGCAATTAATAATTGACCTAACATTTTTAAGGGCCAGAATTATGCATTAGTTAAGCATTAGCAAACTAGTAATTTATGATTAACTTGTTCACAGTTATGCATTAGTTAAGCATGAACACGCATAAAACTAATGATTATCTGAACATATAGTAAGGGCATATTAGCCATTATGGTAACACTTTAGAATACTGTATCTTACTGAACTAATAGGTTGTTCTTTATTAACCCTCAAGTCACTACTATTAGCTACTAAGGAATATGTGTTAACTACCCAGTA
>JAUYWG010000040.1:21409593-21423392 GCA_034779775.1 Enteromius afrohamiltoni
TGTGTGTGTGTGTGTGTTTATAAGTTGTTAATAATCAATAAAATGTGGTTACTGTACATTCAGTTAATTATTAATTACTAGCTTATTTTTATTTATAGCATAAATGTATTTATAGTTTTATTTGTTTATAGTCTTTAAAATGACAAATGAATTGTAAATAATGAATAACATGCCCTTACTATATGTACAGATAATCTTTAGTTATAGTTTTAAGTTTAAAGTTTCATTTTGTCATTGTCTGTTGCGGTTCATTATATACTGTCTGGAGTTTTCCCTGTTCGTGTTTCCTGGTTTCCCTAGCGTTTCCCCTGTTTGGATTACTGTTGTCGACCACGCCTGATCACGGACTTTGTTTCTCGCCTTGCCCTTACTGGATATTGTTTGCTCCTCTCTCGACCCTTGCTATGGACTTTGACCACGCTATTGCCTCGCCCTGATGTTTATGTTTGATGGAAATAATTCTGTTCTCTCTGTTCCTGTTATAAATCAGCCTGCAAGTGAATCTGTAACTCCCTTTTGTGTTTTTGCCCAACTAATGCTTAACTGTGAACAAATTAACCATTAATTAATGCTTAACTAATGCATTATTCTGGCCTCCTATTCTGAAGTGTTACCGAATTTGAAAATATTAATGCTTCAGCCAGCAAGACTGATAAAAACAGGGTGTACAGTTGTACAGTCTACTTTTACATTACAAGCACTGTTCTGTAGGTCATGAAACTATAAGGTGCTTAGAACTGAATGATGTTGCCCTCTTTAATAATGACTGGTATTTTAGGTCAACATTGCATGTGCAGTGCATTACCAGGTGAGCTACTAAGCAATTTTACTACATAAAAAATGCTTTGATTGGGTTATGCGACACACACTTCTCCTGTCTGCCATTCTTCTGAGAGGTTTTGAACAGATTGTTGCTTTGTGTAGCTTTGCTTTTCTTCTGAATCTTATTATCACTCTCTGTTGTTTATAGTGCCTGTTGTTTAAACTGGTCCCTTGATGGTTTATGATGGTTTGAGCGGGTCCTTTTGCTGGTTAATGCTGGAACAGCATAAAACAGCAAAAGGTCCAGCATAAACAATTTTAAACCAGCATCTCAGCTTCGAAACCTACAGGGCCTTCTCTTGCTTTTCATGTCACACGTGCAGTTTATCTCTCTCTGTCTGTGATGATGGATTCACATGTGATAAATGCATGTAGTTAGGTTTACAGAGAAGATTTTAGAACTAGAGACATCTAGAACAGTAAGAATGTGAGGGCTGCAAATACAGCTTTGGATGCGACTAGTTTAGCAAGTCACGTACGTTGTTTGGTTCCAGCTACAGAGCCGGCCCAGCCACCATAGTCCAATCTTTAATGGGAGCCAGAGCGCCTAAAATCTTGGCAAATTCAAAAGTGCTGGCTAATGCTAAATAAATTCAGTAAGATTGTTATTCACGTCAGCTCTAATTATGTTTGACTTTACCCAGTCGGAGATCAATAAAAACAAACATGTGTGTGAACTTACAAGTACAATGTCAGACACTGTAATATGCTCTCGTGCTCTCCCTGCTTACCGGAGTGACGAGATACTGTGCATAGCAGACTGTTGTCACTCAGTGGCTGGTGGTGCCGGCAGAATTTCATAGACATCCTTCCTGGACTGGTGCTTATTTTCAAGAAATATGGCAGAAGGTTTTTTGGCTGAAGAGTTTGTTGACTAAAGGCCCTGATATACTTCAAACAAAATTGAAGAATGAACTGTAATGAGGTTATTTCGAACAAAATCAGACCAAAATAAGTTTGTTTTGGCAGTTTGAATCGCCTGACGGAGTTTGTTTGTTTGACTCCTAAACAACTTTGAGCTACCATTGGTCCGAGGCAGTTACGTAATTGGTGGGTGTGTTCTAAAACTCCTGATTAGTGATCATAACCTAGATTTGCTATGTCTTTTTTTTTCCACAAACACTAAGTAAAACACTAAGTAAGTAACACTAAGTAAAACAACTGTTTTCAACACTGGTAATAACAATGTCACTTGAGGATTTCTGAACAGACATTTACATCTACTGTAAGGAACAGCAGCACCTGTAGAATGACCCTGTCAGTTTGTTGCCTGTCTAACTATTTCAGGGCAAGATGTCTTTTGATTGTAATACACTGGATATGGCCCGAAATAAGAGTAGGCTGTACTTTCCTCAAAACTTACAAATGAAAAACTTGATGATCGCAAAAGTTAAGAAAGTTCATGAATGAAAAGTTTGACAATTTTTTATATGGAAAAAAAATGAATGCTTATCATACAAAAAGTTGGCACTCATTTCCCCTCAAGTCACAGAGACACAGAGAAAGGGCTGACAAACGTCACTAAGAAAGCAAACAACACTCATAACACGTCTGCACACTCCCTTTTGAAGGTTCACATTCCTGGAGATTCATCCACTGCCACCCCCCTCCCCTCCCGGCCTGCCACTTCAAAGGCAGGAAGCTCAAGAATCTGGTGTTCGGTTGCACAACACTGAGATGCGGCAAATAGACAGCCACTCTGTCATTACTGCCTCTCACATATACAATACATTCATTACAGGAGGAAAAGTTGAGCGAGGGTGATTTTGTTAGTCTTACATATCAGAACAAATCTTCCTAGAACAATTCCGCTCTACTGAAGTATCGTGACATATATGAGAAGTAAAATACACTCAATCCTCAATAGTTTTTGAGAAGAGGAAAATGAGTGTATGTTTCTTATAACTTTCATAAAGTACAACTATGATAAAAAGATTATCTTCCAACATATCCCTAGGGCTCCACTGTAAGCTTACTTCAAATCAGTTACATCTACGCAACTGCATGGACCAGTTTAGATTTTTCTTTTTTTTTTCACCCCTAATTCTAAACCTTATACTAGCTTAAAAACGAATTGGAAAATTTGAAGATATATCATCTTGTCTGTATAGTCAGAATATGCTATTGTAAAAGGTTTTCAGATAACACAGAAAAAAAAAGTTAGGCCATTTATGCTGGTTTGGATTCCACCCCAATTCTGAAAATACATTCCAGCTGCAATATTCTGTATCTTCTTTGACCCATCAGCACTCTCAGTGGTTTCCAAGACCCCACTGTTACAAGGGGCTGGGGCATAGAGGGAGCCATGCATGAGAAGAGAGATTTTGGTTTACCACAGCTGGTGAAGTGTAAATTAAGGGCAAATCAGCTTAGAGTAATCCGCAGGACTGTTGTTTTGGATCATCCAATGCAACTTGACACTACTGATGCGCTTTTTAGTTTGATGTGAGTGGCTCGACTTTCAGCTGTCTAGAGAGAAGAATGAGTCTGCAGTATTTTAAGGCTGAGGTAATTGCAGCATTTTCAATAACTAGGACAAAAGTTCAGGACGGAATCATCAGAGCCTTTGGGATACATTTCACCTTTCTAACAATAGCTGCTTTGCATATTGTGTGCCAGTAAGGTGGCTCGTCTTTTGACCAATCATTCACTATGCCTCTACTTTCCATTATTAGGTACACAGAGGGTAGATTGTAGCTGTGTTGTGCTGCGGAGCTGAACATAAATATTTTATTGCCATCAAGTCTGATAAATATTTGTCTTATGATGGCAGATACCGTATGCATTTAATAATCAGCATATATAAAGCACCGGACTCACTTATTTTTTCACTCTTACAGGGTCAAACACAAAATTATGTTTTTCTATTCATAAAACTAAGGGGAATCCCATCAGACCCAATTTCCTGTGTAATTTGGATGAAAGGCTTAAAGGAGATTGGTTTAAAGGAGATGGATTTTGAAGGATACTTTCCATAAGTGGCCCTCTCATTTTCTTGTCAATGAAACAATAAATTAAACATAACAGGTTTGTTGCTCTTTAATTGTTACTGATTAAACCAGCAGTTAATGTATGTATGTTCCAAATTGATATGTCTTGTTAAAAAAGTCAAAATTAATTGAATGATAATTAATATGGAAATGATCTTTAATTTGATTCTTATTTATTATTTGAAGCACCCAGCTGGTAACGGTGACATGTACAATAGAGGAATACAACACAATATTAATCAGCAAAGCTGAACAGATGTATTCATGTAATCATGAGTCATGGACACATTGTAACTGGCTTATTAAAAAAGAAATAGCATCATTAAAAATGATAATGTTAATATCTATTTCATAATGATTTTCTGGCATATGCTTAGATATATTCTTGCATTCAGTTGTGAGCTGTGTCTAATCCATAATTTCAGGAAACAGATCATTATAAGAATATATCATAAGGCAGATTTCTTGAACAAGTTAATTAAAAAAGAAATTATGTTTTTATTATTTAAATGTGTCATGTGCCTTTCTGTTTTGTTTTCATTCTGTTCCCCCATGTGCTCTGATCATTTGTAACCCCGCCTGAAGTAGATTTTATTAATCAAGAAGTCAATTGAAGTATGTGTGGTCTGTAATAATATAGCCAAAATATGTATCTTGAGATTCTACCAGCTGGAGCTTCTCGGCTTTATTGTAATAAAGTCTATTCTTGTGGCACCAAAAACCCCAGACTGAGTTTAAGTCTTTAGAACCATGGCAGAAGCCACCACATATTGGCATCGAGGATGGGATTTGGAAAGGAGCAGCAACAGGGATGACCTCTCTGGGCTGATTTTGACGAACAACACAAACTGTGGCCACAAAATTAGCAATTTTGCTTATATAATTAGTTTGTGTTGTTTGCCAGTCTGCCCTGGGTGGTAAGGACACTTGACGTTTGCTCCTCCAAATTTAAAAGAATTTAAAAGAATAATAAGGGTTTTTGGTTCCAAAAGAAAAAAGTTTTTGCATACATGTATCTATTTTACTGTTAGGAAGGCCTTGATAGGTAGCCTAAAGTAAATCTAGATGGTAAAGTAGATTTAAGTAAAGTAGTAAAGTCTGTGTTTATTGGTAACTGTCGGAAGAACAGTAATAAACAGGAGACAGATGGTATAGGAATAAAAGGAGCGTGCTAAATACCCATGGATACAGCGCTGTTTAGGTCGAGGTAGAAACAGCGGTCTGTCACGGATGAGGTATAAGCCTATATGACACTACTTTTATACTAAGTTGAGGAAAAGAATGTTAGTATAAGAGTGAGGGTCAAAATGCTTTAAAAAGCATAAAACAAGCAAACAATACTGAAGGAGGCAGATAAAGAAACTGTATTCTAGCCCGCCTGCATAACTCCCATCGGAGGGTCAGTTCCCAATACTTATAGGTACAGTAGAAGTTTCAGGAAAAATAACCAGTAAGGAAAGACAGGAATTGAGGAAGTGTTAGAAAAAATGGGAAGAAAGAAAAGAGAAATTGAAGCAAATAAAGGCTATAGAAGGAGGAGAGGAATGTAAATGAAAAAGAGGGAATAGGAAGTTGTTTGACAGTAATGAGGATGTGTATGAAAGAAAGGAGTCTTTTGATAAAGGAAAAGGGGCAAAGATAGAAGAAATTCTTCAACTAGCCATGAGGGACAGAGAATTGTCCTAATGTGGATGGATTTGTTTTTGAGGCATTCTGACTAGCAGTGTGGCAGACATTACTGAGTGCTCACTTAGACTGGAGCCTAAGTCATTGAAGGGAGAAGAGCTGAAAGAAACAGAGAACCCAACAACTTGTGTCCAACCTTGAAATAGATCTATTAATGGCAACTTTGTTTAGACAGGCTGAAATTGATGCTATGCCTCCAGCTGGGAAAAGCAGGTTGAGGATGAGATTGTTATAAACTCTAAAACACACAAGGAGTTTTTGACTATGTGTCTCATGTAGTAGAGCAATATAGAAAAATTTACAAAAGTTCAGAATGCAAGAACAAGAGCTACAGAGAAAACTAACTCAATAACAGCTTGAAAAACTGACAAAAAAAAGAATCAAGAAAAAATCAAGTTTCAGGAAGAGAGAAAAAGCTGAAAAATCACAGTGATGTCTCCCACAGGGTCCATGAGATGGAGAAAAAGACCAATCAAGATAGGGACTTAGCAAATTATTGAAATCATAATAGATTAAATGAATTAAAATGGGATATACTTTTATGAGTGAATTAAATATCTTAATAAATTCTTAAAAGATTGCACATGCTTTAAACTTTATACATTATATCAAAAGATGTCTAACATTTGTATCTTGTTATCCTTGGGAGACAGTATGAAAATAGATTTACAACAGAGTTTTAGAAATGTGGATATGAGTTAACTAAAAGATGTGCAAGGATGAAAGAGAGCAAGATTGGGAGATCAAGTTAATAGAAATTTCACTTAACTGTAGTATAAAAAGGTAAATTACTGCTATTTTCTGCATTTTGCAAAGAAGAAATGCTTGCTGCAATAACTTACTTTTCTAAAATAAAATAAGGGGATTGTTGTGTCTAACCAGATGAGATTTGTTTTAGGGAGCACTGAAAAAGATGTTTAAAAAGTGAAAAATAGAAAAAGAGCTGATTGCTCCGCTACAATTTGGTCAAAGTTTATAAAGATTCAATATGAGTAATGCAGTCTCTGAGTATTAAAATTGCATGTTAATTCTGGAACAGTGCCTTCACGAAGTGGAGAGATGGACTAAAGTCTGTCTAACAAAGAGACAAAGAAGCACAGACACGGCTTCAGAGAGAAGAAGAGGAGGGGAAGATGGACTTTCAACCTTCCTTCTGACAGAGGAGTTTACTCTCCTAGATGGAGAAAGACTACCTGAGAAAAAAAAAAAAAAAAGGGGTGAAGAGAACATGTTGAAATGCAAAACTCTGACAGACGCAATCAAAACCCAGACTGAAACAGGAGAACATACAGCACACCACTGGACCGCTGACTCCCATCACAGACTGAGAACCAGTGCAACAGCCAAACAGCTTCAATAGACTGATGATCCAAACAGAGCCACTTCCTCCCCATTGGGCTCACAGGTGCTGCATATTTAATATTCATGGAGACTGCTTCAAATTTTGTAAATTATATTATTAACTGTATTAATCTTGATCTTTCACTGGTTGCTCAGCAGTTCTCTGAATCCTGTGTTTTAAATGAATATTCTCAATCTTTTGTCCAATAGGTGCCAGTCCAGCTTTAGGTCTTAAAGAAACATTTAAAAAAGATAATGGGTGCTTGACGCAAAAATCAGATAAAAGAAGAGCTGGACTTGACTTGAGGTTTAGTTCATTAACTAATTAAGGGAAACGGAAAACTTTCAATTTTCAAAAAACAATGTTGAGCTCATTATAATACAGATGGCGATGAGCAGAAACAAAACATACATGACAAATAATGGCTATTAAAACTAAAACATTAATCAAGGAATAAAGTAATAATAAGAAGAAAGTCCAAAATAATGAAATCACAAATGTTATCATCACTGGGGATAACGGGATAGAAATGCAGATGGCCATGGATCCTAAATGCGAAGAACTCCAATCCTTTTCTGAAAGTAGCTCATGAGCAATAACAAAACGTATATGACCAAACTTTAAATTAAACAAATTAGTGATAATTGAGAAATTACAATAAGCTTTCTCAATTGCACAAGGCCTAAGTCTAATTCTTCTAAAGCAGTGGAGCTAAAAAGTTTGTTAAAAAAAAAACAAACAAACAAAGAAGAGATTTGTACTGTGTTAGAATTAAAACAGTAGGGTGACTGACATTATCTGTATACATAAAATGACAATGTAGAATACTACCAGGTCTACGCTAAGTAGAGACTAATGAAAAAGGTTCATATTATGCTATTCCAATTTAGTGGCAGTCCACAGTTAAAATGCAGTTCAAAATCAGTGGATATCTAAAGAAAAATACAGGTTTGAAAGGATTAAATATTGTCTTTTTTTATAAAAACCAAATTGGATTGTACAGAAGATATGAAGTAACAGGAAGTGAGCATAAAAAGCATGAAATTGGGAGAGCTCAAAAAGATGCCAGGACAGCCCTAAACTCACTTGACATTCCCAAAAGTCAAACCGAGAAGGACGACGGGTCAGATGAGTGAATGAGCATGCTTGATATCTCTAACAAAAGTTCTGAAGTTTTCTGTTTACAGGTGACAGTTCTACCAAGGCCATGGAATGGTTTGGTCCATCAATAAAGACCAAACTGCTTCAAGCACCCCACACAGCATGAAGTGAGGGATTAAGGGCGTGCTAGTAACGACCCTCCCTTGCCAACGAGGGAAAGCCCATGGCTACGGCTCGTAAAGAGTCACCCTGGTGAAGATGAAATGATTTGTGGAACAGCTTAACAAGATGATAGTTCGGATATGGTCCGAAGAGAAAGGAGAAGGACACAGACAAGTAAGTGGTGTAAAGACTAGAAATCAACTATGTTAAATCTTGTTATGTTCTATTTGTAATATTTTAAATGTATTTTTTTATGTTTTTATACATAACTGTGATAACCACAGGCAAGCACTGAACCAATTACACATTCATGCGTATAACATTGTTTAAATTAGGATTAGGGAGACAGGATCTTTTACTCCTTTCCAGAAAAATGTGGAAGGAGATGTTTGGTCCTGATGCTCCACCAGAGTGCTGCTCCATCATCTGGTCATACTGGGGGGACTGATTTAGTCTTTAGCTAGTGTAAACTGATGAGACTGGATTATGCAGAAGCACTCTGATTAGAAATATGAAGTAGTGAGACTTAGAAAGTCTCAAAGGGGGGAATGAAGTAGATTTTATTAATCAAGAAGTCAACTGAAGTATGTGTGGTCTATAATAATATAGCCAAAATATATATCTTAACATAGCCAGATGTGTATTAATTTAGCTATGATTATAAACATGCATCTGTCTGTCTATCTGTATGTAAGGACCTGTATCTAACATATACTGAACATAAAATTAAGACCTCATGACTGCCTCGTGATCCCTTAAGTTTGTTGTGGATGTGTAGAACATGCCTTAAAAGACTATAAAAGACATTGCTGAAAAACACTCGGGAGATTCTCCCAGCTGGGGCTTCTCGGATTTATTGTAATAAAGTCTATTCTAATGGCACCAAAAACCTTTATAAGGCACAGACGATCGGTGCAAAGTCTTATCCTTCATGGTGTAAAATAAAAAAAAATACAATAAAAACACATTATTGATATATATATATATATATATATATATATATATATATATATATCCAATTATAAATATATATTTATGTAGAGGTGCCTTACTGAAAATAGTAGTCAAATTTATATTTTTAAGATTTACTTGAGCTCTTTCCTTCACACTGACAACATCCATATACAATATAATTAAATTCACTGACAATTGGACATTGCTGTGAATTTCAGCGCCTTCCTTGATCCTCAACTTCTTCCGGCACCCTGAAGCTATTGAAGCAAAGCTATAAAAAAAATTTAAGCTATATGTAGAAATGATGGAACTGCCCACAAGCAAATAAACTTTAAAAGTAACATACATCAAGCACAGAAACCAGCAGAAAAAGGTGGCCTCATTTTTAAACTGCATGAAAATCCTAAACACCATGTAGAACAAATTAGCTTAGCGAGGTGGACATATTAAAGCAGTTTCACACAACCATATCAACTCTTTGACAGAACCTGGTACCAAAGCAGCCAGGATGAATATGCAACTTACTGCAGCTTACAAGAATCCATAAACAGCTTATGATTATACCAACTGAGCGCTGGACACTCTGAAAAGTTTGCACAACTTGACAACTTGAGGATAGTTCGCATTAGCTGTTACACTGGCTTCCAAAAGACGTGAACAGATTTATTTGGAGGCGCATAACAAATATATCTGTTTGCCTGCTTATCGACAGTCAACAAATCCCTGCTCGCATTGCTGAACATCATCTGTCACTTAATTAATGTGCAATAATTAACAGATATAATGGAGAATAGGAATAATTTAATAAAATATGAGCAGCCAGATGACCTTCTGCATAGCCCTGAATTGTGGAACATAGAAAGCGGTTACCAACATGTAATAACAAACTAATCACAAAGGCATCAGCTGGCAAGGAGATTTGGAGGCTCAGGGGATGTGTGGCACAGATTTTCAGGTTAATAATCACTTGTTTGTGTGGATGTTAATGAACTCAACAGGGTTTACACCAATAAATGCCTTCAAGCCCCCATGGCACTCCCTAGTTAGAGTCACAGCCTGGCGCCCTTCATGAATATACAGTATACGGCTCTAAAAATGAACCCTCGTCTCATTTTACTAATTAAACAGGGGAGAGAAAACAGTAAACAAAGCTCTCTGACCCTGTTATCTTTGAGGGGAAAGGGGAAAAAGAGGCTTTGAGGGAAAGGGTGGAAAAGGCAAGAGCCTCTGTGGAAATCTGAGAAGGCTTTCAATCGGCTGTTCTTGTTCTGTGCAAACCCTGGAGTACTATGTGACTTTGGGACGGTGCCCTCTGTTCTTGTAGCTGCATACATCAGCATTGTTGGTGATTGTGTTTGGGCTCTGACTTGATTTGATAATGGTTTATTCTGATGACTTTGTATATGAAAAAATATATCATACATTGCGGTATGTTTGTGTTTACTTTACCCAGCCATAAATATATTGTAGAACTGCTGAGCTCTTTGAAGGCCGACTAGTCAAGTGGCATTCCAAGAGTGCTGATATAAAAGTCTAACAGCACATTTTCACTGTTCAATTGTCTGTGTCTGCATTCCAGACAGAATGTCAGTCTGTGCATCATTGTCTGTGTCCGAAACTGCTTACGAATAATTACTTCACAATAATTAAAAGAAAGTATATTTTACATACAGTATGAATGTATTGAGCTACATGCTATGGACATGCTATTGTGACTAGTATCAGTTGGGTTGCTTCATTGACAAATCACAAATGCTCTCCAATTGCCTTAAGGGATAGTAAAGTATCTATCAGATGCACACTTCAGAATAGCTGGAAAAAGCAAGTCATCCGGGGTTAGTACATTTTGCTTGTCTTTTAAAAAACACTATGACCTCCAAAAGTAATCTTTTCACATACTGTTTTTGTCTACTTAGTATGCAGTTTAAAATGCACCTAGTGACTCTTTCTGCATCTTTACACTAGTGGATGGCAGTATTCATGACTCATTCAACGTATTTGTTGTAACACCTTTCAAGAATATTTGACCCTGGACAATAAAACCAGTCATAAGTGTTCTTTTTAATTTGTGTTTTAATTTTTAATTAAGATTTATACAAGATCTGAAAGCTGAATAAATAAGCTTTCCATTGATGATTTGGATGGATAGGGCAATATTTGACCGAGATACAACTATTTAAATGTCTGGAATCTGAGGGTACAGAAAAATCTTAATGCTGAGAAAATCACCTTTAAAGTTGTCCAAATTAGATCTTATCAATGCATATTACTGATCAAAAATTCAAAAAGTTTTCATATATTTTCAGTAAGAAATGTACTAAATATATTCATGGAACATGATCTTTACTTACTATCCTAACGATTTTTGGCAAAAAAGAATAATTTTTACCCAAACAATGTATTTCTGGCTATTGCTACAAATATACCCCAGCAACTTAAGACTGGTTTTGTGGTCCAGGGTCACATATAATAAGTGGCTTCCGACGTCTAAATATACAACACTATCTCATACCCAGTTTGAATGTATTTTACAAGGTTGCTAATTAATATGAATTCATATTCACATAAATTCATTTATATAAATACCTAAATTTATAAATACATAAATTAATTCATAATTTGTTCAAATTCATACAAATTGGCAACTCAGTGTTTTAGCTAAAATCATATGGTTTGGGTTGTATGAATTTGTTCAAATTAGCCAGCACGTAAAATGCATACAAATTGCCATGAGATCGGAGTGGAATATAGCTAATTTCATATTATATAGTAGGTCAGCAACAATATGTGTAATCAGTGAATAATACCCATAATGCCACTGTGTGAAACTGATTAAATCCACAGTGCTTATTAAGAGGCATGTATAAAATAAGACTTCTTCTGAAGTATGTATTCCATCGTCCCTCCTAATGTACAAATCCCAAACCCAAAACGAGACCCTGGAATGCTAAGTGGTTAAAAGGTACCCTAAGCCCTCCTCAGAGTCCACACTTTGGCCCTGTCCCAATTCAAGTCATCTTCCTCTGACTCCATACTTTAGTGATGTAATGTCTCTTTGAGTGTCTGGTAGAACTCTGTGGTTGAGCTCGTCTCAGTGTGAGCTCAGCAGAAGTGTGTATCAGGGGCAGACGCAAAAGATGCACTTGCTTGTGAGCAACCTAAACCCAAAGTGACAAATAGACACCCTACTATCTTATGGACTTGTGAATGGAAGCGACGCCGAAGCTGACACTGAAAGTCATGTGACTGTGACAGCAACAACATGGGCGATGCAATTATGGTCTGTTTTACTGACTGAGAAACCAGATTATTTGAAGAGACATCTGAACGAATGTGAATAATTTCAGATTGTTATGCAAACCCATTTGGACCACAGCTATGATGTTGGGACGACCAGTGGTTCTGCCGATGTTTGTACTATATAAACTATCATTTTAAACCGTTTCTGATAACAGATTTAAAGCACAACATTAAATGAACAATAAATATGGTGTTTTGTTACTCCTGTTTGATGAATTTAGTGTGCCACCTTTTATACGGATTCTGCTACTAAAACAGTTTCAGATAAACAGGTCATCATTGCTCCATAAAACTTCAGCATCACATCTACAAAAGACAAATTGTTCTTTTGAGATTGTCTATAATTTAATATTCCATTCCATGGCTCACAATCCCACTCCTCCTCTGCTGCCTGTTAAGCCGCTGCCGGAGTCAAACTGACTTCTTTAAAATCTATTAAATTATGATGTGTCATAAAACTAATTCTCTCCAGAGAGCATGAATCACATGACCCTTTGTACGCCCCACCTTTGACGTTTTGTGTGTGTGTGTCTTACTAAAATGAATGAACATCAGCCTCCATTCCTTAAATTATTGACCCCGTCCTGTTTCCTCGGCTTCCATTTTCAATCAGTTTAACAACCAAGAGAAAGTTTGAAGCTGGACAGAGAGCGATGAGCAGAGAACAAGTGGTCATTACGCTACTTTTTAATCCAACAGAAAACTATTACAAACAGTGATCAGTTAATATGCAGTCTGTGTGAACAATCCAGGTCACAGGTGATTTTATGGGACAGCTTTTCTGTCACTTATTCAGCAGGAAGTCTGTTAATTTTTAATATCTTAACATTTATTATTAAACCAATTCACATGAAAATTTAAGAAGCTAATCATATTAAACAGGATTGAACGATGAGAGCTTTTATTTTACTTTAAGGACACATTCTTCAGTTTGTTTGTTTTTATTTTATGTTGGCCTTTATAAAAATTTATTCAAAGAATAATTGTCAAAGCACATCAGAAAGTCACAAGTAGGTTACTAACTTATGAGAGAATAAAACACTTAAGACTTTTTTGAGATGCTTAAAGCAAACCAATTAGTGAGGTGTTGATTTAGGTAACTATATATGATTATTTTTGGAATTGACAGTCTGTTCTGAATACAGTAAACTATTTCCCATCTGTATGCTAAATAGGAAAGTCTGTTGTAGCTCACGCAACAATTTAAACAAACTAAAGTTGTCTAGTTCTCATTCAGCACGTCCTCCACATTCAGGTTAACAGTCAGATTTTTTCCTACATTCCTTCTATATTGTACTACAAATTATTTTTTATGAAACCTCAATATTGATAATCTAAAGCACAACTCATATATTTTATAATCACAGGAAACTTTAACCTTAAGCTAATTTAACATTTCATTTTAATATTAAAATTGTTAATGTATAATACTTTGTCTAATA
>JAUYWG010000040.1:21432510-21443866 GCA_034779775.1 Enteromius afrohamiltoni
TATGACAGCCTTAGTGTATGGGCTATACTGTATTTATATTTCTCCTCATAAGCTCACATTTTACCCTATTGCCAATCCTACACATCAAAATATTAGCGTTCTTGCACTTAGTTGATTATTTTTCACATACATTTGCATTGGCTCATTAATATGCACATATTATCTAAATTAAACATGAGCTCCCTGCTGCTTTCCGAGGTTGGTGCTCTCTCTCCTTCCACTGCTTTTAGACTCCCTCATTAACATGGAGCTCAGCTAAATGGACAGAATGATTTTCAACCTCCTCCTTTTCCCCTCCATTTAAGAAAAACTCTTTCCTCTCTCTGTGCCCTGAGGTTTTATCGCTTTCCCCTTCTCTTTTCTTCTCTACCTCTCCCTCTGCCCTCAGGTCCCTTCAGTAGATTAAGTTTAGCGTGGCTATGAGACAGAGCGTTGCTGATTCAGCCATATTCTTCCAAATGACCCAAATCCTCTCTTGCACACTGGAAGAACATCATTCGCTCGCAGATGACTCTCTCACTTGTTCAACCTCTTTCACCTTCTGTTATTCCCCTGCTCTTCTGATCTTAGTACTTTAAGCAGTATACATTTCTCTCTCTCTGCTGCCATCCACTGTCAGTACTCCTCCCACTGTTATATCCACACCAGGCTCCACCCTCACTGCTTCACAGCGCTCACAATCACCTGAATTCTAGCCACCTGTCACCATCACCTGAACTGCATCTCAGCACCAATCAAGACACACCACTATGCACACTTTGTCCGAGCTTGTTTAAACAAAAGTGGACTCTTATTACTCCATCTCTAGCGATTGTACTTACCTGCTCTCGTACCTGTTTCCATATAGAACCAATAGAATCTCCTTATCTCCTTGATCCTCCATGCCTCCATTGTTGCAAGTGGTGTGTGGCTGTGGTCTTCTGTCTGTCTGCCTCAGTTCGTCTGATTCTGTCAAGAAAGTAAAAGAGACTCTTTAAGTTGGATTATCTATGATTGTTTCAGTTATTTGGATTCTTCTATTTGCTTACCTTTGTTTGTACTCATCTTGAAAATAAAGATTGTTTCATTTACCTACCGTGTCTGTCCGCTTCCTAACACCCACACAGCAAACATTAATAATATCAGACATTTAATAGACATTATGCATAATTATAATAGCAATTTCCAATGAAGAAGCTCATCACTCAGGACGTGGAGAGATTATATGTGCAAAACAACAGAGATTTACTGTATATAGATCAGTGGTATGGACCCCGTTTTCCACACAGTGATATTTGTTCGTTTGTTTTGTTTTTGAACAAGTTGTGCAAGCACTGGAAAACAATAGAGGCTTCTGTATCAGAATAAATGAGAATGATTTTGAAATGTTAAATTGAAAATTACATTTCTGATCAAATAAGACCACGCCCATAAACCATGAGTTTTAATTTAATTTTAATTTTCTTTTTTACTTTTATTTTTTCAAATCTCACCAACTACAGACTTTTGAACTAGGTTACTGTACATACAAGTTTACACTCCAAAGCCAGAAATCATGAAAGTGTTCATTGATTGAGATTTGGGTCAGATAAAATGAGGTGATAAATTCTCTAAATAAAGTGCTTGGCATAACTACTAGAATGATTGACAGTGTTCAAAGTGTTCTCTGATACTCCAATCAGAGACTGTGACTATGGTTGATCTTTTATTTTGTTTTTGACATATTCGGCCATAAGCCTACATCGACACTGCTTCCTTTTGCTTTTATGAGTGATGTTCCTGTTCAAATTGGACTTCATTAAACCAACACAAGCACAGCTGAAACCCAGTACTGTCATTCCCCTGCTGTGCTCGGGAGAGCTGCTCTTAACTTTCGTTCAGCCATATTGGAATTGCCAACCCAGTGCTGGCACCATGGGGTAGGCCAAAACCCATGAACAATGCCGGCCTCATAAGCGTCAAAGATCATTGGTTTATGACAAACTACTTGCATGCGGACTCTGAGCAAACCACGGGTAGCCAAACAAAAGAGTTTGGCCCCTCTGCTCATTGGCCTCCGAATTTGTATTGAGTACTTGCGAATGTAAGCGGGATGCCGAGAGCTTTGGGTCATGGACTGTAAACATGGATGAGCCCACCATGACTTCAAGACAGTTTTAAAAGTTAACTTTTCTCAATGAGCCATTCCATCCACTGAGTAATGATTGTTTTCATTGTCTGCTTCCAAGAGCATTGTGTCTGCTTTTAGGGAGTTGCCTTTGTAAATGTGGATATTTGTATTAATGCAATAGCTTAAAATTAAAATTTTATCATTGTTTACTCACCCTTGTCTGTCTTCTGTGAAAGACAAAAGGAACATTTTGAACAATGTACTAATGCAGTGAATTGAGGCCGTAGTTTTCAAACTTTAAAAACGATGAAGTGCTTAAAGGATAAAAGTGCTTTATATGACTGTTTGTTTTTGTAACTTTTTAAATTTACTGATTAAAATTAAGAATCTGACACAAACATGATACATACATTTGAAGGGTTAGTTCACCCCAACATGAAACATTTTGTCTTGAGAATTACTCACCCTCATGTCGTTCCAAACCTATAAGACCTACGATTATCTTCGGAACACAAATTAAGATTTTTTTTATGATATTCTTGTATTGTGAATCTTGTATCTTGATATTCTTAAGTTGATCCACTGATGTCACATGGACTTTTTTACCAGTGTTTTTATCCCATGTCTGGAGCTAAGATTATTTCAGTTGTATTGCTTTCTTTGGACGGACAGATGGTTCTCTGACATCATCAAAAAAATATCTTATTTTGTGTTCCAAAGATGAAGGTCTTAAGGGTTTGGAACGATATGAGGGCTAGTAATTAACGAAATAATTTTTAATTTTGGGTGAACTAACCCTTTAACTAGGTTAGAAAGAAACTGAAACCAATTAAAATCCATTTCAACTTATTATAAAAGTTAATTTCTATTACTCCTGCAAATTAATAATATCACAGAATATGAAGAATATCAAATGCTTTTGGAATCAGTTGTCCACAGCAGTTTGGTCCTAAACCAAATACCAACACAATAACATGTTCAGCAAATAATTATCTACTTATTGTTATTGACAAAAGTATTTTTTTAAATTCCAGAAAATTTCAAAAATGTATTTGGCTAGAACTTGTAGTAGGCTACATATAAGTGGACTAGTTGTATGAAGGATGAGCTCAAGTGGTAACCAAATCCTTTTTTTTTTTTTTTTAGCATTTTAGTTCATATTCAAGGTGCCCAAAAATAGCACAGTGAAGTACACTTAGATGATCTGAAGTTTATTAAGAAGTACAGTACTAAAGAACACGTTTACTATATTAAGTACAAAATTAGTTTGCGAAAATAGAACACTATGAGTTCATTACGGAAGTGCACTTTTTTCACCTTATCAAAATTTCTTTATTGTTCCACGGAAAAAATAGTCATATAAGTTTAGAACAACGTTAGAGGTGAGTAACTTATGACAGAAATAATTTTTTTAGGGTGAGCCAGACAGTATTTTAAAGCTGCTTAAGTTCTTTCCCCTGTTCTCTACCTGTCAAAGAAGTCCATTCTTTTGTCTGTTCGACTCTTTTGGAGATTTTTCTCATTTGTTCATTAAAAAATACAATATAATTTTAGCAGACATCACTTTCCACATCCAAATATTACCCCTCACCCTTCACATCCAGTGTGGTTATTAAAAGAAAAAGAAAAGAAAAAAAGAAATCTCCTCACACACAATGGTTCCATACTTCATCCCTTTTTTCTCTGTTCTAATATCTTTTCATGGTTAGGATAAAAGGAGGATAGAGTGAGAGATAGGAGAGGGAAGTAAAGAAGAGAGAGCACAAAAGTAGATGAGAGAGAGAGAGTCAGCGTAGATGACAGCAAATTACGACAGGTAAAAAAGGGTGTGAGAGAGAGAGAGAGCGAACGAGCAAGAAAGAAAGAGGAAATGATGAGAGTTGCACTGGAATCAATCAAAAAAACAGCCCAAATCTTTTTGATCAGTTCAGCACAGAGAGATGAGAATGATCGAGAAGAAGAGACGGAGAGGAGACAGAACAAGCCATAAAAACAAGTGAGTGAAAGAAAGCAGGGAGGCAGCACCGTGACTGTCTACCTTGACAGAAAGTTACGATACGGTGCTTTTCAACTGCCACAAAAAGAGATGGGATTGGAGAGATGGGTGGTTTTAAGAAAAAATAAGATCCATATATCAGGCTTTACAGATACGGGGCCCTTCTGCATTTGCGATACTGGCGGAAGACAGCTGCAGAGGCTTAGCTCGAGGTGGCTGATAGTAAAGCTAACATCCTCCCATAATCAAAAAAGAGAGAAATTAAAGCACAGCTTCTCCCAGGCCCCTGGGGTGTTTCCCTTCTCTCCTCGCTGGCTCTCGATTTATATTTGGCTGAGATATGAGTGGGCTTGGGCTTATTTTGCTCTCCTTTTCTTTGGGAAAGAAGGATTAAGAGGTTTGTTGTGAGTATGGAGAAGAGTGGAGACAAGAGGAGAGGAAAGGAGAGATGAGGAGCTTCTGCTACCCACTCAATTCAATGGCAAAATGGATGAGAGTGGATGACTGCACTCAAACCCTTCAGACCCTCTGTTGGTCGAGACAAAGGAGGAATTATATGCAATATGTTTGCAGATGCTTAATCCATGTCTAAACCAGTGTTAGGGAAGCTATTCTGAAATAGCAGTTTGCCAAGCTATTTGTGATTTAAAACAGTTACAAAGACACCAAGCTACTTTTTTAGAAACAGTTAGCTATATTGACAAAAAGAAACAATAAAGCTACATCTACATCTGGGCTACATCTTTATATGTAAATATGGTGAAGAAAATGTATTTAAATAAATAACAACACATCACATGTCTTTGACTTCTTTGCACTACTTCAGTTGAGGGACAGAACAATCTGATGTTTTATAGAAAATATCTTAATTTGTGTTTTGGATATTAACCAAAGTCTTTCGGGTTTGGAACAGAGTGAGAGTGAGTAAATTATGACATCTATCCCTTTAACTAAACTTTTCACTACAAAAAAGACCATGTTAGTTACCATGTTAGGTCTTAACATGTATGTCTAAAATGATAATATTGCACATTGGATGCCTGTGGGGGTTCGGTCAGCGCAGCATATGGTTTTACGGGAGAGAAAAGAAAAGTTTCTGCACAGTAATGCAGTATCAAATTGACCCGAGATGTTCTTTCACTCTCACACTGCTGGCTGACTAGAAACAAATCTGGTTTAATTAAGATTATACAAGCAAATTGCAGAAGGCGGGTAGCTGTAATCAGCTGTGACAATTGTAAAAACGTTATTACTTTACAGTTGCACTCGTAGGAATTACATAATTACATCTTTTACTTCTGCAAAATATGGCTGTGATAAGCATTTCAGCATACCCTTGATAAAATGAGGACTATGAAAAATGACTTTCTTAATAGCCAAATAAACAAACAGACTGACATGTAAAACTTTTGGGGTTGCTATTATTGATTGTGTTTATAGATTCATTTTTAGAGCACTGTCATAAAGTACCTTTGAAGTTTGCGGTAAATTAGTTTTTCTTCCCACAGGTAAAAACAACATACAGACTACAGTAAACCTCAGTCACTCAGCCTAAAGTGTCCCCTGTGTGATGAACACCAGGTGGACAACTGAGAGACATAAATGCAGAGCAACTAATATACAGAGATAGCAGAGAAAAGTACACATCTTACTCAAGTAAAATACAGATACTCGAGTTTAAAAATACTCCAGTCAAAGTAGAAGTACTGACTACACTTTGTTAAAGTAAAGTATGGGCTCTGACATGTACTTAACCAAAATTGCCCATTACTACTACATGCTTTAGTGTCACGGACCTCACTTCATATTGACATATGAATACATATATTTTTCAATCTAATGAATGTATCATGACTGAAATTTAATAAATAATTTAAAATTAAATTCTGTATTGAACTGCATCCTCACTTCCATTTCCTTCTAAGTCTCTTTACTTTACATTATATATCTCTATATTTCACTTTGTGTGAGTTTCCTTTTTTTTCACTAATCTTCTTGTACCTGTTACTTTTCCCATCAGCAATCTACTGTTATGAACAGAACAGTCTCCAGCTTGTTACATAACCACCACATACTACAGATTTTAATTAAACTAGCTATACTTTTTAAATGGCCTAAAAGTCAAAATTAGTACAACAATAATTACATCATGACAATATCTTTAAAAAACAATCCTAGTATTGTGCAAGTTATTGCATCATCATGAGATATATTTTTTATTACAAAGGTTTTTTTTAACCCTAATTTTGCTACACATTACATGGTTAGACTGTGGTTAGTGTAGTGGTTGTTACCATGGTATAACTAGTAATGTTTTTGTTTTTTTATTTGAATTTTTGTTGTCATGTGCCCTAGTTCCCTCTAAACATATTATAAATTTATGTTTTACAACATTTGTCTGCTAAATTACTACTGTAACTTTACAGTATAAAATAATGTCCTTAATCACACAGTATATTTAATTGTGATAGTGGTAATTTAGTTTAGTTTAAAGAAGACTAGTATTAATCATCTGCCTACTATTGCTAAGATTTGCTAGCTGTTTAATTCTTCATTAAGTAAACAAACACCAAACTACAACCTATTTACAGATGAAACCAACCTGCACTTAAAGTCCTGAACGGTTGCTTCTCTGATCCTCTCCATTCTCGAGTCACTTGCATTGAGCACTCTGATAGAAAGCTAAAGAAACCTTTCGGGGAAGATGCGGAAATGCAAGCTGAATCACGTTGCCAGGCAAGACTGGCCCATTCATGATTTATTATTTTGTTATCGAATGGTGATGCACCAAACCTAAAGTTTTGTGAAAATGTAAGTAGAAAGTTCAGATATTGTACAGAAAAAGTAAGTAGTAAAAGTTAAAAGTAGTCAAATCAAGTAGATACCAGAAAAATAAGTAACTTTGTTACTTATCAGTATATAATATACAGTAAATGAATACATGAGCAGAGAGAGAGATTACAATATACTGTATGAGATCGAAAAGTGAATATAAGCACTCTTTTTTCTAAATATTTCAGTAAGCCTTTCTTTTTTCTTCAGTGAAATCCAATGGTGCATGAATGAGAGAGGGTCACAGAAAAATAGGTTAAAGCTCACATGTGAGGAGGCTATGTCTCCACATCACAGTGATTAACCTGTCAGTGATGGATTTAACAATTGCTTTGAACATCACCAGAAGACTTACTGATCAGTGGTTCAAAATGTATGGCTATTATTTATTATCCAAATTATTTTAATCCAGAAATGGTGTAAACACAGAATTTGCATATGGAAAGTATATACACATTTACACTGGCCCCTGAGAGGAACTCATTACACACACACACACCACTTTAAATGTGTATAATCCAGTAGATTGTATTGTGATAGTGGCGCACGTCCTGGATACTGATGATGCATTATCCTGTTTTTGGCTGTATTGCAAAGTTTTGAGCAAACAGAAATCCATCAGACTTGGCAAGGAAACATGGCGTGTTAACAGACATCTGAACGCGGTTTATAAAGAACCAAAAATAAG
This sequence comes from Enteromius afrohamiltoni, assembly GCA_034779775.1. Classification (NCBI taxonomy): domain Eukaryota; kingdom Metazoa; phylum Chordata; class Actinopteri; order Cypriniformes; family Cyprinidae; genus Enteromius; species Enteromius afrohamiltoni. The sequence goes on from JAUYWG010000040.1 coordinate 21,440,116, forward strand.
GTGTGGGATTATCGGCAGACGGCTTCATCTCAAAAATAAATATTTTAAGCAGAAACATGGAAACACAGAGACATGCTGACAGTGCCGGGCAGTGCATGAGACAGAAAGACAGTGGGTGTGTGTATGTGCTCACATTTAAACTCAGCATTTCTGAGTTATTTAGTTGAGCTACAGAAATAAAAACATTTTCAAACAACCTTTGCAAACTTCGCCTCCAACTCAAAGATCACAAAACACCGCTCTTACAGGTCTAATAAAGAGACAGGTAAAAGTAGGCTACTTTCGATAAAATAAAACAACGTATCAACAGTACTTTTACCTTTATGTTTACCTTACCTGTCCAGAAGAAACCACAGAAGTTCTTCTTAGAGTTTAGATCTTCGAAGTCTACTTGCATTTCTGTAATGAAATCTGAATTTCTTTTTATCACAGGTTAAACACACTCCGGCAGTCCGGCTCAGCATGCTGCACCCCGTCCCCGCTATTGGCTGTGCAGAGGTATGCAAATAAATAGGTTGACAGACAAGTAGGGTGTAATGCTCAGAGGAAGGAAGAGGAACAATGGAGGTAAGTTTGAACAGTTTATTGTAAATATAGAGGAATTTAGGCAGACTTGGGATTTGATGGAACAATCTCCACAGCTGTCTTTGGATCTGGAACTTCGTTGCAGAGGTAGGAGCGGAATACACAGCGCGATATCAATACCGTTTCCTGACTGTCCTCTCTTTCACAGGTGGTGTCGAGCTGAAAGAGGATCTGGGTGCAGCGTCCTGGGAAGACAGGTGAGTATGGCAGGTCAGTACACACAGGTAAATAAGAATTCGATCTCACGTGTATTCCGTGCTGTAGGTGCGCTGTAAGATTGCTGAGCCTCTGTGCAGGTGAGTAGCGTGGTTGGTGAGTTAAACGTTTCGGCAATCAGTAGTCAGGTGATTGAGAGCGTGCATACATGGCTGTACTGGGATCAGTGTGGCTCGATGGTGTGACATAGGATATCCTATCATCGCATTGCAACATTTTATGAGCCTTCCACAGAAGGGCGCATTTTTTATAATGTACTTAGATGTGTTATAAAACAGTCATGGAATGTAGTTGCACTTTTGCATTTTATTGTGTTGTGTTTTAAGGTTAAGGAAATACAGTTCTAATTTAAAGTTACTATATTATGTCGTTGCAGAAAATTCAGAGTACTTTTTTCACAGATATATTTTAGTACATCAACCATACTGTATATTAAGGACAATTTTTCATTATCTTAAATTTTTTTAAGAACTTGCTTGAAAATAAATAAAATAAATAAAAATAAATTAATACAGATTTGAAACTCGTGAGGGTGAGTAACTGATGAACATTTTATAATATATATATATATAAAGTAATTCCATAGCAACAACATATGGTAGAATAAGACATTTCCTGGTTTATATCTTACGAGGTTCACCACAGAGAGCTTGGCCTCTGCATTACTCTATTTACTTCAGTTCACACAGAATATATCTCCATTCCGAAGGCATTTCTTACCACTGCTGGACTGACAAAACTCTGCCACACATCTCATTGCCTCCTTCTGTCTCCATGTCTATGATCTGTAGAAGAGGTTCTCTGCATATCTCACTGACATACCCAACTGGATGTCTACTCCTCACCTCAAACTTTATCTTGACAAGCTTAAGATCATTTTCTTTACACCTCCTTTCTAAAACTCTCTGCCACAGTATAAGACCATGTTTTTGCTTTTAGGTGTTGCCATCTTTCACAAAATGAAATGACCAGCTGTCATTTGAACCATACTGTGCTGAGTTTATTGCGCAATGCTTATTTATTTCAAAAATAAAGGAAATAAATTGTTTGTTTTTTCCTAAAATACAGTTGAGCATCCCTTTACCACATATACATGCTCTATGTATGTGAATTGATCAATATTTACTCATAAATAAAATCCTAAATTAAACCTGTTCATTATACCTGTCCATAAGACCATGTCATATGGAAGGCCTGGATTAAACTGCTCAGTTCATATGGATTACATTCAATATGCCTTTATGAACTTCTTGAATTATGTTTTGGTTGAATGAGCTTTCATTTGAGGAACAAAACTTTCTCAGATTTAATTAAAATATATTATTATTTTTTTTTAAGTTAAATAAACACCTTATAAATTTGGAATAACACGAGGGTAAGTAAATTATGACAGAATTTTCATTTTTGTGTGACACTGATAATCACTTTATTCTAACCACCTCTTGATATAAAACAAATAGCATGCTTATCAGGTACAGCAGTACAACAATAATATATTTTTTTTACATACATTTGCCAAAACAATATATAATTGTTTGTTTAAGGAAACAGAGGTTAAAACTAAGTCTAAAATAGTAATTGTTTAGTAATTAAACTTTTAAACTAGTAATTTAAACTTTTCTTGTAAATATTTATTAATTTAATTTATTTATTCGCCAAATGGTTTCATTTCAACCCTATCTGGCTGCTATGGACCTTTAACAGCTGTCAAGTTTTTAAGCACACAGCTCAATTCAAGAAGGTTTCAGGCCTTCCCAATGAAAAAAGCAGGCCAATAAACCACCAAAATCTCTCAGATTCACAATGTTGCGCTGAACTGTCATGTATCATAAGACTGCCCTCGATGACCAGTGGTGGTTGCTCTTTATTTTCTGGCTATTATTTTGAAGTGTCTTGTTTCCCTGGTTCACAGTTTCATGAGAGATGTACCCGGTCTTGTTTTACCCAATAATTTTTACGCCTCCGTGTCTGGTCTTGAGTACGATTGTGAATGTCAAAACTCTCAGAAAGGTAAACGCTCTCACTGGGGTGGTACCTTTCAGATCTATTGAGTTCTAATACATACACTTTAGGTTCCAGAATGGACCCTTTAGATACAAACATGCACCTTTTAAAAATGTACCACCCCAGTGACAGCTTTGTACATTTATTTCTGAGAGTGAATAACATATTTATCATGGTTTATGCTCTTTGTTAAATATTAGATCTTTTTAAAAGCTCACTTCACATGTGGGTTCTACTACATTAATTTTTCTGAGCTTTACTTTCATTGCATAAACCTCGGTTCACGGCTTGGCCATTTAAATTTTGCCATGCACTGCCTGGCACAAGGTCACCTGTCATTAACATCACACCCCACACTGACATCATCTGTTTCATCATTAAACACTACAGTGCTGCTGACTTTATACAGCTGTGCTGACTAAGGCCGGTTTCACGTTGCATGCCCAAAAAGCATATATTATGGTACCCATATTAACAGGTTGCAGTGCTATGTAGCAGAAGCGAAGGTATGAGTTTATTTGCTGCATGTTGTGTGCTGGACTCAGCAGAAAATGCAGTGAAAATGCACTATAAACCTATTTATCAACACAATATTTTGTGGTGTAAGCTTTTATGAATCATCATAAATACTGGAGTGAAACATGTTAATACAAGTTCTACTTGCTGTGACAGGCAGAGAAACAGCACTTTCTATTCAGTGAATCTGAATTAAATCAAGATGGTTTAAACCATTTATATGGGTTTGGTTTTTTAATTTGATAATGCATCTTGAAGGAAATTAACACTTGTTCTTTTCCTGTTTAATTAATTAGATGTATTCACCTTCCTTCTAAGCTAGTCCTAAACTGCCGACTACAACTTGCATCCCCAGTGAGCACGATGACCCCAGAAGAGTGCTGGGGGGGGGGGGGGGGGCTAGCTGGCCACCCCTCCCCACCCTTTTACT
>JAUYWG010000040.1:21457817-21472499 GCA_034779775.1 Enteromius afrohamiltoni
ACACACACACACACACACACACAGTAAGGTCTGTATCAGCTCAAGATATTTTCACATTTTATACTACAACATAAAATGCATCAGTAATACCCCCTTGTGATTTTTTTAAGCTTTTATGTGGTTGCTACCAAGTGGCTGCCTGTTGTCTGGGACATTTACTGTGATCATGGCAAGCAAGAAAACTCATGCTCTAGTCCACATTTATATGCATGCTATTTATACTCACAATCTTGCAAACTGTTCTAACTCAAACTTTCCACCATGTACATCTCAAAAATCGTTTTATTGGGGGTTCAAATGGAGTCATGTGACTGTGTGTTCATTTATTAGGTTAATGATAACATTACAAGTCTGAAAAATGTTTTAGGCTTTAAAATTCATAAAAGTTCATAATTTAAGGTTTTCTAGATGAACAAAACATGTAAGAATTATATTTTTGTTGGTCACAGAGCTAATTTCCGCAATAATCCAAATGCCAATGGAAAAATCCTATTGACATTTTGTCGAGGGGATCAGAGTGTTGACAACATCGAGTTGCAACTCTTGCAAACAGAGATGGACTGAGAGTTTATGTCCATCACAAACCAACAGCACATGATCTCCCACTGTATGTTTCAAAGCATATACACTTCAGTGAAAGCAGGCTTTATGTTATATAACTATAGCTATATAGTTAATACATAGATTTTCACTGTATACTTTCCATATTTCTAAAATAGTTGAACATTGCAAATACAGAACAAATAAATTAAAAAGACTGATACGATCAGGTGCTTGAAAGGTAAAATCTAAAAAATACCCAGATTGAAATCCCAGATGATTGCTTTTTTAATAAACTCAAGTGTGGGGCACATTTCATTGTGTTTATTTTTTGAATTTACAGACATGATTAAATTGACCTGTGCATTTTTTTAATATAACTTCAATCCCCAAGTGTTTGGTTTCCAGCAGATGAGGATTTACAGTCTGATAACAGCAGAAGTGTTGAGGGCAGCCAGTGGCACGGAGGGAAATATAGCATAGAAAGCATGTATGCTGGTAAGACAAAAATCTTTAAACAGCTTTCAATTAGACGCCCAAGCTAAACTACCCATAAAACTGTTCTGAATCTGTGATAAATTAAGTTGAGTGTGTGCCTGACAGCTGTAGGGGCAGAGACCAGGCCTGCTGTACAGAGCGGAGACTAATTCTTGCACATATGCCACAAACCATAATTTAAATAACCCCGGCTGACGGTGACAGAAATGTAAATCTATTTACTTAAGGCATACATTTGTTTTCAATAACCCACAAGTTGACTTGCCCAAAGGAAAAGTCCCGGGGGAAAATGCTGCAGTGAAGATGCTAATCTTGGGTCATGAAAGCGGGGGGTTGCCTAGGCCTGGGCTTACTTATGAGGTAAATAAATGTAGAAAATGTAACCATGTGGCTCAGCTGACACTAAACAGCTTATAATAAATTTATTACAACCATTTCTCTGCTATGGGCTGTTGTTGCACCGAGCAGCCATACTGAATTCTGAACTCTTTTGACTTCACTTTTTAGCACATGTGAGGTACACTTGGTTTATTAATGCAGATTACAGTGTAATAAATCACAAACAGTTTTAAGTGATTGCACAGATGAGACTTCTGCCTCAATTTTTTATTAATTTGTTCTACTGTATACAAATATTCACACAAAAAAAAAAAACAGCTCAGCTCAGCTCAATCATCTCAACATTCATTTGTCCATGTCAGTCACTGTATAAATATATATACACACATAAACAAACGTGTATATACATAAAACATTTTTTTTATCCTTCATGTGTATCAGCGTATACAATGCTGAGTGAGTGAGTTCTGAGAGAAACTAATTTAGGCACCACTGTTACGCTGTCCTCTCTGGCACTGGACAAAGGTCTTGCAATTCAAAAAAGTTGCAATCATTTTTGCCAAAACAGAATCAGTTTAGTGCCCCATTGTGGATGATTTGTATGAGTGGAGAGAGGTATAATGATCACAGTGATGATAACACCCTTGAAACAGGGTACTCAGTCCAAGAAAGAGGCATTTGGGGTCAAAATCTGCATATCATATACATTTCTCCTCAGAAAAAAATTAAAATAAAACTCTTTCCTCAGCTACCCAAAAGAAATCACATTACTACAATTGAATAACTTCTAATAAACATATTCATGATGAAAAAAATAAAAATATTTCAGAGAATAAATGTGTTAAGAGGCATACTGAATCTATTAAATTACTTTTTTACTTTTCTGCCTGTTTTCTGCTTTTTAACGCATCTTTACAAATATTCTCCTTGATCTAACTAACATAACTTACTCTTATGCCACCAAAAGCGACTCTTTCCTGGTATGGAAAGCAGTAGTGCAACAACCTGTAGCAGGATAATTCAGTAGCGCTTTCCACACAGCAGTTAGTCAAGATGCCTTATGAACACGACAACCGAACATGTCTTCATTACACAACTTGGGTTTTGGTTTTTTGATTGTGTGTGTGTGTGTGTATGTGTTTTATTTTTTTAAATGTAATTTTTGTTATTATTATTTTTTTAAACAAATGCACCAACACATTATGCTGACATCATTCTAGTACTATATAATGGTGTTTTAAATCAAAAATGAAAAGTGTAATGAGAAGTAAAAATTATTTAGCACATTTTAAGACTGTATTAATTTACTGAGCCAATACATCATGTTTATTATTCCACTACGTAGGCATTCTGACATGCTGCTTTATGTTAAGTGTTACTCCTTTTGTTTGTTTCTTTTTTTTTTTTTTTCTTCCTTAAAAAAAATATTGTCAAGTACATCAGCACTGTGGCAGTAAACAGAAGTGACAAAACGAAAGCCCAGATTTATCCTGGGCCCTTAAGAGGAAGGGAAAGGACTTTTTATGATTTTCACACTATAGGGAAACCTCAACCTTACAAACAAAATATTAAAACGCTTGTGATGATGTCAAAGGCAGAGATAACAACAACCAGCTGTCATTCAAATTCTTGTGACTTCAAATTTGAGTGGGAAAAGGAAAATTGTGTCATTGTTTACTCACCCTTGGGTAATTCCAAACCTAAATGCTAATCAGTCTTCACAAAAGTAGTGTTTTGTTGTTGTTGTTTTTTTATTGTTATATAGATCTTGCCACTAGGGATGCAACGATCCGGATCGGCCGGTATGTGTGCGTTTTGTCAGTAAAGCCGGTCCTGTAATCACCGGTAAATGGACCGGCTTTACTGACAAAACGCACAAACATATCGGCCGATCCAGATTGGTGCATACATAATTGCCACTACAAAAAAACATTTCATGGACTCCACGGGCTGTTTAAAAAGAAAAAACACCATAAAGGACAATAAAAGTGTCCTTTTTTTCTCCAGTATTGTAATGTGTACATCTGAGAGTAAAAGAAATGTCGGTCAAGCCTGTCATGATGAAAATAACTTAATAATATAATTACAGTAATCTACAATCTACTATTAATCTACAAGAGCAGATTAGCTTTTTTAAAATCATTTAGTCTTCAAGTCTTTCAAACCATGATGCCTTATGGTTTGATTTTGCCAATGGCAACATACACTGAAGTTTGCATTTATAAAGGGTTAGTTCACACAAAAATGAAAATTCTGTCATGAATTACTCAACCTCACATCGTTCCACATTTTCAGAACCTTTGTTCATTTTCAGAACACAAAATGAGATATTTTTGTTGCAATCCGAGAGCTCTTAGACCCTCCATAGACAGCAAGACAACTGTAACGTTCTCAGGGTCCAGAAACGTATCAAGAAAATCGGTAAAATACCAAAATTCAACCATAATTATATAAAGCTACATTAAATCATTTTTGCATGCGAAGACAACAAAAGTAACAACTTTGTTCAACAACTCTTCTTCTACTCATCCTGTCTGCTGTGGCGCACCACCATTATGGATACAGTATCATGACAGTATTCCACGCCAACCAATATGTCTGTATACGTCATTTGTCCAAATCTCTGAAATACAACCGATCAGTGCGTATACTACAATTGTGTCCCTATCGGCAATCTGCCTCATAATTCAGGTTTCGTGTAGCTCAGTTGGTCATGCATTGATAAGTAATCATGCAATCACACTGATATGTAATCATGTGATCATGGGTTTGATCCCAGAGAACGCATGTGCAAATGTTTTTGCATTATAAATCATGATTTTGTTCTATTCCAGTAAGGGGTAGGTTTAAACTGGGTTAGGTGTGGTCATTTGTATGAATCATCTAGTAAAACTTACTATTAAAATTAGTATTAAAATGTCCACACATTGCATTTCGATAGTTCGCGCTTCCTTATGATGATTATTTAGGCGTATTTTGCGTGCTGTCCGGCTCGAACTCCGCTTGCCCCTCTTTGTAGGAAGATGCGAAAAGGGGCGGAGAAGGGTGGAGGCGGGATGCGTAACGAGATATGGAAGGGAAGAAAGCGAGCTTATTTAAGGGGAAGGAAAAAGAATTTGATTGGACGGGACGGAATTAGTTTGATTAGGGAACACGGTTCCAGCCGTGGCTAATCATGCGTCAGCGCTCCTCTCGAAATTTGTTTATTAACATCACTTAAATAAAGACGCATTTTGATTTGGTAATGACAGTCGTACGTTTCACGACGCAACAAAATATTGTCATTATTTTTTACACCCACTAGATGGTGTGTTACTTTAAAATGTAAATATAGGTTGCAATAGGTTTTTTTGTTGGAGGACAGGCTCTTCTTCGCAGAAGCAGAAGTGTGCGAATGCGTTGCGATACTCTATCCACAATGGCAGCGCGTTACAGGAGACTGGATGAGGAAGAAAAGAGTTGTTGAATAAAGTTGTTACTTTTGTTTTCTTTGCGTACAAAAAGTATTCATGTAGCTTTGTAAAATTACGGTTGAATTTTGGTATTTTACTAATTTCCTTGCTATATTTCTGGACCAGAGAACATGCCAGTTGTATGTCTATGGAGGATCTGAGAACAGATTGCAACAGAAATATCTAATTTGTGTTCTGAAGATGAACTAAGGTCTTAAAAGTTCGGAACAACATGAGGGTGAGTAATTAATGACAGAATTCATTTTTGGGTGAACTATCACTTAAATCCCCTAAATTACAGATTTGTGTTTGTAGAAACCGATCTCACTCTTGAAATTCCATTGACTGACACCATGGTAACCATAACAACATGTTGTCATCTTTGTAATTTTAAAGTAAAATTACAGAAATCAAAGACCATTATATTTAGTGATTTTAACTAAATCATCGTTACATATATGTTGTCTGATGTGCAAAGGGCCCTCTTGAAGGGTTGCCATGTCCACATATTATACCAAAGCCTCTTTGGCCTTATTGTTTGGACTTAGCTCATAAACGATCCAGTTTATGAAGTTAATAAAACTTGCTACAGTATATTTTTGTATGTTGTATGTTGCTTTTTGATGTTTAACAGCCCTTGGTCACTATGAACCGCGGTTGTATGGCAAAAACTATGCAACAGTTCTTCAAAAAATGTATTTTATGTTCCATATTAAAAAATAAAAAATAAAACTACAGCATACAGGGAAAGTAAATTATGACAGAATCTTCACTTGTAAGTGAACCCTCCCTTTAAGACGTATTTCTAGAATATATATATATATATATATATATATATATTTTTTTTTTTTTTTTTTTAATATATATATATATATGTATGTATAATTTTATATATATATATATGTATAATGCCATTATAAGAATTTGGAGATTTAGATAATTTTGGACTGTTCTGTTTTGGTATATTTCCTGATCCCTTCCTGATGACATCATTAGGTAGCATATTATAGAAAACAGAGACTTAACAGAAGACAGCGAAGAGGCCATGTTCTGCAAAATGTTACCATGACATTTTCTGGCCTTCAAAGGCATATGTGTGAGGCTGAAAAAAATCACCATAAAAAGGCTTCCAACCCAGGACTGTACCCAGTCTATGAATCTACATTACATTTTAAATTAAAAAAAGGACAAAGAAACTGAAAAATGTTTTGGCTTCTGGTTGAAAGCATCACCCTCATTTATTTTGTTTTAAGGCTTCTTTTCTTTCCATTTCTTCCTCTTCTCAACTGTTCCTCACAGCTTTTTGCTTTTCTTGAACAAGCTCTTGATCTTGGAGCGTTTTTTCTCTCCGTTATCACAAGAGTCCTGGGAGGAGGTGGGTTGGAGTTGCTTGGGCTCCTTGATAGATTTGTTTTCTATGTCGAGTGAGCTAATGGAGGGGTAGTGACCCTCTGGAGGCGTCCCACCAGCAGGCAGCTGGCCCATGCTGTATGACTTTTCCAGAATGCCATTATAGGCCACAGCTTTGGTGCCAGGGTGAAAGGTTAAACTTTGAGACTCTGGAAGGACGGAAGAGCGGGTAAGGTCAGGAGAGCCCTTGTGAACTGAAGAGGAGTCAAGAGGAGATGAAGGGGAGGATGTGGAAGGAGGTAAGGTCTCTATGGTGACAGTCTGGGCCTCCTGCACCAGGAAGAGTAGTTCTTCACGAGAGATTTTACGTGGTGGGGTCTCTGTGCCTGTAACACAAGTACTTTGAACAGATGGACCGGAGAACTGCTTCCTGCCCAAAGAGGAACTGATAGAATCTGAATCTGAGCATGTGTCCTGAGGATCTCTGTGTGACAGAAACACAAAAAAACACAAATGCATAAAAATCATTAATCAAGAAGATACAGTTAAAACATTTAAATAATCAAGATTTTTGAAACTGCAAACCACAGCTACATTTATTGATCATTAATAGTATTATTAAATATTATTACAATAAAAAAAAAAAGGTTTTCTACTTTTATTTATTTTAAAATGTAATTTATTCCTGTAATGGCAAATCAATATTTTCAGCAGCAATTATTCATTTTCATGTGCAGACTTTTCTTAATATTGTAAATGTTGAAGACCGTTTTTACTAATATTTTGTGCAAACAGTGATACACTATCGATTTAAAATTTTGGTAAAAGTACCTTATCTTTGAGAAATGAATAGTTTTATTCATCAAGAATCAGCATCCAATTGATCCAGTCCTATTGACAGTAAGAATATTTGTTATTTCTATATCAAAGAAATGCCCCTAGCAAAAAAAAGGTAATCTGAAATGCATATATTTCATACTAAGTATAGTTCAAATCTATTAATTAATCTATTCATTTCCTGACACATCACTCGAAACTTGATATAATACTATAATAAAATTTTATTTGGTGTTCTACTTGTGCACAATGCTCATTTCTTAAAATCTGAGCCTAAAAATCTTTTTTTTTTTTTTTTTTTTAATGACCTTTCAATAATATCTGTGTTTAAATACAAGATATCAAAGTGTACCTGAAGTACACTCGCAATCGTTTCACTTGAGAACAATTAAATATACTTTACCATATATTTAGCTGGAATTCAGCACTGCTTCCACAAAATTAAAGTGCATTTAGTACAGCATTAGTTGTTCCAAATGAACATACTTTCAATATATCTGTTTAGCATACAAAAAGTAAAATAGGAGGGTATTTTTATTAAGTAATTGAATAGAAAATGTATTTATAATATACTTTTTTATTTATTTCTCACTGTTCAGTGAACTTTCTATTAATCTAAAAATGTATCGCAGTTTCAACAAAAAAAGTAGCATGAACTTTCAAAATTGATATTGCCATCACAGAAATAAAATAAAATGTAAAATGATAAAATGATTATTTCAAATTGCAATACAACTAAATAATTCTTTTACAGTATGTTTTATAATTAGATAAACCTTGATGAGTATAAGTGAATTTCAAACTTTGGATGGTATAATATTTCATAGAAATTATTCAAATATAAATTATAAAGGTAAACTACCAAATACAGAATCTTAATTAATTCATATTTACAAAGAAAAGCTGTAGATGGCGTACCCCTTCCTTTCTACAGTGAAGAAGATGTGATCGTCGTCTCCCTCAGGTCTGTAGGCTAATGGGGCCGAGGCCATAGATAACAGATCAGGGTCAGGAGAAAGTGAGGAGGGTTGAGACATAAGACTTCTGCGAGAACGACAAACGCTGCTGTTGCGGGTCAGAGGAGGTCGAATCAAAGGAGCTGTGAAGAAAAGACAGATCTTTATGTACTTAGTTTTGTTGCCTCTAGAGTTCATTTCAACTGGAAATTGCAGCGATTGATAAGTATAGGTATGTTTTTACATTTTTGCAGAATTGTACGAAGAGGCCCATATTTACAATGAGCTTAGGTTGTTATGTAAAGTCACCTTTTCATAACATTTCTCACAGTCTTGTGCTGGAACTTACAGGTGAACTGTGGAATGATTGGTGGCGTGTCCTCATCAAGATCGTCCACCCCGCCAGCAATTGGGTAGGGTGGCACTGACATCCGCGGCATGACCACCCAGCTGTGGTCGGCGTACAGGGAGGCGGTGAGGCTGGGCAGCCCAGAGTTATTAACCACTGGAAAGCCACATAACTTCTCAATTTGCTGCCAGCGGTGAAGACGTTCACGCAAACAGGCTGTGACCTCTGACAGAGATTTTCTAAAAAAAAAAAAATTAACACTTAATAAGCTTTTTATTAATAGGGGTTAACATTAGTGAGTGCTTGTGAATTATGTGTGCTTACTTAGCCTCAAGTATTTTGTGGTCTACTTCATCCAGTGATGAGCTGTGTGCAACATGGAGGGTACCAAACACAGAGCTCCTCTTCTTCTTGATCTTTTCAGCCTGAAATATACACAACACGAACACAGAAGCACACAAGCAATGAAAATACAATGATGCTGCATGGAAATGAACCAGTCGACTCATATGTGATCTGCGCATTTGTTGCTTGTACTGAACGCAAGCTCATCTCTCCTGCTGAAGTGACTGCTAATTGTTTTAGCTTAACTGCTGATGACTCATTACAGATGCAAATAACAAACGGCAAAACAAACCATGCAGTTAAAAAGTAATTTAACCACATCATTAGAAATCTAAATTAACAGGGGAAAGTTTCGACTTCATTTCTGTTAGTCACTGAGCGAGAAAGTGAACGAGACATTTGTTTAGGTAGATTTAAACAGAAAATTAAACTTCCGTTTCAATGTATAAAAGTTTATGCCAAGTACATCATTTCTAAAGTATTTGGGCTCCAACTTTAAAATCTGTTGGTAAACAGATATTTCCTACCCTGGCAGGAAGTATGAATAATAAATCACTCACCTCGTCCTTTGCAACCGTGAGCTGCAGCTCAGCGTTCTGTTTTTTAATGTTGTAGTACTGCACTTCCACCTCATGCGTGAGCTGAAGCCACATCTGCAGGGCTTCTGGCACCGACCAATCTGACTGCATTTCCTTCTCTGCTCTCTTCAGTGCCATTCGCACCTGGAAACAGCCAAGCAAGCACTCTTTGGAACAGAAATCACAACTTGAGGAACCATCTATCAAGCTGTGTTTTTACATAATAGGGCTGTTGTGATGAAATGCTATAGAAATGCAAAGAAAAGCTGCAGGAATGAATCCATTTTGGATCAAACGAATTGAGTTTTATTATATTATTGTTAGGTCATTTTAATATCTTGAGAATATACTTTTAACATTACTCTCTCGTGTTGATAGCTCATACATTGCTACATAAAACGGTCTATTATTGGTCAGTTATTAGAATTAATTTTATATTTGCAAGCTTCATATATACATATATATTGGTTCCTACCTGCACTAGTTCCTCCTCTGCATACTTGAGTCTGCTGAGTTCACATTCAGCCCCCTCTCGCAGCTCTCGCAGTCTGCTGGCTTCTCTCTTTGCTCCGTTGATCTCGTCACGCATCTTCTGCTCCAGGTTCTGCTTCTCCACCGCTACAGTCCGGTTCTCCTCCTGAGCCTTTTCCAGCCTGATGAAACCACAGAGACAATTTAAGTCACATCTGAAACCTGCTGTGTTGCAATAATAGCAATAAAACTCTTTTAGTTCACCCTCATGTCATTCCAAACCTAAATGACTATATGCACACACATCAACTCCATATGAATGTGGATGAAGAACGTAAATCTCAGTCTGTTATTCACATACAGCTATCTTACAGCTTCATACATTTTAGACATATTGGGGCTAGTCTGTCCTTTTGTGTTCCACAGAGAAAGCAATGCAGATCTGGAATGGAATAGGGTGAGTAAATGATGACAGAAATTTCTTTTTAGGATGAACTCTTTCCTTGAGGGTACATATAGAAGAGCTTAATGAGCCTTCTCATAAGAAATGAAATATGATGTTATACAGATGATAGAATAAGATATCTTTCCTAGTATCTGTTATTTCTTTTTTTCTTACCGGCTCTGTAGCTCTATCAGGCTCTGTTCAGCATTCTGTAGACTCTCCAGATCTTTCATCATCTTGGAGACATGAATTTTAGATGACTTGTTCTGTATGTATGCAAACCAGCAGCCGCCCACACCAATGATGATCGAAATCATCAAAACAAAGTCTTTCAGCCAGTGATGGTGAGGGCCTAGAGGAAGAACAGAGAGGAAAAAAAGAGCATTTATACCCACTAAACAAGTAAATATTACAATAAAACACCTATATACAAACTATAAAACTATATACAGTAGCTCTGTGTGAGGAACTGTTCAAACTTTAGTGGTTTTAGTGGGATGTTAAATGCTGCAACCAGATTCTGGTTGTCATTACATAATTTTGACCCACTTTGAGAATCGATTAACTAACTCAAAAAGACTTAAAAATAACAATTCATTTAAGAATTGTTTCACTATACTCTCATGAATGTGTTAGTTTTGGTCTGTTTCTTAAACAACATCTTATGCATTTCTTCAGAAGATCTTGAATTTAGTACATACTGTACATTACACAGTTCAAAAATATAGCCTTTTTTGAACTTTTTGAAGACGTGTCTAATATGCTCAAGTATTTTAGCAAAAGTACCATAAAAAACGTAATATTATAAAATACTAAATCTCACTGTTTTCTATTTTAATATACAGTATAAGCTGAATTTTACCATTCATTATTCCTGCCTCAAATCCATCTGATATGTTGATCTGGTGCTTAAGAATTATTATATTAAATATTATTATTATTATTATTATCTTAAAAACTGTTAAGATAAAAAAATATTAAGCAACATAACACCATGAAACACTTTAACATAGTGACTCACTTTTACTAGTGTCACTAGTTGCTTATTAGCATGCTACAGTTAACAGTTTGATAATAGTGCAAATTGGACTTTAAAACAAAGCGTGACCATTTTTTCAGCATCTTTTTGACAAATACAAAATGTAAAGCACTTTTGATCAGTTTAATGTCATTTTATTGTCCTTGCTGAGTATTAATGTAAAAATCTTACTAAAACCAAACTTGTGTTGCTACTCCTTTTTTTACTTTGAAAGCTAATTCTCATTAATTCTAACATCATTATTATTTGTGACTGATCATTTGCGCTCTAAAGAAGATGGGTTTGTAAAAATGTAGATTTTTGACTTAACCATCCATTAACATAAACAATTAAACAATTGCATGTGAATACACTTACGTAGTGGAGGTCCGAAGAGCACTGCGTCCAACGCTTTTAAATTTAATTTCTGTTTATGTCGTTGGTCTAATATCTTTAGCTGCATTGACATAAACGACGGTTCATTGGCCGCTATTCTGTAACGGAAAGGTAAAACACAGAAGGTCAGAGGCTAAGGATAAACCAGGATCACACTAAATCCTGTTTCTTCTAACAAAAAAGGTCATTTTACTTTTTCAAACTTTACTTTGAAATGTTAGGGCTTCCAATAAATCTCTCTGAAATGTCTGAAATCTTGGGGTTGAAAAACTAAGCCCTTTAACTGCAAACCACTAGTCTATGAGACTGTATGTGTCTGTGTATGAATGACAAGTTCAAGCTCAAAGGACTAATTTTAAGAAGTGAGTACTAGATGACTGAAAGATCACATGTGCTGCCACACACATACTAAGCATAGCTGCAGGTGAAAGGTGATCTGCTGCTGTGACATCATTTCATGAGTCATGGAGAAGTGGCCGTGAGGGGAAACTCAACACCCTAAACCTTTCCTCACCCCCCCCAATGCTCATACACAGCTTTACTGTCTGTGTACTGACACATCCTTACCACTAGAGGGAAGCACTGCTGTTAAAAACTCACAACTGGTGTTTTTTTTTTCTTTTTGTACCTAATACACATAAGCGTGGCTTCAATTCAAATACTGCATAAAAGAAAAAAAAAGATGTTTGTGTGAGTCTGTTTTAGGTTAAGAAGCAAGAGTATCATAACTAAGTATAACAACAATGCAAGTCAATGGAAAGTTCATGATTATTAGATAAAAGTGTATTTACCGAGGTAGCGTGTTGCCATCTACTTTAAACTCTCTGAAGTTTTTTTCGTATTGGGGAAGCTCCACTGACTCTTTTAGCCACTGAATTGCATCTTCCAGTGTCCAGTTGTGCACTAAGAAAGAGAGAAAAAACACCAAAATGAGTGGGTGAGAAGTTACCATGTACCAAAAAGTATATAAATACTTTCATTGAAAAGGCAAATGTGTACTGCTTTAACATGTACTGAACACAAAACTAAATATTTATAAGCTCAATGATCCGTATTATTTGAATATTTGGCCTTTGGTCATTGTGTACATCAATAAAAAACATCACAGGATTCGAAAGAAATTTCAACATTTCATTTAAACTTGGAGATAAAAAAAGCATCAGGAAAAATGAAGAAAAATATTTCAGATTCTGCATTTTTCTATGCTACTTTTGTGACATTGGTAAAGTGACCTTGTAAAGAAGGTCAGACGTCTTTCCAATGAATAACTGATGTTATTCCACATCTCAAATCATGTTGGAGAATATAATCATCACTTTGAAAAAATTCTAATTAAAAATTTAGTCCTGGTCATATCCTCATATCATGGCCTGGACAATTTCAATTACTCTTAAAGCACTGGAAAAACCAACTTGAACAAATGGAAACATTAGACATACACTGTACTGTACAGTATATTCACCACCACCGTCAGAGTGATTTTTGTCATCAAACATGTTGATGACAAAATAACATCTGTTGTTGATCCTGGCACAACATACTATTTAAAAACACATATCTATCTCTACCCTAACCCCAATGTATCCCTAAAATCAGTGGGACATGATAGCCCCAGTGTCTTCTCAGAGCTTCAACAGAGCCTGTGGCTGTAAGATCACATCATTTCATAATGAAAGCTCAATGGGTGACACACAATCTTTGTTTAGAGATGTCTGGGTGAGTTTGTTCGAAGTAGTGACATCACTCCATTCAGAGATCTTTTGTTGCCATATATATTAGGGATGCCACAATTCTCAATATAATATTGAACCGTTCTGAATGACATCCACGGGTCAATACACGCTTGTGAATTGTGTTTTACGTTATACGTAAATAATTTATGTGCCTTTTATTCCTCTCCGAACTGAGTTTGTGTGTGTGCCTGTAAGTCTACGAGCTGATATGCGGAAACTCCTCCCTGCGAGTAAATATTCAATCACTATTTTCTAAAGTTAGGGGGCGCTTAACCATCATTCCACACTTTAACATGGCGAGCGGCTGTGAAGTGAGGCAACAGTGCGAAGAAGGGACATTTCGGTTTTGCCGTTGAGTATAATGCAGAGGAAGAAAAAAAACGGTGAACAAAAAAATGACTGTGTGCAAGCATTGTTTTAAACATGTAGCCTACTCAAACGGAAACACTTCCAACATGACTGCATATCTCACATCCGTGAGTTACCTCACTGTAACAGTTCACTACATGTCGGATTGGGAAAAGAAAAGTGCTGTACTGCAATAAAGGAGTATTGCAATAAATTGTTTTTTTTTTTTTCTTTTTAACCTCTTACTGTTCCAATTGCCTAAGCATAGAATAACAAAAAAAACATGTGTCAAGCCATCAAAACCCAACCGAACCGAACACTGTGTTAAAAAAACGTGGTATTTACATAGCTTTACATAGCTGAATGTGCTGACAACAAAATCACACCAAATGTATCAATGGAAATCAAATGTATTAACCCATGGAGTTCTGGATTTGGAGTCACACTCAAAACTGAAGTGGAAAAACACTACAGGCTGATCCAACTTTGATGTAATGTTCTTAAAACAAGTCAAAAAGAGGCTCAGTAGTGTGTGCGGCCTCCTCATGCCTTTATGACCTGCCTACAATGCCTGGTGGTGCAACGTAGTGTTGGTGGATGGAGCGAGACATGATGTCCCAGATGCACTCAATTGGATTCAGGTCTGGGGAATGGGCAGGCCAGTCCATAGTATCAATGCCTTCGTCTTGCAGGAACTGCTGACTCCAGCCACATGAGGTCTAGTATTGTCATGCATTAGGAGGAATCCAAGGCCAACCACACCGGGATATGGTCTCATAAGGTGTCTGAGGATCTCATCTCAGTACCTTATGGCAGTCAGGCTACCTCTGGCGAGCACAGTCCTCCAAAGAAATGCCACCCCACACCATTACTGACCCACTGCCAAACCGGTCATGAACGTTCTCCACGGCGTCTCCAGACTCCGTCACGTCTGTCACATGTGCTCAGTGTGAACCTGCTTTCATCTGTGAAGAGCACAGGGCGCCAGCAGCAAATTTGCCAATCTTGGTGTTCTCTGGCAAATGTC
>JAUYWG010000040.1:21472599-21486976 GCA_034779775.1 Enteromius afrohamiltoni
TGAACCTGCTTTCATCTGTGAAGAGCACAGGGCGCCAGCAGCAAATTTGCCAATCTTGGTGTTCTCTGGCAAATGTCCTGCAGTGTGTTGGGCTATAAGCACAATCCCCACCAGTTGCTGCCTCCTACGGCCTCCTCCACGTCTCCTGATGTACTGGCCTGTCTCCTGGTAGTGCCTCCATGCTCTGGATACTACGCTGACAGACACAGCAAACCTTCTTGACACTTCTTGCCATCCTGAATGAGCTGCACTACCTGAGCCACTTGTGTGGGTTGTAGACTCTGTCTCATGCTACCACTAGAGTAAAAGCACCGCCAGCATTCAAAGGTGACCAAAACATAAGCCAGAAGGCATAGGAACTGAGAAGTGGTCTGTGGTCACCACCTGCAGAACCACTCCTTTATCAGGGGTTTCTTTCTAATTGCCTTTAATTTCCACCTGTTGTCTCTTCCATTTGCACAACAGCATGCAAAATTGATTTTCAATCAGTGTTGCTTCCTAAGTGGGCAGTTTGATTTCACAGAAGTGTGACCGAATTGGAGTTTCATTGTGTTTCAAATTCCCTTTATTTTTTTGAGCAGTGTATATATACTGTATATATACCTGAATTCTATATTTATAGGAAAGGTTGGGATGTAAATAAGTTTAAAAACAGACCTTTCTTGAACTGACTTATACATGGATGACAGCTACATCCTGCCCAGTGTTTTTTAAATTATTCCCCGTTTCTGTTTTTTTGCTCTCACATGTAAATAATATGAGCTTGTCCTGCCCATTGATGCCTACAAAACAGACCTACCATTGTATACACAGTACAGCAGAATCCCTACAAGTGAACAACATTTTTGTCTTTGTACTGTATACGCCACGAAGTCCACGTTTGCATCTTTCTTTACCTTCTGATATCTTCCAGCTCCTCCACAGTTCCTCCACTGTGATGTGCTGGTCCTCTCGGTGAAGATTACTGTGTTTATTGGTCTGGTGCTGCTTCATGTCCTCTATGATAAACTGCAGAAGAACAACATTACTGGTCAGACCACAGGAAAATGACTTCTTACGAAGTAGTTCATGCCATATCATGTTTTATTTGACTTTGGGTCACAAGTGACTCTATCAGAGGCTTTACTGGTTTTAAAAATGCCTTTTAATATAATGCAAATATTAATAATGCACAAAGGACACAAGAGAAACATTATGTTTGAATATCATATATTTTGCCTTACATGACAGTAATTCGTTCTGCAGATGCTTTTAACCAAAGCGAATAAGAAACACAAGTGATTAATCATAATGAGCCAACTGCTTTTGCAGAGCCACGATGCAATTTCAAAAGATGACCAGAAAAAGACATAACTAGAGCAGAGTTTTATTGCACAATAAAGCTATAAGAATATGACAAGCAGACTAGATAAGAGTGAAGCTCTCTGTGGTCATGTCTGTGTACACTGTGTATCTCTCTCTCTCTCTCTCTTGGTTCTGCATATTTGATGAAAAATGTCAAATTGTTTGTCCCTTGTGTTTAGGAATTATGTTGCTATGCTCACATACTCATATCCAACAAACGAGGGACAAGACATCTTTAAAGTCATGTAGGTTTATTTAGCAACTCTCTCTCCCTCACACACTCAAACACACACACACGCAGGAATCTGCTGCGTCCTGAAAGAGGACACCAACTTTCAGTGGCTGTAAGGAGGAGAAATTCTTGGGCCTCTTCTCGAAACTCTTCTTGAGCCCAGAAGCACCTGCCATGACCAGAAACAATCCTCAAAACACAGGTCTCATCCTCACTTAAACGAAAGGTTGAGTAGCAAAAAAACAGGAAAGCAAAAAGAGAAAATAAACAGTATCTTAACTTTCCATCTTGAGTTTGGAGGAAATGGTGATGGCCACTAGTGATGTCTGTAAGCTTTTACTATGGACAAACCAGAAGACTTGTTTCTTGTTACTTGTGTTGCTATTATTTTAAAAAGGTAATGGCAGGTTTTTGTACAATTTTAATACAATTAATAACTTGTTTACTTACAGCTGCAATAAAGTGTAAAAAAGAACTTTGGAAATAACTGATCCATGCAGTGTATGTCTGCTGTAAACAGTGTCAGTTTGCATAAAACAAAGAAACTTCCACTTCACCAGGTGAGTGCGTGTGAGAGAATAAAGAGGACATGTGAAACCAGCACTCAAACCTCAAAACATTGACATAAACACGCACACCTCATAACATTATAATTTCTGATCTATACAAAAAGTTACTGTTCAAGTCATTGCTCAAATAACAGTTATACTAA
Source organism: Enteromius afrohamiltoni (assembly GCA_034779775.1). Classification (NCBI taxonomy): domain Eukaryota; kingdom Metazoa; phylum Chordata; class Actinopteri; order Cypriniformes; family Cyprinidae; genus Enteromius; species Enteromius afrohamiltoni. Next base: position 21,474,888 of record JAUYWG010000040.1, read on the forward strand.
CAATTTAATATATATTAGTTGTTAACTTTTAATATGCATTAACTCATATATAATATATATACATATACATTAGAGCTGCACAATTAAACGTTAAACGATCGCAATCTCAATTTGACCCTCCCCCCACGATCTTAATCCATCATCCGTATTTGTACTACAGTAGGCTAGATTGAATAGGCTATATTACCTTAATCTATAAAATATAAAATAAATTATATTTATATATCATTATGTTTAATTTCTTAATGTTTAATGGTGATTTTTTTCTTTACATTATTTTTCATTACATTTCTTTAAATTTAAAGCAAAGAGTATTATGTATTATTTTACTGCTGTTTTGATAACCTAAAGTTCAAGGGTAAATCTTTAAAATAAAAGAGTTCTCCAGAAGCGTGAGAGAATTGTAAGCAAAAAAAACATGATTCTTATTTTATCCAGAATCGTGCAGCTCTAATATACATATTGTAAAGGATCACTTGAGTCGGTGGGATCCATTAGCAGGCTTTTATTGTTCGTGGTCACACAGGCAAAGGTCGAATAACAGGCAAACACAATCAACATGGGTAATCCAAAAGCAGAGTCAAAGTACAGGCAAAAGATCGGGGCAGGCGGCGATAATCAAGACCAATAAACAAAGCAAAGAAAACATGGGTAGACAACGGAAAATAACGTTCAGAAATGACTGCGGGGCAAATCAAAACTTTGCGAAGAGTGAACATCCAGCTGCCGCTTTTAAAGTCCATAGAATGGCGGGAGTCCGGGGCGGAAGCACCCAAGGTACGTGAGGGGAAAAGGGTCCGGGTAGGAACTAAAATTACGGCGATGGTTCCGGCTGTTTGGAGACCTGACAGACAGCACAGGTTTGACAAAGTTGGTGGCGTCCGAGGTCAGGGTCGGCCACCAGAAGCGGTTGGTGAGTAGTTCAATGGTGGCCATGATACCTGGGTGACCCGCACTGGGGTTGTCGTGGACCAGGTGCAAGACTCGTTGTCGTAGTGGCTCGGGGACGAAGGTCCTGGCTGGTGGGCAGTCCACGGGGATTGGCTCTGCGCCCTGGGCCTCGGCGATCTCCTGCAAAATGTCCCACTGGATGGGGGACAGGATCAGAGAGTGTGGCAGAATGTTCTCGGGCTGGCTGAGTGCTGAGGGTGCGTCAAACTGCCTGGATAGCGCGTCGGCCTTAGCGTCCTTGGTGCTGGGGCGGTAGGTGATCTGGAACTCAAATCTGGTGAAGAACAGCGACCACCTAGCCTGCCTAGCATTCAGCCTCTTGGCGCCTTGTAGATATTCCAGATTGCGGTGGTCGGTGAGAACTAGAAATGGTTCCTTGGCCCCCTCCAGCCAGTGACGCCATACTTCAAGAGCTGCCTTGAGGGGGAGCAGCTCCCGGTCACCCACATCATAGTTGCGCTCAGCGGGGTTAAGCTTGCGGGAGTAAAAGGCGCAGGGGTGCATCTTAAGCGGGTTCCCCTGTCGCTGAGACAGCACAGCGCCAATGCCGGTATTGGAGGCGGTACTGAACTGCCTTTCGGGGTCCGGGTGTCTTAGGATGGGGGCCGTGGTGAAACGAGCCTTGAGAGCTTGGAAGGCCTGTTCGCTTTCCTCTGACCAGGGCAGAACCTTGTATCCTTTCTTGGTCATGGCGGTTAAAGGGTGGCTACCTTGCTGAAGTCTCGGATGAACCGCCGATAGAAATTTGCAAAGCCCAGGAAGCGTTGGAGTTCTTTAAGGGTCCGTGGTTCGTGGTCACACAGGCAAAGGTCGAATAACAGACACAATCAACATGGGTAATCCAAAAGCAGAGTCAAAGTCCAGGTAAAAGATCGGGGCAGGCGGCGATAATCAAGACCAATAAACAAAGCAAAGAAAACACGGGTAGACAACGGAAAATAACGCTCAGAAATGACTGCGGGGCAAATCAAAACTTTGCGAAGAGTGAACATCCAGCTGCCGCTTCTAAAGTCCACAGAATAGCGGGAGTCCGGGGCGGAAGCGCCCAAGGTACGTGAGGGGAAAAGGGTCCGGGTAGGAACTAAAATTACGGCGATGGTTCCCGCTGCTGTCTTCCGTTTTCGTGACACATATATAATTTAATATACATTAGTTACAATGTTATATGTAAACATAGACACACACACACACATACATATATATGCTATATATATATATATATATATATATATATATATTTTAGTGCTGTCAAACAATTAATCACATCCACAATTTGTTTTACATAAATTAACGATTAATATTATTATTAAATAATTATTAAATTATAATTAAAAACTTAACTTAGGAATAATATATTAGTAAAAATTTCCTTCACAAGTTCATGACAATACATATATAGGCTAAAAAACATATAGGCTAATATTTAGGCTAATATTTTATTTAAAAAAAAACTAACTCTGTTTTGTTAACATAATTCGCCTGAACACCTTCTGTGAGACAAAATGGCAATTAGCAGTCGAAGTCACGTAAATCATGTCACAGCCAAGATTATATTTAACACATATTTGGCACAGAATGTGTTGCATGTATAGATCACGTTCAGGAAGCCATGCATATTCAAGTGACATGATAGCGTGCCTATTATACCAATGAAAAAGCCGTAAAACTATTCTAAATAATTGTGCATAGATTTTTCATCACGTACACATACACACACAGTAATGTAGCACCCCTATGGGAGAAGTGCTCATATGTCAATAGTCTCTTCTTGCAGGCAAGAACCAATGTCAACTTTGCCCTTTGAGGTCCCCGGTAGGTCTAAGCTTTGCTGACCTGTTTTTAAGCCCCCCGACCCCCTCACAAAATGCACGCAGCCATACAGAAACATGTCCACACAGTCCAACACATGTTTTATTACATTAAACATAGTGCAAGTATTAAGTAAGCACAATTGTTAAGGTCTAAACAACATATGCTCACCTCTACACTCTCATTCACTTCAATTCCTCCATCGTTGTCGTCATCTAGCTGCTTGTGAATGTGCCGAAGTGCCTCTAAACTGAAGCGGTCGGCTTCATTCATACATGGAGGGACGACTGTCAAACACGGGTCTGCAGAGAGAGACACACAGTTACCCTTTGTCCAGCCACACGATTAAACTCAGCTTTAAACTTCTGCTTTTCTATGTAGTTCAATACAAGTTTATTGCAAGTCCAGAAAGACAACGGATGATAATTAGTATTTATGGCACTTTTCAGGTCTTAAATGCCTGTCAACAAGACTTTCTATTGTTGCTTAATAAATAATAATATTACTCATCAAGTTTTAATCCTATCTAACTGTCTGTACGTGTAAGCATGTGCATGTCTGGGCATCTGTAGGGCTCTGTTTACAGTGGTGTGCTTTCACTAGTCTTGACATGCTTATTGGGTTGCAGGCTGTTGATCTGGCAAATGGTGCTGGTATTCGTCTGGATCACATCCTTGCTCTTATTTAAGAGAAGCCGTGTGAGGAAAGAAGAATCAATCCAATTTTAACAAAACTATTACTGGAACTATTAAGAGCCCTGATTGGATGAAACATCACATATCACCAAGGAGCCCAGGAACATTTTCCCAAACAGACACATTACAAAAAAAGACCTGAATATAAATACAAGATCTCATTAAAATATCAAGGCAGCTGTAGCTGCTTGAATAAAGGCAAATGTGTAGTATATGAGAATGTTGTGATGTTATGCAAAAACAACAACAAAAGAAAACTTTTTGGATTGATTTATCCCTTTAAGTAGGAATAGATTACATATCAAGAGTTTATATGCAAAAACATTTTTTTAAATGTTCAGAAATCATGTTGTTTTTTTTTTAAATCCTTCATTCCAATTTATCTCAATTAAACATTCAATTAATGCTTTGATTACATAATAATAACTCAAATACAGTTAACACAACACAATAAAAACATTTCTACACAATAAAATTATTTATGAAAATTAATACAAATTGAGTTATCTGTTTCTGTTATCTGAAGATTTATGGTAATTAATTCATGATCATCACTGTTTATAGAAGTGTTTAATAAACTGCAAAAATAAATGGCTTTTATAAACAGTGATGATCATTAATTAATTATTAGCTGATGCTTTGAGCATATATCATTATGTTGTGACTTTACTTGTTGAGGCACATCATTATTAACTCATCATTTCGAAATACCAGGATTTGGCTGACTGTGTTAATCAACAAGTTAATTAACACTATTAGTTAATAAAATAGGTTATTGGGGAATTAATCCACAATGATGTATTTAATTGATGAAAATTCATATATGAAATAATATATTAACTAGATAGACTCATTATTAGTTGCTAATGTGGCAATCATTAATGAATCGCTCATGAGTTATATATTAATTTATTATGATCTGTGCATTAGTTAAGCATGAATTAATGCTTATTAGTGCACACGTATTGTGAAGTGTTACCAAACACAATGAAGGTGCAATTTAGTGCATTTAAAGTATATTTAATGTACAGGATGGGCCATTTATATGGATACACCAATGGGAGACACTGTCGGATTGCTCTCTTCTGACATCAGTTATCAGCTTGTGATTTCTCAGGCCAAGACATTGCTGTTTGACTTTTGGACAGTGGCTCGCTGTGGTGCTGGGATGGAAGAATGTTGATATTTGGCGTATTTTGGCCAAAAGCCGGAAAAGCGCAGCCACTTTAAGCGTGCGCTACGATGCCAGATTCACTCTATGCGCAAAGCATCGTGGTGCATCTTAGAAATGATACATTTTGACACCCCTAGTGGCCATTTTGAAGTCAGCCATTTTGGATCCAACTTTTGTTTTTTCAATAGGAAGAGGGTCATGTGACACATGGCCAACATGGTCACCAACCATCTTGAAAGGTTTCCCCCCTCACAAACAGGAAGTTAATATTACCAACCATTCCCATTTTATTAAGGTGTATACATATAAATGGCCCACCCTGTATATAAAATAATTAGTTAAAATTTTATCCAAACTTTTTATGTGCTTTAGTATGTTAGTCAACACTAAATAGTGTACTTGTTTTCATAACAACAAAATAATATGAAAGAATAATAATTTTAAAATGTAAACTGCAGAGTGCACTTTTTAAAAACATGATGATAAACAGTCATGAACGTATGTTTTTTAAGTACATCTAAGAGCTTAATTAATATTATTTCATCTGTAATTATTTAAAAATATATTTTCAAGATTTGATATACATTAATACGTACACATTTTTTAAAACGTTGGTGCTCTGAGGGGCCCCCAGTTTGTAACTATTTATGTTAGATAAATAATAAAGCAGAGAGCTACCGTATCACCAACAAAAGTGAATGAAGCACTTCCTTTTATTGCAGAACAACCTTAAAATGCTGCTAAACAAAGCTAAACAAAAGAAGGTCTTTTCTTAGTATTTGCATTATGCCTTGCATGTGTTCCCCCATCTGATTGCATAATCATATTTGTGTACCAGATGTCCCTGTCCACACTCATTTCCATGTGTGGTTTTTTGCATAGAACTCACTTGTGCTGATGGGTGACATCACAGGAACACTGTGACAAGAAGCAATGGCTCACAATTACAAATGCTGCATGTCACACAGTGTTCACACAGAATTTGGGATTTTATTAAAAATGTTCAAATAATGATTGGATTGTGAAAAATGAAATTGAAAGTATTTGTATATCAGTATCATGTAGTAACGAAGTTACTTACAGTTAGTCAAATGTCTGAAAGTGGACTATCAAAATAAAGTGTAACCAATAAGGGACACTGATCATGTGACGTTTAGTTCTTGCTTCCATTTCTAAGGCTCTCTGGATCACATCACGACCAGCAGGACTCACAGAAACGTTAATGCATCTGTCATAAAAGATATTTTGAAATGTTTGTTAACTTTTCAGTTAAACTGGTGTGCGATGCAAGTACAAATCGTATTACATTTAAAAAAAAGCATTTCCTCTAGTAGTTCCTCTAGTAGCTGTATGCCTCATTAAAAGGAATAAAATCAGAACACTTTTAACAGCATATTCAGACTAACAAAAAAAATAAAAAGACCGCTGATGATGTGCAGGTCACCTACTACAAAGCTCACCTAGCACATACAGCATGTGGCAGGAAGTGACATGGTGAGGGGGAGTATAAACACAACCAAGTAGCAAAAATAGTTTTGGAAAACAAAATAAGTGAGTGTAAAATTAGGACACGCAAAGCTATAAATAGACTTTTGTTTCCAGTTGTCAGGAAGTGGTTTATCTAAATGACAAAGAACAGTACGGGCCTCCATGAGAAATACACACACACATGAGTTACAGATAAAAGATGAACCGCCACTTGCTAAAACTTTTTTATTTCCATGATATAAAGAGAGAAGTAAATCTCGAACAATCCTCAAAAGCCACTTTTATCTCAAGCTATACGAATGACAAGCCACACATCCTCTCTGATCAATTATTTCTAAGACATTTTAATGGTGAAGAAAATCGGTTGCAGTTCTCTCCAAAAAAAAAAAAAAATCACTGATCACTGTCTCTACATAAACATAGCAAAACAAATTCTCTTTTTCAGGCTACAGTAATAATTATACAATTGCACTCTCTTTTAATAAATAATACATTATTTATTCAAGCTAAAATAAATAAATAAGGATGATACAAAGGATGAAAAAAATATATATTATAAGCTTTATTGGTACAAAACCCATTCATCCACTAAAATAATACTTTTTTTCACTTTAATCTAACTGGTAATTGCAGAATTGCAAGAGAGAAGCGGCATGTAAAGTAAATGTATACTGTGAGAGATACGATATGTGCTTGGGACACTCGGATTACCGATGGATCTCACTCAGACAGGAGCAGGCACACTGCTCAAACACTCTCAACACACACATGTCGGCTTCAGAGGAAGGATGTCGGGATAGAAACAGTGTTTATGTAAGTACGTGTCCATTCATTGCAGGAGAGAAAACAGAGACAAACAAAGAGAGAAAGAGAGCTGTCAAGAGTTTATGAATGTGAGGTCCAAGAGGAGCTGGTGGGCTACTGTGAGACAGTCTCCTAGACATGGCCTCTCTAGAGAGGTAAGATGAGAAGGCCAGTCAAATGAGAAATGCAATGAAATGTAGATAGGTGATGTGTACTGAAAGACAAACATTGCCTCAAAGAAAGAGAGAGACTCTGGCTCATGCGTCTTTACCAGTTTTGGTCCCGAGATGCTGTCATGGGACGGGAATAGTACCAGTTCTGGATTTGGGACCTGTGTTAGTGTTGGGTTTCCATTGCTTAGTCATGCTACCAGTAACTCAACATGCCAACATGGGTAAAATTTGTGTAATAATGTATTTATTTTCAGCTAAAACAACTGTGCTGTTCTCGCAGCTTTATTTCTTTACATTTACTGTAAAAGTAAATCATATTAAACTCACAAGATACAAATAAAAAAAAATAATGCAATAAAAATGAATGCAAGTCAACGAAACATACCTTAACACGCCATACTTCAAAATTTTAAAAGCCTTGAAAAGTGAGCCATGGATTTTTAAATTCAGGATTAATGTAATCACACATGGCAAACTTTTATTGTCAGTCAAACTGCGTTACTTTACCTCCAGATTTAATGTTAATATCAGTTTACAATTTGTAACAATACATTTGCGTGTTCCCTATTCTCTGAAGTTGGTTAATAATCACATTTAATTTATTGATTATCAACTCAAGACCACTCAGGGGGTTTGCAAAACCTAGTTTATAAAACCCTGGTGTCGTTTAAGCACACAGACAACGCACAAAATGCATGTCATTCCATCAAAACTGAATCTACATAACATAAAACTAAATTTCCTGCTTAAACATCCTTTCCTGCGTTAGTTTTTCTAAATTTCCAAGCTTCCTGTATCAAATTCGCAAAATGACCGAACCATAACAACAGTAAAAACAAAAAGGAAAAATTTTGTATGAAGATGACCCTCTCCAACCCCCTTTGCTTCTGTCTTTTTGAAGCTCCATAAAAAGGCATATTATTCCTCCGTGGACAGGGCACCTATAATCCTCTGCTTATGATATTGCATAAGTGTGTGTTAAAATACTTAAAATATTACTTTTTTTTTTTTTTGAAATCTGACAAAGCTCACAATCCACAAGTTCAGACTTCCAGAAAAGGAGACAGAGCTTATGTGCCATTACAGTAGGAATGTGTGGATTGAAGCTGAAACTCGAGACATGAGTGACTAACCACCAAAGCAGAGGGAGACAGAGTCTTAATTAGAGCAGATGCTTATCTATGATTGTATAAGCCACACTGAAGATCAGTATTTGCACTTGGAGAAGAAAAGCGAGTAGCATTCAGTCATGAGAGGGAGAAGAACCACACATCATTCGTTTGTGTTTGCAGATGATGTGTAGAGATAATAGTCGCAAATGCTGTGACTTAACGACTTAACTCAGCGAGGTCTCCGCTTTCTGAGGAAACTTCTCTGATAAGATCAGTTGGTTTGAAAGGGGGGGCAGGGGGGAGGGGATACTAATGACAAATGCAGAAGTCTCACTGACACATTGCCTGACAGTCAAAAAGTCGAAGGGGTCACAGCAAGTCAACTAAGGCCAGGCCCCTTTTTTACAGACTTTGATGGTCATCGACATCATAAATATTGTAAGGTGTATACATTTGTGTACATTTATAACATTATTATCATAATGCAAAAAAAGAAGCACAATCTGCAACAATATTTAATTTTGAAAGCAATGTAAGATCCTTGGTTGTTAGCTTTAGGCCCCATAAACATTTAAAATATTTCACTGAATGACACAACAAGCGATCATCTAAAAAAGCTTTACAACATGTGAACTGCTGGTTTAGGTGTTACTTGTGTTTGCACGCATTAATGGAAACCTGTACAGTGAGAACAGTAAATATAGAATGTCTGGTGGTCCTATACTGAAATTAAATAGGGCAAACAAGAAATAGGCCTACTGTAGATCACTGCCAAAACATACACACCACGAACAGTATAAAAACACATGCCTGGTTAATATTTGTCTAAAATGAAAGCGTTTGGTTATTGTGATATTTGCATTTCTGTTGACATTGGCAATTTATTTCTCCAGTAAAATAAATAAGTAAATATCACGATAGAGGCAGTGACAAAACAGTTCTGTATTAATCTGACTTCTCGAAACAGTGTCATCGTGAATATTATAAGTAGGCAACCCTCTCAACTTCCTGTTTGAGAACTGTGAGTTCCTGTTTGTTTGGAACCACTTCCTGCGAACTCCTACAGGTTCTCTAGAATGCCACCGCAACAAACATGACTTTAGCAGTTAAGCAAGGGAAAGACATCAAATAGTGTGGTACAGCTCTATTATACTGGCACAACCAAGACTTTTTAAAATTTCCATTTCAGCTTTACAAAAGGCATACATCCAGGAATTTCTGAACAAATTTTCCCCAAGAGCATCTGGGCTTTATTTTCCAGTGGTTGAAGTTTTGCCACTCATCCAATGACTTCATCAGTGGTTTGATGGCAAGTATCCCTCGGCAACTTTGATGGGATTGAGGTAAAGGTAAAGATGGTGCAAGAGCATTGTAAGCAGCTGAATATGTTTCAGTGATAATGTGGAAGCGTACATGGGAAATGCTGAATGACAAACATCTTATATGGACACTGATAAAACTCCAGTATTTCAGCATGTTACAACAGTCCACACCTCGCTCACTGTCCAGAAAGCTGACATCAGTGTACCATCGATTTAACCTTTGACCACATTCGAGGCGCCACTGGAATAATTAGGCCTTCGGTCTGTCTACAATCAATTAGCCGGACAGAGTTGAAGCGGAAGCGCAGCACATAACAACACAGCTGGAGAATGTGTAACTCTATCAGTTTGTGAAGCCAGATACAGTAAGTGGCCCTTGAGAACACACCTGTTTTCGGGGGGCCTGCAGAGCTGGATTACCACTTATCTTGAAACATATGCTGACTCATCTATAGTACTTCAGCCCACTCTACCCACAATGCAAAGTAAAGTCTCCAAAAAAAAGGTGACTTGATTTACTATTTCTCACTAAGCACTGCTTCAAAAATATATATAGCTGTATACAAATATAATATATGTGACCCTAGATTTTTACCTAATATCCTTATGATTTTTATTATAAAAGAAAAATGTATAATTTTTTGACCATAAAATGTATTTGGCTAAATATAACCAAAATACTTGGTTTTGTGCTCTCGGGACACATGCGAGTATATACATTAACCTTCAAAAATTTGTTTTTTTTCATTTGTAATTTATTTCAGTGATGGATGCTGAAAATATAATATGTTGAAAGTATAAGTGTATTATTACACCTACATCCTATTAAGGTTTAAAACAGTTGTGCTGCTTAATATTTTCTTGAACAACTTTTTTTTGGTTTCGCTGATAAAAGCTAAGGTAGTAAAGCTCAGCGAAGTGAAATATCAGCATTTTTTGAATTTTAAATAAATGTCAAAAAAGGAAGAGAAATAGAAACAGCAAAAGAAAATAAGTTAATTAAACAGTAAAAAATGTGCATTGTATTTAATATACACTGTATGTATATTGATACTTGCTGTGAAGCTATAATAGGAGAAAAACTGTATATTATAAGCTGACATTACACTAGTGCCATCCTGTAAGTGTAAAAACATTCAGAGGAATACTGGTTCCATTAACAGAGAAAGTGATTTATGTCATATTGCCTACTGTAGACAACGTGTTGAGAGGCCCTCATTGAAGTTAGAGATTAAAAAAACCTTAGTGTGTCAGTGTGACACTTATTTTTTTTCACTACTGCTTTCAATGGTTTTTGGGTTGGTTGTTTTTCTAGTGACAGAAAAGTGACAGCTTATATTTGTTCTTCTTAGAGCAAACCCCTTTCTAAAAATGCTGTCAGTCTGTTTTGGCCTTCTTTGCAAAGTAAAGATGTAAGACCTTGCAGAGCAACAGACTCTCTCTCACTCTCTCTGAACCTGAGGAAGAGGGAAAGTTGCTGAAATGAGAGGCTGCTGCTATTCCCTTCATCAGAAATATTCCTTCATCTCCTCACCAATGAACAGCACTACTTCAAGCTTTCATAATACATGTCCTTCATATGAATCTGCCTATACTCTGGAGGGATTGTGTGGTCAACAGTATAAGGCTTAAATCAGTTTAGTGTTTTGTAGTCTGAACAGCATAAATAAATAAATATATGTCAGTGAACAAGTTTTAGACATAAATGCACAAGCATGTGTAAAATTTCTTTGTCTATATGTTCTAATTTGTATGCAAGAATTTAAAGTATTAGTTCAATCAAAAATGTAATTTTTTCCAGGTGTATGTTAGTTTGTTTCTTCATCGAATGGATCTCACCAATGGATCCTCAGCTCAAACAGCTGATAAAAACATGATATCCACAAGCAATTCATAAAAAAGTCTAGTCCATCAATTAATGTCTTATGAAGTGAAAAGCTGCATGTTTGTAAGAAACCATTTATGAAGTCCAAAATGCTTCCTCTTTTGCAAAATCCCATCCCATTATGGCCATTCATCAAGCACTTTACTTGACCTGTGCACATGTTGTCTCCTGATTCTAGACTAGTTTTTTCTTCTTTTTTTCAGTGGAGAAAACAAAAATATCTCTGTTGAAAACAAAAAGGTATATACTGGTTATGTATGTTTTTAAGATGGTCCAACCAGCTTAACTAATACAAACCTCTGGCTTGAAATACTAGGTGGCGCAGTTTGATTGATCTTGTTCAGTCTGACATAATGACATCATCACCACATGGCACAGCTGATTGGTTCTCTCCAGTACTGGCAATCAATGAGTTTTCTGCTCAAATATTTGTCAAAGTCTTGTGTTAGCAGTTTGCAGTGCACTTCAGAAACCCTCCTCCTTCCCCAGCTCCACCTGCTAACCTGATTTTGCCAAGTGCAACGGTCCCTGGGTCAACATCTTTATTGACCCTGGGACAACATTGTGATTAGCCAATCAGATTTGAAAAAACAGTTCACAGTTTTTGTGAAGTTTAGGCTTCCAATCAGTGTTTGGTGCTTGTACATCAGTGTCAGTCATCTATCATTTCCTCTGA
>JAUYWG010000040.1:21541465-21558749 GCA_034779775.1 Enteromius afrohamiltoni
GAAGATTTTTCGGGACCTCACTTCAAATGAAGGGCTAAGAGAAATTTCCAACATGGCTGCTCACTCGAGCAAGCAGAGCCAAAAATGTAAGTAATTTTTGCTAGCGGATAGCACCGATTGCACAATATTAGGAAATATATTTTTATGTCATACACCTGGTGACTTGACTGCATGGGGTAACGCATCGTTTTGTTTTGCTTACAGTCATATGTGTACATGTAAGTGAACGGTGCTTACATCGGTGCATGCCCTGTGACGTAACGTTAGGAGCTAGTGACAATATGATGACGTATAAGAGTGTAGTAATGGTGTCCCATTTCTTAGGGGAACATTTTTAACCCTTCCTCTTTCCACTTCATTTCAAGGTGCAAGAGGAAGGGGCGATGGATAGGCAAAGGGGTAGAAAATAGAATTGGGATTGGGCATCTATATAAAGAGATAATTGCGCAGAAAGCAATTCTGGACTGAGTAAATGACTCAACTTTCATGTTTTTAAAATAGCCTTACCATTTATAAATAATATATGATAATGATGTTATGATAAATAATAATGATGAACAATTTGTTCAGCTTGAATTCAAATTCAGTAGTCTGGGTTTACTGATCACAGTATAATTCTATTGTTTTATATGCATATATCAGAGACGAGGTGGAAAAGTTGCTTTAGTATTACACATAATTACAGTTTTATCTTCACCTCATTCACTAGAGAAAGAAAATGGCACATCCAATCTGAAAAATGTTGACGGTGATGGCTGCTACTTCCAGCCCTCCAAGAGAAAGCGTCCCGAACCCATGACGCCAGGCTTCAGCAAACCAAAATCCAAACTGAGAAGGGTTTGCAGCAACAGCCCTACAGCAAACCTCATGGCCAAGAAACGGGTCATTCGCATGCTGCTGGTGATCGTGGGGCTGTTCTTTCTCTGCTGGACGCCCATCTTCGTGGTCAATGCCTGGCGAGCGTTTGACAGACGTTCAACCGATCGTCTCCTCTCAGGAGCGCCGATATCCTTCATCCACTTGCTGTCCTACACCTCGGCCTGCGTCAACCCCATAGTCTACTGCTTTATGAACAAACGCTTCAGACAGGGCGTGATGGCGACGTTCAGCTGCTGTAGGGATGATGTGGATGAAGTGAGCAGGAGCAGCACCCGACGAAGCGCCAGAGGACCTGGAGGGCTGGGAACGCTGTTTGGAGGAAGCGCTGGGAACGGACAGGCTGACGGTAACACGCAAAGCTCAGGAACGCTCACAAGGCTGACTGACACCAGTATCCGTGGCTCAGCACAAGCATAACGCTCATTTAACTCGGTATTAGAACGCAGCACCAAGTAAAGTTTATAGAACAGTGTCCGATTCATTCAGAGCTTTGCAGTGTTTAGTAAAATGGCTGCTAACGGAAGAGAGAGACTCGTACTGGTGATAAATGAGAGCACCAGCATGCAGACAATGACTGCCAATAGCACTGAAATGCTGATAGAATCCAGTGCTTAATTTTAGTACGTCACTGTTGAATAAACAGCAGCACCAAATGGAGCTAGACTGTGGCCTCCAGTCCTCATTAGAGCTATGACTTACAAACTTACACAGACTTTATAAGCCGTAAATAAGTTTTGTCCTTTTGGCTCTCTTGTTTTCTGGCTCACCTAGAAGAGAGAGAGCGAGAGGTGAGGACTTCATTTGCTTTTCTTAGTATTTTAGCCTTGTGTGTGTTACTGTCAAAGCAATCATCCAGATGTTTTGAGAACATTGTAATATTGCTTTAACTACACTATCATTCAAAAAGACTTTTTTTAATGGTTTTGTAAGAAACCTCACCAAGGCTGCATTTAATGAGAAATACAAGTTTTATATTGTAAAGTGTTTCAAAAAGTAATTTATTCCTGTGATGGCAAAGCTGCATTACTTCATTGCCACATGATTCTTCAGAAATCATTCCAATAATTCTGCTAAATATTTATAAAACCACTGCCTAATTAATGATTTTTTCTGAAAACCATATTTTCAGAATTATATATATATTTTATATTTTTTAGGATTCTTTGAGGATTAGACCTGATGCAATTTTATTTGAAAAAAAATATATATTTTATAGTCCAAATGTCCATTTTTATTAATTTAACACTTCTGTGCTTAATAAAAAATGCATTTCTTTGAAAGCAGAAAATCCTACTGACCCCAAATGTTTGAATGGTTGCGTAAATATCGGACATCTGAGATGCTGACCTCAATTTGATATTTTGTTCATCACATCTTCTTCATTAACAACTACACAGATTACGCTGTTTGATAAATATGTGTCACACGTACTTAAAACCACTTTGGATTCCTTGTCAATACCAAAAAAACATGTGAATGTGTGTAAACTGTGTACAAAATGTACCAACTGGTAATTGTGTAATGTCCATATGTTTATGTGTAACATTAACAGCTTTCTTCTAAGTACACAGAAGTGTCTTTATCTTGCGTGTTGGTTCAGCCTCACTGTTTGTACATAGAGTCTGTTCTTATCATTGCATGAGACTTTTCACACCTGTGGTGCACTTCAAAGAACCCACTCAAGGCTGCTTCTGACATCTGGGGCTATTTTCACCTGGACACTATTTGTTTGTAGTATTTGTATATGCCAAATTCACATTTTTATTTTGCTCTCTCATTGAGATGAACAAGTTGACAGCATATTCATAAATTAATAAAACCTTACAATGCCGTTGAGTTGATGCACATGTCCATATGCTCTCCAACACTGTATGTCTGTGCAGTACTGACCTTGACACATTAAACTGTATGGGTCTGTTTCCCGGATGAGAATTAGATTAAGCCAGGCCTAGACCTTTGCTAATTTAGGAAATTTAAGAATTTTTAGAAACATGTCTTACAAAAAAGCATTATCTGTGAGCATTTTAAGACCGAACAATGGCAATGATGTATTTTACGATATATCTCAGTGCAAGACTTTTCCATTTATTTTAATCTAGGACTAGTCTTAAACCCTGTTCGGGAAACTGCCTCTATAAGTCTGAATCCACTGTGTAACATCTTTCCCAGCAGATTTATTAACCCTAAAAAAATAAATGCCTGCTTAATAAAAAAACCCCGAGGAGATTCATGCTTGCCAGTTCATATATCATCTAATGCATTAATATTTTAGGAGTTCTTTGTATGAAATGCAACCTGAGGGTCAGTCCAAAATTTTCCAGTGTTTTTATTTTTTGTTTTTGTATTGTTTTACAGTTGCGTCACTGTATTCTTGTGAAGTTCATGCATTAAAATGCTTATTTATTTATTTTATTTCTTTATTTTTTAAATCAGGCAACATTCAGAAAGCTATGCACATTTTATTTTTTAACTAAAAATGTAACTACCATTCATAAAAAAGTGAACCGGACGCTTTTGTATAATACGGTTTACGTCAGCAGCATGTGGCAGAGGAACCTGGTTAACAGCTGATGTGATGAACATCAGCCTACCTTTACCTTGAGAGCATAAAAGACGATATGTTGAAGTCAGTGTTAGAAGATATGGACATAAACAGCTAAACAATCTTTATGTTGCCGCATTATGGATTTTTGAAAATTACCCTTCATGCAGTGTGTAACAGTGAATGAAAGCAAAGTTTTAAATCCGAAAGTGCATCGTGTATGAAGTTACTGTCTCTCAAAAGATTCGACTTTGAATCATTTAAACCAGTTGTTTTTAAAACGATCCAAGCAGTTTCGTTTTGACATCAACATGAAATATTAGCATATTGCCCAGCACTTGTTAGTCTTTTGGCTTTGATCTGAATAAAAATGCTAATTCATTCTTTACCACTAGGAGCCGCTTAGGAGCGTTAGGAAGCTGACAGACACCGCTTCAATAGACCAATCACTAGAGGGATTTGAAAAATTTAATCGTTTGAACTAAAAACTAAATATGAACCTTTCTTAACCACCATAGAGGCACTTTAAATATTGACAGAATTATTGTTGGACAAACTATCCCTTTAAGGCTACCCAGGCTACGAAATAACTGCAATTAGGCATGCTTTATCTCATCTATCAGCCATTACTGATAAAAATAAGCCTGTAAAATTACATAAAACATGGAATGTCCCAATAAAAATATTTGGGTGGCTAAATGGAAATAGACTAAAAAGCATGTTTAGTGTATTTTAGGAAGTTACAGTATTACAAAAACAAGAGGTTTAGATTTTTATGCCAATATTGCAGTTTTATTATTTAATGACATATGGAACTGAGCAGGTGCAATATGTACAAAATCAAACAAACAGACAAATGAAACAGGACTAATGTTTTTTTTGTTTTTTTTTCTGCCCCCTTGTTTCACATTAGGGCACATGATCCTAACATCAGCGGCCCATTAAGGACTGAGATTGCTACCATACTGATACCTCTGAATACTATAACTAGAACAGACCAAGAACAAAAAAAAAGAAAAGAAAAAGGGAGCAATAAAAGAAAGAAACAATGACAAAGGGGTGAAGGACAAAATGCACATGTAAAGCCTAGCACAGAGCATCAGATTAGGCACAGCAGGATTGCTTTACATAAAAAGTGACCGTTACACTCTGTAAGCAACTAATCTAGACAAATGTGGTTTTCTCTAAGTGCAAAACCAGCGGAGAGGGTGAATTACCAAACTAAAACCGTCCTAAAGGCATAATAACTTGATACACAGTACACCACATGTGGTCAGTCTGCCACAAAACTATCCAGATGGTAAAACAGAAAAAGCTATACGAGCTTTTGATTACACATTTAAGTCCAAAAGGGAAAAACAAGACAAAATGATGTCCAATTAAGCTCTTGGAAGTATGGTACTAGAAAGTCGCTAAAGATTACCGCTGTGTTTGTCTACAGTACATTTTCCCATCCTTTTTTTTTTTCTTAGAAGTACTGAGATATCTCTGAAGAGCTACCTTTCGTGCCATGTTTGGTAAGCAGTGCATGAAAATGTAAGTATAAGACATTTGGCATACCATCTATACATTGATCAGAGCTCAAAATAAGGAGTTTTTGGAAGAGCTAAATTTATGAAGAAATATAAAACCAATAGATAAGTATAAATGACACCAGCTGATTTTTTAAAAAACTAAATTTGTTCACTCGGATTGCCATTAAATGTGTTTTTAAGGCTTGGTACATGAGCTCTACATACATGCCTCGGATGTTGAACTCTTCCAACTGATTTATAACTGACAGAAAAATGATATGGATTTTGTCAGAATGCATCTCAACATGCCAGTTCCAGATATGGGTCAGAACAAATCCTTCATTCTAAAGCTCAACATCTTCAAAAAAGAAAACAACAAACAAACACGTAAACAGTAAAAAAAAAACAGCAAGATTGTCAATCGGTTTGTTCAGAGAGCAACATAATGCACTTTACCAGCATAACACCATAGAAAGTGAGGCGCAGAAATGAGCAAATTCACAATGTAAACAAAATGTAGAACACACGCAGCAGTCAGAGTGACGGAGCAGTTCAGAAGTGTTGCTATTTCGTGCTACGCTAACGAAAACATGATAAAGTCACACTGAATTTACAGTCTGAATTAATCGCTTTCTGTAGTTTGTGTAGGAATTGTCTCAATGACGCTGTATCATCTCAAGGCGGACTGGCTTAAAGCACTTGTTTTTCTTTTTGGGGTCATGAAGCTATATAAATCAAGGGAAGAAAAAAAAAAATAGAAACATAATACCATATTACATGGTAGGCTCTGACAATAACAATCACTTAAATAAAAATGCATCAAATATTAGAAATGAAATGCACTGCTTACTTTGGGCATACACGAATGGCAAAAAAAAACAAAAAAAAAACGCATCTATGCTTCTGCCCAGTGCTATCTTCCTCAAAATGGAAGTGTGCCCTTAAACGACACTAAAATGGAAGAAAACCGTTACGCGAGAATTCTGGGAAACCGAGTGCAAGAGCTTCAGGTTAAACCACCTCATGGAAGATTTTTGCAAAGAGGCCATCAAAGACTTTTTTTTTTTTTTTTAGCAAGAAAGAGAGATGATGTTGTTGAAGAACACGGTAAAAGAAAAGGTTAGTGGAGGCAACAAGTGAACTTTTTTTTTTTTTCTTTTTTTTTTTGCAGGAACATTCAAGTTACAGTTTTTGCCCGAAATATACTACATCATAGGCCTACAATGCTGGAGTATTGCCTTGTTTGACGGGTCGCCTACTTGTACTACACTACAGAATTTCCAAGTAAGGAAGACAGTGGAGGATCCACGTAAATCTACCAATAAGGTGTCTGATTAAATGAACATGAAGTGTAAAAGAAGGTGAATGACTCTAGTTGAGCCAGCTGTTCTTCATGACCACATATGCTGTGGATCAGGCTGGTGAAAAATCAGTGGCTATTTCCACAGACACAAAAAGTGACCTATACAGTATTGCTGTATGCTTACATCTTTGAGACACTTATTTAAAGGCCATTTACTTCCATCTTACTAGTCCCACGATGTCCTTTTACTATCCAGACAATAACATATAAGATAAGGACAAACTCAGACACTAAACACCCAACCGTTTCGACAAGAAACACCAAGGACATAACTGGGTTAAGAGCCACAGACACACAAGAAAAATAACAAAAATGGCTGAATGGTTTGTCTTTTTGTTTTTTTTTTCTTACTTTTTTACAAATGGACGCATAAAATTCAAAAGTTAAATTACTGTACATAAAAAAGAAAGTCACAAAACACTATTAGTGCTGGTTGATGAGTTCATTACAGCTAGGTTTTAGTTTTTTTTGTTTTTTTTTTGTCATTAATACTAGCCTACTAGTTGGTGAGACACCAAGGCCACGATAAACACATCAATGACCAACGGAGTAAAGCTTCCTACTTTTGGTGTGCGAGAGGCCACAAATCCCGACATACTCTTCAAATATTCAAAAAACAGAGACAACAATGCAATATAATATCTTTGGGTATGTTTGTATCTATTACACATTTGAATCCTCTAAATCCAAACGAAACTTTAAGGGAGTTTAAATATCAAAAATCGCATGTAAAATGTTCAAAATGCAAGGCTTGGTTCCTCCGGTCGCGTTTGGACACCTCCTTTTGAAGGAGTGAACTAAACGGGGAACCTTTGTTCCAGTAAGGCCACATCTAATAGTAGAGCACGTCTCCAAATCATTTCAAATTTAAAAACAAATGCAAATGGAAGTTTAGGAAGACAAACAACTGAATTTGAGAAAGGAAACGGTACAAAACGGCACTAAAACTGTAGGAGTCTAAACTCGTGTCCGAACTTTAACGTTGCAAATATCCAACCACAGCGAACTTTCTGATATTGATATGCGAGATCCTACCTGTGCTCTACAGCAAATTAACTACACTATGGCTACCGTATTGTATAAGAGACACGTTGCACCTAAAGCCTCTGTTTTGTGTTTTCTGCTTTAAATTCCCAAATAAGACAGAAAGATGGCATTGTTCCTTTTGTGAGATCTAGACACATCGATGAAATGCTTAAAGGAAGCGTAGCGCATTTTGTAATGCAGGCAAGGCAGAGGCATTGCTTAAAGCTCTTTTCTTTTTAAAGACTTCATAAAAACGAAGGATTAAAAAAAACAGGCCCTCTGAGTTTCTACCAAGAGAAAACAACTAAAAAACGAAAAGGGGAGGAAATATACAAAATACAAAGTATCAAAACCGAACAGATGTATATGAAAGTAGCTATATACAGAAAAAATGCTCAGAGGAGGAATAGAACCTATTTGGTAACAAAAGCGTACTATAATGTTTGATATAAAAAGGTATGGAGGAAAAAAAAGAAAAAGAAAAAAAAAAGTACCTTTACTAAAGCTTATACAATATCCTTGGTCCATAAAAACTGTCATCTCACAATTTCACAATTTGTGACCCTTTTCCTAAGAGTTTAAACCTCCCAGGCTATGATACATCTCACCCAATCGCACTCACAGACAGGAAGGAAGAAACGTAAGAGACTGAACATCATTTTCAGTCGATCATTGCTGTGGTCTTGTCTCCATGTCTCTTCTACACCTGCTAACAGGTGCTGTTATTTCATCTCAGGCATTGTCTATTGCTAGCACCAGACCGGCTCCTTAAAGAAAACCACAAGAGGGCACAGGAGAACCATTCTCAAATCGTTTGCCCTCGCCACAGGTTTTGCCTTTTCCGCCCATCCATCCCTTGTTTTTCATCTCCGGGATTTTCTGTTGAAATCCAATATGCAGCACTTTTTTTGTACTAGTTTGTAGTCTGTTAAATTCGTTTGACGCATAGCACATAGTGAGTTTGTGTTATAACACCACAGCCGCGGCTGCGTTAGAGGACGACGCTGTGACGGCGTTAGATGTGCTGTTTGGCCCGTAGGGTGCCGTTTCTCCATTGCCTCCCGCGCTGTTGCCGGTCGTGGAGAGCAAGCTGGTGTTGCCCACTCGGAGGATGGCGCCGGCCGCGCTGCAGTGGGGACGGGGACCGGGTTCGGGCGTGTATGTGAACGTGAGCGTCGTGGAATAGATGATACCGTCGTTACGGACCAGCGTTACAGGGACTTGCACCGGCTGCCGCACCCATCTCCAGCCCTCGCGGAACGCCGAGATGTCTGGGACGACACACAGCATGCTCTCGCCACACCTTCAGAGGAGATATCACGTCTATTAATAATTCAGTCCGTCACTGCCTGCAATATGTTTAACTGACAGCAGTAATAAAAGTACATATTTTTCTTTAACGACCACATGAGGCTTTAAACAATGCGTGTGGGGTCTTGTTTAGTTCGGTTTTACTAGGAAGAGCCACTTCACTCAACTTGCATCCTGTCAAAGCTTAATATGTCATTTACAGCTGTACTTAACGGGTTTATAAAGATTTCGGACTTAGCGTGCTTTATTGTACTAAATAGTTTTTTTATGTAGTTTAGTTTAGATTGTATAAAATGAATGACACTATTAATGACATAATCTTTAAAGTAATCAGATGTATATTCATATTTGTTTTGTATCCAATTTGTAAGTAGGTTTCAATTTACTATAATATATTGTACCGCATAATAAAGGAAATGACGACATGGAAATGCATACTTTAGTGGGATCACAAAACGTATCTAATTCCATTTAATATAAATGCTATTAACATTATTATTATTTTGAAGTATATCATTTCTATATTCTATATTTCATCACTTATGCTACATTTTAGTATAGAAATTCATTTTTACATATATGAGGTCTACATGAACGAGTATTGTTTTTGCCTTTGAAATGTTATTGCATATGAGTACAAGTATTCACTTTGAAAAGTATTGGGGCGCAAATTCCTTAAGTATAATAATGTACCGTTATTCAAGTACTCGAGTCTCTTACCTAGTTGCTTATTAGCATGCATATTACTAGAGTATCAGCCATTTATTAGTACTAATTAAACATATTAATGCCTTTTTCTACATCCTTAATCCTACCCAATACCCAAAATTTACTAACTTTTAATACGCAGCAAATTAGTAATTTATGGAGGGAAATGTCATAGTTAATAGTGAATTAGTGTTACATATTCTAAAAAGTGTTAGCATGTAGTTTACACTCTCTTTAAATAATCGCGATTATAAACATTCGTATTTAAGGGATTTAGATGCCTGTTTAGAACTGTATCCATTAAAAGTCTCACTATAAATGTACCTGTTTATAGACTAACTTTTTATTTATTTAATAGATCCCCTTTTGCCATATGGATATCTTTTAAATAACATCCATACCTGTACATGGTTTCTGCCTCTACATCACCGAACCACACCCGCAGATTTGGAGTGAAGTTCTGTCCTGTCAGCTCCAGCATTGCTACGTCTCCTCCACCGTTTAACTGCTCACACACACACACATATAATGTACACACATTATCAACCGTAGGCAGTAGTGCTGTACGATTAATCATATCGCAATCGCGATGTCAGCCTAAGCGATTATATTACAGCAAATGTTGCGATTATATTAAATAAATAAAAGCAAGACATTGATTCTTGCGTTCGCACCAGACACGAATGAAGCGTTAAGCGCGGGTGATTTACATGTTAAGTCAATGCAAAGATGCAATTAGACATCCTGCAGCGCGTTTCGCGTGAATTAAGCGGCGCATTAAACACACTGGTTTTAAGGACATGACAAGTGGCCAGGTATAGTTTCCCATACTAGGAATTTGTGCTCTGCATTTAACCCATCCAAGTGCAACCACACCCGGAGCATGTTGAATGTTAATTTAATTCAGTAATGTAAAGATATTACTGTTGTTTAATTTTGTAAAATTTAGTTTTAATTTGTTGTTGTTAGATTGCACTGTGTTCTGTATCTCACTTGAGAAATACAGATTTCAGCATTATTAATCATCTGTGTGTGCATTTTCCTTTATAACAAGCAAGTTGAGTCAAACCACTTATATATCATATCGCAAATCACAATTTTGTCCTTAATAATCACAATGTGACATTTTTCCCAAATCGTGCAGCCCTAGTAGGCAGAGACTTGTGAGCGGAGAATGTCAAGTAAGAGATGTAAGCCTGTGTAGTTGTGTGTGTGTGTGTTACCTGTAAGCTCTCGACCACAGGCACGGGTGTGACAGGGGTGTGTACAGGGCCCATGCCCTCATAGAAGGTGTATTCTGCTTTATCAGTGCTGATGATTGTCCAGGAGGCACCATCGTTTATCATCTCCTTATTTGGTTCCTTTGGGCATGGAGTAGCCTACACACACATACATAAAAATACATAAAAATAGCAGTTTACAAAGAAAAATATTAGGTATGACATACAATTAACTAGTCACTAACACTACAAATAACTAACAAATCATGAGTCTCGTATCACCCTGAGGGAGTTTATGACAAAATGACTTCATCCCACTTCTTCACGGATGTGAAACGGTTTAAAACTATTTATTATCTTACTAGATAAACAAAAAAATGCTTCCACTAAGAAAACTCTTTTCAATATAAAATCCATATATCAATATAAACCTGCCATCTAATTTACTTTTTATGGACCAGTTAGTTAACATTTAGCACATATTTTGAGACTATATGTTTTGTTTTCTTAATTTACCTGCAAGCTTTTAACCATTTACGTTTACCATATATATGCTTTACCAAAAGTGCCATTCAAGAAATGTAGAAAATTCTGTCTTTTTTAAATAAATAGTGTTTCTTTTTAACTTCTTCTATTCAGGAGAGAATCCTGGCCTGAAAATGACCACTTAAGCAGCATAAATTTTCAATATTTCTTAAGCACTATATCAGCATATTAAAATGGCTATTGAAGAAAAACGTTACACTGAAAAGGAGTAAAAGCTGCTGAAAGCTCAGCTTTGCCTTCACAGGAATAAATAGCATTTTTTTACATTTATTGAAATATTTTGAATTGCATTCATATGGACAAATAAATACAGCCTTGATGAACATAGACTTTTTTCAAAACATTTTCGAAGAAAAAAAATATCTTTTGACCCTTTCAATAACTTCAGGAAAAGCGTACACAAGTAATGTTAATTGAATCCATATTTCTGACCGCCACCCCATTATTAGCACAGTAAAATGCATTTCCTCCATGTTTTCAGGGAGTGACTCACTTGAAATTGAATGATCCTCTCTTGAGAAAGGCACAGGTACATCCTCTCCGTATCCTTCAGGTAAAAGGCACACTTATGCAGCTGGGAGACGGGATCATCTGCATCCAGCAAGGCGGTCTGCTTATCCACCTTACGGATGATCTGTGTGTTCGGGAAGAAGGAAAGGAGGTGAAGTTGACAAGAGTATCAGTAGAAGTATCATAATGTCTTAATGTACCCAAACTGCTTTCTTCACAGAAGTGACTGATCATGAAACTGCCTGTTAATTATAAAGACTGTCATTTCAAAGAGAGGAATATGGAGGCCGAGAGAGCTCAACACACTGCAACTTAAGAACACGCATGAGCAGGGTTTTTTTGTGTTTATTTTAACAACCTGATCATACGGTCTTCTGGATATTATTAGACTAATCTGACGAATTTACACTCTTAAGTGTGAAGCACTATTTTAATGCTGTTAGTATGCTGTTAATGAGTAACTCTCAGATGGGTTTGTCACTTTTTGAGGTCCGCCTGAAACATTTCCGTTGCGATGCGTGCTATGTTTTTTGCATGTGCATGTGTTTTTTTCTCTTTGCATGCGTTTTTTTCCGTTTGCATGCGTTGCAGGTTGCAGCGCGTTGAGCTCTCTCGGCCACCGTAGTGAACAGAGGAATGAAGACATTGAGAAAAACATTTAACGACCAGAGACACACATGAACTTACCA
The DNA here is from genome assembly GCA_034779775.1 of Enteromius afrohamiltoni. Lineage (NCBI taxonomy): Eukaryota > Metazoa > Chordata > Actinopteri > Cypriniformes > Cyprinidae > Enteromius > Enteromius afrohamiltoni. The sequence continues at coordinate 21,553,774 of JAUYWG010000040.1, forward strand.
GTCGAGGAAGAGCCATGCCCGTCACAGAGCAGACAAGTTTGACAGTTTGGCCATAGTGAATATAGCCGTCTCGCACAGTGAACTCCTCTCCCTCCGACTCCTCATCATCCACTGAAACATAATTAACAAAACTGAGCTTACCCTGAGTGATCAGACCTTGCGTGATTGCAAAACATCAACCATGTCAGTGTCGATAAAACAATGGAATTGCACCTGTATTGTCATGTTTTGCTCTCAGGTTTATATGACATATCAGATAAACGTCCTTATAAACATTACATGGGCACACTTTGTCCTTAAAACTACGCTATTGAAAACTTACAATTGTACGACACAACGGACCTAAAATGTTACACATTTATCAAATCAATTCTGTTCTTTTTATTCGTCTAACAATTCTAAAAAACACTGATAATGATCTTTTTTTTCCCAAACCAAATCAGAATATCAGAATTATTTCTGAAGGATCATGTGACAATGAAGACTAAACTAAGATATGACCGCTGGTAATTCAGATTTGAGTCACAGTCATGAATTAGATTTTAAAATATATTGAAATAAAAACAGTTATTTTATTGTATTTAAGAATGTTACTGTTTTTACAGTTGGTGCTAAATAAAAATAAATGCAGACTCGGTCTGCATAAGAGAGCTTTTAATTTTTTATTTATTATTATTTACTTTTTCATCTGATCAACCCCCATTTTTGTTTGACAGACATGTATATCCAAGTTATGCCAGATATAGTGTCCCTCAAGCAGTTCTTTAGCAATCAACATTACTTGACAGAAACGTGCACAAAGACTTACGAAGGTGGATGTAGAAGGCTCCCCACTGCTGTGAGCTGGCGTGAAAGTTTCCTCCCTCTACGTGCAGGTAACGTGTACTGACCGTCTGCGAGCGAAGCCGGTTAAATAACGCCACCTTCGTTCCTGATGCTATACAGACTGCTCACAGGAGAAAGAACAAACCACAGTGTTGTGTGAAGCAAAAGCCATTTCCATATCTCTTATAAAGTAGGGTGTCGTCACTCATTCGAAAACAGTGGTGAAAGCATTTCATTCAGTGTAATGTGGGTGATGAATATACTCACGGTCTGCGTTTTTGAGAGACTGTTTTTTTTTGGAAGGTTTGGAAATGACCTTGATCCTCTTGCTGAGGAAGACGCCGATGTCTGCGCTGTTCCCGTAGAACATCTTCACCGACAGCATGAAGTGCTTGCGTTTGTCTGAGTCTGAGATGTACAATGTTTTGGCTGTGCAATAGTTCTGCAGGGAGGAGGAAAGATTTGTGTATTCATGAGAAAAATAATGGGATGCTAATGGTATTGTTTTGGCTCTGTGTGCTTGGCTGAGTAGCTCTTGTCATTTTATTCTGGCAGCACATCTGTGTGTGTGTGCGCGTGTGTGCATTACCTTCCCCTCTAAGTTTAGCTGCTGCATCTCCTGGTCACTGTTACCAATGCCGATGAAGGCACAGGGCTGAGACTCCTGCTCCGTACAGCCGTCTCGCTCCATCTGCTCTCTCTTCTTCTTCCATCCACAGCCCATCAGATACACACACGGGGGAGGACAGAAAAACCTAGACAAACACAAAACACCTTTTCAGAACAAAATTTGAGTGATGCTCGACCACGAAAAACTTAATATAGAATTGAATATAGTATATATATTTAGGCAGAATATATTTATTTATTTAGTTATCAGAAAGAATTATACTTATAAACTAACTTAAGAAACAAACTCATAAAAAGCTGCTTTTTTCAGAAATGAATGAATGAATGAGAATCAGGGGAACTAAAAAAATGCTATTTTTGGTCAGGAATGAATGAATATTTAAAATATAACTGAACAAACAAACAAATGAAATGCTGCTTTTGGTGAATGAATGAATGAATGAATAAATAAAATGCTGTTTGTAGCAGAATTGAATGAATGAATGAATGAATGAAAACAACAAAAGACTGATTTTGAGCAGGAATAAATGAAATAATATTTAAAACAACTAAACAACAAAAATGTAATGAACGAATGAACAAATGATTAAATGAATGACAGAATGAAACAAATCAGCAAACAAACAATAAAATGCTGGGGGTTTTTTTGGCTCATGACTAAATGATTGAATAAACGAATTAACAAACAAACAAAATAACAATTTAAAGAATGAACAAATTATTGAATGAATGCCTAAATCAAAAACAAGCAATCAAAAAATACTGCTTTTGGCTGGAATTGATGAATGAACTAATGAATATTTAAAATAAATAAAAAAATATTTATTTTTAAATAATTGCATTTTAGACATTTCTAAAATAATTAAATAAAATTACCAGCATGATTAAAATGAAGGAATCTTGGCAGGACTAATGAATCAAATCAAATAAATAAATAATATTAAATAGTAATCCCATTAACTACTGAACTTGTTCTACAATTTTAATGAGAAAATTCTGAACAACTGTTAACCAATGATTGAACGAACATACACAAACTGTACATTTCACACTGGAATTACTTTAGGTCAGCACTAGGTGGCAGCGCATGGGTAGAATTGACACAGCTCTCACTTTCAGAACAAACTCAAGTAACCACCATCAGATGGTCAAAAACACAACACATGGTCCAAACCTAAGCTAACTTAAGCACAAGGTACATTTCAGATCCCCCGCTAGAGTTTGATGGCTATGTCATCTTTGCTCATTTCATGTTTATTGTGGCCTACATCATCAACTATTTGCTGGAGCAAACAGACATTAAAGCCGTGATCTCCGTGGGTGACGTTATCAGCTCACTGCACCTCATCTTGGAGAGACGCTGGTCTAGACATGAGGCGGGGGAATACTCGTGACACACAACTGCAGCTAATATCTGAAAACTGGTGCAATAAAAGGGGAATAACAGCGGTTCCACATCCAGTCAAACTGAAACATGCAGTCGACATGAGTTAGGGGGCAAACCCAACCCTAATCATGTTTCACCTAAACACAAGACGGCCTCATTTGAATGAAAAAGGAAAATACAAGTCTGCAGTCTACTTTCACATCCTAATAGTGAAAGATCATGTCTCATGCCGGACCACTAAGATCGAGAGTAGAAGATGTATTAATACGTCACTGACAAAATAGCATTAAAACCTATGGTTTGATCTACCTACCTTATCGCATGTAAATCCACAGCTTTAGTACATACAGCTACAAAGACCATTATGAAGCATTAGGGTATTGCTATGGAGTTAACATGGTGCTCTGAGTGGTTTTAAGGGTGTTGCAATAGGATGAGGATGCTACGACGTTCATACCAGGGCATTCTTAGGGTGTCCTGAGCGGATATAAAGGCAGTGCTGCGTAGTTGCTAGTTTGTTGGTGGTTGATGGTTGAAGTATTGTTATGCGGTTGCTAGGGTGTTAGAACACTGTTATGCAGTTGCCGGGGTGATTGCTGGGACATTACCGCCTACTAGGCCAAAACTGTAAATCTAAATGTTAGTTCAAAAAGTAGGATCTCTCCTTAAAGCACATGATTTAATAAACCACTTATGTTTGCAGCACTGAGACTGGGATGAGTTGGTAACATTAAAAGTAACCATTAGCTGTTTTAAAAGTCACCGGGGTCATGCAAAGAAGCAGAACTGGTGCAACAAGTCAAGTGCCTCGCATTCATTTTCAACTGAAGCTAAATGATACACTTCCTAGTCATAAACCATCTCTGATTACAGAACACGTGTATATGATTTCACAAAGCACACACTTTTGTTCTCTCTGGCTCTCATCTGGTATGCTGTCGCTCTTGACATGCGTCCAGGTTTTGGCTGTGCTGTTCACGAATAACAGCGCTGTCTCTCTGCCAAATGAGGCCGAGCGAGCTGTAACCACGACATCAGTTCCCCAGACACTGTGTTTCTCTACAGTTATCATCTTGTCTCGCTTTCCGCTGACCTTCTCTCCTTCACTTCCCTGTCTCACATCACCTCGCCTCCTTAATCATTTCTTTTCTCTTTCCTGTCATTATTTGGTTACTTTTCTTATCAGCTTCTCTCTCACTCCTTTTTTTCTTCCTAAACGATCTTTCCTTCTCTTGTCCTTTCAACTCTTCATCTCGCTGCATTCTTCCCTAAAAACCTAATTTTCCTACCTTAGGGAACAGATGGACGGTGTAAGGATTTCTACATGGCCTTGGGATAGGTTTTTTGCATTTTAAAACATAGATGGAGAGCTTAGAAGTGGAACACGGGTTAAAAGTGAAACTTTCTAATGTCTAAAAATAGCAGTGCTCATGGTGTAAGATGTTGAAAAACAATGAGATGAAAAGCAACCACCGAACATGTAAAAAATAATATGATGAAGTATTTACATTTACCAAAATGTCAAAATCATTTGACGTTCTGAATTCATAATAATTCTTAGCTGTCATTTACCTTTTTTCATTGCCGTATGATTTCTGTGCAACTTTAGCGTGTAGGATGAGCACAGTTTGGTCTCCTCGTTCCTTCAGGTAGTTCCGCATGGCTTCTCTGAAATGACAGGGAAAAAAAAACACGAGACCGAACATATTACTAAGTGATAGTAATTTTGAGTAATTCCATAGCCAAGTATAGTAAAACAATAAAGAGTAAAGTAATTTAATAACATGAACAATTGTATTTTTACTTCTAGTGCTGTCAAACAATGATTAATCGCATATTACAATATAAAAGTTTGTTTGTGTTCTGTGTGTATATATATATATATATATATATATATTAATACTTACTAAATATTTTAAACTTAATATCTATAAAATAAAATTAATTAATATTAATATAATTTATATTATAACTAAATATATGTAATATATAGACATATTTTTCTGAAACATTCATGTGTGTTTGTGTATAAATATATATATATATATATTGTCATGAAGTTCATTATTTTCTGTAATGTTCTGATAAACATTAGACTTTCATATATTTTAGATTCATTACACACAACTGAAGT
>JAUYWG010000040.1:21558849-21569518 GCA_034779775.1 Enteromius afrohamiltoni
ATGAAAGTCTAATGTTTATCAGTACATTACAGAAAATAATGAACTTTATCACAATATGCCAATTTTTTGAAAAGGACAAACACTACAAACACTATGTCAACACTATTTACTTCACAAATTTTTTTGACTTGTAACTTAACCTATAACTAACTTGTGCACATCCTCCCCACCAATATCTACCTCAAACTGAAGTGGTCTAACCAGAGATGGTCTACACATAAATGCATCTGTTTCTTAATTCTACAACGCGTTAGTTGGACTTTTTTATACAGTATTTGCGTTGAAGAATAACATATGGAGATGTTGTCATATTGTGTGTGTTACTGAAACATAATTTCAACAGTCCTTCCCTATTTAAGTTGTTGAATGGAGCTGGACTTACATACACAATCATGGCTGCCAACTAAGTGAATTGTATGGCTATCAAGTTATCATAGATAAAACAAAAATACACATTTTACAATATTACATATTTGATAAGTATTTTCATAAATACTGCAACTCTATATGACTTCTACTTTGCTTTTAACTCCTGTGCCTGAGTTTTTAAAACACATTTTTTTCAGACCAGTGTTAATTTCATTGACAAATCATTTTTGTCATAATTGTAAAGATCTAGCTGGATGTGCCAGCCCAGCTCTCTGGATGGCACTCCAGCGCCCCAGAGCACCCTCTGTTTTCATGCCTGGACTTGTTTCAATGAACTCATGTCTCCGCCCATCTCATTCGTTGTCATAGTGTTTCATTGTTGTCTCCACCCACCTTGTCTGTTGCCTTGACCACTAACTCGCTCCTCCCCTTAGCCTTGTTAGCATGTCTGTATAAAAGTCCTGTTTGTTTCCTGTTTAAACGCTCGTCAATGTTGGATGTATCCCATTACTCCCTTTGTCTAGCCACCCGTGTTTCTTGTGTTTCTCTGTGTCTGGATTTACCCGTTCTTGAATCCACTGTTCGCCGTTAGCATGACTACCGCTAAGTACTGGTTTATTCTATTGTTTCTGCCTCCGATGTCCCTGTCTGCCGTGATTGACTCTGCCTGTTTTGACTATGTGTAATGTAAATATAGTCTGCATATGGATCGGCTTCTCAAAGTTTGTTAATCAAGCAACAAAAGTGAAATCCCTCAGTGCTCCTGACTGATTCATGTAGTACTTAGTAGTTCTAAAGATTAATATGAATGTATTTATATAAATAAATGTCTGCTTGGAAAAAAATAATAATCTTGTCCTTTATGAGAAGTGGTTATCTTTAATTTAAACATAATGGCATGTTGTGTGTCACCACAGTTAAATCGGTGTCTATTATGATAAAATCTTAATGTCAAACAAAATGAGTTTGGAAATTTTAGAGAAATGCTTAATAAATTAATTACACTGGAACTAATTCCACTAGACTTTAGCAGACTAAAATCATATGATATACTGTAGATTTAGTTGACTAAAACTAAAAACATTTCAAATGCCTAATGACTAATTACCATTTTAGTCAAAAGACTAAGACTAAATCAAAATTAACACTTTTTCAAAACCACTTTAGAAGTGTAGAGGCTTCTGGCGAAAGCATGTGGTGTATGCGTGTGCGTTTCTTTAAAGAGAAAGCTTTCTGAAGGCCTGTATGCGCTTCAAAACCCAAATCTCCAGAGCTTGACTAGAAACACAGGCCCAAGTTTGATTAGCCAATCCTCTGGTGAGTGCAACTATGTGTTGCTTGCAGAAAGCACACAAACACTGTGGCCAAAAACCTCAGCTTTCCAGCTGGGGGTCTTTAAAATAAAAAAGAAAGGGAAGGGGGGGGGGGTAAGAAAAAGGGCAAAAGGACAGCAATGTGTGTGTGTACAAGTCAAACGGCACAAAATCTCTTAGCTCATAATCGAAGAATTTCGATTTCGTGTCAGTGTTCCAATTACCTCAGTAAACTAGCGAAAAACATCAGTGCAAACTTAATTTAGCTCGCTAAATGTGGACACACTGGAAGTGTGATGTATTTCAAGGAAACAAAAAAAAAAAGCATTGCTTCAACATTGTTTAATATGATAACATTATTTTCGACAGAATCCTAAACAGAAATACTCTGCAGGAAGATGAAGAACAGTCTGATCTGTAACAGACCGCGTGTGTTGGATAAAAACGCTCACGTAGACACTCACAAAAAAACCCATTTGCACAGATGTCAGTGACACCTGACACGTCAAAATGCTCAGAGGGACACAGAGACGGGGTAATTGTGGGGGGCAGCTCACACACACACACGCACACACACAAGAGCAGCTTCCCTTTGCCACGCAAACATCTCACACACGCTCAAGTTAGACAGGCTTTTGTTATGGAAAGCAAGGGGGCCCTGTGATATGAGGGTGGGAGGGGAAGTATAAGAGGGAAGAGAGGTGAAAGGGTTGTGCTCTGACAATAATCCTTCTCCTACAAGACAAGAGACAGGCTCCATGCACCAAGACTAACAGGAGGACTAATGACTAATGCTTAAAGTAAATGTAACTTCACACACTGGCCTATTCAAGTCACCAGCAGCAAATCTATATACACTGACAGCAAAATGTGCTGCCACAAAAGCATAAAATAAAGGTGCATTCGCTAATCTTCTGCTGTAGCATTACAAATTGCTTTTTAAACGACTAATGCTAATACATGGTGCTTTTGAGGAAAGTCATCTGAACGCTGCACAATGACATGAGAAGAAGTACACAACAGTTTTAAGCAGAGCACTCCCTTCATTGTATCACCACCAACTTTACGCTCATTGGTTGCCACTTCTAGTAAGTGTGTTGTTTGGAGATACAACGATCAAAATTAGACAGAACATGCTTATTATTGTGTTTTACCGGCAAAATCAATTAATCAGTGCCTGTATGGTTAAGCAAAAAAGACTTAACATGGAGTTTTAGTTCCTTGCTACTGTTCAGTTGGGGTTCAAAATACAATAAAAATGTAGCAATGAGTTACAAAATTATTATCAATTTGACTTCAATGACACTATCTTATAAGAACAAAACTTGAGCTGAATAATGGCACTACTGTCTTCTGAAGAGCTGCTTTAGAGCTGAATTGAATTTGTTTCATAATTGAACAGTGAAAGTTATTGAACTAAACTGTATCAACATTGACCTAAAATTAAAGTCTTCATATTTTGCATCAACCTTGTGAAACAGTTTATTGTATAAAGCACTATATAAATGCATGTGACAACACATTAATTTTTGATGCCAAAGCGGTCTTTTTTTTTTTTCTTTTCTTTTGTTGGAGAGATAATTATTGCTGCTGGGTAATGATTAGCTGTGATTAATCGCTTAAAAATACATTTTTTGATAATTATTTAGAATTTTATAATTGCAATTCATCGTTGCCCAGCACTAGTAATTATTTATTGCTGTGAACGGGGCTACCCCATTGTCATGGATAGCTATGGCTATAAATGGCAGTTAATTATAGATTATTGTTTGTCTTATGACTGTACATATAGTTAAGACACAGTGCTTGCCTAAACCTACAGTAGTTTTAGCGTTACGCCATATGCTATCAATTTTTTTTTGCCATGCTAAATGATTTTACGGTCATTAAGAAAACTAAAGAGAAAACTTATCTGACAGGTTGTATAACAGTTTTATCTAAGATCACACATGTCAGTGAAGCGGGCGAATATTGAACTGTGCTGAACCTCCCAGCCTCAAAGGACACACACAAACGGTGAATTCCTCCAGATCTGGTGATGTCATCTTCCTCAGGCCCATGTCACCTGATACCTTTGATACTTGTAATAACCTACCTTGTGTGTGTGGTCAGAAAAAGACGACTCAATGTCCATCTCAGACATGGATTTGGCTTATGTACTTCAGAAAGGACAGATCAAAATCTCGACTGAGAAGAGACGGATAAAATGTACCCATTCCACCAAATGCTAGCGAATTCCCTCAACGCTGCAAAGACAAGCATGTGTGTAGCACATGAAATCAGCTGCACGTCCGATTCGTGATTACAGGCACCAAAGCAAGAACATTCCTAGACTTTCGACATTTCCCTCTAAAGCTTGAGTGTTTTCACATCAAGAGGGATCAGCTTTGATATCCGGCAACCTGACAATTCACCAGCAGTTCTTACAAAGCATCTCGGAAGAGTTTATTGATGGCCCTCACCATTTGCAGGGGTGCTGGGAAAACCATCTTCTGTTAGCATTAGAAGCAAAGATCTGACAGTGCAGCCCTCAGCTAAATTACGTATTTGTTTCTTTAAAGCTGGGTCAATTCGGTCGGTCACTTAGTCAACCACTAAGATTGCACGTCTACACATTTTTGGGGCTTTTTTCAAATATTTGTCCAGCGATGCTTTGACTATTAAGATGCAGCTTATGAGAGAGAGTTTTTATTGTGCCAACAGCATAACTTTCAGATGGTGAAACTCTTTTAATGTCTTTTTTAGCAACACAAACTCAGCACTTTTGTAACAAATTTACCACCTTCAGACTTCAAACCACCTGCTGAGAGCAATGTCCCTATTGTGCATAATCTCTACACCTCTGTTTGCTTCTGACGACTATTATGGTTTTGTACAATAAAAGGTTATACTCGGTTAGTCATTTAGTCACATCATTTAAGAGCTTGGGGTCCTTTTTTAAGAAATACTTCTTTTCAGATTTTTACATTTAATGAAAGCTTCCAGAAAAAAAAAAAAAAAAAATAGGATTTTAACATTGACAATAATGAGACATGTTACTGCAAAATCAGCATATTTGCATGATTTCAGTAGGATCATGTCACACTGAAGACTGGAATTGTTGTCAGAGGAATAAATATTGTGAAAATTAAATGTCTTAAGCGTCATTTTTTGGGAACTGAGATAAATACATCATCTGAAAGCTGAATGAATAATCATTCCGTAGATGTATGTTATATTAGGATATTTGGCTGAGATACAACTCTGTATCACATCTTTTCACATCTGAGAGTGTAAAAAATCCAAACTTTAAGAAAATCACCTTCAATGTCTTTAGCAATGCATATTACGAATCAAAAATGAAGTTTTAATATTTACGATAGAATATTCACTAAATATCTTTAAGCAACAATGGTTTTTGGCAAAAAAAAAAAAAATGGATCATTTTGACTTTGGCTATTGCTACAAATATAGCCTATACTCACAAAACCCTGTGGGCCAGGGTCACATATATTATTATTAATAATAATACATTTCCACAATATAACAATTTTACATCCAGCCTAGGCAAGCAAAAAAGACGTTGCAAAATATTAACGTTTGAAAAGTCTTGGTGGATGCTGAACAATCTAATTACACAAACCTTTCCAAGATGACTAGTTCTTCTGAAAACCTACTGACGACTTGATTCAGAAAATATATGCAGTTGTGTGTACGTTTCACAAATGCGATTAAGGATCAAAGATCACTTAGGATCCCAAACATACACCAACCAAACGTTAAAGTGGAAAACATATGATAGTAGGTTTGAGATTTATTCCGTTGGCTAACATATTATGGGGAACATGCGAACCAAACTTGGCGTTATTTATGTCATGGTTTATTGCACCTTGCAGTGCTGGTAAAATAAGGTCAGGAATAACATGCAAGCGGTCCTGGAGATCAATCGGAGTTTTCCTGCACACGCAAAGGTCTCGCACGCAAAGTCACGCCACTGGGCCATGTGACGTCATGTATTTAAGAGAAAAACCACAGACCTTCAGCTCTTCTGACAGCTTCCTCACAGAAAGCACACATGTACTTAAAACAGTGGTGACTGATTGAGAAAATCTTTCACTTTCAGAACTGAAAGATTTAGATAGAGAAGAAAACCTTACTTGAATATAAAATTTAGAAACAGAAAGACATAAGTAATAACAAGCGACCAAAGCATTACACAGACGCACATAAACAGAAAGCCAGACGCAGATTGGGGAAAGAAGTGGACAAGCCTTTGTGAGTCATCAGTTTTCAGCAACAGCGTGATAAATATGGGCACTTCAACAGGAAGAGCTTTTGACACGCACACAAACACTGAACACGCAACAGCAAACCCGCAAAATAAAAGCAATAATTTTAATACGTTTCAAAACCACAGGACATTAAAGTCAAGACACCACATTATACAAAAGACCTGAAAGATGCACATTTTTAGAAAGACAAGAGAAAGACAATAAAATGTACAATGGGAAAACCACAATGTGACACAAGCTATAAGTCAAGAACCATATTTCCAGTGATCTTTTGCTTACTGTGTCATAGATGTGGAATTTAATCATAAAAGCTTTGAATGAATGGCTCCTAAGCTTGTGTCTCAATGCACCAAAAAACAACAACATACAAAATATTAGTAAAATTAAATTTGAAATGTGTGCAAGCCAGGCAAGACAAAAAAATATTCAATAATTTTCAGGTTTTTAAATAATATTCAATATACGTTTACGTTCAATACATTCAATTTACGTTTTCAGGCTTCTCAGCAGCAGAAGTCATCATAGTTGGGATAACTTGACGAGCAGTAAATGGGAGAGTAGCACATATCTTTTTTGCAGGCCTGTTTGCTCAGAAGAAAAACTCCATAGATGCTGCATAAGAAACACCCTTGTGTTAGCATAAACTAGTTTTTTCTTTTTTAATTTGATGCAAAAGGTAGTATAATACAAAGAACAGTGTTTTGCATTTTTATTAAAAAATACAAATATGAAAAACTTTTGAGGATTTATGATGCTGCTGACCGTTAAATGTGTCATCACAGTCTTGTGAAAAAGCTCTACCAATAGGATCAAACCATGGTCTAAGTAACCCTCTAAATGATTAAGGTATTAAAATTTAGGGTTTGGGTTACTTTTATATACATGATTTTTGAAAGGACATCTCTTATTCTCACAAGGCCGCATTTATTGGTTAAAAATACAGTACAAGTAGTATTACATTTTAAACATAAATATATTAAAATAATAAAAAAATTGCATAATAATAAAATATTGCATATTAAAAAAAAAAACAGCTTTATGTACTTTAGTTGATTCAGTCATTCACAATACTAACATGTTGCTTTTTTGTTGGATTGATTGCTTCTACTCACCTCTTTTGTATAAAAATCTGCTAAGTGATTAAATGAAAAATGTTACATTTTAAATAACTGCTTCATATATTGAATATATATTTACGAGGTAAGTCTGTGCTGACAAAGCAGAATTTTCAGCAGTCATTACTCTAGTCTTTATTGTCACATGGTCCTTCAGAAATTATTTTAATATGCTGATTAGGCGTTCAAGAAACATTTCTGATTATTAAAAATGCTGTATATTTTAAATGCATTTTAGAGAAACTATCATATATTTATTGCAGGAACAGTCATGTTTTTATGCATATCTGATGAATACAAAAATCTCACTCCAAACCTTTGACTGTAAACACATACACGCCAGAAATGTACTGCCAAAATTAACTGTTGGCAGATAAACATATTTCGTTTTCACTTCAAATGGAAATATCGGTGATTCATCTGGTAGTAAGGGAAATACAGAAATTTGTGTCTAATACAAATCTGTCTAAAATTTGCATGTCACTATTAGTAACAAATCGTGGCTCATAGTTCACTAAAGTCCATTTGCAAAATAAGAATAAATAAGAATATATCTAAAGAGATGGAAAGACAGTCCGGGCTTGGACAATAAAAAAATCAAACAGGGTGTTAACTATAGGAGAAAAGTAAGAAAATAGTTTAAAGAGAGAAAGAAGTAAAAGTATGAATGACAAACTGCTCAAGTTATTTCATGCCCAAATTTAGCAGAATTACTAATACAGTTACTTGGGCCAAAGCTGCATGTTTGAATATGCACAAGACGAGAAGGAGACGTTTGTATAATACACGGTTAATTGAGACTCTAGATGTTTAAAGAGGTTCATCTTCCTCCGGGCATGTCACATTATCTTTAGCAATGGGCTCCCCGACACACACACTTCATCACTTTATCCCCTAGTCATCACACCATGCTGTACATCTCATTAAAAACAGCCAATGTCTACAGAGAGCATTATCCAAACGGGTTTGACCCAAATGAATGTGACCTAAGCTGCTCCTAACCTGTGACTGAACAACACCTTGGTGAATTGGAAGCAGAACATACACACTCTAATGACACTTAGAGTCACAGGTTGGGATGTGAAACGCTGGCGATGTCCTGCCAGGGCGTGTGCTCTCTGCCAGAATGCAGTCGTGCTGTAAGTGAACCGCAGGGCGTGCGGCACGGGTTGGGCGGCCAGCGCTTAACTCTCCCCTCTGTATCATTTTCCATGTCCCTCACTTCTCCACTCAAAACATGAACCACTGACTGGAGCTGCTTCACAGAACGGATCACCCATAACATTTCATTCCATATTTCTTGGGCAAATTCTTGGCCTCTAATTTTGACTCTTCAAAAAAGGATGGATGGAGAAAATGAGCATTAAATAGACAGACGAGGGGAAACGAGTGAAATAGAAGGGAGGTTGGGAGAAAATAGAGCAAAACGATAGCGACAAATAGGGACAGCAGCTATGGAAAAACTCCACAGCAGTGTTGAGAGACACTAAAACTAAACCTCAGTGGGGACTACAGCTCAGGACATCCTAGGCCAACACTACTTTTATAACGGTACTTATATACAGTATATTGGCCATTAACTATGTTAGAAATCACATTCACTTTTGGGAAAGTTAAGTCGATCACATCTGATTTATATGCAACTTAAATTTTTGTGAAAGTTATTCAGTGGTGTAGGAATATGAGAATTAGAAAATGAGATGTGATTAATATTTTATATTACGTTGCCACAGATCTTCTGGATTTAGTCTGTCCCGGGTTGTTCTGTTACTTTACGTCATTCTGGACAGACTGGATGATAACCAGATCAGATCTCTGTGTGGAGCACTGGCTGATGTCAGACTTCTTGTGCAGACAATAATCTCACTGCATTATTACAATGAATGACAAAAATAATGTTTGGAAATGTAAACTGATATTTTCAACTGACAGGCTAACGATAGATAGAACTAACAGACTTAAAGCCATTTTGTGTTGGTGAAAAATACTAGTGGACTAAGGGTTTTGCATAAAATGATATAGAATAAAATGATACCTGCCAAAAAAAATGTCATATTTAATCATTTCTTTAATGTAAAAATACAATTTTCATGTTAAATTTCATGTCAAAAACATATCATAAAAATATTATATATGTATATATACATTGCGTACAGAAAGTATTCAGAATTTTCACTCTTTGTTATATTGCTAAAATCATTTAAGTTCATTAGTTTCCTAATTAATGTACACTCAGCACCCATATTGACAGAAAAACTGTTGATTTTAGCAGATTTATTAAAAAAGAAAAACTGAAATATCACATGGTCCTAAGTATTCAGACCCTTTGCTCAGTATCTAGTAGAAGCACCCTTTTGATCGAGTACAGCAATGAGTCTTTTTGGGAAAGATGCAACAAGTTTTTCACACCTGGATTTGGGGATCCTCTGCCATTCCTCCTTGCAGATCCTCTCCAGTTCTGTCAGGTTGGATGGTAAATGTTGGTGGACAGACATTTTTAGGTCTCTCCGGAGATGCTTAATTGGGTGTAAGTCGGGGCTCTGGCTGGGCCACTCAAGAACAGTCACAGAGTTGTTGTGAAGCCACTCCTTATTATTATTGTTATTTTATCTGTGTGCTTAGGGTCATTGTCTTGTTGGAAGGTAAACCTTCGTCCCAGTCCAGAGCACCCTGGAGAAGGTTTTGGTCCAGGATATCCCTGTACTTGCATTCATCTTTCCCTCGACTGCAACAAGTCCCTGTCCTGTCACTGCAGCTGAAAAACTCCCCCACAGAATTATGCTGCCACCACCTTGCTTCACTGTTGGGACTGTACAGGACAGGTGATGAGCAGTGCCTGGTTTTCTCCACACATACCGCTTTGAATCAAGGCCAAAAAGTTCTATCTTGGTCTCATCAGACCAAAGAATCTTATTTCTCACCATCTTGGAGTCTTTCAGGTGTTTTTTAGCAAACTCCATGCAGGCTTTTATGTGTCTTGTACTGAGGAGAGGCTTCTGTCGGGTCACTCTGCCATAAAGCCCAGACTGGTGGAGGGTTTCAGTGAAGGTTGACTTTTTCAACTTTCTCCCATCTCCCAACTACATCTCTGGAG
The DNA here is from genome assembly GCA_034779775.1 of Enteromius afrohamiltoni. Classification (NCBI taxonomy): domain Eukaryota; kingdom Metazoa; phylum Chordata; class Actinopteri; order Cypriniformes; family Cyprinidae; genus Enteromius; species Enteromius afrohamiltoni. Next base: position 21,569,012 of record JAUYWG010000040.1, read on the forward strand.
CTCAGCCACAGTGATCTTTGGGTTCTTATTTACCTCTCTCAAGAAGGCTCTTCTCCCCTGATAGCTCAGTTTGGCCGTACTACCAGCTCTAGGAAGGGTTCTGGTCATCCCAAACAGCTTCCATTTAAGGATAATGGAAGCCACTGTGCTCTTAGGAACCTAAAGTGCAGCAGAATTATTATTTTTTTGTAACCTTGACCAGATCTGTGCCTTGCCACAATTCTGTCTCTGAGCTCGTCAGGCAGTTCCTTTGACCTCATAATTTGCCCTCACATGCATTGGGAGCTGTAAGGTCTTATATAGACAGGTGTGCGGCTCAAGTCCAATCAGTATGATCAAGCACAGCTGGACTCAAATGAAGGTGTAGAACCATCTCAAGGATGATCAGAAGAAACAGACAGCACCTGAGTTAAATTTCACAGTGTCACAGCAAACTGTCTAAATACATAGGACCATGTGATATTTCAGTTTTTCTTTTTAATAAATCTGTTTTTTCTGTCAATACAC
>JAUYWG010000040.1:21574952-21592569 GCA_034779775.1 Enteromius afrohamiltoni
TCCCCTTCATTTAGTTCATTTTAAATTAAACGTGCATAATCCAAACACAAGTGAGTTGCCAACAAAAAGACTTTTATTCAAACTCATTTAAACCAATGCATTGTGCGGCTTACAATCAACATAAAACACAATTCACCGCACAAAACGAAATGTAAGGCGTGAGGCATTTTACGCACTGGGAAGTCACTGAATGGTGAAGCGTAGGCACTCCGTATCAGAACAGAGCCAGATACGCATGAAGGACGTGGAAGCTTAAGGTCAAGTTCACCCTTGAGAGCATCTTGATGCATCTCAGAAGTAATGTGGCTGAATAAATCTATCATTATTTGCTGTGAACTTCATGATTTCAGAGCAAACTCTAGGAAAATGAATAGCAAAGACATTTCAGAGGCGGGGAAAGTCATTATGTTTATGCACCTTTTTTCTTTTGAAAGACATTATAAAATAAGACCAGGAATGTGTGTTTTGATTGTAACGGAGCCTATTTTGATTTCATGTTGATTTAAAAGTTGCATTTATACAAAGCAATAGAATTGAAGCATCCATTTATCCATTCATCCATTTATATTAAGAATAAAATATTTTACTGCTCACTATTTACTTTTTTGTTGATCATATAGTATATTCAATTTGGTGTACTCTTACTGCAGTAGTTCTGGGCACAAATGTTCAGAGGACTGCTTGTTCAATCAGACAATTCAGGTTTCGAAATACTACAAGAAAAAAACAAAAACAACAAAAAAAAAACGATTACGCTGAAGGAAAAACACACGCTCACTTTCACAACTTTTCCACTCCAAATGCGTAGCTCATTCTGCATATCAGCGAAGACCCGTTCCACATGCAGGCAAAAATATGGCCCATCGGTGGAAGAATCAGGTGCTGAAAGAGTTTTATATCTGAAACATTGTGGTTAACGTGGTGCACCTGCTATAAAAACAGCGCTACGTTCTGAACAAATGACAATATCAATGTGCGTGCTACTTCCCTTAACTGTCATACAGTAATGCCTATTTGATATTTTTCTGACATTTTTTTCTGGATAAATGAAAACAGGCATATCACGCGTTTAGACTAAAAGAAAAAAAAAGTCTTTGGGTTATTCGTGTCTGGGTCTAATGAAGGAGAAAAAAAAAGAAAAAAAGACGACTTCTTCACGACTTTAATTGGCTACAAGACCGAACATGAAGGCTGTGGAAGTCAATCAAATCGAGATCCCACCACATGTCAAGACGCTGGAAAAAGAGCCGTCACAAGAGAGCGCAGAGAGAGCGAGAGACATGTAAAGTGTGAAGAAAGTGTGAGTGATAAGAGAGAAAAAGAGATACAATTTCGACGAAAAACCACTAGCATTTCCTTGAAGTCTTCCTACAGAGCGGAGTTAAAACTTGAGCACGTTTAGAGATGTGCAAGCACCATGCACTGAACAAGACAGTCAAGTCAAATAAACAAAACACTACCGCATCCAGCTGTTTGTGAAACGCTGTGAATTCAACTCACTGAAACCCGACACGCATCAGAACACAAAACAATGACAGGACGCCCAGATTTGATTGTTTTGGAGCGTATTTACGCTCATTTGATCCTGAGGAAAATATGAGGCCGCATGTGATTTAAGTGATGGCTATTCTGTTTCACTGGTGTTGTGAGGAAATGGCTTTTTTCAGCTCGTAAAAAGAGAGTGATTAAAAAAATGAAAAAAAAAAAAAAAAAGTCCCCAGATTTCAGCTGGAGTCTTATCCTATTTACTCAGTGAGGTCATGCGGTAAGATAGCACTCTCTCTCTCCAGCTCTGCCACTATCTATCTGACTCTTGACTGTTTCTTTGCATCCATCCTCATGGGACTGAATGACAGTTAAGAGCTTCACACACTTCACAACCAAGACAGTAACTGAGACGCAGGGTGAGCCGAGCACAGATTCAAATCATTTTCAGCTTTCAATAGCATTCCCCTGAGACATGCTGATCGTAGGCCTGCGTTGAGATCACAAAAATAGTGTTAAATTCTTCTGGATCTTCTGAATAAACACAGAGGGTGGATTAATTATCATTAATAGTTCGTCAAAAAATTAATTTGTGTATATGTTATATATATATATATATATATATATATATGAATAAAAATCCATTCAAATTTAAATTTGAATAAGATTTGGAAAAACATTGCATTGAATTGCTTGACTCGCTCACCAATGGATCCTCTGCAGTGAATGGGTGCCGTCAGAATGAAAGTGCAAACAGCTGACAAAACATGACAAAAAAAAGCCCACAAGCAACTGACATGACCATCAATCCAGTCTATCAGTTAACATCTTGTGAAGTGAAAAGTTGTTATAAGTGAAAAGTAATTGCTATTATTGATTATGGACTGGTATTTTATCCTGGTATACGAGTTGTGTTGTGGATTATTTGTAATGTTTATATCGGCTGTTTGGACACATTTTGACGGCACCACTTCACTGTAGAGAGAATCCACTGGTGAGCAAGTAACGTGATGCTAAATTCCAAAAATGCTATTTCAAATTGCCTCTTTAAAGTCCTGATGAAATAGATTTAAGAACATCTTTATTTGTTAGTTATGGCATAAAACTGAGGGTAAGGGATTACTAGACCGAAAACATTTACTTATGTATTATGTTATGACACTTTGATTAAGAATTACGATTTAAAAGAATTACAAATATGCATGAAACCATTTATAATATGCATGTACAAAATGAAGTGAATTTTCATTTCATGCCGATTTAATAATTGAGGAGGTGCGATGGGGCGGCGGGAGGATACCAGCAAAGCAAAAAACCTATTAAGTTTAAAAAGAATGATGCTGGTGACATTTCCCCTTTCAAATGCCTGCAAGCAGAGCTCAATAGAGGAAAAGGAAGTGCTGTCAGAATTGTTTTTAATGTGTTTTTCTGCATGTTATCCATTTTTTGCTTCCTTCCCTCCATCCTTCCGCTCCTCTCACTGCTGTCTGTTCCATGACAGCACACGAGGAGAAGTCCCTTTCTTATTCAAGGTCGACTGAATCAATGAAGTAACAATCTGGCTTCGGTGTTAGTCGACTTACAAATATGTAGAAAATACAAATTACATTTCTTCTGTCTGCGGTTTATTTCGCTTGCGTTACTTAAGCAAACATGAGTCAAAAAGTGATTCTTGTGTAACCTACACAGATAAGCTCAAAGCTGACCTATATTTCATAACAGTAAACAGAGGTGTAGTGTATGTTTACTGCGTATGCACTTTTCATTACTTTGATCTTGGAATGTCAACCTCAGCACCAAAATACTTCCTATTTTTTTGAAATAATCAAAAATATCACATAATTGGATTACTATACAACTGTAAAGGCCACTATTACAATGTCAATACTGAGAAAATGATGTTCTTACATTGATAATCCAACTAAATACGCACACACTTATTTTTTGGTAATACTCTGCATAAAGCCTTATGTATAATGCATTTTAAAAATAGTTTCAGTGCATAAATTAAGCTTTGTAAAGCACCTTATAATGCATCCTCAAATCTCAAGTATCAATAATTCTTACAACAGTTAATGCATTATATCATTAGCAATTCATAGTTGCATTTTAAATTTGGTTTTAGTTATTCCAGACATTTCTCCTAATGTATTAGATGGCACATTATGAATAATTATAATCCATTAAAGGTTACCCTTTTAATAACCCTGCAGTATACATTGAGTTTTGTTTGGGTTTTGTTGGAAAGAAATGAATACGTCAAGGATTTGTTACATTTATCACTTGGGTCAGTAAATACATTTATAATGTCTAATATTGACAGAGGACATATTTAAAAAAATAAATAATAACAGAGGATAAATACATCGATAAAATTAAAAACCAAACAATATAGTAACCTAATTTATTGATTTTCTTATACATAGATATAAATTATGCTTTAGCGATGTTTTTTTAATATCAAATTGATATAATGAATCATTTCACAAGCACGACATCCCTACTTTGATGCTATCTGACAGAGCCGCCAACCTAATGTATCCCAAGGTCATTAACCTTTTAAAAACCCTCCTTGGAGTCGTGATAGGTGCAGACAAGCTAAGTGTCTTTATTAAGTAGTGCAAAAGTATTGACGAAAGGAAGTGAGGATGATGTAATGGTTTCATCAGCCAGAGCAGCAGGGAGGGTATTTCTTACATCAATACAGAGTAAATCAGTCCTCAGTGGGGATTTTAATTTAGACTCTGCAGGCGGCCACAGACTTCACTGCAGCATGATGGATGTGCCTGGAGCAAAATTTTCAGAGAAGGAAATGATAATTGACCACTAGACGCTAATACAAACTAGGACACATTGTTCATCCGATCACAACAGGACATTATTCAAAAACGTTGCGCTAGATAATAAAATAATTAGGCAATTCCCATTTTCCAATAGCATCCATTAAATCTGAGAAACCTTCTGTAAAACTTGTGGATTGCGCTGCCTCAAAGACACCTCAAGTTCAAGCTATGCTTGGAAACGTCTCATTTAGTAGATTGTTTTCGGACTTCCCCAGATAGCCTCATGACAGCATGAATGACAGCTGAGCATTTTTTTCCTTGTCTCTGAAAAACCACACGCCACAGTGACAGAAATGGGAACTGAGATTCCTTAACCAACCGAAATCTACAGACAGTCGATGTGTAAAACCTGAAGCAACGAAAGCACGCAAACAAACCGTCTATCAAAAATACTCTGTCATTTTTCCTCATAAAAGCACAATGTGGTTAAAAAAAGAAAATAAATTTCTTCCAATCAGATTCTGTCAAAACCGACGGGGGATTTTTACACTTGTTTACCGCATTTTAGTGATCAGATAACAATCACGAAAAGACCAAGCGTCAATGAATGTGCAATAAATAAATGTGCAAACCCAATCACACGGGAATCTGATCGATCAAGACGCATGACTTAACCAAGTGTTCTTACACACACACACACACTCACATGTCCGTTAATAGAAGAGTTAACTGTGGCACTTTTGCCAACAACCATTACTGAGAAAAGACAGAAAAACAAAACTGCCAAATGTTATCTTATAACTAAGAGCATTTCTCAGTTTTGTCTACTCCAAACATGTCATAATCCTTCAAGTGATGTGCGAGGAGCGACTAACACGCTCAAACAGGCACACTGTAAATCACAGAACATGATGTTGAAACCACGTTTCTCAAGAGCATCGACCTTCTACAACCTTTTACTTTCTCTCCCTCTTGTATCCTATTTGTATTTACTGTTTTTTTATTATTAAATGATTTGTGGTTTAACATTCATTCATTTCATGTGGTCCCTCTTGGAAGCTGGCCTAGCAATATTTTACATCTGACCGTTCCTCCTATAATCTCAAAGTTGGGTAAGAAAGTTCCTCATTGGGTGTCTAACTAACACCAGCTTTGTCTAAATATAGTGTGCATTGCATTTAAAATATACATTATGAATAAAGCACTTTTCTGTTTTGTCTTACCGATGTACTCGTGGGTGACACAAGCAATAGCGAGAGAGAGAAACCGTAAGCATCCCAAAAAGAGAACGAGTACAGCATATGACTTTGTTGACGATATAAAAGCCTTTCTGTATCTGGCACTCATCTCCCTAACAAAACAAGAGCAACAACTGCACGTCGGTATGGGTAGCTGCAGGGCCATAGGCTGTGACATCATCAAAAACAGACAGGAGAGGATTAAAAAGTGCTGCAGATACAATTTCAACGCCTGCGGCATCCTCTAACTGAGCTATCTACTGTTATCACTGCTCTATTCACAGTGTAGATGTGCATAGTTCAGGAAAAAAGACAAGTCCTGAAGTTATTCCCAAAGGAATTAGTCACAAGATGTGTAAGATCTGTATTCTGCAGTGCTTTGTTGTGCAATGTGTGGCACTGGTAATTATTAAAAAAAACCTAAATATTTTCCTCACCTGAACAAAAAAAAAAAAAGTTTAATATTGAATTTATGTAAACTATGAACACCAGTCCTGAAGTGTCTGAATCTAAAGTTGACAAACTTTCCTGAAAAGTACTTTTAGTACTTTTACTTTTCCGTTACATACAAGCTCATGTGGGTTCTTGGTCATCTCTCTCAATTCTTGGTTCAAGGATTCAGGTTTCAACAAGTAGGTCTAAAGTTAAGCAATGTTAAGCTTTAAAGATTGGTACTGCCTGAGGACAATTTGCCCAGGCTGTGGATTAAAGGTAATAAAGCTGTAAATAATGTTTCTTACACTGAGGTCTTATGAAGCGAAATGATCAATCGCTGCATGATGAGGAGCTATTGGTATATGTTACTTTGACTACTCTAAACCAGCAGCCACAGAAGAAGTCACATACTTCTAGGATGGCCTAAGGAGAGTAATTAAAAGCATTTATGCATTTACGGATGAACTATTAACTCAAGCTGCTAATGAATTAGAAGTCTCAGAGAAGTGAGCTTACTACTGCGATGACAAACAAGGTGGATAGTTAGCAAGGGGACAGTGCTATTCTATTAAAATCAGGTTATTGTTCTTGGAGACTTTTTTAGTAGACTATATAAGAGACAGAAGAAACTATTTTGACAAAATAAGACAAAAATTGCACACTTTACCTTTAAGAAAATAAATTCCTCACTTAAAGCTAGCAAGCACTAACCATGCTAATGATTCATCTTTCACATTTAATGTATCTGATGTGTGTGTGTGTGTGTGTGTGTCCTGTCTATCACAAGGCCCCTGCAGGGCAGACAGATAGATTTCTGAGATCTATCCCCGTGACTACATTTACAGCGTCTTCTTATTGAGAAATACCATCTTCCTGAAGTCACAGCAACAATAGTCACACCACACCAGCGCTATTGGACAACCCGGTGTGCCGGCAGGACCAGAGGCAAACAACCCCCGTCTATAGAGCTCTGACACCCAATACTTTCAGCATAGATCCTGGCAATACATTAAAACTTTATACACCCCGGTAAAGTTTACACAATCCGGTCTCATCTGAATTCATTTCCACTCCATGCACGCCGCTATTACTTGATGCCACATACTGAAATAAATATGACTAGGGCCGATGCATAATACCAGTGGTGTACCACAGCCCAGCGGTAAAGCACGTTGTGAATCATCTCTGTTCAGTGTCTGCTTGGGACCTTCCTCTATAAAGATCAGCTTCAAATTAGTTTGAACATATGGATTAACTTTACCTTTTATAGCGGCACCAACCATTAGTTCATTCAGAATTGTGCCGTTAACAGAGTTAGCCATGAGCAAGAAGTTAGTTAACGCTCAATTGAGGCTTTGATTTCCTTTCTACCAAGTCATTACACGATATGGAGAGCTGAAAGATATTAACTTGCGGAAGTCATCTGAGTCGAGTTAGCGGTTACCTCAAATTACCGAATTATGCTGACCTTTTGACAGCACCTAACAGCGAGCCGAGGGCTTTCCTAAATCATTCAGTATGTGCTTCTTATGCTAGACTACAACATTTGGCGAAAACTTGTCACAGGGAGAGGCCCGAGCTGTGCCAACATGTATCGGCCCAGGAGCCAACCATCACATTAGTGAGGATACGAGACTCTGAACAAACACTCTCACAATGCTCCCAGTTTGCCAAGCCTCCGAGGAAATCTGGATTGCACATAAAGAAAGAGAGGGAACGGCAGAAGAAACCCAAGACTAAACGAGAATGAGAGAGGAAATGACAGGAAAGATCTAAAAAAGGGTTAACGGTGGTAAAACCCAACGACTGACCGTCAGTAAGCCAAACCCAACCATATGCTTTCCTTTAGTCGCTCTATACATACAGGAATAAAGTTCTCTTTGGTGGGACCAGTTCATCTGATTAATGTTATTTTGTCTGGGCAAATCTGGCTCATACTGAGCAGTGTGGCAAGTGCCATGACTGGATAAGATCAATTTGACATGTGGCTGATTCGTTTGGAAGAATGCTGTGGTCAGCTCTGAAAACAGCTCATTAATTGATTGGTCAATAAGTGTCCACGATGAAGAAATGGAAAAATGTTTTTATTTTTTTTTCTAATTTAAAACATGTGTCAAGTTCCTAGAAATGTACTCTTTGTGTGTATGTTTCATATGGTTTTGAAAAATATTCAATATTATGATTCAAAAACATTTCATGTGGTGAGACTATCACCAAAAATATAACATTTTCCATACGGCCTGCATGTCTGTGTGTGTGTGTGTGTGTGGGCCTATATACAAACCATTTCTTTCTTCTTTTCTTTTAATATGCACCACCATTGCACCATTGGACAACAAAACACAACCTTACAACCTGATCAGGCCCTACTATAATCCTTGAATTATAGTTATGAGGGTCTGCAGGGGTATCATTTCCTGTTTTGTTGTGCAAGTTTGGGTGTACTAATTAACTGTGATGTTTCACCACATGATTTGGTGGACAAAATGTTTTTCAAACATTAATAAGCAGATTTCTGTGAAATAAGCAGCTTACGTCAAACACTTTTAATAAATGAATAAATAAAATACATGCATCACTTCACTGGTCCATTCATTCAATGATCTGCCATGACTTATGTCACTCCAAATCCAAAAGATTTTGGTTAACCTTTGAAAAACTGAATGATTTTTTATAATTACGTGAAATTTTCATTTCTAGGAGTTCCAATGAAGGGACCGCAACCTTTTGAGGTTTCATTAAAAATACCCTAATTATGATATTAAATCTTGCATAGGTGCTCGGTCTAATAGAGGTAGAGGCCAAAGAGGCCAATAGAGGTATTATTAGGCCAAACCACTACAAACTAAATATTTTTTTCATTATATCAGCACAGTTGTTTCACCTTGACATTTTTAATATGCTCAAACTGCTGAATTCATAGAAAGAAGGCGAACAAACAAAAAGTAGTGTCACTGGTCCATTTAACAGGACATTTTGCTGATCCATTTGGAATAATCCTGAGGTCAGTCTGAAAACGCCTCATTTAATTGATAAGTCTCTGGCGTCACTCTTGTTAAAACTTAAGATGTTACATAATCAAAGTAGGAGATCAAGTCATACGCGGGACCCTATTTTAAGAGAAGGGCGCTATTGAGACGTGGCCCTAATGCCTGCCCTTAAACGCCCCTGCCAATAGCACAAGGGAGGGGCATTCTGGAAGAGGGACAGGGAGGGCAGCTCTGGTTTGGTTGTTAGGATGGGCCAAGTTGGGTCGCCTCGGGCAAGGCGCATATGGCTGAGCCCAGAACGCCAGCTTTTTCTTTGACATGGGGATATTTTAATGACAGGGAAAGAGTCAAAGAAAACTTTCTCCCTCTTTCTCGTTCTGACCACTTCCAACATCAAGCAGAGCCCATAGAATCTCCATATGGGACTTTCTGGAGAGCCGCTTCGCAGCTGGCCGTTCGCCTAAAACAATCGTTCAGGCTCATGCGTGCACACACACATTCATCTACGCATGTTTGCACGTTTAGTTCATCTTAGACACACTAGAAGGAAAAAAAACCAACAACATCCCCTTAAATGTCTGGCAGAGATGGTCTTGTTTGCCTCATGCATGCTTCATCCATAGCTAAACCACACAAAGGGGAAGAAAAGAAAACGACACTGACGTCCTATCAGTATCGAGTCGCAATGTATTTCCACCTTAAACGCACACTGGAGGCTTTCTGACTGGCAGCTGTATGCTGTCGTTCACATTCAAGAATTGAGCTTGTGCAAATACTGCGCTTGCGCCTCCGTGTAATGCTGGATTCATTTTAATCCGAGTCCCACAACTAGCTGAAAGAAAATCACAGGCCTTACTCATCACTTAGTGTAAGCTTTTCAGCCAAAGTAACTCTAATTGCAGAGTCCTAAAACCCCGGAACAACCTGAGGTTAAGAGTCTACATCCAAAGAATATTTACAAAGCAGGGTTACACTAACCTGGAACTGAACCGGTGACCTTTCTTACTCGCGTTTCTTAATCACTGGGACTATAGTTTCCTCTTTAAAACGTGGAAGTATCTAAAATGTCAGTTCTTCTTCATACGGTATTTCTAGTTTTCATTTTCACCGGTTACAAGAGGACAGGATAGTGCATTAAGGGAATATAAGAAATAACACATATAGTAGGAAATGATTTGGTACTGAGAGACTAACCTGACTCTATATTATTATTATTATTATTATGAGATTTAAAGAAAATGTGAGTGTGTGACAGTAAAGCAACAAAAGGGGATGATTTATCCAAAAATAAAAATTCTGCCAATCATTTACTCATCGACATGTTGTTCCAAATCTGTATGAACTTCTTCCTTCTGCTGAATACAAATGGATATCAATGGCTACCAAAAACATTAGTTCTTCAAAATATCTTCTTTTGTGTTCAACAGAAGAAAGAAACCCACACAAGTTTGGAACAACTTCAGGGTGAGTGATGACAATTTTCATTTTTGGGTGAACCATCCCTTCAATTCAACCCGAAAGGCCTGATCCAACACTTGTATATTCTTAGACCTGCACAATTCAAGTTTTGTAAAAAAAAAAAAAAAATGATTATGTAAAGTAATATAATATATAATTAAATATACTTCTATGAACACACAATATAAAGACTCATGATGTAAAATTCTTCTCAAATCATTCTAATTTGGTTATTTAAAAAACATTATTATTAGAAATGTTGAAAAAACTAAAAAAGAACAACATGATTAAGTTGATCAATTTAATACATCCTTGTTGAATAAAAATATCAATGTCTTTAAAGGCATTTCTGGATGCCAATTGCATTACATGAATCTCAAATGATTTTCAACAGTTGCTTTATCACGTCCAGTGTTACTCACCTATCAAGAAGGACCAAAACAACTCGACGTCTGATCACAGGCCTTCCAATCAGGGCTTGACATTGGCACCCACCCACCCGCCAAATGCAGGTAAAATTTGGCTGTGGCGGGTAAAAACATTAGTCTCCCTAGCCACTTTGGAGAGTAGTTTATTCTTTGGTATGACAATATATTTTTGTTGCTGCTTAGAACATGCGTTAACGTCTCTGTTAGCAGTGATAATCTGCAGACGACATGTCTGACTCGTGAACGAACTGTTCTTTTAAGTCTGACATTTTAATTCTATTTTTATATTCTTACTTACAGTTGTTTTATGTATTTATTTATTTTTGAGACTTTTTATCAGAATGAATTTGTCAAAGCTGTTCTCAACATCAAAAATTTGTCATTTTTAGACAAATCCGAATCAAAATCGGTGCTAAACAGGGCATGGCATTAACACAATATTATACATTAAGCAACATTACACGACCAAGTCAACGAAGTTCCCTGAAAACCACTATTGCAAATTTGACATCATAGCCTACAAGACTTAACATTAATAATATATTAATATTATAGGATTAATACATTTTAGTTCAGTATTTAAATTTGAATTTGAATTGAAATGATATATTGCTATATTGAGTGTGTTTGATCCATTTGTTTAATCAAAATAGTTGGAGATCAGAGCAGAACAGTCGCAAATATCAAACACACACAGAGCACAGTTTTTTAATGCATGATTCGCGGTTTTGTCAATAATTTAGTGGTCCATTCATCAGGACAGGCACTTCTTTATTCTTAAATGATTCTCAGCCGTTTGAACTAGAGTGCTGATCGGGCCACATTTTTCTGTCCGAGGCCGGACCGTGTCCGACAGGCATTAAGATATTTATGTGCGAGCCCGATCCCAGCCCGAAAATCTTTTTTTTTTCCTCATACTAATGACACATGCACTTTTTTTGTGTGGAAAGCCCGCTTTTATTAAGCAACTTTAGGAAGGCATTCGGAAATGTCAACAGATGAGAGCATCAGCGCACACGGGGAAAAAAGCATTTTTGAAAAATCGTACACCCTGCCTTTAACTTACTAACATTTAAGTAGTTTACATAGATTTTAAAAAGCCAGCCAGTCTAGATTGTTCTAAAATCTATTAGTGACACTGACAGCGACCTTGTGACCACTAGCGATGAAATCATTCTAATTGTCTCTCAAAATAACATGACCACAGTTTGGTTTGCTTTTAAAAGCTTACTTGTGCGAAATAATTGGTTGATCTGTGATATTATCTTCTGCACCAGGGTCAAAAGTTAATAGTGGGCTCGCTGGAATCTGTAAAGCACTAATGACATCAGACTGCGTGGTAATATTCTGCAAACATTTTGCATCTTCAGCTCACGTTGTGACTGCTGATCTGTAGGCTGAGCAACACAATCGTTGTTTCCATAGACAAATGCGAGAGAGAAAAAAAAGACCTTAAGCTTGCTTGTGATCTGTAGCTGGGTGAGGGGTCACAAGGTCCGATAGACAGGAAGGTGGTGATGTGTTGCCTACACATGACAGCTCTAACTCACTGTCTGGTTTCTCTGCGTGGTTGTATCAACAGAGGAAACGCACACATTCGGAGCTACTCTTTGTTCCTCTTTCAACTTTTTAGCTCTCTCTTTCCTTCATTCAAGTTCAAATGTGACTGAAGTAACTCCTGAAGGAGACAATCCCACCAAATGTCATGTACATCCATCCTTCCCCTCTGACCTCATCTCACAAACAAATGTCCAAACATATCTAAACATAAAAAGTGAAAGATTCATAAATATAGAGGTATTATGCAGTGTCTTTTTCTTCATACATCAGGGAAAATGTCATCATAATGATATTTCAATGCTGGTAATAATTCAATAATTTGACCTTTTCCTTTTCAGCAGCAGTGGCTTTAAAAAGTCAGGCCTAACTAAAACCCAACTTGACAAAATGTCTCACATGCTGGATTTTACAGTGCATGTTGATCTGAACAATTACTGTTTTTCCTTTAATGATGAATTATAAGTATTTGCAATACAGAAGTGAAAAAAAGACCTAAATGAACTATTTTTAACTAAACAGACTCTTAGTACTAATAGTGCAATTGGATGGGAGGAAAAACGATGAGACATTGAATTAGCTTAAGAAAATCAGGCTGATACATTTGTAGAACCAACGTCAAATTCTGAGAAGCATCCTCTGTAAACTGCAATCATTGCATTTTTGCTTATTTAATGGCACATAAACAGGAAATGGCATATCTTCACTTACAGCAGATGGTCCCAATTAAATCTAACCATAGCACAAGGTGGTGTGTAGATCCTACACTTATTTTCAACAATGACATTATTTGGGCTTGGGTTTATGTGCACATTACTACTAGGATGAAAATAATAATAATAATAATAGCTTTTTCCCACTTTGGCCACTGAGACATCATACATTATTATATTCATGTTCATCAACATCTGGATGTACACAAGCATTTCAAAAATCCCTCTTGCCCATTTGACTACTCTGTCAAGCAAAGGTTGTGTTTCTAAAGGAATGACTATGCAAGGTCATTCAGACCTTCCTACGTCATTCCAGTGCAGTCGACTTCCAGTGTCTCTTGTTATCCACCTCTATCCCTGAGAAACAGCGCTTAGCAGTCTAATAGATGTCCTTGTCCTGGAGAGATGCTGGCTGTGCAGGCTGTCTAGTAGTAGTGCACGACTTGGGGCAGTCGTGGCGTAATGGATAGGGAGTTGAAACCCAAAGGTCACGGTTTCGAGACCCGGGATTGTGGGTTGGGGGATGAATAACCAGCACTCTCTCCACCTTCAATACCATGACTGAGGTGAGACCCTTGAGCAAGGCACCGTTTCCCCAAATGCTGGGCTCCGCGGCAATGGCCGTGTGTTCACGGTGTGTGTGCGTGTTTGATCACTTCTCACCGCTGTGTGTGCACTTGGATGAGTTAAATGCAGAGCACAAAGTCCTAGTGTGGGAAACCATACCTGGCCACGCGTCCCGTCCCGTCCTAGTCTCCTACTAGCCAAAAGAAAAGACCTGGGTAGCATATGAGGAAAAATGCACAGGAATTGGATGACAAGCTTATTAAATATATATTTTCTCCCTCTCTCTTTTCAAACGGTGGATCAAGATATGGGGAAAAAGCAGAGAAATATTAGAAATTCACATAAGAAATCTACTGCATATATTCAATAGCCTGTTAATAGAAGATCAAACAGCCATTTTCTTTTGGGGGCTCCAAGCGCCTAGACATTTAAGAAAATCTGAAATGTATCAACGAAAAGTGACTGTCGGTGTTCAATTACAGGGCACACTCTTAAAAACAGCTGGACCACTAGAGAGTAAACACTGTCAATCAGTCACTCCACAGTGCTGAGGTCCTTCCCCAAGCCAAAACAAACAATTCATCAACGTGGGGCCATTTTCCTGTCATAGACAATCAGAGGTTTTTTTCTGCATAGATTTGTTTCTTTTTCATACACAGGTTAACAGGTTCCCAGACACATTCAAGCACACTGCACTGACAATAAATATGAATGTTTTCTGGACAAATACATATTACATAGGTTCAGCAAATACGGGTAAATTTAGTCAGAAATCAAATACGAAACAGTCAAGGCGATCACTTCCATGTTTTCTGAATGAAACTTCCTGGATGTTTGAAAAAGGGAAAAAAAAAACTGCTGACAGTGAAGAAAGCAAAGTTCCCTTGGCTATGCTGTAATCACAACCAACTGCCCAGTGCAAGAATGAGGAAATTCAAGAATAAAAGGGCACCACAAACACCGTTGCACTCTCGGGCTCTCTTTACCTCATACATAATCCATGCCAAGGCAAACACAATGGGGAATTGGATTTTTTTTTTTTAACCCAGTTTTTCATAAAAACCACAGCAGCAATTTTTTGGCTCTGTACGATAATGCCATTTTGATCCCTAAAGACAAAACTTAGACCATACAAAACATTTCAAGCTCACACAATTAAATATCATTTCTTGTTCTCCTAGCAGGAGCCTGCCAATAAAATCAAGACCCTTTCTGGCAAGGAGATAAGCTTCTTACCAACGATATATTCGTAAGGCAACTGACCAGTCAATCAAGGAAGAATGTTTCCAATGGTTTGAAACAATTCCAAAGTTTAATTTAACCCTTCTAAGCTATTCGTTTGAAATGTACACTCCAGCTGGTGGTGTCTTCAGAGATCCCAGACAACAAAATGTGATTCAAAAATAGCGTTTCTTTATTTGAAACAAATTTTACTCTGTTTATTAACATCATTACTCTGTAGTTTTTGGAGGATTTGTGGTATTTTGGATATATTTTTAACAAGACCCACATTTCTATTTTTAATTCATGGAGATGACATGAGTCAATGTGCCACGGTTTAATGGGATTTTTTTCCATCTACTTGAAAACAAACACTTCTAAGACTCTTTTTTGCAATTATAACACACGATTACAGCCAAATCTGAATAGGGTGTATTAGAGTTAGAGGTATTGTGTTTTAGTGTGTATGTATGTGCGTGCACCTTATGGGGACCAATTGTCCCACAAAGATAGGAATACCGTTAAATTTTGACCTTGTGGGGACATTTCTTAGATCCCCATGTGGAAACAAGCTTATAAATCACACAGAATTAAGTTTTTTGAAAATCTAAAATTGCACACAGTTTCCTGTAAAGGGTAGGTTTAGGTGTAGGGTCAGTGTAGGACAGTACCACATACAGTCTGTACAGTATAAACATCATTACGCCTATGGAATGTCCCCATAAAACATGTAAACCTAACATGTGTGTGTGTGTTTCTACTACGGCTGGGCAAAAAAAATCTATTTTTCGATATATCGTTTTTTAAAATGTAGTCGAATAAAAGCAAATAAAAAGTCAGAGGTATGGAAGCAAGAAAGATAAAGTTACAGTGGACAGGAACACAGCTATATGCCTGATTCGTAACTCTGAGGTGAAATGCTGTAGTTGATCAAATCATTTTTGAAGCGTTATCAAGGTATGCGACTGTTCTGACTTTTCCCAGCATCAGTTTTTCATCTGATGAAATCAATTCTGTTTATTCATTAACATTTGAAATAGAGTTGAGTTCTGTTTTACTGTACATAAGTGTACTTAAAATTAAAAAGTGGTTATATAAAGGTTTGTGGCTCTTAATTTCCTTTTATTAATTAACCGCTTGTAATATTATGTTCACTGTTTTATAAATGTAGTATTTGTATTAAATCTATATTCATTAATATTGTCAAATCAAGAATTGAAATTGAAATCGAATCAAAAATTGAAATCGAATCGAAAAGGAACATCTGAATCAAAACCCAGCCCTACTCCATCGTGCATGCGTTGCGTCCTTCCATCATTTCAGTGTGTGTTCTTCATTATTGCTGGCCTCTTTTTTGGCAAATTATGTAAGGAGGAACCACTCGTGTCGTGTTACTCTTTCATTTCTCATTAATGGGTTTTGTAGATGTGAGAATAGGGTTCACACTTCATTTGTGTGTATTTTTTGTTCTGCTCTGTGACTGATTTAGTGATTCCATCTGACAAATCATCAGAGTCATCAGAAAGTATATAACAGTCACTAAATGCTACTCATGGCAAAAGACCAGAACTGATGCTGGGTGCCATGCAGATTCTGAGCCAAGCTAAATGACTTCGAAATTTGCCGTTCCATGCTTTAAGCTCCTGGTGTGACCGTTGAGGAAAGCCCCGACTGTCTTAATCACCTCAAATGACCGCGTTTTAAATCCCCATTGGGCTTTGACGATTTTCTATTGCAAATAGATGTAACAACACATGAAACATACATGGGTGCTTAATGCAAATAAAATCCAGACCAAAAATGATGCAACAGGCAAGTTTATTACACTAAGCAGAGAACTTCCTTTTTTCTTTCTTCATGGCTTCAATCAACCAATAATACTTAGAGTTAGACCATAACAATGATGGCAACTCTGCATGAAGGTAAGAAAAACAAGCGCCATTCTGCCTAGGTAGCAACAAGAAGCCTCTCTTTATCGGCTTACCTTTGCTCAAACACAAGGCAGGAAGCAAAAGCAGCAGGATGAGACAGCATGCATGCACGCTCTCTTTTATGCTACACACCATCTCGTTTCTCCCCATATAGGTCACCAAATGCCCCTCTGCACTTCTCTTCAAACCCCTTTGCTTTCTCTGAGCATTGCAGAGCATCTTGTCTGCATAATGGGTATTAGGGCAGGAGAGACGCCTCAGGGGAATGCTTCTTTCACACACACACACGTCTACCTGTTTATCAAGGCACACACCTTTCATTGTCCCAAGCAGACAGACTTTGTGTCATCATGCACAACAGAAAAGGGATACACTCCAAGTCTACGTCGCATATGCTTTAGCAAAAAAAAAAAAAAAAAACAGACGGAGAAATTGGTCTGTGTAATGTTAAATAAAATCTCCTTCCCCAGGAGCATGACACAGGCTGCCCTGGAGGAGATTTATGCTTTCATCATTCAAGGTGATACTGGGATTGTTTTTCCTCCACACACTAAAGATCTTTTTTAAACCATGGAAGGATAAATAGTTTTTCTTTTTTTATGTGCACCACAGTAACCTTTCCAAAAGCAATAAAAATACAACCATTTCAGAAATACATCCCTCAAAACAATGCTATATTGTCAATGCCATGTCGGTATTTTTGTCCTATTCATTTATTGAAAAACACATTTCATCTAGGGATGCTCATTTTAACCGGTTAACCGTTAACTGACCGATTTGAATTTTGACCGATTAATACAATCAGTTAAAC
>JAUYWG010000040.1:21592669-21606996 GCA_034779775.1 Enteromius afrohamiltoni
ATGGAGAAATGAGCTGCGTGTCATCTGAAAGTTTTATTAGATCTCGTCAGTTTTGTGTTCTGTGCGTGATTCATATGATCCGCTTCCCGCGCAAAGCTGCTGCAAACCTTCAAAAAATGAAGAAAAACTCGCGCCTCGATTGGACTCCTGTCATGTCAGAAAGTTGTAAGACTTACGTTTTGTGGACGTTGCCATGGTTGATATTAATTGGGTGACTGTTGCTTACTTTTTTTCTTTCGTTTTCTTCTTCTTCTGTTGTTTGCGCATGTACAATGAATCCGCAGAAAACAAATATTACTATTTTAACGAGTCACAGGCGCTTATCCTTTTCTGAATTCAATTCTCATTTAAAATAATGTTGTTAGTTAACCGGTTAACCGTTTTTTTTCTGAACAATCAATTAACTTGGACATATATATCTTATATTTTATATTTAGATCTCAGACAGGCAGAGAACCTCAAATACATAATCACACACACATATATATATATATATATACACACACACACATATGCACATATATGCTAATTACTTTAATGAATGGTTACAAAACACTATATTTAACCAATTATTTTTCTATTGGCCAATCGAAGGAGACACACTGAGGGGATTGTTGATACCAGGTGTAAACAGGGAATTAGAAGGATCACTCATGTTTTACACTGAATGAACAACCTCTTGTGTTACCACACCGGAATCTCTGCCATTAGACGGGCACTAGCCTCACAAGAAGCCCAAGATTTATCAGGTCAACCAGGGTGCAATGCACAAAAGACTGTGCAATGAACTGTAAAAGGCCAGCCACACTCTAATCACTCCAGCCACTGGCATGACGATGATGCCCTCACACATGCTAACAATCCTGCCATCTCTGATTTCATTGGTGGACATCAGCTGGACAGGTGGCCAGTCAACCAGTCGTTGGCTTCCCTGTCAAAACAGCGGCAGTTCAGGTCCGCTGGAAAGCCCCCAAATAAACAGTCTGCCACGCACCCCCACCCCTCGCCCAAAAAAAAAGGAAGAGGAAAAAAAACCAGCCAGGGGATGTCTGTCACCTCGTTGGTTGTCTAAAAAGATGCCGAAAGGTATCAGAGACTTGTCTATTTATGTGTGAACTGTCACTGTGCCCTGCCTGTAAATATTATGTCTTGCATATACCTAAATAACATCGTTTGACATTAATATCCTTATCAAAATTACAGCATAAGAATAACGATTGAATGTTTTAATAAATTAATAAAAACAACAAAACTGAGGAATTGCGATATCTCTTAATCCGTCTACTTTCTACACCAATGTGGCTAGAACTGCAAAACAAAATAATAATGACTGTTTTAAAACAAGTTTCCCAAATACTCCTCCATCTGTCGTTTTAATGCACATTACTGCCAACACTGCTGTCTCAGTTTAAACAGAGTATTATTTTGAAAATGGCACACTGTTCATACTTTTTTTGTAGGGAAATGGGCGTATAGGTTAAAGGATTGTTCATACCAAAGACTAGAAGTTTTATGATGAAAAGAAGATTTTAAAAATTGTGCTAATTATATGACAACAAGAAAGGCCGAAGCAGAACAAGATCACACAAAGTCATATTTAGGCCAAATACAACTCTAGCGTACACTTAAAATAAAAGGAACCTGTTTACCCATTTATTGTTATTTTGGCAAGACTGGCCTTTATTTATAGTGGATTCTGTCAATTTAAGTGGGACAAAAGTACATTTTTCTATTAAAAAGTCAGTTCTTTTAATGAATCGTTTAAAAAGACTCCAGTTACCAGAGTGAATCAGCCTAAAATAATCCTTTACTAAATCAGAACAGTCACTGAATGAACACTTACTGAACTACGAGTTACTTAAAGTGATGTACATCTCAAAACGAAATTACTGTACTTAAATACACTTTAAACACTGACATTTTCATATGTTCCTGCGTAGTTACGTGTTTGCAAAATGTGTGTAATAACATTTACTTAAATAACATGAATAAACGTTTTATACTGTTATTCTGTTTAATAATTCAGGGGTAGACGGGACATCTCCCGATACAGACACACTATTCAGTTGGAAACACTGCCATAATCACACATCGTTCACATTGATAACCCAAAGTGGCACAACCAAAACAGTGCCGTGCTAGAAATTCATTCGCGAAAGGCTCCGATTCCCAAACGTTTCCATGCTTCTTTTCCAGTCGGGGAGCTTTAATGTCCTTAGTTGCACTTGCCATTAAATAATCATTCGTCTGCACCGAGTGAGCGACAGCAGAGCCAGCGGCTCTGTTTGGTAAACAACACTTCACAATCGAGCACATTTCCCTGCAGACGATCAATAAAACACATCTGACCACCGACAGAGCAACAAAAGCACACATTCAGACGGGAGGTGTTTTCCACTCCAATCCAATCCCAAACGAAACAAAGCCACTGTACTGCATTACTACAACCATACAGCATGTATACTAGGGACAATCCGTTAATGGGGCTTTCCCTATTCAGCGACGTTCTCTATTTGGTGTTTTCCAAAAATTCTAATTATATTTTGGGACGCTGCGTGGTTAGAAAGTCTATACAAAACGGTCTGGCTGGCCCTCAACTCCCCATGCAAGCACACCGCGATGAAGGGCTCAATGCAACAACCCTACAACACGCGCACTACATTCAAAATATAAAAACACACACTGCGCGTGTCCTCATGAAGAAGCTGAGCACAGAACTTCGCAGCACGCAGTCGGCACGCGTGCAAAATGGAAAAGAAACCGGCCATCTTTTCATTAAAGCCGTTCAAATACGAGAAAGTCTTTGAGAGCAGCTGAACTCCTGCAGCAGTCCTGAATCTCAGACTTACCCTGTCACAACAGGCGCCATCTTCCACAAACTCTCACCAAAACTCCAAGACTCGCGAGATCCTCTCTCCCAGACCCTACCAGCCGCCGAGACAACAGAAGCAGACTGGAGGCTGAAGGAGCGAGGGAGAGAGAGAAAGGGGGCGGGTGACGAGGACAGAGCAAGGGGGGCAGGGTGAGTGAAAGAAAAGGGCAGACACCACAACAACAGGCGTGGGAAACTCTTCTGATCTCGCGAGAGGGGGAAAACTCTCACCATACGGCTGAGTGAGCGAGGCTCGCGGCATCGCGAGATTGGTGCGAAGCGCCGCGGATGGATGTTTTACAGTGCTGAAACAGTGTTTACCCGCTCATAAATAACCTCCGCAGGCGGAATTGGCAAGACATTTTGACGTTGAAGCTTGAGATTTCCCAGGCCCCGGTCTGATAAGGTTTGCTCACGAGATAGTTATGGAGCTTGTTATCAAACCATTAAAATGAATGTATTGTGCAGAAATACAGACGCATACATAATATTACCTGTTGGAGGCTGAATGCTGCACGCACGCGCATCGTTGTCAAGGACAAGGTAACGTTTGGTAACGCGTATGAGATTAAAATGCCCTACACCCTTAAAAGAAAACACTTTAAGGGCTCTCTCAGTGGTCCCGTTTTGACATACTTTGTCTTTTTCTGTAAAATTGTACAGTCAAATTTCTTGGGCATTCAAGTATGTTTTCATGTTAAATCTGAAATAATTTTTAATAATAAGTAGGAAATAAGTGTTATTGTAACACTTTCTTCAAAGACTCCACAGTATAGTATATAATAACGTAAAATACCTGTTTCTTTTATAATGTCCATATTAATATGCTTGTTAACTGTTTTTCCACATTCAATTCATAAACGCTGAAAGATCCGCTTCATCTAACTTATCCGTACCGTAATACCACAAATAGACGTGCGCAGAATGTGGCAGCTCACGTGACCGTGGTCTGTTAAGGCTGACAATTTAGCAAAACGCTTCAATATTGATCTAGTTCTGTCACCTACATACACGTACATATCTTCTAAACACCACTATTTCTCTCTCTATTCTCCACTTCATGTCTCCAGCCGCTATATTTCTAAACATGACACTTCCGCCAATCCCTGCCTTGAAGCATTGATTGACAGAGGGTGTGCATTTTGCTACAAATATCCCATGGCGTCATGATGAAAATTTACATGTTAAGATTACTGTTGTAAATGGCAAATGTAAATAATATTTCCTTTTCATTTTCCTTCTGCACATGTGGGGTATGGAAATGTAAATTTAAATAAGAAATAATAATATTGCATTGCAAAAATGTTATTTTGCTACACAAATACTTCCATACTATGAACCCAAATACGTTAATACATTATTTTTATTTATTGTTTTAGTGTGGTTCCCTTTAACCTGCTAAAAAACAAAACAATAGAACTATGTCAAAAAAATAGAATGGTTTCTACTAAAAATACCATTGCAAGCATTACAAAACATTAACTTTTAAACAAACACGTAAAAAAAAAAATCCATTACAGGGTCAAATTACCATTATAAAACCAGTCAAATCCAAATGTTGTTACGATGTCTATTGTTTTTGGAACCAGACCAGACACAAACGTTGTTCGAGATAAAGCTGTATTATTTAAATTGCAGTATTGCGTGATGTTAGGTTTTTGTCTGTTTCGATGTGATAGCCATGAGACAGTATAGCATGGAGATTACGTGAAAAGACTTTTACTGTAATTACTGAGGTTGACTAATTGTGAAACAGCTTGTGCAGCCAGTTTTCATAGATTCATAGAATGAGCCAGGTGACTGTTCTGAAATTACTGTCGTACTTTGGTGGCATACGTCACTGAGATGCGGGGTCATTCCACCTCTAGTTTATGTGTATACTACATATTCCAACCAGCATGCCACTGAGTCTGTGCAGAAAGTCAAACACACGTAATGCCCTACCCCTAAACCTGCCTAACTGTCTGCATGGCATATAGCCAAAATAAAAAAAAATAAATGAAAAAATAAATGAGATTGTACAAATTAGTCAAAATTTAAAATAAACTTCCATGATTGCATGATAACCTTTTTTTTCTTTCTTGTGCTGTTCAGAGCTTGACAGCTTCATTTTCATCCTCTTTGTTTGCATAGAAGAGAGAGTTTCTCAGACATCCTAAATATCTTTTTCAGTGTTTCACACTCACACAGGAACAACATGAGGGCAAAATAATGCTAGAAATCTGAATGAAACGTTGCTTTGAAAATATTGCATCCCATGGCCTTTCTTCATAATCCTGCATTCTGAAGCTTTATCGCCGGATTATTTAATGGTCTCAAAACAGACTTGACAGCTCAACTGATGCCTTTTGTGCTGCTTGGCTGTAAGCTGAGTGAACTGTTGAGGAATATTAAATAGCAGTCAGACTCTTCACACCTGACCTCAAACTGACTTTAATCCACAGTTTTCCAATCCTTCGGATGTATTATTGATTTTTATTTGTGCTTCATAATCTTTCTGACAAGAGAGTGAGAAAGAACGGAGGAGGACGGAAAGAAAAAAAGCATGATAGAGAAAGAAAATGTGAGAAGCCAGATAGTGGAAAAGACTGACACGAGTACTAGGACAGATAGGTCACAGCAGATTGGGGAATTGAAAAAAAACAGGTTTCACACAATCTGGCACTGGTCCTTCAGCCAAAGGATTCGGGGGAGGAAGCCTCATGCACCAAAGCCATTTTCCATTCCTTTCCCCCCGTCTTTTTTTTACGATCTGAGAAAGTAACCTCCAGTTACTCTTGGAGTTTTATAAAAACTGTAAAGTTTCCGAAATCTTTTACAGATGAAACCAGTAAATGACTGCAGAAGGGCAAGTGTTCGAGGGCCTCACAACCATTGTAACGAAAGCCTCAAGATATGTGGTATTCCAAGTTTAACTATTGGTTTTAAACTTTGACCCCCGAAGTGTTATAAAACTAATAACATGTTTTATGGATACACACAAATATGATTTAACGTTTCCTCTAGGAATCCCCATAACTCTTTCCTCTTCCTGTACACACCGTAGGTTGTCAAGCCGGCCTGAGAGTTTGTTGGAAAAGTGTTTGAGACTTTGCCAAAGTTTGCCCTAAGTAACAACTATTATTTTTATTGCTATTAAAACATCATTCACTTTAATGTGTTTGTGTAGCGCAACAGTATAGCCATCTCTTTTCTATTCTCTCTCACCTCATATGGTGTTGGTTCACTCCTTTTAATTTGAGCACTGTTACTGTATTTTCTACCTTCTCTTTTTCCTTCTACTCCAATATTGTTCTCTCATCTGTCTTGCAGGTCCCAAGTGATTATTTTCAATGAAAGAAACCCATCTCAGGAGCTCAATGAAGCAGACAGCATGTGCCGCCAATTCAAGCAATCACGACTGAACCACAAGTGTGCCGCCCGTAAATCCACTGTTGATGACTGCCTGTGTATTTTGCCAAGAGAAAGACTGGTCTCCAAAGGCAAGTTCCACTCCAGCCCCCAACCAGATGATACCTTTTAACCACAGACCTGTATAGTGTGTGGATTAGGGCTGGGGGCTTAAGGATTTTCAGTATTCATACTCATCATAGTGGAAACAGCCCTCTGAGTAGTCACTGAGGACGGAGAAACTTAATAGGAGAGATAAATTCAGCCTTCCCAATGTGCTTAATGTGGAGAGCCACATTCTTAATGCAGGGAGGGATATCGTTTGCACACCGAAGTTAGACTTTGCTTTCTTTTTGGGGATTATTTGAAAACGGGATGCTATCTGATGGCCACACACACATACCATGCTGAAAATCATCATTATTTCAAAAGTAAGCGTGCTTTGGAATCAGATAATATTTCTGTATCTGATATGAATGCCAACAGGCATCACAAGACACCACTGACATTTTGCCGGGCTGGACTGACCTGTAGTTCAAGCAGTCAGCTGTATGAGTGTGTTTGCCTCAAGGGTCACACACACACACATAGATGGCCCATAAAACCCTAGGGAAAACCCACAAGAAATAGGCTGTTTGACTAATGGAGAGTCATCTTCAAAAGACCCAGGCGTCATTGGCTTCACAGACAGCCATGGCCCAAATCAGTGCCTCTCTCTTTAATGTGAGAGCAGGATGGAAAATTCATTGTAGTACACCCGAGAACAGCTTAAAAACAGTTTAGAGAGTCTCGGATGAAATTAAAAGAAGGCTCTATGCCTTGAGTGTCATCCCCGAGTGCACATCCATGAATGTACCTTTGGAATACTACCTCTTTTAGTGGGAGTAGACCAGCTAGGATGACGGCATCTGAAGAGAATTTCAAACACACACAAATCATTATCCTATTTCATGGGTGCTCGACATTTCAAAATGTCTCATGAATCCAAAGAATTAATAAAATGATTTAGCCCATAATTACACGTGCCTGTTTTTCCGATTTTAGTTGGAGAGGGTGAAAGGCGTTTGGTGTAGCGAATATATTTTACAGTCTGAGGAAAACGGTTGATTAAAGTTAATGACTGAAAGGGGCATCTCAGTTGCTGTAATTCAGCTTTAGCCTTGAGCTATTAGCACTGATGTACAAACCAGTGACTGTACTGAGAAATCGAGCATATCGAGATGCTACTCAAAATGGCAACGGCAAAGAGGAGAAACACAAGGCCAATGTTCAATTTCACAGGACTATATTTTGATAAAAAGCAGTCTGTTACCGCACAAGACTGGGCTTGAGGAAAAAAAGCCAAGACTAGGTTGACATGCTTTATATTTTGAATACCACAGCAAAAAATATCCTGCAGTAAAACAAACAAACAAACAGCATGAATTCATAAATTACAGCAGAAAGCCAGACATTCACTGCAGAAATATGGAGAAAAAAAATAAAAACAATTTACGGTTTAAAGTTAAATTTACAGTTAAATAAAGTAATTTCATTAAATGATATAAAGTTAATATACCAACGTATTAAAGTACTGAAATCTGTTGTGTACATTGATAACCACCTAATGCAGGTGGAGATGAGAAAGTCATATGATGAACCAAAGCCCATCACAAAAAACTTTTAAATATGAAAAACATATATAGAAGGTGCACAAGCACTAAATATGAAAATAAAAATATGCAATAAACATTAATTAACTTACAACCCTAATAAACATAAGTGTTAAGAAAAAAACTAAGAAGAAACATTAATTCAAACATCAAATTCAAACAATGTAATGCATGGAATTCAGGAAATGTCAGTTTATGATTTTTCCCTGTAAATTCTACAGGAATTTACCGTTAACCATTTAAAGGTTTTTACTGATGAATTTTGACAGTTTTTTACCCTTAAAATCACGTCCATTTTTACAGCGAATGTTTCAGGTATCTTTTTCTGTTATTCACTGTACATGGTAACAGATTTGGCAGTATTTCACTTTACAATTTTAAAGCATTAAACCATGTACAGTGTTTAATTGGATATGATAAGGCCACTTACAGTTAACCCTTTAACAGGTTCTACTATTACAAAAAATATTACAGTTCAGCTAGCGAGTATGGCTAGAAGTGCAAATTGGTTATCCTAAAAGTATTTTAGTCTTCATCTGCAATGCGTCTCAATTGGTTCTTTCTAGTGAATTATTACATTCTGCTCTTCAAATGATCTGTAATGCTTTGGACAAGAAAGCCAGAAGACTTTATAAAAGGACCTTACCAGTCATATTATTGAAGACTTAATTTACTGTACAACACCATTTAAAAAGCTTGATGAGAGGATGTCCACTGAATTACACACTTTGGTGGCGATGATTTGAAGAGAAAAGTTTATTAACAGTAAATTCTGACGAAAAAAAAAGAAGATCTAAGTAGATGTTCTTGCAGGTGTTCTCCTCTGCCTTGCTAGAAATTCTGAGTTTTGACTGTTATTTTTACCATTTCATAGCTCTAAAAGACCAATGAAGTCATTATAGTATATGGTAGATATCGTCTTTCTTTATAATTGTGACTAGCTGACACTGAGATTCATTATTCCACGAATCACGAAGAAACTGAATCCGGACATGTGGCGACTTGTACGCTGATGTTCACTCTGAGTAATGTCATGCTCTAAAAAATACAAGCATGTGCAGTAATAACGCAGTCTAACATTTAGATGTTTTCAATCTCATTTATTTATTTCTGAAAACCGCTGTGAATGGAATTGTGTTTGTCATCAGGATGCGGTCGGAACATCAGGGCTTAATATGCAGTATTGTGGTCAGTGCAGCTCAAATCTGGCTATTCGCATGGTTACTGTGTCAGTTAGATGAGAAATGTAAGCCATTGAGTAAAACGATGTATCAGAACTGGCTTGTTTTTGCGTCTCGGAGATGCAGTGTCTCAGCATGTCTTTTTAAGGCCTGCGCAATCTCTCTCTGCTATGCACAGAAGTAACAATGTGGTGTGAACATACAACTGTGCACTGCAAGCTGGATTCTGTCCTGTTCCAATAATTAAAACAGGCTCACACAGGCCTCTTGTCATCTGTTTAACTGTGCAACAAGGCATCGTATCAAGCTGTGAAGCACACTAATGCCTTTAACAGCACTCTGACAGCATAATCACAGAGGCTACGTGAAGATGAAACCCAGCATTTATGATATTTCATTAGAAATATGCACTCAGCTATTATTCCATTCATAAAGAACCATCTGCCTTGCTTTAAATGGAAAACATACATTAAAACTGCAAGTTTTTGAATGTCTGGTCTGTAATTTAATCTTCAAAAAGAGTTCTATAAGCCTCAAAAATACACAACTGAAATTGTATTTAATGCAATTAATAGATGCAGTAAATTGATCAAGGACACATCAAATTACAAGTGTGTCAATTTTAATGACCAGTGCGCAAAATTAGATCATAAAATAAATCATGTTTTACAGTTTGAAATGTGCAGTTCACAGTTGTTTCAGGGAAGGAGAGAGTTTGCAAAGGCAGCGTGAAATCGTTGACAGCAGCAGAATTTCCTCGTGGAGGTGGGTGGGGAACGAGACAGCCAAGAGAACTTGTCAAAACCTTGACCCAGATCTCCCTCCTTGAAACGCATATAAAACCGACATCTCAGTTATAGCCAGACCTACATTCAGTTTACCACATTCTGTTAAAATTTGCTTGTCTTCCACACTTGACATGCCATGTCAATGCACACACAGCGCATACTTGAGGACCTTGACCCTGCTGTTGGACAGGAAAAACTGTAGCGATCATGATTGCTGACCCTGTCTATAAGCTTTTTGGCTGAAGATCTGCTGATCCTAAAAGAGGCCCCGGAAATGTCTACAGTGGGTACAGCACATCCCCTTTGCACTGAGAGATGGAGGGAAGGGAGGGAGAAAGACAAGAGAGAGGTGACAGGAATGGTATATTTTGTGTGTGATATGCACAGTATTATGTTGTATTGAGCTGTTTAGTTCCTGTCCATTCTGTCTTGAATATCTGAACAGCAAATTTTGTACTACATTAATTTTTAAAAGGATGAATATCTAATTTGAGATTTCAGTCAGTGTTCTCGAGAGCAAACTACTGTTTTGTATTTTATTATATATACTTTTAAGTTAAAGTTAAAGTGAAATAATGTTGTTGTTTTTTTTCATTTTGCACTATTTATTAATTCCATTATTGTTATGTCTTTGAAAAGATAAAAAAAGGTATATACTTTCTATACATATTTATCTATTAAACTTGTATCTTGAAAACAATTTTTATCTTTTCAGAGAGAAATTATCTGCAAACAAAACTGCCTACTAATTGTCTTGTTTTGTTTTATAGTTTTGTTTTGTTTGTTTTAATACTACATGTTTATTCAGTTATTTTACTTTTAAAGTAATAGTAACAAAAACATTTTTGGATAAAAACTTTTCAGAGAGAAATCTTAGTTTTATTTGTTTATTTATATATATTTATACAGTATTTTTGTTTTTTCATCTTTGTTTTATTTTACTCTTTAATTTTATTTGTTTAACCTTTATATATATATATATATATATATATATATATATCTCGTCTATTACTATTTAGTCTTTTTGCGTTTGCCACTGCTTTTGCAATCCAAATGTACAGGTTTGATCATGGCAGTAAATTGAAATTGAGAGAGAGGGACAGAAAGAGAGGACATGAAGTGAGGTGGGGCTAGAGGGGGAACGTTTTCTCAGACAATGTGACATGGCACACGTTATTAATTCTGGCTGAGTGGACAGCCTGCCCCGCCATCTGCTTAGGTCACCCCCACTCGCTGGGGTCGGCGTCTCAACCCTTGTCTCCCCCCCACACACCACAACAGACAACGGAACAGCAATGCGTGCCTCTCTGCACACAATGCACCCAACCTGTTCGAAAAAGGAAGAAGAGATGGAGGGAGGGAGGAGGCTGTCGGGTCGTGGGGAACAATGGCCTGTCAGGTGAACGACCGACACAAGTTAATATACATTACAAAAGGCCATCCAGCCGCCTTTACATTTGAGCTTGCCGTTGCCGGCCATGCTGTTATATTCCTCCCTCTCTTTTAATCTCGCACACACACGCCCGCTCCTCTTCGCGTGGCAAGGCGAGTGTGTGGGCGGGGAGTGATGTCAAGGGGAAGGGTGTGTGTGTGCAAATCTAACTCTCCACATTCATGACATCATCTGTTGTTCCCTCTCTTTCTTAATCACAATGATTTATGATACTGTTTGGGTGTCTATCTCAACCACATTTGAGGTTAATTAGGACTCTGCTCTAAATTTTAATGACCCACCCATGTAGGTCAGACGGTCCTTATAAGCTTTTGGCTTGTCACTTTGGGTTGAAAAATTTCAAGGACACACAGGATAAGCTTTATGATCCGCATGTAAGTGCACACATGCATACATACACAGATCGACAGTGTTGATGTAGAATTTGCCCTTGAATGCAATTTTAGAATAGACTTTTTGAATAGAATTTTCTATAGTGTAAGACAGTCACTATCCACCGAAAGGTATTGGCCAAAGCCTTTGTTGTGGGCTTGTTTACAAACCACTTATTTGCTTATTTGATGGAGGGCGTTGATGGGCCAGAGAATAATCTCACTCTAAATCTCTTAATCTTCTCAGCAGCCACGTCTGGGAAGGCAAAACAAACAAAATGGCCAAATCACCCCCAGTCGGGCACTTCCACCAAATTCGGTCTCTTCCATTCTCCAAAAACATGGTGAACTCTTTGTCTTGATTCAATGTCTTGATCCATTATTGAGATGAATTGTTCACTGATCGGTGTGATGATAATGAATTCTGGGATTTGTTTCAGATATAAAATATATGAGGACAATAACTCACTATGACATTAATGAAAAACATAATCATTTTTGGAATGATTAAAGTTGTATTAATTTTGTTGGCAGATGTTTTTGTACTGCAGTGACTTTTCAGCTGAACTTTCCAAATGTTCCATGCCAAGATATGGTTCTGAAATATTGAACTTGAATCATGTGCACTTGTTTTTGTTCACGTGCTTTCGTTGAGTTTTATAGAAACGTCTCTCTCCAATTTTAAGGAGTCAGAACTGGTGGTGGTGTGCGTGTGTGTGTGTGTTCAGGATTGTGTAGCCTGTGTTTTCAAGAACAGATAGCAGGTTGAAATGTCAAAGGGCAAAAGGGCAAAAGGTCAAAGACAGCTGGTGGCATAAACAACAGCCGGTAAATCAGCTGAGCATAAAACAGAAAGAGAGATAATCTTCATAGCTTTGAAAATTTTACTAACAAAGCAATAAAGAGAAAGTTGTGAAAAAGTAAAACATGACACAAAGCTACTGTCTACTGATTTCTATCCAGGGGTATGCATTTCAGTTTTGATTTGCTAAACCTTTACAACTAAAGAAATAACTAAAAAGATCACAGAATAATTACAAGGAAGTAAACTACTTTTTTTTTTAATTATTATTTTTTCAGTGAATTTTTAAAGGGGTCATGACGTGAGAAATCAAATTTGCCTCGGTCTTTTCATATATAAGAGGTCTTTGTACCATTAAAATATATGCCCAAAACCACTAAATAAATACAAAATATTTATTTAATCAAACTCCAAAAAATGTCTTGTTCATTAAAAATTACAATCACTGTCGCTATACTGTCTACACTGTTCGCTTTCTGACACAGTTCTGACTTGTCGAGGACAGGACTAATGGAGAGAAAGAACATTTGTTTTTACGGGTTTGGTTTAATCAGCTCGATCACATCCCAGAGTGAGAAACAAGTGGATAGTTTATTTTTAAAGGCATCCTGGATCATGTCAGAAGACCGTCCGGAGCGTTTTGTTTTGTAAGCGAGGCACGGTTTCATGGAAAGTTCACAAAGAAACCTTTGTCAGAAGAGGAAGCTGTACTAGATCTGACTGCAGCTGCATCCCAATCTGTGAGTAAATAATTTATATAATGCTTTGTCTGGAAATGTTATTTTATTATGATCATTTTGTTAAGACACATGCAATAGTGAGGGGGTGTTGATCGTTTTTCCTATGCAATGACGTTGGCCAATCATAACAGTGACAGATTACTGACAAGCCCCTTATAACATGTCGTTTTTAGATAAATGTGCCTTGAGTAAACCTCAATTAATTAAACAGAATATGTCAAAAAACCTCACATGCTCACCAAAGATGCATTTATTTGTTCAAAAATACAGTTAAAACAGTGATTTTGTGAAAGATTATTAAAAATTTTGTAACACTTGATTTAATGGTTTCTTAGTTGCTTATTAGCATGCATATAACTAGACAATTAGCCATTTATTAGTAGTAATTAAGCACATAATAATGCCTTTTTCTACACAACCTTATTTTTCATCCCCAATACCTAAACGTAACAATTACCTTCCTAACTATTACAGTTTTTCTATATTGCTTAAACACATTTCTTGAAACTATGCCTCATATTCTCACCACAGTAAACACAAACCCATAACATCCTATTTTCAGGTCATTCACTTTTGCTGAAAAACCAAACTTTGGCTTTAGACATCACACACAAGCCCTCAAAAACACACACACTACAACATAGTTTTACACACTGGTGCAATTAATTCAAGACAATATTTCCAAAACAGATATGTTGCTTATGGATCTCCTTCTCAAAAACCTTTTGACATGAACACAAAAGACACAACCAATGTAAACACGGACACATTTTCATTCATTCTTGTACTACACAGTACAACAGTTATGCATTTTCGATTATAAATTTTCTGCCTCAGCATTCTGTCTTTGCTCTCGGTCAGACCAAAAAATCTGGTCCACATCACAGGCTATACTGGCTCTGGACTAACAGCGGGGGTAAAATCATTGTTCATTGTTCACAAGATAGGCAAAATGCTTAGTTACTGTATGTTGTCAATATAACAGTACACTCTGCTAGTGTTACCTGATCTATGAACTACAGCATCAGTTTGGCAGTTACTGTACTGAAACGCAGAAGACTGTGTTGTTTATGTATGC
>JAUYWG010000040.1:21615716-21627914 GCA_034779775.1 Enteromius afrohamiltoni
TGTGTGTGTGTGTGTGTGTGAAAAGTTAGAACTCAGATTTTAACCATTTTTAATTGTGCATTCCAATTAATCTCAATAAAAATGCAACCAAGAGCCTAAGCCTGGAGAAGGGGGGAGATTCCCCAAGAGAATTTTGTTGGGGGTGGCTATCCCATCCCGCAGCTGCTGCAGGCGGCCCCTGATCCACCACTGCCGCAGACGGCCCGTGATCCGCTGTGGGCTCTCAAGGTCCCAGATCCGCCATGGCCTCCCAAGGCTCCTGATCCGCGGTGGTGGGTCAGGTCTTGGATGTCATCCTGGAAGCACCCTTGTACATTCTCCAGGACACCCACCCGCCCCCCTCTCATTCTACGGTGCGAGGGGGGTCAAGGGGGGTGTAGTGTCACGCCCATGTCTGTGTTTTGTGTCACTAGTTTAGTTTTGGTTTCATTTTGTTACTTCCTGTGTTTCCTTATATAGTCTTGTTCCTGTTGTTGTTAAGTTAATTAGTTTATCTTTGCCACCTGTGTTCCTCACCTGTCCTGCGTCTTCCCTTGTGTATTTAAGCCCTTTGTATTCTGACCAGTTGGCCGATCGTCAATGTCATAATGCTGTAATGTTATTCTGCGTGTCCGTGTATTCTTGTATTTGTCCGCCTGGCATTAAAAGTCTTGTTTACCGCAACTCTACAGTCTCCGCCTATCCTTGTGTGAGGACAAACGTGACAGTAAAGTTGTATAGTGGCAATAGAAAAACCCATAGAAGTAGACCAGTTGTATACGTTTACAAACTAAAAAAGTGGGCCATTGAAGTCCTAAAAAGTATTAAAACAGTACTGTTTCAAATGTACTTACTACATAATATGTATCTGGGAAAATATCCAAGTGACCTTGAAGATAGCCTATACTTCTTTTACTTAAGGTAATACTTTCAAATACAAACACCAACCCCACATATCTACTCTATCCATGTCCGATTTTGGTTTTGTCTGGAGTCCGTGCACTTATTTTTCCCAGTGGAAATCATTTCTGCCATTTCCCAATAGCACTGGCTATAGCATCGGCTCCCGTCCTATTGCTGTTAAAAAACTCTTGACAACTAGAAAAGTGCAAAAGAGGCTTCAAGTTTTGTCTTTTGAGTTCATATCAGCAGTA
Organism: Enteromius afrohamiltoni; assembly: GCA_034779775.1. Classification (NCBI taxonomy): domain Eukaryota; kingdom Metazoa; phylum Chordata; class Actinopteri; order Cypriniformes; family Cyprinidae; genus Enteromius; species Enteromius afrohamiltoni. The sequence goes on from JAUYWG010000040.1 coordinate 21,616,850, forward strand.
CAATCTGTGGACAGCTGTACAATAGAGCCTTAACAGAGACAGTGACTTATGAAACAGCCATCTGACTTCCTGCTGTGAGTGTTTAACTCTTTCATAACTAAAGCAGATAAAAAGTCAGACTCTTAAGAGGATGAAAGCCCACGAGCGCGCTCAGAAATGGTTTTCCACACGCAGCCTGAGGTGAAGGATTCCGTCGATCTTAGCGCTTCGTGTTTAGAGGCCTGTCGGGTAACTTCAGGAATGCTGCTCGGATTGCTCCAGCATGGTTTTTTGACATTTCCCCATTGTGGCGGCCTTCGCTCGCATCCAAGATCTTGTCGTCGTTTCAGGAATCTGGAAAACACTGCAGGAGGAATGAGAGGAATTTTGTGCTTTTCTCAGTCCCTGTTTTCCTCTCTTCACTTCGGGTCGTCCTCATGGCCAGGGCCCTTAAGATTTTCTTTTGTTTTTTTGAATGGTGACCAACAATAACAACATCTCATAAACAATGGAGTTGGTTGAGTTGACGGAGGGTGTGGGGGGGGTGAAATGTTATTGCGTTTGGCAGCTGCTGCGCTGGCAGGCTCTCGGCCGAGGGTTAGCAATGTGCTCTTTGTGGTAGTGAGGAGATATTATGTCAGTTCTTGGATATGCGGCAGGTCTCGCGGGACGGAGGACTCTGCATCCTCTAGTAAACCCCCTCTATGTTCCTTTCTCACAGGCGTTCATTTTAACAGGGACAATGCCATTGAAAAAGCACCTCAATAACTTGAGTTCACAGTTAGGCTTTTTACTCACAAATGGTTAATAAAAAACAAATAGAAAGCAATGTTTGTGTACTTAATATTCAATTAGCCTATGCAATACACTTTCAAAAAGGCAGTGTTCTGCAGCAAGGCTATAGAAGAACAGTTTTAGGTTGCCAAAACAACTTTCTAATGAGACCAATTCACACTATTAACTAGTTGCTTATTAGCATGCCTATTATTAGATTAATCTAGATTAAAATGGCTCATTTGAGTTCTGCCAATGTATTATATTTGAGATATCTGTGTGTCAGTACTGCCATCTAAAAAGTAGGGATGTGAATCTTGGTTTCTCAATTCAATGCAATAATATTATTATAATCAAACCCAATGGCCCAGTTTCACAAACATGGCTTAGCTTAAACCAGGACTAGCCCTTAGTTAAATTAAGATATTTTCAGTTGAAGCATTTTAGTCTGTTACTAGCTTAAGCCTTGTCTGTGAAACCAGGAGAATAGCACATTCTCTTTCAGTACATGGCTACATTTTAAATCAAATTTATTTTGTGCAAAATTATTTTTTTATCATTATATACACAGGCTACTCTTTTAAAACTATTACTTATTTTTAAAAAATTGCTCTTTGAATATACAAAAGTTTACAGAAATAGTCTTGGATTTTTCTTTTTTCCCCTGTGCATTGATAATTGCTGATGAGATTATATACAGTGGCAGCTTTAAAAGGTGTGTTCATCAGTTTTGTATAAAAGTGCATTTAGCGGCAGCCGCTTCAGGATAAACACACGCAAGTCTGTCAGCGCGCCGAATTCGTGCATTTAATACCAATGCGTTCCAAACGGTACATGAAGATCACGGACGACAGGTGATAAGAATCGAAGCTCACTCATACAATAGTTTAGAAAACTAGTCCCGTCCGAATAAGGCTACAGTGTAACTCGGCTATACATCCGCGCTAAAGGTAAAAGTCACCATAGCTTGTAGTATAGACTCCAACCCAACTTTGTGAATAGATTAACGATAACGGCCCACCATTAATATATATGAGTAAAAAGGGCCAGGGCCTTGGGCCTCTCCAATGGACAGGTGCTGGCCCAGTGTTGTTGCCATGACAACAGGTCTTGGTTGGCACAGGGACCTGGCCGAGGTGTATGCTCTCAGGTTACAGATTTTGCAACTTTTGAGGGCCAAAGGAGTTCTCCAACTCTCAGTGCCAAAATAGCACAAGAAATCTAATCAGGAACAAGAGCAACAATAATATTACAAAAGCACAGTTGAGTGGAAGTGATGTTATTATAAGGCAAAAATGTATTAACCCAAATGTCTCCCGTGTGAAAATAACAAGGATGATAGAAAACAAAGCTCCAGTGTAAGATCTGAGGTTTTCTCACTTGTGTAAGCCTTTTGATGATGAATATAAAGCATGCTGAACTATGTTCAGATCTTGCTTGTGAATGAATAACTGAAGGTTCGTCTTTCTTCCCATAGGCTTTAGTAATGTACAAAGTGAAGTGACCGCCATCTAGTGGTCATGTATTTGTAAATGTTTTTTATTCAGAATACAAATATCAGAATAATATTTTCACCAGCATTTACTAACACTTATTAAAGAAGTGATTCATGAACATAATATTTTTAAGTTCTGACGAACAAAGCAACAAATGTGTTTTTCTGTCATATTCCCATGAAAAAAATACACACACAGAAGATTCATACTTCCTTAAAGTCTATTTGGATTAATGGAAGCAAAAATCTGCATACGGGAATCATGATTTTGGCTTGAAGGGATCAGACCAGATCTTCACACCTAATTCAAATAAAAAACATAAATTACATTCATATACAGAATGCAAATAAACTATACTGCACAGAAAATACAATCTTAAATGATCCTATAAATTATGTGTGTGATATGAGGCGTCACGTGTATGGTTAACAGTAAACTTAACACACTTGGCAGATGACATAATGACTTACCAACAGGCTGCACATCTGCTTGGTTGATTCCAGCTCGATTTTCTTTCTGGACCTGCTCTGCAATTAAAACGACCCAGACAACATAAAGACAAGTATCTGACTCTATTTAGGGCTAATGTAGCAAAACAATGTAGCTTCCTCCACCTAATTATTATTACTATTTTAATGTTTAAAACTTTTTTACTTAATTACAGAGGTGTTCCGTGTTATTTTATTTTAATATCACTGATATATTACTATTTTTTCAATTATTTACTTATGAATTAATTTTTTTGTAATCGTGTGGCCTTGCATTTATTATTCATGTTATTAATATGTCTATATTTACATTTAATAAAAAAAATGAGAAACGTTGACCTGGCAGCTAGCTTGAACACACACACCAAACATACACACACACACACATATATATATATATATATATATATATATATATATAGTTGTATTATTCATTTGCTAACGATAATAATCCTGATGGTGTTACTTTATAAAGTTATTTGTAGTGCATTTATAACTTATTATACATTTATTGAATAACAAAACAGTGTCCTAGTGTTACTTTATTTGCTCAAAAAAATATTTACTGTAGCGTAGATTAAAGCCGGAATAACACTAAGGTGATTTTTTAAGGTGTTTTTTTTTTTTTTTTTTTTTTTTTTACAATAATGCAATAATATGTATAACAACGCGGATGAATGTTTTCTCTACCAAAACTGACTTAAAAACAATGATTAAAGTATTGGGTTAAAAAATACAATATAAATTTGAACCTGAAGCAGTTTACTAGCAACACAGGAGCAGTGTCATACCGACTAATGTCACCATGATAAACACTTACTGTAGTCTTTAGTGTGAGTGAGAGGATGGAAAAATATAGGATAAAAAGCCACCGCAACAACTGCAATGAAGCCTCCAAAAATCAGCGTTATCCTTCTGTTAGCAGACATGATTTTGATTATTTGATAGATTCACCTCATTCGAGGACAGAAATCAGCTCTTTCATGCTCTTCCGGGGTGAAGTTCATATAACTAAAACAAGTTTAAAGTCTAATATTATTAAACATCTGTTCTACACTGAATATAGTGTATATTTAACATTATTGCCATTTAAAATATCATTGACATCAATGTGATATTATACTGCTTAAAGTTTATTTTATGAGCTAAGAGTATCGCTGTAGAATATTTGCGAAGGGGCTTTTATTTTGTCGCGAGGTCTCCCGTCATGCCGTGTTTGTGTGTGTAGTGTTGCTGTGTCAGTGTGTGCAGGGATCGTGTCTCTCATCAGTAATAATGTCCGGCAGTAACTCATACAGGCTGCGCTGCTCTCTCGCCGCGCATGAGATGGATGTCAGGGGGCTCGCCGCCGTCGCGTTTCCCCACGGAGCCTTCGTGTCCGTGTCCAGAGACCGGACCGCGCGGGTCTGGGTACCAAACCCTAGGTACATCACCAGCTTCCTCCTGCTGTCTCTGAGACCCGGTCTACTTTTCCGTTTCGTTGGTTAATAAACTGAGTGGGGAATACGTTTAAATAAGTACATTTATTGAGAGGGGATACCAAATCAGGCGAAGTTTGGCAACTCAGAAGCATCATAGCTGAAAGGAAACTGACCGGGTTTGGTTTCCTGACAGCGACCGATCTATAAAAAACTATGAAGCGTTAAAGGAGCATTTCACCAGAAATGAAAATGAACTCATTTGTTCTCTCTCTTGTTGTTCCAAGCCTGTTCAACTTTTTTTCCCCCTGTTGAACACAACAGAAGATCATTCACCTGTTCACTTGAATCTTTTCCCTACAGTGAACAGTGACCGAGTCTTTCTTTTGTGTTTGACAAGAGAAAGAAAGTCATACACGCTGGCGGAGTTTTGGGGTGAACTGTCACTTTAAACTTCACTGAGCCTTCTCTGAATTCGGTTCAGTTTAATGAAGCTTTATTATTTATTCGTTGTGTGCAGCATTGGCAAGTAAAACAAAAAATATTTACCTTAAACTTTAAAATGGTATTGTAAATAGAATAAATAATAAAAAAAATACATTACTAGCATGTGTTTAACTCTCCTGTTTTTTTCTGCAGTGAAAATCAGGTTTTTACAGAGATGCACTGTATGAACGGCCACTCAAACTTTGTGTCTTGTGTGTGCATCATCGCTCCTAATGAAACATATCCTCGAGGACTCATCGCCACTGGAGGACACGACAACAACATCTGTGTGTTCTCACTAGACCGACCAGACCCTCTGTTCACCCTCAAGGGTCACAAAAACACAGGTACTGTCCACTGTTTAGTGAGATATTACAGTAATGTAACTGTGTGCAGGGTGTCCTGAAATTCCATTGGAATGATGTCTCAAGCCATACCTGGTGTTTTTTTTGTGTGTGTGTGTATACAGTATGCACACTCTCAGCTGGCAAGTTTGGCACAATACTAAGTGGCTCATGGGACACTACAGCCAAAGTTTGGCTTGGAGAGAAGTGCATGATGACCTTACAGGTAAAGTGGCATGCTTCTTGGTATTGTGATTTGGCTTATTTTGAATTTGTGGTAAAGGCTGCCATTTACAAAATATATATGCGCTGTCTTTCAGAGTAAAGTGTGGTACTGTGTTCTTTTACAAACAAGCAGCTAATGATCTCATAGCTGCACTAATTTATCTCTGCATGTGCTGTGAGTTCCAGGCTTGAAAATCCCTCACCAATTCGCCATTTTGCTGCCAGTGTCCTCACCTCTCTGGATGGACATGATCACTGCCTCACGAATCTGGGCTGAGATCACGCTGGGGCAGTTTCCATGCATCCATGGCTATAGTGAGGTCCCGCCTCCTGTTCTTGAGACGGCTTCCCCCTGCGTCTTCTCGAGGCAGACTGTTGAGCCGTAAAGGTTTTTTGGCGGCCGCGGTGAGGCGCTAGGGGAACCTCACGTTGACCGTGCAGAGTGTTCTGCCGGGCATAAAAAACCTGTGGACTTCTGCCCCGTCGCATAGTCCCGTAGTGTTGCCAGAGCAGACTGCTGCCCCGCACATGTCCAAGTTATTTTCCTTATGTGGCAAGTAACCGTGTAATAAGCGGGATAATGTATAATAATGCTGGCATTGATTGAATGTCCTTTTTTAATGTGTTATACATTATAAAGGTGTAAAATCAATTAGAAAATTATTACAATGCATTATAACTATGATTATAATTAAGTTGGCTTGAGAGAGCCAATGATTGTACACCGGGCGAAAAATCCCATAGACTTTGAGAGCTCGTTGCGCAGAACGAGAATTTCGTAGAAACTTGTGAATCACCATATTTGAAGAGGTGCAGTGGGGTATAGGTTGTACCTCTGTGGCACAGGAGTGCCTCAAAGTTGCCTATGGGACATACTGTGGTAAGGGATGGCCCATGAAACATTTTATTTTCCTACTATGGTAATTTACATAGGAATTTTGTACTAAACATAACTGCATCACAATGTCATAGAGACATGGGGGTGGGTTCATTTTACCCAGCCAACCAATCAGACTCTCAGGATGACTGTGAAGCTGTCAAGCCACGTCCTAGCAACCATTTAGAGAACCCTAGCAACCGATCCCATAGACTGCCATTACAAAGGTCCTAGATGAATATCTTTGGATCACAGTGTCATACAGACATGGGGGTTGGCTCGTTTGACTCGGGGCAGCCAATCATGAATCACTTCACCTCTTCCTAGCCAAGCCCTAGCAACTATTATGGAGTACCCTAGCAACCCAAACCCAATTAGGCATATCTTTAAATCTGATTGTCATAGAAACATGGGGGGTAAACGCTTGCTAGTCATGCTAGCCACTTGCTAGTCTTGTTAGCAACATGCTAGTCACTTTCTAATGCTGGAAACATGCTGGCAACTTGCTAGTCATGCTAAAACAATGCTAGCCATTTGCTAATCATGCTAAAAAATATGCTAGCAACATGCTAATCACTTGTAAATCATGCTAAAAACATGCTAGCGACACGGTAGTCGTGCTAGCAACATGCTAATTACGTGCTAATCATGCTAGCAACATGCTAATCATCTATCTTTCTAATAATCTGACTTTATATTCTGAGTATTTCTAACTCTTTCAGACTGAAAACATCAAACTTAAACTTTTAAAACTTTTTACACTTGAACTTTTTTAAACTCCTTAAACTATTTTAAACTCTTCAAACTTTCAGCTCCGGCTTTTCAAGCCGACAAACTTTATTTTAATCTAGTTGTTATTGAGATCTTACATTGCATTATAATGTGCATTAGATATGTATACATATACTGTATAAAACATTCATCAAAGCATGCAGCCCTACATCACAGCTTTTCTTAAACGTTCTTTTCTTCTTCCCACACTATGCCTTTAAGAGGGAAATCAGATATACTCTCATTGCCTGCAATCGATGACAGTAGAGTGTGAGTATGTGCTGACTGGTTTCTTGTGTAATTGCTGCTCCTCAGGGACACAGTGCTGCTGTTTGGGCCGTAGTCATTTTACCAGAGCAGGGCTTAATGCTGTCTGGATCAGCTGACAAGACCATCAAGTTATGGAAGGCTGGTCGCTGTGAGAAGACCTACACTGGTACATTGGTGCATTCGATACTTGCTTCTAATGCTTTCAACAGTGAAACATGTGAAGCTGAATACAGACACTCTGAAGCTTTTTTTAGTGTTATCAGATCTCCAGCAGGGGTCAGCATTAGTGAAGGTTAAAATGAAGTTTCTGGCTCCAGCTGTTTGTGGTATTTGTCTTGCAGGTCACGAGGACTGTGTGCGCGGGCTCGCCGTGATAAACGACGTGGAGTTTTTCTCCTGCAGTAATGACGCTAGCATTAGACGCTGGATGGTGACGGGTGAATGTGTGCAGGTTTACTACGGTCACACTAACTACATCTACAGCCTTGCGGTCTTCCCTAACGGACAAGGTGATTAGCGTCAGTATTGCAGTAAGTCGGTGCTACACATTTGCGCGTATATTCTTAATTATTTCATTTTTTTGTTTCTTTTCAAGACTTCATAAGCACAGGAGAAGACAGGACACTTAGGGTCTGGAGGAAGGGGGAATGTTCCCAGACTATCCGTCTTCCTGCCCAGTCGGTGTGGTGCTGCTGCATTCTGCCTGATGGAGACATTGCTGTGGGAGCCAGGTACACTTACTGTTTCGTAAATCTATGTTGATAAATCAGTTTATTATGCTGCATGACCGTGTCTCATTTCTCTGAAGCGATGGCGTTATCCGCGTGTTCACCGAGAGCGAAGAACGTGTGGCGAGTGCTCAGGACCTGCAGGCTTTTGAGGATGAACTCTCCAAAGCCATCATCGACCCCAAGACTGGCGACTTGGGTGACATCAAGATAGAAGACTTACCTGGCAGAGAGCATCTGAATGAACCGGGTGAGTGGATGAGTTGTATATTGAACACAGGAAGTGTTTTCAATGGAAGCCCGTGTCCACCACTGATTTAAAAGAAAGTAAAGGGACTTTTTCTCACAATAGTGAGATATAAACTTACAAATGTGGGTTATAGTGTCAGAATTGCATGCTATAAAGTCAGAATGTATTCATTCTCACAGTTACATGATATAAACTCTTTGAAAAAAAATTCTGACTTGAGTTAATAGAACACAATTCTGAAAAAAATCTGAATTGAGGTTTATATCAATTTTTTTTGTTAATATTTAGTGGTCTAGTCATTAATTTAGAAAATTAGTCATTTCAATTTGAAAATTTCGATTTAAGCACATTTGTTGTAACGCTTTTGTCATTTTGATTAGTTTTTGTTTTTTATTGTCTGTTCAAGTTTTTGTATTTATTTCAGTTTGAATACATTTAGTATTTTAACTGCAACTTAGTTTAGGTAACTTCTAATATACATTTAAGTTTTATATTGAATATTTTTAAAAATGTAATATTTATATTTTATTGTATTTCAAATAAATGATTTGGAATGCGTATAGTTAACCATAACTTTTTTTTGCTTGTAATAGGTTACTGTTTAGAAGAAAAATGATATTATATTAAATAGCTTGTAATCATTTTGCTCACTGTATTATTATTGTATACGTGTAGGGAATCGGGATGGCCAGACGCGGCTCATAAAGGAGGGTTCAAATGTTGAAGCGTATCAGTGGAATGTGAGTGATGGACGATGGGTGAAGATCGGAGATGTAGTAGGCGGGTCCTCTCAGCAGAATTCAAAGCGAGTCATGTATGAAGGCAAGGTGAGATCCATGGTACTGATCCAGTAGATTTTGTGCATATTACGTTAACATGATATATTCACCATCATCGACTGCAGTTTTGGTACATACATTGATGCAAGTAGCCTAAAATAATATGTTAGAGCTGTTAAATAGTAGAAATAATCTTTTAACCCTTTGCTGTCCCTGCTTGAAGGAGTATGACTTTGTCTTCTCTATCGATGTGAATGAGGGAGGTCCTGGCTTAAAACTGCCTTACAACGTGACAGAGGACCCCTGGCTAACAGCTCACAACTTCCTGGAGAGGAATGACCTGAGTCCCATGTTCCTGGATCAGGTTGCTAATTTCATCATCGAGAACACTAAAGGGCACACCCTAGGCCCAGCCCCCGCCTCCGCCGCAGACCCCTTCACAGGTAACAATATACTTTTACTTACACACTTTGTTCAGCTGAAGCTCAAGGTGTGCTTCACATCCCTCCTGTGCCCGCAGGTGCAGGACGCTACATTCCAGGTGCAGGAGGTGGTGACCAAGGATTTGGCGCTGATCCTTTCACAGGTACGCCTTTTGGAATGTCATTTGTTATTTGCTAATGTGGGATCAAACTTATGAGAGGTGTTTGTTTGTTTGGGCAGGGGCTGGACGATATATACCTGGGTCAGAATCCACAGACAAGGTGTCTTCAGGTGGAGCTGATCCTTTTACTGGTAAAATACATGCAGTACATGCAGAGTAGGGCTGTCAAAAAAATATCATTTGAATATTCTTCAAATTTAAAATAAAAATGCATCAATGGCAGCACAAATGATTCCTCATGTGGTCCATGCTTATTAAATTTGAATAGAATTGGAATACTGATAATATTTTAGTATAAAATTTTAATGAGGCTTTTGAGCCAATCTTACAGCCTGAATCCAGAGCGTGGATCACGTACTAATATAGCTCTCGATCCTCTCTAGGTGGCAGTGCCTATTCCTCTTCTCCTGCTCCAAAAGCTACGACAAACATTTTCTTCCCTAATACGGATGGAGTTATGTTTGAACAGGCAAATACAGCTCAGATTCTTGGTAAGTCACACTTTAACATCAGAACTTGACTTCATCTTTGTAGCCCTGTCGACCAAGCTTGTGATCGGGTGGTCCGGGCCCCACCAGAGAGCTATGTTGCGCGATCAGTGAAGACTTACTTGGTGATAAGAATCTATCCTGTACCCTTATGTAACATTTGATCGATTTCATTTGTAGGTAAGCTTCGGGAGCTGAACATCACTGCTCCTGCGGACCGTAAGCTGAGCGACACAGCACTGGACTGTCTGGAGAAGTTGTTGATTCTAGTAGCAGACCAGAAAAGTAACGAACAGCCCACAGCAGAGCAGATCAGTGTTCTGTGGAGGACTAGCCACTGGCCAGAAGGTAAGGCATCGAGTCTATTTAACCTACTTCAATAAACAATTCACTAGACTTAAACAAAATATCACTGATGGCAAGAGTTTAGAATTTAGCTACTGAACCAGCTAATCAGAGTCTTCTGTGGCCTGTTGCGTGAAGCAAGGTAAACAAAATCTTTTGAGCAGACAAAACCAAACGGATCCAACCTGGTTTAGATCGGGTTCAGCAAGTCCTCAAAGTTCGATATAAATGTTCTGTCAACTTGATTCCGAGTTTGTTATTATCTCTGTAGTTAATGTGTAATTCATGGATAGCAGCAGTTTGATAGTACTTTATAGTTTTAAAGAGCTTAGCTGCTTAATAGTTTTTTTAGGATTCTTTGATCATTCAAATATTAAAAAGTGAAGCATTTATTTAAAATGGATAATAATGTTACAGTAGTTTACTGTTTCACTACTGTTCAAACGTTTGGGATCAGTACATTTTTATTCTTTCTTCTTGAATGAAATGAATACTTTTATTAACCAAGGATCTATTAAGTGAACAAAAAAGTCATAGCATAGATTTAGATTTTAGAAATGTTTTATATTTGGTAAAAAATCATGTTGACTTTTACTTGTCATTCATCAAAGAATCCTGAGGAGAAAAAAAGGTTCCAAAAAATATATTTGGCTGCACAACTGCTCCAACATTGACAATTGTAGTAATAAATCAGCATCACAGGAATAAATTACATTTTAAAATATATTCACACAGAAAACAGT
>JAUYWG010000040.1:21646781-21665822 GCA_034779775.1 Enteromius afrohamiltoni
ACATCTGATCAGATATAACTGCAGGAAAAGTTGAGATGCATTATTCGAATGCTTGGCTAAAAAGATGCGTCTTTAATCTAGATTTAAACAGAGAGAGTGTGTCTGAACCACACTCTTATTATATAAGTTATGCTTTATTACAACTCATTGCAGAGCTCAATGTTTGTCTAAATGTCACCTGTTCCTTATTTAAATAATAGGAAAAATAAATATATAAATACCACAGTTAGCATAAAACCAACAGGGCAATTCTGAAAAAGGTACAAGTTAGTGTTTTGATTGCCTTAGTATTTTCTGAAACTGGGAGCATTTAAAAATATTGTTGCAGCTCTCTAAAAAAACTTTAAAATGTGGCTTTTTATTTGAGAATTTTCATTTGTGGGTATGGCATTTGGCTAGAAGTAGAAGTAATAGATTTATAAGGTAAAACTCTTTCTCAGTTTTTTTTCTGTATCCACAAAACCAAACAAATCATCTTTCCAAAACAAACAAAAAAAATTGAGTAAATTAAGCCAATACAAAGTCAATTACAAACCTGCAAAAATTGTTCCAAAACACTTGAGTGTAATTACAGTACCAAAATAAATGTACAATTTTTTATCTTTTACCCCACAAAAGTTGCATATTGTGTCAATGTTTTGTTTGAAATTATTAAGGTAACTATTCAAGTTTCAGAGAGATTATTTTTTCATCGTTTGTCTTAATGACGTAGTCGAGGATGGAACTCCTTATATGGGCATTTCTCCCAGAAGTACTCGTCCACGCAGGCACAGAGAGATTGCGCTCATCAACGTTCTCTTTCAAGCACACATTTCGGTGTCTCACTATGGGATACGCCCCTTGCACGTATTTCTTGGAAGCCCTATTACATTACGCCAGCCCCAATTGGCTGGCAGATGTGATGTTGCGTCTGGGAGTGGCCTCCCCACCCCTCATATAAAGGGAGCAACGTAATGTCACTTCGACATTCAAAAACCTCTTCTCACTTCACACCAGAAGCCTACCTTTTTTAACTCTTTTGCGAACGATTGGCCACCACACTGTATTTCACCTGGCTCCTTTAATTTGGCTCCAGCCGATTGTAAGGATTGTTCGATTCCCTGATGGCTGCAGCAATGCAGACCGCTCAAGCAAGGGAAGGAAAAGCTGTGCGCCTTTGTTTACGTGGCAAAAAAATGTCAGGGCAAAGACACACACCAGGTCTGCTCTGTGTGTCTCGGGCTGAAACATTGCACAATTGGCAATTGGCAACCCTGGTTCCTGTGACCATTGTACACGTTTCACCATGAAGATCAAGCTAGCCTGTCGGGTCTAGATCCACTCCTGTCACCTATTCCCACTCCAGCTGCCACTCCACAGGTATCCATCCCTGTAGAACTGCCCACCATGGTAGCCTTATCCTGGCACTTGCACCCAAGGCACACAACGGCTGCAAACCCATTGTTGCCATCCAAAGCGGACTGTATGACACAACGCGCAAATAAAGCAGTCGCTCTCTGTGTCAGGGCTCTGATCGCGGGCCACCTTGAGGGCTTGAAGGTCACCTACTCTCCCCAGCGAACACAGCGCCAGCAGCAGAGATCTCTTCAATGGGCCCCACAGAGGGCCTCCAACACCACAGCAAGGTCCCAGTTTGGGACTTGGGTCTGTACTGGAGGTCTCAACCTCAGCGCACCACGGAGGAAACGTGTAACCAGGGGGTCTCTACCAACTGTATGTCAACCGAGAGAGGCCTGGTTGGCTGATACTGCCGCCACATAAACATTCAAGATGGAGTTGGTGACCCCAGTGGAGAATCTAGCCTGCAGGAGCACTGTACCAACCGGGCAGTTAACTGGATCCTGCTGCCGTTCTCTACACCAGTGTAAAGTTTCCACTTCAGGGCATACAGTTTCCTCTGTCCCGGGCCCAGACAAGGATCTGGCATGCCAGCTTGTACAAGGGGCACAATCGCAGACCTCCTTGGTGGTTGATGTAAGAGACCACTCATGTGTTGTCGGTGCGCACCAGCACATGTTGATCTCTTACGTCTGGGAGGAAGTGTTTCAATGCTAGAAACATGGCCAGCATCACCAGGCAGTTGATGTGCCACATGAGATGGGGACCACTCCACAGACCTCGAGCAGAGCGGCTGCTCATGACCGCTCCCCAACCAGTGAGGGTCGCTAGTGTTATGCGGTGACACAGAGCTCCCAACACTGGGCCAGAATGCAGAACATTGGGAATGTAGACGGGTCTCAGTGAGAGGAGTGTGTCCCGGGTTCACACAAGGATCTGGTGTGCCAGCTGTATAAGGGGCGTGATCGCAGACCTCCTTAATGGTTGAACCAATTTAGCTGCTCTAGATAACCTCCTGAGGAGGTGGTGAGCATCTGAGCTCCGCTACGTTTCCGGGCGGAAAGAACTGAAAGTAGCGCCCACTGGAGACCGCTGCGCCCTGAAGCACTGGCATGTTTACCAGATCGATCTCCCTCCCTCAGGTCTTTCTTTTGCTTGGAGGGCCCCGCAACTTTTTTTGGTAATGCTCTGTTTCTGTGTCTCCTTGTATAAGAAGCATGTACTCGGCTGAGTCTGCTCCGCCTAGCTGGCTCACGAACTGGAGAGCAATTATAGCGCTCACAATGAGAGGCCAGCAGTAATTCTGAGCTCTCATCCAGATCCTTTATCAGGTCAGCACTGGTGAACGCTACTTCCCTCAAGAAGAAAGCCTTCAGGGAGCAGGGTCAGCTCTCTCTCTCTCTCAAGAGAGCGGTCACCGCAATCAACCCTGCACTGGCCAGGAACAAAATAGAATTCTACCATTGCACAATCAAGGCACCAGCTTGACCTGCTGCAGGGTACTCCCTTGCCCACCAGCATCTGCAATTCTTAAAGGCTTGGAAGGCTGGGATGGAGCCTTTAAAGACAATGCAGCATAGAGAGAAAGATAGCTCGCAAGCATCTACTCAGTTCATGACATCGTCTTATAACTACTTTCATTTACCCCTTACTTTTCTTGTGCTTTTGACATTGCACTTTTCAATCACACCTTTTAGCAAAAAATGGAGACACATGCACACAGAGCGCTTTGCTGAATGACAGAAAGCTGAATCCCGGTAGCATTTCATGTTCTCTTATACTTCCTGGCCGATGACGTCACCCGCCTATGACGTCTCACCATTTCAATGGTCTGATTACACACACGATTCAGAGCACACATGCTTAAGGCGTTCCCCATATAGTGTCTCGTGGACGTGGCTCGAGTTCCTGAAGAGGAACTAAAAACCTTTAGGTTAAACTTTTTTAGGTATATGAAGGATGCAGTAATACTCTATGATTAACATGAGATTGGCCAAACCTGTTTTTGTCTCACCCCAGTCATTCTGTAACTTCATCCTAATTTCCTTCTAATAATTGGCTCAGTGATATCACCTGTACCTAGCTCATTAGTGTTTGTGTATATATAGAACATGCATTTAAATTACTTAGTCTTTGTCATGCCCTTGTCTATGTTATCTGTCACTAGTTTGTTTTGGTTTCATTTTGTTACTGCCTGTGTCTCCGTATATGGTCTTGTTCCTGTTCTTGTTTAGTTGATTGATTAACCCCTCCCACCAGTGCTCCTCACCTGTCCAGAGTTATCCCCAGTCTTAATAAGCCTGTTGTGTTTTGTCCAGTACTGTCTATCGTTAATGTTATATGGATGTCTGTAGTTCTCTCATTGTCTAAGTTATATTAAAGTGAATGTTAAACTTCTGCGCTGAGTCTTCACCTGGCGCTTCCTACACATCCCTGACAGTCTTGATGACCCTTTGTTTAGGCAGTACTTGTTAAGTGCTCTTTTCCCTTGTAAACTCTTGTTTGGATAATTTTGAGAGATTTCTGGGCTTGCCTGTGTTGGAACTTTGTTATTGAACAAGCCTCCAGCACTAAAACATTGCAGATAATTATCTTCAATGTTATCTTATTTTTTTCACACTGCTCTGTAGTACAGTGGCTAGTTCTTTGGGCTTTCAACAACACACTGTGGGTTCAGTTTTAGGTCCCCTTTATCCTTATCTGTCTCTAGTCTAGTCCAGTTCTGTCTTGCAGGCTGAGCTCCTGGTCCCCCATCTGCCAGGCAGCTAGATCTGTGCAGAATCTGTGAGAAAATGAGTTTACAATATTCCCCCCAGATAGTCCCGTCAGTCATATCTCATCGTCAATAATATCTCCCGAAATAAATGCGAGTAGGTGGCTGGTGAACTGAGTGAAGAATAGAGTGAACTTTATAGCTACTTACGCTATCTGATATGAAACACATTGGCAAATGAATTTTGAATGGGTTGTTATTGTTGCTTCCATTGACATCTTTGTGTTTTTTACAAGCTCTAAATATATTGTTTCGCTAGTGTTCATGTGTATTTAAATGTTTGAAACTTAAATATGCATTATGTGGTTAAGAACACTGTATAGTTGTGATAATATGACAAGCACAGTACACGTCTCTCTCTGGCTCAGTGCCAGCAAACGCACAAAAGCTCACTGAATTTGTCAGTTATGCGACGTCACCGAATGTTCTAAATCCCATATGTGGGACTGTACTCCAAAGATTTTAAGTTGTTGGGACTTCTTCAGGTATCTTGATCATTGCATCCAGTGGGGAATGCTGCAACCACTCTGCCCCTCTTTGCTTGTCAATTCCAGACCAAGATCTTCTTCTGACTCCTACTCCAAAGTGAAGGGCAAGAAGGAAGAGCCCTCTTCAGTCTGCTGCATACATTTATGACACTAACACCTTCTCAGTCACCCTTAAGTACTCTGAGATCGGTAGGCAGGTGAATGAACCAGCGCTCTCTCCACCTTCAATACCACGACTGAGGTGAGACACTTGAGCAAGGCACCGAACCCCCAACTGCTCCCCAGGTGCCGCAGCATTGACTGCCCACTGCTCCGGGTGTGTGTTTACTGCTGTGTGTGCACTTTCTATGGGTTAAATGCAGAGCATTAACCATACCATACCTGGCCACAAGTCACTTCACTTTCACTTTTTTGTTTCCCCTGAGCCAATCAAGTCAACTGATGTCATCTCCCAGACCTACAAGTCAGTTCAAGTTATTTCTGAGTCTGATGAATCAACCTTTACCTTTACCAGCCAACCCTGTTCCAGTTAATTCTGAGTTAGAGTCAACTTCTGTATTCTGTATTAAATCGCATCAAATTTTAAGACTAGCAAAGGACCAACTTAAACCAGCACATGACCAGCTTAAACCAGCATCCCAGCTTCAAAACCTACTTAGCATATGCTGTTTTCTTTTCAACAGGGTAGAATTATTCAGATTCTATAATAAAATAAACTGAAACAAAACAGAGGTCCACAGAGGCCATATTCTCACTATGTACAGTATTATACTCAACAAACAAATATTTAATATAATGCAAGCATTTGTTTTGTCTGGGGGAACTGTCCATAACTGACCTAAATGAGAAGAATGAATTAAGTCGTTAAGATTGTTGACAATGCCAAATGTTTCATCCTTCAAAAGCACTGCACTGTCCTTTGACCTGACTGGTTTTAGGTAATCTGTGAATTGAATGACATAAGAATTCACAATTAGTCAGTGCTTTTAGCCATCCCTGGCCCGCTTAGAAGAGGTGTGCCAGAGCACAGTTCAGTTGGACTCGGACGCGGTTCGCATAAAGTGTGAGGGCTAACTGTGCTGGAGCACGGAACAGGATGTGCGACATTGTGTTTTTGCGGCGCTTCAAAACCAATATAGGGTCGCTACGGTCTACGGCAGAGGTACAATGTTTGTTTAACAAAAGGCGCCAAGAGGGCTGTGGACCACCGCAGACAAAACAACTCAAAATTACTATCCACAAAGTAAACAGAGTGACTCCATCGCGTTCAGCGAGAGCGCTGCACTTCCTGTTTATCCAGAAACCGTTGCAGCATAATGACCTAAGCGTGCTCCGGCACCAATGCTGAAACCCTATGTGAGTGCAGGCCAGAGGGGGAGTGGGGAGGGGGGACAATCGTACTCTGGCACGGTTCACGGCAACTATGCCTAGTGTGAGTACACCCTCAAACACACTGGAGACAGCTGCTTTAAAAAATAAATAAATAAATAAATCACAATAAAATTGCTGAATGGGTTTTTTGAAACAACTGATAAATATAAATCAGACTTCATTCATAGCATGCTGCTGCGAGTCTGTAGTCTTCAACATGAATGTTTTGTGCAGGTTGCTCAGCGCTATGGGTCAATCTATGGGCTGCTCACTGGTAGCCAGCTGGCAGCGGTGTTGATCACACAAGCACTGATCACACAAGCGGTGGAGTTTTCTGGCAGGTCCAACAACATGATGATCAGTCATGTTACAAATAGCAAAGGTACAGTAATGCAGTTTAATCAAAATGCAATCAAAACTCTCCCTGTTGGGCTTGAAGAGTGTTTCAGTCTCAGTTCCTGGAGGGCCATAGCCCTGCAGAGTTAGCTTCAACTCTAATCAAACAGACCTGATCCAGCTAATCAGGTCCTTCAGGCGGGGCAGGGTTGGAAAAAAAACTGCTGGGCTGCGCACCTCTAGGAAGTTTGACATCCCTGTCATCCCATGTTTCCTAACTGATTACTTTAGGGGTGCTCATGGCAAATTAAGGAGAAAATTGGCGTGAACATCGATGCTTTGCTCTGACCACACTGAGAAATTTTGGCCTTGGAAAGAGAAGTATGTAGCAAAGGATTCTTAAGGAGGTAAAATATATTTACTCACATTTGGAGGAATCTGTTAATCTTTTTATTAACGTATTGTATTTACGTCATTACATTTTCAGAGTCTAATGTATAAATATAGACATTTTAATGACCTTCGAGCATCTCTACATCCTTATCAGTAAAGTCAATTGACCCTGAACATCTGTACCACCAAGCTGCTTCTTACCTGTTTCTGTGTGTGTGTTATGTATTTTTATTGTGTTTCTCATCAATTTATCTTATTCATTTTTGTTCAAAACATTTGCTCTTACAGGGGACAATTATCCAAAAAACAATAAGTTTTATATAACAATTAACACATTTCATTCTTTCATTCATTGTTCATTCCAGTTAACCTCAAATAAACTGTGGTTGGGTTATTTTGATCAGGTTAAAAGTGCAAACAAATAACAAATACAGCTTACATAATAAAAACATAACATAAAAACAGAGTTATCTGTTTTTGCAACTAAACTCTTCATATGTTAAACTGAATGGAGTTTTACTGTGTTTCAATATTTACGTAACATCTGCTGCAAAAAACTGTTTGAGCAGCAACAAAACTTATACAATGACCAGAAATTATAAATGCAACACTTTTCTTTTTGCCCCCATTTTTCATGAGCTGAACTCAAAGATCTAAGACTCTTTCTATGTACACAAAAGGACTATTTCTCTCAAATATTGTTCACAAATCTGTGTTCGTGAGCACTTCTCCATCCACCTCTCAGGTGTGGCATACCAAGATGCTCATTATACTACTGCACAGGTGTGCCTTAGGCTGGCCACAATAAAAGGCAATCGAAAATGTGCAGTTTTTCAGTATTGTGGGTTCATAAATAATGGGGGGAAAGACAAAAGTATTGCATTTATAATTTTGGTCAGAGTATATCAAGCTCATATTAAGAATAGACCTATTTACTGCAGACAAATGTCAATATCAACTATTAAATAATTTGAGCATGTTATATCTGATCCTAATTTAATGTTTAATTGTTACCAAATCATATTTTTGCTGTTTTGCAAAACTAGCAGGTGAATTTCTCGATTTTAATGTTGCAAACTAATAATCACATATCGGACATTTTCCACCAGAGGGAGCTCAGGAGTTAAAAAACCAGAATATCCATTGAGTCTAATTATGCCAGTAACAAATAAGCTCAAAAGACCCTTATATCTGAAGAAACTTATAGATATTTATCAGTTTGAATTAAACCCATGGTGTAGCTCGAAGCTTGAGCGTCAGCAAAGCACACAGAATAAGTTTCCACATTTCTTCTGTTTGAAATGTAAACATGTTTTTCAAACAAATGTTAAAACATTACTTGTTACATAAAATGTTCATGGTAATACAAACGTTTATGAAATAGTTCACATTAAAAATCATATGTGTTTAATGTATGCATATAAAAGCACTGAAATCGTGTGCTACGGCAGCATTTTTGTTTTTTAAAAGGAAATAACCTTTACAAAAACCTTGGCGCACAAGTTTGAATTACTGATAAATGTTTATAGACTAATGGTAAGAGGTGTTCATTTTAAACGTTGGCTGTTTTGCTAGATTTTCACTTTTTTGATAAACTATACTGAGGCCTAATAGGGTCAATTTGACCCCCCACAATAAAAATTGTACCTAAGTTACATAAGAAGGGGTTTAAAACTCTTTTCTTTAGGCAACCAGAGAGGAAGGGGAAACGCTGACACTCTTCCTCTGAAGTTTTCTGAGCTCACCCAAATACACAGAGACACACCTTCTCAAGTTTACACTCATAATACGGACCACCAGCAATACTTCACTTCTTCACTCACACCGTGTGATTATTAACTTTTGCTGAAACTTTGCGTGCTAAGGTTTTTCCAAGGTTATTTTTTTATAAACAAAAATGCTTACTGAGGCCAAATTCACACACACCTTCTAGCGGTGTATGGAGTAGCCGCACCTGTTGCCTGTGGCTTTGGACGTTCGTTTTCTTTTCGCCTTCACTATTTGTCCGTGCAGTCTTGCGTGTTGTATGATGTAACATACTCTCTCGAAATCAGTTCCGCCACCTGTGCGCTTTTATTTGGTGACAGCGCGCGATGAGCGCGTGATCGACATCACTCGCCCCTTCTCCTCTCGGAGCTCTGCCGGGATGTCAGCCGCGGTTCGTAGAAACTCGTCCAAAACCGGGAACGGCTTGGAGTCCGGTCCGGATGGAATTCGGACGATACGCAGAGAACTGTCGAATGAGTCCACACAAAATGAATGGGATAATATTATGGAGTCTTCATCTAGAGGTAGGGACGCGGTTTTTTGCAGCATTACCAATACATATTGGTCATACATATTGCACTGCCTAAGTTATATGAAAATCATTTTCTTTAATCACAATTTCTCAATTAAGTGAATATATGGGAAAATTCTAAATAGTCCTTTGGTTTGAGTAGATGTTGCTCTCCAACTGCTAACCATTGACATCTAAAAGTCTAGCTATTTCTTGTTCTGGATCTTGTGGACATTGAATCAGATAGTGCTAACTTTATTTAACTTTTCAGTGTCCTTCACTTTCCATCCTGTTATTCTTTTGTAAAATCCCTGAAACTAACAATGACATCGTCCTCCAGGAAGTCAGATCACCATTTTGGTAGTAATGCAAAACCACAAACATCAGCATTAGTAATTGATTAAACTGATTCTGTGATGTTTTGTGGTATTAACTGGTTTGTCTCTAAAACGTTCAAAAATATCAGTTATGAAATATGTAAATGTAGCTAAAATAAATTGATTGCAACCATTTACCTTCAAATATATAGCATAATTATTGCAGTTTAAATGTCTGGACTTGGCTACAGTATTTTTTAAGGCTATTCCTTAATCTACAAGACATATATCTAGTAAAGTGTTAAAAAAAGAACAGCATTACCTGACCTTGTTGAAGGGAGTGTGTCAATTTCTTTTCAGATTTTAGGATCTCAAGAGGAAGCATCAAAGGTACTTCAGGACATCCTGATGATATACCAACAGGTGAAACCAGCTCTCCATAAAATACTAACTTCCTCTTAATACACCGTGACTGAATCTAATGTAAATAGCCTCCATTGTCTTAACAATCTCAAAAAATTATATAATACTATGTAGAAACACTGGCAGTTCTTGGGCCGCATACTCTGAGACAACTTTCTAAGTCAATTTATTTCCCCTTATGTCAATCCGAAGCTTAACGAAACACAAACATATTGTAATTAAAGTTGGGAACCACCGCAGACCTCCACTGAAATGCTACTGAGACACAGTAAAAGGAAAGTGTGAGTAAATGACAGAATTTGAGTTATTTTTTTTATTAACTATTCCTTTAATTGAACTCTGTCCAGCTTTGGTGACACTCAAAAAAAAGAGTAACTTTTAGAGATACATTGGACTTTACAAAGCCCATTGACTGTCATTTATTAACCCTCTCTGTTAAACACAGCAAAGAAACATCACATGATAATGGTAAAATAGAAAATCTGAACCATGAATATTGCTTTTGAGATGAATGTTTTAGATTATAATTGAATAGTAGAACTAGCCCTGGAATTTACAGCAGTACAAAGGTTTGGACTCTTTACATCACTAATTCACTTTCTTTACATATTTACTAGAGCTGACTGGAATATTTTCCATGTGTTGGCTCAGCTGTGAGTGTTGGATGCGGTGGTAGATGTAATGTTAACTCTATACACCGTTTCCTGTTGCAGTTTTGGCTATGCAGCTGGCTATGGTGGAGGGGCCAGATCGACTTCCTGCCGATGAGGGCACACAGGAAGTGCTTTGCAGGAAACTTTGTGTGCTGGAAGCTGACCTCTCAGGGGTCATGACCTTAATCACTGTATGGTCATTGCTATTCAGACTTCATAAAATATTCAAAACATATTTGAAATGTTTTTAACATACTGGCTTTCCTGTCTTGCAGGAGTTGTCTGCTCATTTTGTATCCATCAATAGTGAGGAAAGGACTATATTTATCACCTTTAAAAAACTTGAAGAAATATGGAAGTTCAGTACATACCACAAAATGGGTCTGTTCTTATTTCAGTGCCACAGATATAATGTTGTATGGATTTATTAATAATGACAAGTACTGTAAGAGTCAGGTGTGCTACCAAAAGTCTCTTATTTATGCCAAAAGCTGCATTTGTTTGATTCAAAATACATTAAAAAGTCGTATTGTGAAATTATTATGATTTAAAAGCATGATCCTTAAGAAAGCATGATTCTTAAAAAAAACTGAAATGCTCATTTGGTGCTCAAGAAATATTTATTATTATAATCAATGTTCGTATTTTTGTGGAAGCCATAATATATTACATGATACATTCGAAAATTTGGGGTAAGACAGATTTGAGAAAGAAAAAAAAAGGGGGGATATATTACTTTTATTCAGCAAAGATGCCTTTAATTGATCTGAAGTGACAATAAAGAGAATGTTATTTTATAAAAATACTGTTCTACTGAATTTTGCGTAACACTTTATTTTGATAGTCCACTTTAGATATTCAACATGAACTTTGCAACATGTCAACTAATTCTCATTAATTTGCAACTACATATCTACTAACTCTCAGAGAAGACTGTTAGGGTAGGTTTAGGGTTAGTAGAATTAGTTGACATATACTTGCAAAGTTAAATATAAATAAATAAAGTGTTACTGAATTTTGTGTTCATCAAGGAATCCAGCATCAATCAAAATAAGAATGAATATTAACATAATTACCTAAAACAATTAAGCATCAAATCAGCATATTAGAATCATTTCTGAAAGATCGGTAGCGGGCACCTATATTAAAAGATAATATCTCATAAGATCTAAATGACCAAATGTGTCATTTCCACCAGGCTTCTTGGGTCAGTGTATGGAAAACCTTCTCATGAACCAGGAGTTCTGGTTAATGTCCCTTGATCAGCATTCAGGAATTGAGATCTCAATTAAAGAGGAGACACTAAATCTGATGTATAAAGGCTTTGTAATGCAAGAAGGTAAATAAATCGTTTTTATTCACAATACATATTTTATAATTGATTTCAGAAACAGACTAGCACAAGTACGAGTAAATATCACTGCTGCTTGAAATAAAACACTATTGTTTACATTTTAGGGTCTTTCTTTGGATGCTGCACATCAAATCAGATGTTTGATAGCTCTACCTCAGGTAGCGACCTTTATCTGGAGAAGGGGGATATCGCTTTGTTTGAGCCTCCATTCCTAGGATCAGGGTGGACAGTGCTGTCACTTGCAGATGGAGCTAGAGGAACCAAACCAAAACCAGCTCTGGAGCCGGTCATTCCTTTTCATGAGTATGTGCCATCTTCTGAATTTATATGAACTTATTGACATAAAATCAACAGAACAATGTTTTTTTTTTTTTACTTTCCAAGGTGGTTTCTTAAGTCCTGCCCAGAGAGCATATTAGTGGGTGGTGGTAAGGACACAAGTAACCTTCCCTTCCAGATTGGTGAGACAATGTTTAAATAATTGCATTTTATTTTATATATCCAACTTAACTTAAATAAACTTAAGTTTATTACAACTTAAAATAACCAATAGTAACTAATAAAGTCTTTACTGTCACTGAAAAAGCTGAATAGTAAAAAAACTTTAGTTTTAAATAGTATTAAAAAAGAGGGTAAGTGAAAAGAATTGGACATAGTGGACAGAGTGACAGTAAAGACAATTATTAGTTATTATTGGTTATTTTAATAAAATTGTATATAAGATTTTATATTTAGAAGCCTGAATTAAATTGTAAAGATTTTTAGGAACTAAAAAAAAGAAACAACAACAATGCAGCGTTGTCATCATGCCAATTGAACTCTACCACAATTGTAACAATATATCTGACAGCAGTCGGGGTCTGTGAGGCCACAGAAGAGTATGATGCCGATGGACCAGATGAACTGAGTTTCCAGGCTGGAGAACGAATCATCATCCTGGGCCTGCTGGTGGCCTGTTTTGATTGGTTTATGGGAAAACTGGAGAGAACTGGGGATATCGGACTTGTCAAAACCAACCTGGTCAAAACAACCAGTTCATTTTGTGAGTAAGTGGTTGTGTCATTTTATGAATGTAGTATTTCTGTTTTGTGGTTTGTCTTAAATGACAGTTTTCACAATTGTATGCACAGTACTTTATTACTTTATCCTGTGCTTCCAATAGATCATCTGACATATTCTTGAAAGATGAGGACAGACAAATTGCTACCTTGGATCAGGACAAAATTAAAGAGGACACTATAGTTTTATTGAAGAAAATATGCCAGTCTGATGTTGGCACGAACTACAAACTTGGTAAGGTTCACAGAGATTTGTATCTCAACATTTTAGCATTTAAATTAGGTTTTATTTGCCATTACAACAGTGTCTGTGCTATAAACAACATTTGTCTAAGAAAATAAACTACAAAACAATTTTTTTTTTTACAAAATGAGGTGTTCCTAACAGACCACAGAGGTAGAATTACAGGCACAAAGCACTTAAAGTCTTGTATTTTGTAAATCCTCGTCATAAGCTTTTCTTTTGTGTGGTGTAAACACAGCCAAGAACCTAAACCATTTTACTGCTCCACCTTTGGGAAACTAAACTGAAGATTAGAAAACTAATTCATCACTGCAAGAACTAGTGACGTATACAAGAACCAACACTAAACAGGATTTGACGTCATTTGTAGAGGAATACTCTTGACGTGGTTGACACACTAAAAAACGCAAAAACTTGTACAGCTGCTCATCCAGGGAAGAACTCGTGGTGCTCTGAGACCAGCGATCATATTGCTGGAAGTGCTGGGGTTTTCCCTAACACAAAGAAAGATGCGCCGTCACAATTTTAAGTGAAGACTCAAACAATCTGATCAAAGGATCCATTAGAAACTATGAAAAAATTCTACCGCATACGATTCTGATGTTGTTGCAAAGTTAGCTCTATACTGACCTGTCCTGAGGAATCGATTTGGACACATCCCCGACAAAAGACGGCACTGATGTTACATGCTTGTCTACCTCTGTAAGGCATAGACGCAATCCAATGTTAAAACCCCTTTATTATGCTCATTAAAATAACTAAAATAATAATAATAACTCGCCATTGACTGACTCAGGATACTGATCTAAGTATTACCTTCATCCCAGTCTTCATCGCACACAGGCACAGTCCAGGTGCTCACTGGGATTTGAAGCTTGCTATCAGTCTTGTCACTTGCCACTGCCATTGAACATTAAGTATGCGTTGTTAACAGAGTGTGTCTGCAATAATGATGAAGGTGAAAGGGTTAAACGGAGCTTACCGCAGGTAACATTAACAGAGCACTTATCCACACAGGTTGAGATGTGATGAGACAGCTCATGTTTCTTCATCAAGTGGCGTGCATTGAATGGACAAGTCCATAATTCACCAATCAGTTCAGGATGATTCTACAAATGAAATTAAGAATCTTACATGTTCCTTCTTTCTGGTAACATTCTGTATGCTGGACCAATTATTTAGTTTGCCTAAACTATACCCCTTCCATATAATCAACTGCAAACCAACATTCTGCCTCTATCCAATCAACAACCGGCTTGCACTGAACCACAAGAATACTGTTAATGATAGACTTAATCCAGAAGAACTGTGGCAACGTCTCCAGGATGCTTCAAGAATGCTAAAATAGGCACTTGTGTAGAAATGCTGTAAAATGAGGACACTTTAAAAAAAATTGTAAATAGATTTTCTGTATCACTTAATTTCTATTAACTAAATAATTCAACATTTGGTGAGAGCATTCTTTGCATTTAAATCAGCTTTTGCCCTCGGTGTACATAGTTTTTCAGGTAGCTTTTCAGGTAGGTTTCTTGAAGCATCTTGAAATCTGGATTTATTCTGTCTCAGTTTGTTGTGTTTCTTCACGTCATTCTGGACAGACTGGATGGTGATGAGATCAGATCTCTGTGGGGAGCACTGGCTGTAGTCAGAGTCCTTGTGCAAACAAAAATCTCTCAGAACTATTAATGGCAAAATGAATGTTTGGAAATGTAAACTGATATTTCCTACAGCAAAACAGCAAAAGATAGAAATAAGGTTTTTATAAGCTGGTGAAAATACTGATTTAATGAGTCTGACCACCATTATATTTAATAGATTTATCCCAGCACTTCAATTCTGTTTCATTATACCTGCTTTGTTGTTACATTACTTTTTATTACATTTAAAAATAACATAGCTACCATACTAATGCTTGTAAAGCGGCTGTCATAGCAGTCAAATGACAGATGGGACTATTTACTGTATATTTTGTAGTAGCAAATAATTGTCTGGCCCCACTGAATGTTTACCGATTGAGTCAGTCTGGGGATGAATAAATTAAGAAGTTTGTTGTGGACGCTTCTGTACACGCACCTTCCTGCATTTGATGAGATGGTATGGGAACCGACAGGCCCGGATCAGATGATGAGGGTCATAGGGGCACAACAACAGTTTGTCAGGGTTGTAGAAATCTGCAAAACGCGTGATAATGAAAACAACTGTAAAATGATATTAAGCGATGTCTTAGTTAGTGCTGTTAGCCAATCTGCGTTTGAAGTTACCTTGAACATCTTCCCATCGTGGAGCTGTAACAACGGGCTTTGAGTCGCTGCTTTTCTTCGGCATCTTTCTTAGTCACTGTCCAGAAACAGAAAGTCGTTATCAATTGTGGTTCTCGTAAAACAAAGCTTTCGTTACTGTAACGTTAGTGAGAAGAAACGTTAACGTTAGCCTACTTAAGATTGCGCGGTTTTCTTTACTGTGTTTATGGGTTATATAACGTTATGCACATACATTACAAATCAGACAGCACAGGAGCACAACAGTTTTGAACTTACAAAGCTGGGTCGTTACTGTTTGTTTCCTGACGTGTAAGCTAATCAACAGTGCGTGACAGCTGACATACGACGTGCTTTATAAGGCCACTTGAGGCGCTACAGCGCACGGGAAGTAACCAACATGACATGAAAATATTTGTATTTACAATTTTTTATTATATCTTAATTTGTTTCCTTTAACAATCGGATTTTTTTACATACCATAGATCTGACGAAAGAAGTTCCAGGATCAGTTAAAAGTCAGTAACCCATCTATCTATCTATCTATCTATCTGTCTGTCTGTCTGTCTGTCTGTCTGTCTGTCTATTATCTATCAGTTTGTATGTTTATTCAGAGTAAATAAAATAAAACTATTACTAATGGAATTTTATGTGTAAAGATTTTTTTATATCTAAATGATTATGATTAATGTCTAGATTGATGCGTAGGGTCGGCTAATTAAAATAATGATCTGTTTATTCTGTTTATAATTAAAGCCCATTTTTAAAAATTATTTTACTCTTTGTCTCCAGACAAGACTCATCAGACAGAATTAAACAACCTAAAACAGAAAGTCAAATACATTTTGAGGGAGACAGATGAGTCTCAAGTAAATGATGTTTCATCAGTCAGCATCAAGCAGCAGATGAAGAAAGAAGCTGATGATGCAGTGTCGTCTCGGGAAACTCCACGTTTTTCTGTCTGCTTAGAGCAGGACAAGACCAGTTCAGATGAGCATCATGCACTGCTTTCCTTCTTGAGCAGCCGCGACCACCAGCCGGAGTTCCAGCTTCTGTACAGGGCTTACCCAGAATTCCTCATCTCACATTTCGAGGGTCACTCTGATGAAGAAGATATAGTGGCGTATTTAAGTGTCGCCCGAGAACTGGCACGAAAGAAGCGTGCCTCGTGGGCACAGAGTCGCATTTGTTTTCTTCTTGGACAGCTTTGTGCCGGAAGGTCAAAGTTCTCTCAGGCTCGGGTTTATTATGAGGAAGCCTTGAATGTACCCAGGGATTGCTACACAGACATGTTTCTGCTCTCTGCCATTTACTCCAACCTGGCACTCATCTACCTAACACAGAAGAACCATGAAAAATTTTTCAGTTTTTCAGAGCGCTTGTCTGCTTTGTTGATGGCTGTCCCTGATTGTTTGTTTGGCTGTGAGGATCCTGAGGTATTAAAATATATACTAAAAAAAGCCGTCCTGGCTAAGAATCAGCCTGCTGAAGCACGGGCCTGCTTCCTCCTGGCGAAGCTCCATCTGAAGCTTAAAGATGGCATGAGTGCAATCCCGTTCATTGAAAGGCTTTTGATCCTTGCTGATGAAGCTCCCGAGGCATGTGATGAGACATTGAGCCACGTTTTCCTGGTGTTGGCCAGACTCTACAGTGACCAGAGACAGAACCGTTTGGCTGAAAGCTGTGCAAAGCGAGCATCACTTCAGGTGGGTGTTTCAGAAAGTACTCATGTTATAGAAATTATATAAAAAATGCAAAAACTGCATTGTGGATATGTGGAAAAGTGCATCAAAACTGCAAAACAGACACATCCACTCTCCCTCACACACACACACACACACACACATACAGAAATATACACATTAAAATTAATTGGTATGATTATAACCATATAGCCATAACAACTCTGAAAATTTTGGTTGAAAAAGGTTGAAATCAGATCAAACCCAGAAGGATTAAGCTTCAATAAAACATTCCTGTTTGTTTTTGTTACTTTTTAGAGGTTTTTATATTTTGTCTAAAAATTTCAGTTTTGACTGTAATAATATTTCCAACGCTTTACATTGTAGTTGCCCAGTCACTTTGAACCATGAGGATCACAAAGTGTGACTCCCAAATATGGAGCACCAGAGGGTTAAGTCAGTTATTATCTGTTGGCAACTAACTGTTGTCAGACTCCTTTTGCAAACAAAAATCGAACTGAATAATTACAATTAATGACAAAATAAATGTTTGTAAATGTAAACTGATATTTTCTACTGACACACTGACCATTTTTTAGCTTGTAAAAAATAATTTTGGCCACCACTGTATATATATATATTAGTGCTGTCAAATGATTAATCACAATTAATTGCATCCAGAATATTGTATTTATTGCAGTATACATTTTGAAAATATTTACATGTATATATATGTATATATTCTGTATAAATATATTTATAAATGCATGCATACATGCATGGGTTTGCATTTATATATACATAATAAATATACATATTAGGCACACATATATTACGTAAACAAAAACCTTTATTTTGGATGTGATTATTCACAATCAATCATTTGACAGCATTTATTATTTATAAAATAAATAGGTTAATTGTTATATAATTGAATGTATTTAATCATTTGTAGTTTAATTTTAAAATGATTTAATAGATTAAAATAAAATTAATTAAGATTAATCAAATTAAATTCCTTAAATGAGGTTCATTAAATAAAAAATAAAGACATGCAAGTATTACATGAATTAAGCAATACATATGATAATTAATACAATTATTAATATATTTAGTTAATTAATTGAACTTAAAAATGAACAACATTTTTAATATTATATAAATGATATAAATTGATTGATGTATTTATCGATTCTCTTTTACAGGTAGGAACCACTGTGTCACATTGTCTTTGTAGTATCTCACTATTGTTAGAAAATTCATCAGCACTGTATGGAGTGGCCGTCCCAACACAAGTGGCTCCATACCTGACTCGTGCTGCTGCTTTAGGGCTCTCCAGCAAGGAGCCTGTGCTGAGTTATATCCACGCTCTGTGTTTGTCTTGGCTCTTCCATATCCACAGCATGCCTGACAGAGCTGTTCGCTACATGTCCACTGTCCTCGATCACAGCAGTATGTCCAGAGTTGGCCAGTCAGACACTACTGCTGCTCTCCTGTGGTTGGCGTGGCTGTATATTTGCAACCAGCAACCTGGCACAGCTCTAGAAGTGCTAGACGCTGTGCTGTCATCACTTCCCGAGCATTGTACAACTCAGCTGGAAGGAGTGGTTTACAACATGCGGGCCATTTCATACAGACATTCAGCGGACATCCGACTGGCTGCTGAGAGCTACCGGGCTGCAATTGAGATATGCGAGGAGTTTGAGGATAGACGTAACTGGGCCATAGCACTGGCCAACTTTGGATTCATGTGTTTGCAAATCAAGGCTGAAAGATTGGCAGAAGAATATCTTACTCAGTCAGTGGAGCTGTTCTCTGAACTTGAGGACAAAGAGCATGAACTCAGTCTTATTTTAGTGCTTCTGGAGTTGGGGAAACACTTTGTTTCCAAAGGAAATCATGAGAGTGGAAAGATATACTACGAATGGGCCCTGCTGAGTGCCATGTTTATCAATCACATTGATAGTAAGTTTATCATAATTGTATCAGAAGTATCAGTGTATAGAAAGTATATACTATGATAAAAATACTATGGGAGTCAATGGTGACCCAAAACAGCCAGGTTGCAAACTGTC
>JAUYWG010000040.1:21685224-21717230 GCA_034779775.1 Enteromius afrohamiltoni
GTTACCTCAATCACCGCCGAATAGTGACTGCAGATCTGTGGCTTAAGTACACGCTGCTCTGATTGGAAGCAGGTGTTTGTAATTAAAATTCAGGTGACTGAGTGCGCGTGTAACTGACTGCACTGGGATCAGTGCAGCTCGGTGGTGTGATGTACACTCTCAGAAATAAAGGTACAAAAGCTGTCACTTTTCAAAAGGTACATGTCTGTACTTAAAGGGTCAATTTTGGTACCTTAAAGGTACATAATTAGTACTTAAAGTGTACATATTTGAATCTAATATTTACAAAAGGTACTGCCCCAGTGACAGCTTTTGTACCTTAATTTCTGAGAGTGTACAGTATCATTAAAATATAAAGTAACTGATCTAAATAAATGGCTCGTTTGGATGTTGTGGGATCTGTGACATCACAGGTGGCTGCTTGACTATAAGTTTCACCACTACGAATACCTACTGCAACACCACTGTACTAAGCCTAACCAGGAAAAATGGGAGAGAAAACGCATAAATTTTGACAAGTACAGTTTAAGCAGCATTTTTTCATCGACACAAGCCTCAGATGGACTGTAAACTGATCAGGCAGAGAGCAGAGATAAGGATTACAAATGATAATTTTTGCAAAGATATGACTGTTTTTAATAACGTTATGTTTACCTCACATAACAAAGATGTTAAAATAATTATAAAAAAATCCCTGTCATAACCACTCTCAGATGTGTGACATATTTTCACATTTCTCTTGCTAATTCTAATTTCATTTGCCCTTAAATCTGACTATAAAAACCACAAACATACAGTATATAACATTTGAAGTAAGTCATATTGACTTACTTCAAATGTTATATACAAGCTTTAAGCCAAACCACATGTTACCATCAAGGAAATCAGAACTGAGTCTTTCAAGAGTGGGTTGACATTGGGTTGACAGATGACTGGCTCTTTTTAGTTTTAGCACATTAGCAGGCTGTTGTGGTGAAGCGCTATGCCAACACACCCAAGTGGTTCAACTTAGAATGGATCTCGCTGTCAGCAAACTGGGTATATAAAGAGTTTGCATAAAAAATAACTTCATTAAACAAAGATGTGTTATATTGGGTGTGTTCTGTAATGATCATCATCAATGCGGCTAATCGCTAATTACAGTTCCTTAAATGTAATCTCCCAAAAATCACTCCTAACATGTTGATTTAAAACCAAAACAAAATCAATGTTTAATTTTTTTCCTATAGGCTATATAAGGGAGAATCACCTTTTAACTAGTACAAAGTACTGTAATAATCCAAAAATCCAAATACTTTTTAGTAAGTAAAATACTAGCTGGCTACAGAATTCAAAACATATTTCGTACAAATAAACTCTTCCATTTTTGACAGTAATGTATTTCAGTTGGTTTCATTCAAGTTCATCTTCTATGAAGTCTGCTATGGTTATTGCTTTGGTCTCTAAACCTGACCACATCGATAAAAACAAACTAGTGGAGTGTCCCAAAGAAGCCACAAGCCGTTAGATTTGTGCATGTATGTAAGAATGTTAATTTAATGAGACGTGTTCTTGCAGAAACACAAACACAGACTTGACACTGAAGAGCACGCTGTTGTCCAGGGCCATCGGCAGAGACCTCACGTCACCGTGTGGAATGCACACACATTCTCTCAGACAATTACACGAATAGAGACACAAAAATATGGCACAAAAAAAACGAGCAACATGCAACAAATGTTGAAAAAAAGGGACAACTGAAATACATTTATTTCTGTGTTTAAAATAACTGCATTTATTCAAAACATATTTATCTGATCAATTCAATGCATCCTTGCTGAACATGTAATGACAATGTTAATGTGTTTGGTCTTGGCAGAATGGATGCTTGTTACTGTCAATATAAATACAACATGTTGCTGCACATATACATGAAATAACTCCCATACAGCATGCATTATCACCCTGTAGGAGATGGAGCTGGGGAACGTGGAGGATTTCTGAAGCATGTTGCAAACTACTACAGCAAGCAATAGACATATTTGCTTTCACCATGTCCAACGCGAGCCAAAAGCATGGAATGACAATAGTGATGTGTTAGATAATGTAATGTGTTTTGAGTGCACTACAATCACAATCTGATACATGGCATAGCCATATTTAAATGGGGGAAATCATCTCTGAATCAGCCGTCTCAGTTATTGCATACTTTTAATGCAGTATAATCTGATATTCCAAGGCCCGGTTTCACAAATGGGGCTTAGTTTAAGCCAGGACAGGGTATTAGTTAAATTAGGATATTTAAGCAACTCTTGCAAAAATGCCTTATAAGAAAATATTACAGGTGTGCATCTGAACACAGAACAATGACACTGACATGTTTTAAGATATGTCAGAGCAAGATATTTTATCTGATATCTGAGACAGCTCAAACATGCAGTTTAGTCTGGGACTAGCTTAAGGCTTGTCTGTGAAACTGGGGGTAAATGTCTAAAACCGTGGGATGATTTACCATATAAAATACAATTGTACTGCATTCATGTCTAAATGAAAGGACTACAAAGTATTTAAAAATATTTATTTTGATAAAAAGTTTATTATAATTACATTCATTTTAAATCATACATAGTGTTTATGGTCAAAATCATTCAACATTCCATATCAAACTAACATTATACAAAACAATCAATCATACATTTTCACTCCAAAGTAGATCTATATGAAAGCAGTTACCAACATGTGCATTATTTGTACAATTAGTTAGCATCTGAACACTGTTATTGTTAAAGAATTTGTTACGATTTCGCTGTTGTGGATTCAAGCAATAGATCTGATGATCTATGACTGAAACTTTCAACATAGCAACGTTTATCAGTCAAACCAAACATCTATCATGGCACAATGAGCTCTTGTTATTGTTCACAGCACATCACAAATATTGCTTTCTGCTTATATTAGTAAGTTTTAGTGAATCAGTTTCTAATTCTACACCAAGCTCAACATCGTTGAGATTCTTCTTGGACTTTTCTAACCTTCCGGTCATATTCCATAAACTGCCACTATCTTTCAATAAACTCAATTTATCAATGTCAACCATATGACTGTATTGTAATATCATTCTAAAATGTACTGGCTTTCAGGACAAACAGATGAACGTTTGCAATGATCCTGTTTCCTGAGTTTTCCAGCGTGAAGAGTTAGAGTTTGGCTCGGAGAGATCCAACCGCAGGTTTATCAGAACAAAACTCTGCCCACCAAGATGGCCGTTCAAGGACGTTCTTACCCTGCATGACTGTAGACCATAGGTTTTTGTAGAGCTGAAATACACAAGAAACAGAGAGATACTAAATCACAAAAAGAACCACAATATACACTCGTAAAAATAAAGGTGCTTCAAAAGGTTCTTTACAGCGATGCCATAGAACTGGATAACTGGCTAGTGTTTTTTGAAACTTAAACCACATAAACACATTGCATTACACCAAAAACACAAACTAATGTTCTTTTTAGCAACATCATATGACCCCTTTAAGAGTGTAAGGTCAGGCTATGTGCCTTACTATCAGTATCACCTCTACAATTGTAGGATTTCTGCAGGTTTGATCAAGGAAAATTTATGACATTTTAGATTAAGATTTTAAAACACTTTTAAAGGCAAGTTAAAGAAATTCAAGGGGGAAAAAAAACGTACAGTAATACAGAACAAATTCTCTTCATGTATGTTTAGGAAACACACAATGTTACAGTCGTAACCAAAAGTATTGGCAGTGACATACATTTTGTGTTATTGCAAAATTTGCAACTTAAGCTGTTGTGGTGTTTATTCACATTGTTTCCACATGTTTTGGCATTGACATGATCTGATCAAGAAACTATGTGAATGAACACCACAACAGCTTAAGTTGCAAATTTTGCAAAACACAAAATGTATGTCACTGCCAATACTTTTGGCCAAAACTGTACAATTCGAAGTTTAAACACACAATTTCCAACTGATCTCCATTACTTTTACATTTATGTTTTACCAAATTAATACCTTTGCTCCCAACTAATAGAACTGTGAAACATATTTTACCATACTCCTGACCACACTGAAGTGCTGTTACTTTATAGCAGGGGTCATCAAACTCAGTCCTGGAGGGCCGGTGTCCTGCAGAGTTTTGCTCCAACTTCCCTCAACACACCTGCCTGGAAGTATTTCTGCGTCCGAAATCGCATACCGCTTAAGTAGGTACTACATTTAAATTGAACGTACTACCCAACCGTTAAAAAGTATGTTCTATATAGTATGAATGTGGGTAATATGAATTGAATTTGAACTTACTACATCCGCCACATTGATGTTGTCACGTGTCATGCGTCGTCACAACAGCGCAAAAAATGTACATTTTCAATAAGTCATCCATTTATTTAGATTTTGTTAAACAAGTGTAATTTAATCACAATAAACAATGTTTTTTCCTGACGTGCTTACACTGAAAATGAGCTGCGTCTCCACTTTCTGCCATTTTTCGAATATGACGCCTCCTCTCCCGGAGCCTCATGGGATAGGAAAGTGTCCATGTTATGCCTACTATAGAATTTGGCCGGAAGCAGTAGGTCATCTGAGTACTTCTCGCGTACTGAATTGCGAATGCTATGAATTCGGACATACTACTCGCCTCACATACTGTTTTCGCGTACTATATAGTAGGGAAGTAAGCGATTTCAGATGCAGCATATACCTAATAAGACCTTGATTAGCTGCTTCAGGTGTGTTTGATTAGGGCTGGAGCTAAACTCTGCAGGACACCGGCCCTCCAGGACTGAGTTTGATGACCCCTGCTTTATAGGTTTTTTTTGGTCTTGTTTGTTTCCTAATAAAAACATCTAATCATCCTTAAGTCAAAATACATTTACTGCAGACAAAAATTATTCCAGACTTCCTATTACATCTTGATTTAATGATGTTTGAATATTTGTATTAAAAATACAAAGGAACCATGCATCATTTAATGTCATGACTTCATACATTTTTGCTCTGATTTGAGACTTTTTAAGGTTTTCATTTGTGGAAGGGAGAATTCAGACCTTTCACATAAACCCTGTAACAGTAGAAAACAAGCATGTGGATGGCTTTAATAAATACGTCTTCCCTTTTATCAGAACCTCAGATCATGAATCTCAGGGCCAAAATGAAGAGTTCATTTCCAGTAAACATCTCCCCAATTGTAAATATGAAGTGTCTCACTCAGCAGGGGAATCGGTATAAAGGTCTGTGTCAGTGGGGCGTGTGTGTGTGTGTGTGTGACTGCTCCGCTGTGCTCTGTCTAGTGTTTCAATAAAGCTCTGTTTTTTTTCCTGAAACTCAGAAATGTAAGACCTGCCAAACAAGTGCTGAGAGAATCTGACTGAAGGAATGAGTCAGTAACCATAATGTCTAGTCAGAATCATCAGGGCAGCACAATGGAAAAACCCTCCAGATTTTCCAATTGCTGGAAATTAGTTTGTTTTCATTAACTAGTCTGCTTTTTCTTGCCGTTTTGTGAAACGAGGAAATAAATCCACCACCCAAAGTTGTAATAATTGTTGATTTTATTAGCTGATGTTGACTTTAACCCCCTAATGTGACACATTTTCCAGTAAATATTGCATCATCACTAACTGTCAGTCTCAAAGGCCAGTGTTTTTAACAGACTAGCGGAAACCAAAATCGGTTTAGAAAACACCTTTTTTGTCCAAATCTGTAAACAAGTACAACTTGATGGTATAATTAAGTATTTTGTTTTCCATTAAAACTTCACCAAATACATGGACCGCAGTTAAAAAAAAAAAAAAAAATATATATATATATATATATATAAAAAAGACCCTTACATGAATACATGAAGACTATAACAGTGGCTTTAAAATGTGGATACACACACATCACTGGTCAAATGTTTGGAATAATTACATTTTTTTTGTGGTGTTTTCAATATTTAAAACTTTGTCACTTATGCTCTCCAAGGCTGTATTTATTTATTATTAAATAATTATTAAAAAAAAATTATAAATCACATTTAAAAGGACTGATAAAACATTAAATACACATGAAAACGTTTTGAGGTTACTTTGCTAAGACACTTGTGTGAACTCAAAGGAACTGACTTTATACAGCTCAACTTCTAAAAATCACCTTTCAACCAATTGATTAAAAGTCACTGAAAAAACAGGTAAGAAAATACTTTTTTGGAATCACTGTAAATTAGACGCTCACTTCTGCAGCTTTCAGACATTTATCTACAATAAGTGATTCCACAGTCACAGTGGAGCACTGGTGAGTCCTCTTGCTAGTGTGCACATGTGTGCTTGTGCATGAGTTCTCTTACCTCACCATCTGCTTTGCCAATGGGTGAGTTCAGGATGAAGTCAGGAGGAGCAATCACATCAACCAGCGCCACAGCCTCATCCTTCAGCTAGGCAGAGAAAACGAGAGGGCACCTGCAGTGTTGAAGCCTTCCTGACGTTTGCATCATCATGCACTTATAAGTGAAGGTGTCTGTAACTGAACTATAGCAAAAACAACACTAACCTGCCCACACAGAGTGAGAATGACTGTGTGGATAAAGTCAACCGGCTGTCGACCAGAAAAATAACCTCCTAAAAACACAAACAGACCATAATGAAACATAATGAAAAAAAATGTAAAAAGCTATTCAAATGTTTGAGGTGGGTACAATATTTTTGTAACACTTTAATTCATCAGTCCACTTCAGGCATTCTACTGACTTAAAAATGTCAACTAGCTGCCATTAGAGTATTAGTAGACTGTATTCTTAATATCTGCTAACACTTTATTATGATGTTCACACACAGGCATTTTGCTCACTGTAATAACTTGGTTATCATCACCTGATTCTACTAACCCTAAACCTAACCTGACAGTGCACGTCCTGATTTTGCTGAGTTAGGCGTGTTCCTGGGTTAACACATTTTGTTGACCCTGGAACATTTTATTCCAAAATTTTAGTTTTGACCATATCTCTACACCTAACCCTATCCATGAGTATTGCCTAAAATCAGAGGAAATGATAGATGACTGACACTGATGTACAAGCACCAAACACAGATTGTTAGCCTAAACTTCACAAAAACTATAAAGTAGTTCTTCAAATCTGATTGGCTAATCACAATGCTGTTCCAGGGTCAATAAAGATGTTGACCCAGGGACATGCGGAACTCAGCAAAACCAGGTTCTGCTACGACGCTCTACTAATACTCTAATAAAAGTTAGTTGGCATGTAGTTGCAAGGCTACTTATAGAGTGTCTAAAATAGATTACTATGATTTTCTAGCAACATTTTTAATAAGGTTAAATTTGTAACACTAGTGACCAACATTAGTTAACGTGAACTAACATATCTGAAGCATTATTAGATAATCTAACTGTTAAATCAAAGCTGTGTCTGCTAGTATTATTTAATAGAGTTGAGCTAACAGTTGTTTTTTCATTAAAGTAATAATAAATAAATAATGGGTCAGGCTAGAATATACTACGTGATGTTTAAAATCGGAACAGTTTTGAAAGCACTTTTAGTGGACATCATACAGTTAACACAATCAGACTTTCAAGATGTATTTGAACACAAATTAGAACGGAAACACAGGCCTTGTTGCTAGGGCATGTGTGACAACAGTAAAAACTATTTGTGTTCTAAATATCAAATGTTTAATTAAATGCCCATCATACACTACTGCGCACAGTTTTCTATGAAATCTGTCAACCCAAAATCTGCAGACCAGCTTTTGGCAACTTGTGTCAAACCGAACAGACTAAATAAGGGCAGAAATCGAGCAAAAGCTGTGTAGTCCGTTATATCCTTGACACGTCATGTGTCACACAGCCAGCACCAGACACGAAAGGGAAAACAAAGAAACCATAGCAGAGACCAGTGGTTTACCTTGATACAGGATGGCCATGTGGTTAGTGAGGGTCCAGAGGCCGTAGAGAGCACAGAGACGCCCCAGCACTGGTCTGAGAGCAGCTGGAGTCTGTTCATCCAGAATCAGATCATGGAAACGCTGCAGCACTGTGTGCTCAATATAGGCTACAGCCAATGAGCGACAATAATACACCTACAGAGAGACAGATAAGTTACAGGAAAAGTGAATCCAAGGACACAAACTCAAACATATATATATCTACCGGGACTGTTCATGAGTAAAAGAGCAAATGAAGACAGATTGACCCACATAATCACAACCAGATCATGACAGCATAATGACAGTCATGACACAGACGAGAGACAAACTGGGATGTTTTTAGTTTTTTTTAACTTAAAAAAACTCAGCAATGTGCTTGTGTTTGTGTCTGGTTGCTAGACAGCGATTCGCTCTGTTTGGTGGTTGCTGGGTCAGTATTATGTGTGAAGAAGGTCTGTTTTATTAATTTCTCTATTGTCCTCACTGAAAGTGTTAAGATAATTGAATCTGTCACATACTGAACCTGCTCGATCGCATTCTATATTCTAGTTCATGTCACCAGTGCGCTCTAGTTCAACTCACTCGTATGTCTCAAGGCGCTCACTGGACACTGGCCAAGCTCTACTCATTATGTCATATGACCTTTAACTGACTGCTTGTTTTTGGATGGATTAGACCCTCATAAAACACACATAACACACCCACAATGACCCCAAACTGAGTCACGTTTATAAAAAGCATGTCATGGTATTAGACAAAACAAAATACCAAGCCAAATGTAATTTATTTAAACAGATTTTGAAATGGTTCATGTATAAGTGTCCAAATAATTTTCTGGGTCACTGGATGCGCAAGTGGTGTGACTGCTGTGTTTCATTAATGTGCTGAGGTCAGTTTTGGTCCAACCGTGATCATTTTATATCATTTTTGAAACGTGATGCGAGTAGCTTTCACACATACTGAATGTGATTCTGACCCTACGGAGCGTATATACAAGCCTAAATTAATCTGATATGGCAAAAAGGCTTTAAATCCTTCAAGATGTGGAGGTCAGACGGGCCCTTTGAAATGCCCAGTGTGATGTAGATTTGTAGCTCAGTGGTAAAGGATATGTGTGAGCCAAGTGTCTGGTCAATGTTTTAAGACATGTCTGAGGAACCTGAGGTCTGTTTTATATTAGATATAAGTCATAAATGGAACAACACTTTAAAGAAGGTGTTAATGGGTGTGCTAGCCCCACAATTCAGCCTAAAATATTAACAAAAACGACATTCCGTGCACTTATGAACAGCAACACATCTACATGGTGAAACATGATTCTTAAATGGATATCTATATATCATAACTATAACTTCCAGTCAAAAGCCTCAGTTAAGGACTTCAAGACAACACTAAAGCACTGAGAATTTACAGCACACGTGTCTTTGGTTAATTCATGTAAATTGGCCTAGATTTTGACATGAGATGACTGGCCCGTATACAGTGGATAAACTCGTTGGTTTTGATGTTAAAAACAGAAGAAAAAAAAAAAAGCCAGAAGGCCAGGTGTTAAAAGAGAGGAAAAAATGTATAAAGTTCTCTCTTTTTTTAAACAAAAAATGACAACAAATAAAAACAAAAACAAAGAATGACTACAAAACTACAAAAAAAACAGCTCTATTGAACTTGGTAAAAGTTGGCCATCTCTTAAAATGCTGTATATCATGTTTTTCAGAAAAAAAGAATCAACTGTTGTTAACATTGATGATAATAATAAGAAATGTTTTTGAACACAAAATCAACATTACAATGATCATGTGACATTAAAGATACATTCCCATGAGGAAACACTCAGTGTGAGGTATAAGGTAGCTGGTTAATGTGTTTTACACACCTATAGCATACCTCATCTACCTCCAAGCTGTCATAAAAATAGATACATGACATTTTAAGGTCTCATGCAATGAAAGCCAGGATTAAAACGTACTTGGCTGTTGTTTCGTGCCTCAAAGTCGTCCAGTCCAGATGATTTCTCATGAAATAGCTTCCTCTGGCTCTCACCCAGCAAGAAACACACCAGCCACTTATACGCTGCCAGAGGTACTAAAGACACAATATCAAATGATATAATGGCATTTAAAAGATGGACAGGTGATGCAAGAAACTGAACATGAATCTGAAAAAAATAATAAAACAGCTTTAAAACTGAATAAAGTGTAATGGATTGCAGCTGGCAAACAATTTTTACAATTATGTGGAAAGAGCCACAAAAAGGCCCCTTAATAAGATTAAACAAATACAGAAGAGATATTGGATTTATTGTTGTAATGGGTCCGTTCTGCTCACACAGATGTAATCATGGATTAGGTATCTGGGTGGGGACTGTGACTAAAGAACAAGAGGTCTCGTGTTTTGGATGGTTGAGGTTTGGAAGCATTTCTTCAACTCATGACGCAGAAGTAACCCGAACTCCAAGTCCACAGAGAGATGAACTTAAGTGCAGTCATGCTATAGCATGAATAGCATAAACAGATGAACTTTGCAAAATCCAAACCTACTGACTAAAGATAAAAAGCTGTGAAATATTACCAAATCAGTACAAACCAGGACATCCATAACATCCTTAACATTTACAAAAAACAAAACTGCTCCCACATTTTATGAAGGAACTAATAAATCAGAAAACAACCCTCAACCCCTCTCTGAACAAGAAAATAAGACTGTTACGAAAAGAAGGTTCTGAAACAAGACCACACAAACTGAAACTTTATTTACAATCAGTTGAGCAAGCAAGTTCTGATGAAATGAGCGAGTATGATAAATATTTGAAGGCAAATGTTTATGGTGGTACTGATGCATAAAGCGACATTGGCTTGTTCTTGAATGTTGTTGTTTTCCTGTTTAGAAAAAATGGTCTCTAGACTGTCACTAAGACTTCCTGGGCAAAAATATTTTAAAAGGTGAGTATTCAAAATATATATATTAAAAAATAATGCAATCAAGATATTCTGTTCTAAGCTCAAACAATGGGTTTACTCAGAATAATATCCCTAAATATAGTTTCCTGAAACACATTTCTGGAGGAGGGTGCGAAGGCAGTCGATTACGATCTCCACCTCTCTAATCTTCTAATCACTCTATTATCCTATCAGATCTCAAGCATGGCCCCATAAATAGCCAGAGTCCCTTCCTTCCTTAGCTCGATCTCAATATTGAGTCATGGCGACCATCAGCACCTACTAGAAACTGCAAGACCTATCATCAACAACCAACGCTCTCTCCCCGGCCCTCTAGTTCTCAATCTCCGCCATCTCAATTACAAACAAGGCCTCTTCAACCTCCTCTGGGCCATTTTGATTATCTTTTCCAGATCCGAAGCTCGTGTCTCATCTAGGAGCCTGCAGCCCCCCCTCCTTTCCCAGCCATGCATCCACCTAAACCTTCAGTCAGCCAAGACAGATCCCTCCTTCGTCTTTTAGATAAAAAAACGCACCAGTTCACCTAGATTCCAAACCTTTAAATGACGACATAACCAAAATAACTTATTATACAGCATCGTTCCTTGGCATCAACCACAACTGCGGTCCATGACCGCATCACAATTCTAGACGACTTCCATGCATTGCTATTCCATTCCATGCAAGTTATAAGTGCTACCCCCTCATAACTTCATTACCATAATACGCAAACCATACCCATTAAAGGCTATTAGAACCTCAAATGCCACATTTACCTCGACCGTCCTAGTTTTCTAAGACACCCGTCTTTACATTTAACCTAGTCCTGCTCTCCCAACTGACCTTCCCAGTCCTAGACAATATCTATGAAACAGCTGAAATTATATCCCACAGCATTCTACCCACCAACCACCTCGTTCGTCATCTTTGTATATGGTTAAATCGCTAACAATTCAGATCATGAAAGATCTTCAGCCAGTTCTGAATACGAGGATGCAGATCCTCCCTCGGCTCCTGCCGCTAACCTTCCACGTGACTAACCTGTTCGTTTTCCCCCCACAGATCTCTAGTTTCCCAGAGGATACCTACCACAATCTTTCTTTCTTCCACCTTTGCCTTCCCCCAGCTCCCTCTTAGTATTACCCCAGTCCATCCGAGCTCCAAAGCATTGGTCTCAGCCCCCAAGAATATCGATCTCGACCCCTAAGAGCATTGGCCTCTGCCCTTGGAGTATTGGTCTCAGCCCCTTCAAGCTTTAGTCCTAGCGACCACAAGCACCCTTGAAGCCCCCTGAGCATTGGTCTCAGCCCCTTTAAGCTTTAATTTCAACAACCACAAACTCCCCTGCTGCCCCCTGGAGCATTGGTCTCAGCCCCTTTAAGCTTTAGCCCAGCGACCGCAAGCTCCCTTGCTGCCCCTTTGAGCAATGGTCTCAGCCCCTTTAAGCTTTAGGCTAGCGACCGCAAGCACCTTGCCGCCCCTTTGAGCATTGGTCTCAAGCCCTTTA
This sequence comes from Enteromius afrohamiltoni, assembly GCA_034779775.1. Classification (NCBI taxonomy): domain Eukaryota; kingdom Metazoa; phylum Chordata; class Actinopteri; order Cypriniformes; family Cyprinidae; genus Enteromius; species Enteromius afrohamiltoni. The sequence goes on from JAUYWG010000040.1 coordinate 21,697,591, forward strand.
ACCTTCAGCCCAGCGACCACAAGCACCTTTGCCACCCCTTTGAGCATTGGTCTCAGCTCCTTTAAGCTTCAGCCCAGCAACCACAAGCACTTTTGCAGCCCCTTTGAGCATTGGTCTCAGCTCCTTTAAGCTTCAGCCCAGCAACTACAAGCACCTTTGCCGCCCCTTTGAGCATTGGTCTCAGGCCCTTTAAGCTTCAGCCCAGCAACCACAAGCACCTTTGCCGCCCCCTTTGAGCATTGGTCTCAGCCCCTTTAAGTTTTAGTCTCAGCGAACGCAAGCACCCATGCCAGCTCCTTTTGCTTCTGTTTCAGCCCCTCCAGCATCAGTTTTCAGCTGCCTCTAATATACGTTTCAGCCCCGAGCATTGGGCTCAGCCACTTGAGCATCAGTTTTCAGCTGCCTCGAACATACATTTCAGCCCCTGTGCATCGGTCTCTAGCCCCTTGGAGCACTGGACTCTAGCCTCTTTGAGCATTGGTCTCTAGCCCCTTGGAGCATTGGTCTCTAGCCTCTTTGAGCATTGGTCTCTAGCCCCTTAGAGCTTTAGCTTCAGCCCTTAGAGCATCGGTCTCTAGCCCCTCAGCACTTTGATCTCAGCCCCCTTAGAGCATTGGTCCCTAGCCCCTTGGAGCATTAGCTTCAGCTCTCAGAGCATTGATCTCGCCCACTTAGAGCATTGGTCTCTAGCCCCCTCAGAGCATTGGTCCCTTGCCCCTTGGAGCATTAGCTTCAGCTCTCAGAGCATTGATCTCGCCCACTTAGAGAATTGGTCTCTAGCCCCCTCAGAGCATTGGTCCCTTGCCCCTTGGAGCAATAGCTTCGGCATTGGTTTCAAGCCCCTAAAACTCTAGTCTCACCCCAGGAACCGTCCTCCCTTACTATACCTCCAGCCCACACTCTTTTCAGGTTCAACAGCCTTTCTTTTTTCTAGCAGCTTTTGGGGCGCTCACCTTTATTCACGTTTTATTCTTTGCTTTTTGGGGGGCTCTCAGGGTTGGGAATCGGCTGACAGCCTTTTCCCCTCCAGAGCCCTAGGGCTACTCACCCTAGGGCTCGGCAGCCCTTCCAACCCCGAGCATTCTCCCCGAGCAGCACGCCAAACAAGCTTCACTTTATTAGAATGCCAAAAAGGTCGAACTCGTGAAACAACTCTAGTCATATATTATTGCCAATAAATTATATATAAAAAAATATATATAAACATTATAAAGTCTCTTGTGCTCATCAAACATCAAGAAAAATATTTAAAAAATTAAAAATTAAAATATATATATATTTTATTTTAATTGCAATATAATTTATTCCTGTGAGGCGAAACTGAATTTTCATCAGCTGTTACTCCAGCCTTGAGTGTCACATGATCCTTCAGAAATCATTCTAATATGCTGATGTATTAGAATTATGAATTTTGGAACCTGTGATTTGTTTTTAGGATTCTTTAATAAATAAAAAATAAAAAATGTACAGTATTTAAAAAAAATATAAATATTTTCTAACAATGTAAATCTATTAATAATAATTAATAATTTAACACATCCTTGGTGAATAAATGTTTAGTAAAATTTACTTCCGAACAATAGTGTATATTGTTAGAAAACCTTTCTATTTTAAATGAATTCTGTACTTTTTAACCTTTTATTGATCAAAGAATCTTGAAACAAAGCATCACAGGTTCCAAAAAATATTAAGCAGCACAACTGTTTTAAACATTGACAATAAAATTTTGCTTTGTATCATGTATGTTTTTTCTGACAGTTGAAATGAGCATCTTTGACATTATATTTTTATAAGAATGAATACAAATATAATACTTTAAAATCATATTATATGAAGGATGACACAATGTCTGGATGAACTATTCCTTTAGTGTGTCATGATTTAGTTGGCATGAAATGGAATGATTCGAATCATAGACATTCTTTACAGTAGGAAAAGAATGAGAGCATTCAAAGTTGAGCAAAACAGCTGGGATGACAAACAATATTACAACTGGTCTAGCATTTGAAAACACCCTGGACAAGTGTCACATGATGGGATAGGTGACAAAAGTCGGTTGAGAGCCAAGTAGTCCACTCCCAATCCTCGTCCAGTTAAAACTAGGGTCCTCTGACCCCTGTAACCAGGCAACAACCAGCTGAGGAATAATGTCAATAAAGAGAGCAGATGTTTAACAGATGTGCAGCTCGGTTCAGGATGTAAAACTCTCCCACTGGAGCAGTCTGCAGCATCAAGGAGCACTTTTAACAGTAAACTACACAAAAACACAGCGTGACGCAGATTCTCACATTCTCTCTGTGTGCGGTGGAGGTGTGACAGTTTATGTGTTAGATAATCTGTTCAGGAAAAAAATACAAAAAAACACTGTACATACAAACATCGTGGATTACACAAAACCAGAACCATGAAAGTGGGATATGGAAATGACACAAGGCTCATTTTGTTTATTTGGTTTCCTCTGAGTGTAAATGAATAATGACTCTATTAAACAAAACTTAAACCTCACTACAGCTAAATAACAAAACTGAACTAGAACTGGACTTCTCGAGGAAAATACCAGTGCTTTAAAAAAGAAAATGATTTTGGGTTTTGGGAGTAAGCAAATTCAATTCTGTACTAGAGCTTAAAAAAGTGATAGAATCAGCAGATAAATGCAACAGTATGCTATACAGTTTTTCATTTACAGATTACATAGCAAATTGTCTTTGGTCTTTTTTCTTATCTATGTAATTAACTGCCAGAAAAATTAACCCTTACACAGCATACAAATACTCAAACTCTATCTTTCTAATCTCTTTAAAATAGATCTGGCAAAATAAATGAATGTGCTCATTTCTTCAATTAATGAATGCTGTTTTGGGTTTGTGAATGTAAGTTCACTTACTGTACATCAAAAGTTTTTTTTAATAAATGCTAAATAAAAACATCCGATAAATTGCAGATGAGGCTGTTATGTTGAATACTGTAACTAAATACATTTTTCACCCCAGAAATTGAAGAAGAAATAAATACATATCAGCACTGCTCTTAATATATGCCATGAGACTGTAAAATATAAAATATTAATTATATATTATTATATTAAAATATTTAAAATATCAAATATCTAATGCATCGTAATGTGATTGCCTATTAATCTTTAGAATGTAAAAATACATTTAAACATACTTTGGTAACACTTTAGTTAAAGTCTTCATAATGCATTATAAAACTACCACCCCATAATGTATTACAACACACATTATAACCTTTTATAATGTTTTATAAATAAAGATTTTAAGTAAAAGGTTACCCAGATTTTATTTATTAATCAACAGATATATTTCAAAACTATTTATTTCAGCCCAAGGCTGAAATTATCCACAAAGCAAAGTTTAAATGGAGTCTAGAGAAGAAAAGAAGAAAAAGAAGAGCAACCGGAGAACAGGTAACTGAGGTGAAGTGAATGCTAAATGAAGAATGTTGCTGATGTGTCCCTGTTATGGAGAATGTAGTGTTAATGTTGCGTACCGGCTGAGTTCATGCACTCTTCCACTGAGCCAACTGTGAACTTGCTCTTCAGAATGCTGTCCATGTCCTCTAAAAAGTTCACAGTCTCAAGAGGGGATTCAATCCTTCCTTTACCTTGATTTAGGAGTGAGAAACATCAGTCACAAAAAGCATTCTTCATATTCTGCAATACCACTAAAAACAAAATGCAAAAATGCTCTGGATGTCAACAAACACATGTCTTCCTATTGAATAATTCTTAACAAAACTAAAATAGAGAATACACATTAAAACCCTCCTCTTGCGTTTAAAAACAATATAAAACACATTAAAAAACATTAAAGATTTATGTAAAACCATTTTGGCTGATCCTAGAAATACAATATATGTATAAATGTAACTTATGAGTAATGTAATAATTCCCATCTATTTTAATAAGACACATTTTTTTATGTGTAAAATTAGCTGTGCAGAAGCAAAACAAAAAGTTCTGCAGTGACTATTAGCACACTGAAGTGTAAGTCTGCATAAATAGTATCAAATATTTGTGAATTTAGTGCGAGTAGTATTTATAGTTAATTGTACTTCCTGTCTTATTACTGTGTGTCTGGTTCTCAAAACCTTGTGAGGGTAAAATTAGTTTCTCACACTTCTTTTAAGTGCTGCAACAGTCTAGTAACTGAGATCCAAACTTGCAACCAAAAAACAACTTTCAATAGATTGATTGTGACCGTGAAACTTGAAACAAAAAAGAAGAAACAGAATTTTCTTTTCCACAAGATCTTATGTAATTTATATTTTTATCTCTGAGTGAGCTAAAAGAAAGGTTTTCTGTTCACTGATTTATTGCTATTTTCCAAAGCATTGAAATTGCATGGAAACTAAGCACATGCATGACCCTAAATAAAAAACATGTAGGCAAAATTGGAAATAAAAACCAAACAGTTTAACCTCGATCTCCAGCAGAGTAAAAACTGAGTGTGAGTCAAATTAGTGTGTAGAGACCTTGCTGCTTGTGTTGAAGCCAGCTGAGCAGATAGTTGCTGGTCTGCTGCAGGAGGACGTTATTGTCACCCTCATAGGTGCAGTTTGGGTCATTGTCATCACGCAGATCCCCCAGTCGGTTCACTTAACATCAAAAGATAAACAGATAAACAAAAGCTCACTGGAAGCTCTTTCGATATAAGACTTGGTGTTTCTCGTGTCTATCAAACACTCAGTTTATGAGCATTTTAAAAATTCCTCACTGGCAAGGTAACCGTGTCCTCCACAAGCCTCTCGGCATTCCTGAATGCCTCGCTGGGCTGTCCATGATCCCAGAGGTTTGCTAGCGCACGACATGGCATGGATCTCTCTGCCCAGTTCAGCCTGAGGAGTGACACACATAATCTATATGCGATCAAAGACTAGAAGATCGCTAGACTTTCAGGATTTAGAGATCAAGATGCTTTTGTGAAGAAAAGCTGTGAGTTTAAGAATGTTTTACGGATGCTTGTATATTTAGCATATCTAAACCCTATCTTTAGTATGGTGTTTACCTGTCTGTCGCTTTTGTCCTTCATTAAGAGTCCAATTTGAAATTCCACAAAGTTCATAAGGAAGGATTTGGTGAAGTGCTCCAGTGCGAACACCGCTGCCAGGAACGGAATAAGACGCCATTGCTGCAATAGAGGATGGAGCATATGGACATCACAGGTCAAAAGATGAGCAGTTCAAGAAATGTGCACAATTAGTTTCAAAAAATGTACTGGTGGACTTAAATGCCTATTAAAGGAAAACTCCATTGTTGTTCTTTTCGCAACGAGTTGATACACATCTCTTCTGTCTCAGTGCATGTCACAGCGCCTTGGTGCGGTAATATCATCACTCCTGAAACTCTCCTTTCTGTCAGTACGGCCAAGGAGAGATGATATTACCGCACCAAGGTGGAAGTGCTGAGAAGCGCTCTTCGCCAAACATTATAGCTATCTTTTAATTTTAAGTTTTTTTTTTTTTTTTTATTAAATAAAGAAAGAAAAGGTAAATTAAAGTAAGAAAAGGGAGACTTATCCTGAGTCTTCCTGCTGTAGCGAAAGACGGTTTTCTTCTGTCATGAAATGTTTCTACTGGAGAGTGTCAGTATTCTGTACCTGTAGCTGATATTCCAGCACTGGAACCTCCTCGTCCTCTTTAGGCCCAAACTGTCTGCGTGTGGCAGAGAATCGCACAGCCACAGTCAACGCAAGCTTCAGATTGACCAGTGCCATCCTTGTAATGCTTACCCTGCCTCCCGACAGAGCCCCTAAAGATGCCCCAAACCGCTTATTGGGATCCTATAAAGGTTTATGGTTAGAAAAAGACAGGATGGAAATAAAACATGATGAAGTAATTGAAAACACGTAGCAGAGATGACTGGACCAAACCACAAAAAAAAAAAAAGAGACAAAGAATGTGAGGAAAAAGGAGGGCAAATTATACTTCATAGATTCATATTCATCCTCTCGCCTCTGTTTGTTTTCAGAAAAACCCCTGTATGTCTTTCTGTCAGTAATATTGGCTGATGTCCTGGCTTTCCCTGTGATTTAAAACTCCCTGTTTGTTTGAAATGAAAGCATAAGGATTCCTTTTTGTACATGATGCATTGCACCGCGCAGCTGCTGGAATAACAGCTGCTGCACCACTGCTTTCATTTGCAGAGGGAGTAAAGTGTTGCAAGATGTCCACACAGATACCAAAATAGCTATTTTTTCCTACGTTCATAATAACAGTGAAAATACTGTGAAAATGCATTAGGTATTGTAAACTTATTATTATTAAGTCAGTTCAATGTGAATTTATAAATACGCTATTGTTCATTGGCAATTCATTTTAGGGCATTAAAGGCACAATATGTAAAATATTTGTTATAAAATATAAAAAAAAACCACTTGCACAATGTTTTCATGCAGTTGTGTACTTACAGTACGTTATCTCAAAAGTTCTGTAGTATTTGTAAATTCTAAGAAATTCTAGATTTAAATAATGAACCGGCCCTGTTCATTACATCAATGATGCAATATCTGCTCTATCCTCAGTTTCCGACTATGAATACTATGGCAACACATGTGGGCAAATGCGGAAGTAGTACTTATTTATTGTGCATTTTGATGTGATGTATCATGATTACACTTTCTACAATCCCAAAAAACGCAGATGTATACAAACCGAGGAAAGAAGATATTGGAACAAATAAAGGAGAAGAAATATCAGCATGGCGTTTCTGAAATGGAGGGATCTTCGCGAAAACCTCGAACTGGACAGAGACTCCGCTCTCATGTGTTTTAATAGATGGGTAAGCAAATATATATTATTCAATGTGTAAGTAATAGTCATGTAAAGGTGGTTAAGTGATTAAACAGATTTATTACACGGCTCTCTGGAATGCTTGATTCTGATTGGTCAGTAGAGACATTTGCAGGTTCGTTCTTTTCAAATAATAACCAAAGTAATAACCCATAGCCGGTACTACTTATTTGTTTAAAATCCCTCCGCGCCAACAAAGATTACCATTTAGTGCCATCTTGTGACAAACACTGGACAACATAAGGTGCAATTTAATACTTGTAAATAACTCAAATACATCAGTTATTATATATTCATATGTAGATGTTATAAATTGTCTTACTAACGTTTGAATGTTAGTCACGTGGTACTACATCCTTTCGTGGAAGGATGAAAATGTTCATTTAAAACAAATATGCCAATAAAATGTTTCAAATTCATATTCATGTCCAGTTGTTTTCCTTATGTGGCAAGTAGCCGTGTAATAAGCGGGATAATGCAGAGGCAGCCGGTAGTTATCGCAGAAATAACCCCCGACAGTGTGATCAGGACCCGACGTGAAGCGTCGCATTATCCCTTACACAAATGAGCTTTTCCTCCGTGAGCATGATTTGTGAAAACGAAATAGAACTTCGCCTCTGTTATTGTTTTGAAAATGCGACCTCTAGTGGTAAAAACTTACATATTGTGCCTTTAATGTTGAACACGTTTAAATATACATTTTTGACATTGAGATTGATACATCATCTGAAAGCTGAATAAATAATCTTTCTATTGATGATTGTTGGGATAGGACAATATATATAAATCAATATATATAAAATATATATAAATCTGAAAATCTCGCATCTGAGGGTGCAAAAAAATAAGGTTTTGATACATTTACAAAATATTCTCATGGTATATGATCTTTACTTAACATCCTAATGATTTTTGCCATTAAAAAAATTTAAATTAATAATTTTGACCAATACAGTGAATTACACTATTGTTACAAATATACCTGTGCCACGTAAGACTGGTTTTGTGGTCTAGGGTCACAAATACAGAAAATTAACATTACCAAAGATGAATAAATACTGTTCTATTGCTATTACTAACGTGTATTTATATAACCTTTTCAGTAAATAGATCATTTTCAGTGTAAATGCAATAAAAACAGGCAGTATATGCAATGTTTATAAACAGTGAAATACTATTGCTTACTTTAAAAGGAGAAACATAGCGTCCGTCAGGCGTAACATCCCCTGTTTTGTTTAGCAAGTTTTCCCGAGGTATCCTCACGTTGTGGAATATGGCAAAACTGACCATCAAAATCATGAATTAATAAAAAAATAATTATAATTGTGACGTAATTGCAATGGAAACAAAATTTTAATTTATATGAACAGAAGGATACGTTACTGAGAAGTCAAATGAATATATTCTTTCAACGCCATCTAATGACCAAATCCTGTAATCACAACAGCTCGGCAGTCCACAGTCTAGCAATAAACTCACCCATTATCCAGCCCGTTCTGACCCAGTTTCTTCCCCATATCCCCGACCATCACGCCTGGCATTGCCAGCAAGGTCTTTGGATCTCTGACCTACAAGTTTAATTACATTAAAAGCAAATTAACCACAGCCGCTCTAAAAAGACAAGCAAATGAACTGAAATATGTATTTTCACACATACTTGGACTACAAAAGAGTGAAGGCCATGGCATTGCCCATCAGGGGTGTAGAGCTGGGCAAAAACTACTGAATGAGTTGCCGTCTTTCCCAAGTTCCCTACCCAGAACTTGGCTGCTTCAAAGTCTGGAGAGTTTATCACAAACTCCTGCGGATTTCAAAACAACATAAATTAGCTAGGGCCATCTAAAAGTATTGAACAAAAGGAAGAAATAGTAAAAACCATAATAAGAAAGCTTTTTAAAATGACAGATGGCTTTGTGTGTTACCTATAAGCGGGTCATTGACAGACTGTGATTTTAATTATTCAGATAACATATATGAAATATTTAGCATGGCTGATAATACTTTCATGAATAATTTATTACTCTATTTGAATGTTAACTTATTGTTATGTTTTAACTTTATTAACCTAGATCCGTGGTTCTCAACCTTTTTTGGCCCAGCGCCCTCCTACCCATTATTCCCCGCCAGTTTGGACCACTTAAACCAGAAAGAAGCTGAATGTTATAATGACAGTGATGGACCAGTGAGGGAGGTTATATCTCAAGCTGACTGGATCAATTCACATTTTAAACAGTTTACTGTAAAAATAACTCATCTCCGCTCTAGACTAATGTGCTGCTACACCGGATCCACACACACAACACACATGCTCACACATAACGTATAGACTGCATGCACATCTTGTATTGTGTATTTATTTTTCATTTTGTTCTGAACAGAATTTTGTGAAATTTCAAAACAATTAATTACTTTAGTCACAGAGCAGTGTTTCTGATAAGTTTAGAGAGTGGTGGAGAAATGGTGATTCATCACTAAATGCTTGTAATGCTGAGGAGAAATTGTTGCACTCTGCTTCCTGGAAATCTTGAACACGCTGTTTACTGCTGTGATGTTTGGATGCATTCAAACCAATTGCAGCCGAACAGCAAACAAAAACATTCATACAACTTTTTTCTTAACATGAAAAAGCATCCCGTGTTTATCGCATACTATCAGGTCTAAATGTTTGCTATTGTTTTCACTGAAAGTCTGTCAGCTGTGCTACAGAAAGCTTGGTAAAGGATGGTACACTAACTAAAACTAATACACCGGGCGTAAACTGCGCGAGTTGCGACACCTTGCGTCAAAGCACACAGATTCTATTATTATCAGTCGTTCAGTATCTAAGCATGAGCGCTTCGAATGCCCTCCGAATGCCCCCTGTGGTGCGGTACCGCCCCCCTGTTGAGAAACACTAACCTAGATGAAAGAATCGCCACTCCATGTCTCTTAATGATTTGAAAGGCCATGCTTGTACAATCTTGTGACAAGATTACACTTTGTGTAAAGACTTGCGTTAGTAGAGGACCTGAGTGCTGGGGTCATATCTGGCTGTCGTCCTCATAGCTCTCGTGTTGCTGCCATGGCTCAGCTCTGTCAGTGAAAAGCATCCAAATGTCTAAACAGACAGATACAATATTAATAAGCTGTCAGTGGCTTATGTGGTGTGCCATGACTAATAAGCTGGTTTGTATATATACTCATGCAAATTTGTAGCACCCTGGAACTTCCTGTTTATGGCCTAATACTGAGTTTGCGTGTCAAAATGTCCTAGTTGTGTAGAAGGTGATTTAAAACGTGCAAGCCTTCGTTTAGCGGGGTTAAAAAAAGTTAGATATTTAAAAAAACATTTAAAAGTATAATTCAAATCCATTGACATATTTACTAACATAGCGCTTGGGACTTTATTTACTCTTTATTTGGTTAATGTCAATATTAAGGAGGATTGTACGAGGATTGTACAATCTTTGAATAATATCGGTCTATACCTAAAGTATATTTACAGTAGTTCCATTTTAGCACAATCAAATATACTTCAGCGTAATTATAGTGCATTAAATACAAAATGTCTCGTTCCGGTTTAGTAGACCTTAGGCGTACTAGTTAAGAATACCAAAGTATCTGAAAAATGCACATAAATATGTAAATGTATTTGTAATATACTTATCGTTAAGTAGTATTTATTTTTTACTATTAAATGTATGATATTATTATACTTTGAGCAGCAAAATATGATAATTTACAAAAGGAAATAATAATCTTAGATTACCGTTTCATTTCAAATAATTACCCATATTAACTAACAATGAGCAATACATTTGCTACAGTATTTATTAACCTTTGTTAGTGTTTGTTAATAAAAAATCATCTCTTCATTGACAGCTAAGGTTCATGAAATAATATCAACAGACAAGACAGTTTTGATTCTGAAAAAGCATTACATGGTGAAATTGCTTTAGAAGAATTTTTAATTGTTACTTCATATTAAAGAATGTAATAAACTTTTGTAATCTCGATATGATGAATGCATTTAAGATAAAGTGCATGTGTACTTACACTTGACAAGCTTTTAAAAAAACAGAGGTCATTTACCATCATTTGCTCAATGTCCTGCACAAACATCAAGTGTCTCTGGGATCCTGTGTTTGCCACTGTGGCTCCAAACATCTAACAAAAATATGAAAGGTTATTAGGTAAAAGAAATCATTCCAAAAAATAGTAAACACTACTGCAGGATCATTTTGTGAATTATCAACAACTTTAATTACTTCAGTGTAAGCTTTATCCATTCCAGAATGGGTTCATTCTTCATTTATTATTTGTAAGAATTACAAAGCAATTTTTGGAAGGTTAGTGTATTCATTTAATGGTCGCTGGAGGGCATATGAAATGGGCTCACCCCTTTGTTAAGGAAGTATTTGGCTCCCAAAGACCAGTCATACATTCCCAGGCAGTCATTGAGAATAGTCATCTTCCAGGGGTTCTGCATGACATCTTCACGTGTTACAAAGTCATACTTAAATAACTGTTTACAGCGACGGAAAGTGAGCTCTCGCTTCTGCTCCACCGGGACGTCTTCACCAGGCTGACGTGAAAAGAGCGGGTCACTTTCCAGTGTTCTGAACACGTGCTGCTGCTCAGAGAGAAGCACAAAAACAGCCGAGAAGTTATCTATATCAATGGCTGTGGACTAGTGATTAGAGAAACTAAACTTTTTGAAAAAAATCGAAATCAAATGCGTCGCAAAACAAATTATAGAAATGCCATAATATCTATTTGGCATAATATTTATACACCGAAGCTGTGCAAAAGACTGATAAGCTCATAATTAAGGGCATGGCTGGTTCGGTCAACAGAGACACGCAGCTGTAATTTACTGCTAAACATGTTTGCGGGTCAAATCTCAGGTCTGAGTGCTCACGGTACACACAGATCTTACTAAATGTGTACCTTTCTTGGTCAAAAAATAAAGAAATAAATAAATACGAGTGTTTGAAGTTCAGCAAAACATAAACACCTTACCTTGAATGCAATGATTTCATCCCCCTCCAGAAACTGCAACATTTCCTTCCAGCTGAAGGATGCTTTCTTTCTGTAGAGATCTAGTGGACCACTGGGATAGTCAGGGATGCCCTCGTTCATTTTCTCTCCCAAAACAAATGTAGCATCTGTGATGGCACTCATGTTCTGATACAAAGGCACTTAAAAAAAAAAACGACTAAATTAATCATACAAACTAAATGTAACTTATGCTCAACCATCCCACCCTTTGTAATGACATTCAGGTTCACATATATATATATATATATATATATATATCTCAGCATATTCCTATGCTACCCTTTCTGGACACCTGGAACTCTGCGTCATTTAACATTACTTGCTACAGACTTTAGCTCAGATTTTGCAATACTCGTGCAATACTTCATAACGTAGAATTCATTTCCAAAAATGTATTTATCATTTTGCCAAACTGAAATCTGTGAGGCTAATACCTGTGATCTAACGTTAGTTATCAGGCCAACTCAATGCAAAGTTCAATGTCAGCTCAAACGCAATACCAACACTTTTCGGGTGAGAATCTAACTAGTTTAGAACAAAACAGCAATGTGGCACACGACATAAGTTAACGTTAACTTACATGTCATAATATCAAAATAAACATGAGCATCTAGCCATTTATTATTACTATTCTAACAAGCTAGCTAACGCTTTCCCTGAACGTTATTCATAAACAGTAAATAAATGTTTTTAAAAAAGAGCATTGCTTTTAAATGTCCAGGAGGATCTGCTTTCACGTTATTATTCTGAACAGTGCTGAAATAACATTCGTCTTACCTTATCCCGTAACCTCGAGACCTACTGTACTCTGCACTGCCCCTTCGGAGGAGGAAGTGCCCACGTGACCAAACACAACCAATCAGCGAAGCGCCTCTGCTTAAAGGCGCACTGCTCTGAGCAAACACCTGCGTCTTTGAAAGCAAGCGTCATAAAGGTATACCTGGAGGAGCGTGATAGCTTTGGGATTTTTCGTTTAAAGTTTAAACCAACGGGTTATGTGCAAATTTTGTGTATGCAGCACATTTATTACACAGTGATAATTCAAAGTACTTCATGAAATAACTAAATCATTAAATAAATTAAACTAATTACAAATAGATTACTAATGTATTTGAAACGTTTAGAAGGAAATATATAAAAAATACCTTAATAAAGACTATTTCTACTGTTAATATATTATATATTTTGAAATGAAGTAGACTCTTTTCTGTCACACATGAAGGGCTGTTGTTGAGTTGTTATCGTAATTTTGTACGCCAGGGGACGCTGTTAGGCAGCTCTACAGAGAGACACGAGGGGGGCACTGTACTGCACTTCCTTCTGTTATGTTTTGGATTTTTAGCCTGTTAACGGGGATTTTTGCTATGATATGACTACTAACAACACCAGAAAGGGAACTTTGGAAAGAAATGTAATAACCACATCGTCACATGTAAAAGCAATACAGAGCAATACAACAATAACTTTTCAAAAAAATCTCTGTAGTCTGAATTATTTATTAACACATTATTATAATATATTATTTTACATTTAAATTTGAAGTTATATTGGTCTCTTTTAAGTTCTTTTTTTCAATGAATTAATAAATAAAATAACTGCAGTCTTTTTGTGCGCCTCTGACTAAACTAAAAACAAAACAAATCAACAACAACACAAGAATCTCACAACTACATTAAAGACTATATGCTGATAAAATTTTGGTGTCGAAACAATTTTCATTCAGAAATTGCGGAAATTGAAGTTGAGGTGGCAAGCAACATATTGAATTAAATGGTTATACTGTAATTGAAAAATGTGTACAGTAATAACTTAAGTCAATGTTTCAATTCTTAATTAATAACTTTTTATTGGATTCCTATGTTTTAACATAGATAAGGGCTTCACACAGATTGTGACCGCACTCTTTCTCACGGCCTCTCATCCCTTCTCTTCCTCTGAACTCACTCGATCCCTCTCTTCCTCTCTGTTTGTTCCATGGGGAGTAATGACACATTGGACAATTTTGTGACCCACTTTGTGCCCCTGTCAGGCTTAAAACACTGAACTCAGAAACACTAAACAAAAACAGATAGACATTAAGCATGCATGAGTAAGCAATAACTCTGTGAAAGCTTTTTTTGTGTACTATATGGGCGAACGTGCCAACAGAATAATACAACATTGCTGAAACAAACAAATAATGGTCTTATTTATACATTATACAACAACAAAAAACAACAACAACTCTCTCTCAGTTACAGTTTATTTCTTCAACAACTTATATGGCCATTTAAAAAAGGTTTTTAGATTACGTTTTGTTATATTTGTTATATGAATGTTTATTTTTACTTCATTTCAAATGCCACTATGTAGATTTGAATGACTTTCAATGGTAAATATAGAAATCAAGCTTTTGTTTATATACAAATAAATGTTTTCAGATTCTAAAATATAGTATAAAAACTTTAATGTAGGCTAAAGCATGTTTTAATTGGCCTATGTAATGTAAAAAATAAAAATAAAAAAAACAGGAATTGTTTCACAGATATTTTTTTTTAATTAATCTCAGTATTGTTTATTATTATTCTGATTATTATTAATAATATTATTTAATACGTTTTAAAAGTATATTATGAGCCCAATCCAGTATCTAATGTTAGCTTAATAGACAGCAAAGTCATTGAGTGTTTTGTGTCACACCCATAAAGCAAAATAAGGTTGAACTAATGCTATAACCTTAATGCAATATTTATGTCCTTCATTTCCTCTCTCTAAGTGCACGTCGTTTTAATGGATCTGGAAACAGGGAAATGCTTTGTGATATAGAAGCTTCCGCTTACAGTTGAATCTTGTCATCCTTTGCCATCAGTATGCAAACAATGCGAAAACTTCTTTGGTTTCAGTGAAGCGTCTACTACAGTTTGAATTACAAAATCTCCGAACGTCCAAAAAACTTTTTTATCATTTCCCCCTTGAGATGAGAGCGGCGCTTTTGTGCTCACTTCCCGAGCTCGTATTGGGTGTGTCCGCCCTGTCAATCAAGACTTGCTCAATCGTCAAGCTCCGCCCCTATGCTCTCGGCTCGCTGCAGCACAAGGACTGTCAACTCACCGCGCAACTTTGCTCAATCACTGGATTTTACATCACTTTCTGGAGTACGAAAACTTACTTTTCTGGGGTGTAACGTTATTGGACCGGCCTCGAATGAAATGGAGGTTTAGGAGGGCTGATTGTCGTTGTAAAGAGTAAGCTTTGGGTCAAATTTAGTGTTTGATGGCTGCTGGGGATGGAGCGCAGCTGCCGGCGACCGTAGCGGCCAGCAGGAGCGTGGAGAAGGCGCTGGAAGAGGCTGCGTCCAGCGGAGCGCTCATCCTCTCCAACCGCAAACTCAAAGAGTTCCCCCGCACCGCCAAGAACTATGACCTGTCCGACATTACGCACGCAGGTAAGACTTAAAGAAAGCGGTCACGGGATGAGAGAGAGGGAGAGGGGGGAGGAAATGTACCAGTGTATTTAATGTCCTTTGTTTGAGTGTCTTCTTCACCTGCGCCCCTTCTGCAGGGGTGCACCAGCACCACCATCATCACGCCCGCCCCAGAAAAAGCGGATCTTTCACTTTAGTGATCTTTGTAGGAAGCGGATCATCTGATAAGTTCGTTTTAATCCTCGCTTTCGTTTTTAAAGAACTCCATCAACGCCCATACCCCAGCTTAGTGTGCTTTTAAAGTCAGGTTGTTGAGTTTGAGGCTGTTGTGTTTGCTTTAAAGATTGAAGACATCTGCGCTGTGCTTCTCTTCCTGTTGTTGAGGTGGAAGCTACTCTGGGGCTGAGCCATCTTACCACAGACCCACTGTAAACTTCACAATTTGATCCGAGTGCTGTGAACACCCCGCAGAACTGGTGATATAAAATGATATTGTTGTAGTCAGCTCTTTTGAGTGCGCACTCATTGGTATTGAGAACCATCTTGCCAGCAGCACTAATATGACCATCTGCTCCTCTTATTCAAAGTGGGTATAAAGCAGTTTGTCTTTGAGCCATATAAACCCCCACACGCACATGGTCTGCAGTCTAATAGAGACGTTGCAGTGCGTTGACTAGTTAGTTAGACTGAGTTAGCACATTTTTAGTGGCATTTCATGCCATTTGCTGTAATTTTAGTTCTTGTACCTCTTTTTGTAAGTTGTTACCCACAGCTGGCATCATTGACAAGTTAGAAATAGTCTGCTGAAATATTTACATTTGAGTTTACAGCTTGGAAATTGGACTAAACAGTACTACAACCACCTGCATTGCTGTTAACCACATACTGGTTATGTAAGATTGTCTTATTCCAGTTAAGCCAATATTTCAAATTGGGAAAACTGCAAAATGGCTGAATTATTCAGGTTATTGGAAATTGGAGTATATTCTCTGTAACTGAACATACTTTTTATCTGCACATGTCCAAACTGAGTTCGTTATGTGTGATGTTGGAAAAAGACAGTTGTTGAAAAGTTACTGAACCAAACCATTGTATTATTATTAACCATTGTTCTAAATAGCAGGCATAATTGTGAAAAAAATCATTCAGGGGTACGTTTCCCCAAAGCATCGTTAGCTAACTATGATCGATAGTTCCATTGAACGCTATTGGTAACGGTGGAACTTGGGACAATGGTTGCTTTTGGGATACGCACCCCAGTTTAGAAGTCAATCCGTACTGTAGTTTTAACTTTTTTCTGTCATGGTCTTGAATATTTGGTGACATCATTGTCAACAAAGAATATTTATTAAGAATTTCAAAGTATATTGACTTATTCCACTGAGACATTGTCGAATTTGAGTTTTCTAGTCTGTTGCTTAGTATGTTAAGCCCTGTCTTTATATATTTTAGATGTCAAATCTCATATTTTTCTGTGGAGGTTTTTCACATCAATTTTCTGCATTGATAACCTTGTTGCCATGACAACCGTACTGTACATCTGACTCTCCAAAATCCAAGCTCCAGTTTGGGATCGGTCCGAGGGTGTGGAACAATTCAATAAAACTAGGCTTGAAACTGCCGTTTAAAAATGCTAGAAATCCAAGCATAGATCCCAGTGCAGACAAAAACAAATCATTTCATAATAATCATGTTCCCCAGACACACCTACCATCAGGTAGGGAATGATTACTAGGTGTTGCTCGCATATTACTGGTTGCAGTTGCAGTGTGTATTTTAAGTGTACTCAAAGGTAGGTGGAAGATGGTAGTGTCTCTTTGGCTAGGACACTTAAGGAGGCAAGGATTGATGGGCCTTGGTTTGTTGTTTCACTCTTTTTAGCCTCTACACACTTATAGTCCCATTCTCTACTGAAGCTCGCTTTCCATTATGGGCTTATTTCCCCTCAGAAAGGTCAGGGGTTCAGTTTTGCAGGAGGTCCAGATCTAAAGCTCAGGCTTATAAATCCACTAAGGCCCCTTAAAAACAGACCTCTACACTCATAATATAGCTGCTGTTGACTTCAGCCTACAACAATAACACAAGCTAGACTGTGCCTCAGCACTTCAGGGTGAGATGTCATCCCAAATTGAGTTTGTTTTCATCGGAGAAGTGGAATAAATTTGGTTATTTGAAAGAGGTGCTGAAAGATGGATGTAGAGAAAGAAAGCTTAAGAGAAGAGTGCATGAAAACAAAAGGACCACCTTAGGAGCGGCTCTGAGAAGAGAATGTTCTCAGGACATGGGCGACAAAAGGGATTCTCCAAATGAACAGTGAATGTGTTTTTGTGTGTGCGTTAGATGAAAATATTTGTTTCCATCCAACTCCTACTTGTGACCGTGCTTGGGGCATGAACGTCATGTAGCCCATAACACAGTGTTTCATTCAGAGGGACACACACTCCATACCACAACTAAGCCTCACAGCAGCTGAAAGAAAGAGGGGAGGGAAAGAGGCCTTTTTTTTGATAAAACAGGCTTGTGGGTTGCTCCCATTGTCGTGATATTCCCGAAATAGGGACCCTCCTCTTTCCCCCCAACTGGAGTCCCATTCCCCTCCTCCATTGTCTGAGGCAGGCTTCTCTCTCTGCCCTTTGCTTTTCCCATTCCTGTTAGTACTCTTGGTTTTTATCTCTTTTGTTTATTGGTTGGGTGAAGCTCCCCATTTATCCAGGTCATCAAAGAAGGTTTTAAAATTGGTGTCGTTTGGGTGCTTTCAAAGGGTTTTCTGGAGATGGCCTAGATTATATTCTACAAGATACTCTCCTCATGGCTTATTTCCATTGATCTGTTGTCCCCCCATCAGTAATGTTTCCTGTCCGACATTAGCCTGTAGGCATGGCTGTGTCTGTGAAGGTCTGGACTGTCTGGATGTTGGGCTAATAACGGTCTAGTTTTCTGGCATGCATTCAGAGTTGCATTTGACTATCTGTGTAACAGTTTTGACTGTGACTCGTTGCCTGTTTGTTCAGCCATTGTTATAAACAAGCTCCTTAAAGCGGATTAAATTCATTAGAAATGTATTGATATTCTGTTTTTACAATTTAACTTTGTTTTGTGGAAGCTGCTCAGGCTCACAGCACAAGATGAGACAACATGACCAAAGAAATAAACATTCACAAGTTGTGAAATAGTGACAGGAATAGAAGTATAGAGTTTTAATCATTGTAATTTAATGAGAACAGCAAAAGTCCAAACTACATCTATAACGATAATAATACAGAAGAACAATGTCATTGTAATCACTTTAAAACTGTTTTCAGGCAAAAGAAAGATTCTGTCAGCCAGTCAGAATCCACCTGACTTTGAAGAGCTTGAGCATTAAGACAGCAGACTTATGACATAACTGCTGCAAAAAGGAAAATTCTTGAATAATTCTGACTCACCATCATTGTTATAAATCTGTAGGAATTTCGTCAATGAAATGCAAATGCAGATTATTTTCATAGAGATTTCTGTCCGTTAGTTGAATATACATTATACCAAAACCTTGAAGCTTCAAAAAGTCCCTTAAGACATTGTAAAAGTAATCAATATTAAGATCATTTAGTGCTTTTTAATTTTGTATCTTTTTATATCTTATTGCATTTAAAAATATCTTCTTTTGTGCTCCGTGGGTCATAAAGAGTGTGGAGAGATGTGAGGGTGGGTAGATGGTGACAGAATGGGAGCAGATGATCTGCGGAAACTATGACTTGATTTGACTGAACAAATTTAGAAAGGCATGATTTCTCCCAGAAGTGTTTTAGACAAACACATTTTTATCTTAGTTTTGAAAACGTATCTACTCTGTGTGTGTGTATATGTATATGTATATATATATATATATATACTAGGGCCGGGACTTTAACACGTTAATTTAGATGAATTAATGACACAAACATAACGTGTAAAAATTTTTTCACGCATTTTAATCACACTTATTTTTGCACCGCAGAACGTTTCTCACTGGATGAGTGTCGGCGGACTGATTATACTGGAGCACCAATTACCATTTCTAATGCTCTGAATGCATAGATATATATAGAATTAACTTTTTTTTCCCGTGAGTGAGCAGCCTGTGGTAAGATTTCTGCCGTATGCGGACGTTCGACTCCTAGTCATTCTATATATATCTATATCTTTAAAGTAAGGATGCACCGATCCGGATCGGCCGGTATGTTTACGCGTTTTGTCAGTAAAGCCGGTCCTGTAATCAGCGGTAAATACCATCAGGTGCTTGATTTCACATTGAGCCGTATATACTACACACAGCCGTTATTCACTGACGAGCGCAAATCCACGCTGATAATGAACATGGTTTTGCTCAGCTCGTCAGTGAAAAACGGCTGTGTGTAGTATATGCGGC
>JAUYWG010000040.1:21717330-21750094 GCA_034779775.1 Enteromius afrohamiltoni
TAATCAAGTCCCGGCTTTAGTATATACAGTGTATGTATGTATGTATATATATATATATATATATATATATATATACATATACACACACACACACACACACACATATATCTGCTATAGAACTGTGGATTTGCAGCTTCATTGTCACAGATACAAATAATATTTGAATAGTTTTTGAGTGCATTATTTGTTTGGCAGGGGTTTTTCTTCCTTAAAAGTACCTAAATTGCTATCATGCTATTTGTACTTTTCAATGTTGTCATGCATTACATAGGTTCTTTTTAGATCAGTTCGAAGGATTCAGTTCACACCCACATGTTCGTGTCAAACTGACACAACAAGGAAGTAAAAATGACACTGACTGCCTTTCCCAGTCAGGCAAACACCAAATCCCGTATACGTACACAGCGTGACACAATGACCATTTCATGGCAGAGTTGATGCATGTGACTTACTCATGTGGGTTATGCAACAAATCAGCGAAATATTCTCACATTTGTTGTTGGCGAGAAATTTTGCAGCATCATTTTAGTATAATGTTTTTTTAAAAAGTGCTGTAAGGTAGCTCACTGTTTTGAAATGATCCCTTGTGTTTTGTGGGTCATTCAGAGAGTCCTTTTTTCATAAAAGTATTTCCTGTTTTGTTAGGATGTGGTCAACCTTGTGCATCACTAATGAATATTAAACATCAGGTCATTTTTCCTATGCAAATGAGCCTCTCAGATTCAGACACAGAGGACTTATTATGAATTCAACTCTGCTAGGCAAAAGTTCAAGTTTGTGTGTGTGTTTTGCATCATTATGTTTTGAGTGTTCGCCAGCTGCGTTTTGTAAGAGTGTGTGTGCCAGCTGTTGGAGACTCTAGTGTCATGTCTAGCGGTCATGTTTAGGTCTGGAGTGCATATATATATGTGAAAAATGCAGATAATTGTCCATGAGTGACTGCACCACCAGCTGTAACTCTGTTGCACAGTGTTGTTCTGTTTCCCCTTGCAGTTGCATTTCCACTACACAGTTACCGGATGTGGGCTCCTTGACTTCAACTTCTGCTTCTCCTCAGCGACAAACTCTCAGCTTTACTCCCTCCCTCTTTTTCTCTCTCTTCCTCTTCCTCTCCTTTCACTGACGCTTTTAAAGCACAACAGATGGTCAGAAGGTCTCAAATCTCAAGAGAGGAGCACAGCTAGAAACCCCTTGACTTCTAATTGTTATATTGCTTCTTTATGCGTAGACTCATTATAATGAAGAAAAGAGTTGTTGATGCTGTATTATTATCAATCTTTCTGCAGCTGAGTGAGGCCATTGCAGACTCAGAAAGCAGGAAGTCTTCTCAGATTTTTTTGCCATGTGACACTTTTATTTAGCTTTTTTTAGTTTAGTTTTCTGAATTAGTTGTACTGCGATGGCTGCCACTTCTCTAGAGTTTCAGCTCCCTCCAAAGATTTTCAATTGGATTTAGGTCTGGAGACTGGCTAGGCCACTCTAGAACCTTGACACAGACACAGATTTTTCTTTTTACATTCTGTCTCTCACAGTGGAAATGCATCTATGCTGAAAATTGCAGAGCCGTCCATGATTTCGAAGTAAGAGAACTTACAAAACCACAGGGTGGTCAAATACTTATTGACCTCACTGTATGTATGTATTTTACAAATATTTATATATATATACTTTTAATTTGTTATATTGTACAATGATTTGGGCTCCATATATAATGATTATAAAACAAAATATAAATGAAAAAAATGTAAACAACCTATTTTGCACAGTATTTACTTTTGTGTATTACAGCTGGGAAAAATGAGAAAACGTGAAGGTGTAAATATTTGCTGAATGTTCTCCATACCATGTCCTGCTTCATTCACTACGCATTCTGAGCTAACATCACGCACACATCACGCACACATGACGTGATATCTCACTGCACACATGGCTGTGTTTAATGAACGCACAGTTCTTATGGTGTCTCGAAATATCTGCTCCTCCCCTTTCCACATAAGCGTACTTGATAGTATGCGAATGTTCACATCTGATTGCTGTTCAACTGTTTGATGAACACCAGCTCCTGATAAGTTATGTAACGTGAAGCGTGTCCAGATGGCACAATCACCATCTCCCATAAGTCTTTAGAAAGGCTCCGGGGGTGATTACTGTGTGTGTGTGTGTGTGTGCGCGCTTGAGAGCTTGGTGAATGTTTGGTTGAGAGCGAGCGAGCTAGACCACTTCAGACCTCTGATGTAGATTATCTAGAGAGAGAACATTGAGGATTATCACACTGACAGTTAGTGCTAGTTGATTGTTTTGGCCAAAGCTGTGCTTGTCTGTGAAAAATTCCATAATGTGAGGAGGTTTGTTTGCCAGGGAGTAGGCGTGTGGTTGCTAAGGTGTTCTGAGTGAGGTCTGCAGTGCTGTTATGCATTTGCCAGATTGTTTTGGGTGGTTGCTAGAGGGGATGTTCGTGATTTATCCATTTAATCTATTTTAGCACAAATACACATTATTAATAGAGTCAATTTAAAAATGAATGCTGCAGTAAAATAGTAGCATTCAATAATAGCTGTAATAAAATAGTCCATGACATGCATGTTGTGATATTAAACACAATGGGAACATGCAACATGCCAAAATTAGCACAACACAAAATAAACAAGGTTGGGACAAAGCATAACAAGTCAAACACAACAAAATTAGTCATAAAATCAAATAGGACCAAATGACAAATTCTACGTCACACCGATATATATCACAATATAGTTCTTTTCTGTTAGTTTTTGTCAATATCAAACTAATATAAGCCTAAAAAGAGGAGAAAATCAGTGATGAATTAAGGATAAGAAGCAAGGGATACAATAAATATGAAACATTACATTGTGTAAATGAAGTCTTCGCTGTGTTAATTATATCTACATAGATAGTATCAGCATTTGTATTATGTGTTCTATAAATATGAATGTATAAATATATCATTTAGTATTATTTTTTAATTTGTTCTTATTAAAGTTACCAGAGGGATTTAATCAAAAGCATTGAGGTTGTTTTAAAACTACAGATGCATTCTCCACCCAGTCCTCTCTTTCAGGCCCGTGGTGGCATGTAAAGATCGCACGTCATCCAAATGATGAAAAAGTTTTACCGTAAATTATATATTTTGTGACCACGAAATAAGTAGAGACTTTTTATTTCACCCATTCGATTTATGATGTCATATCGCACAGCTTTAATATTTAATATAAATTGCCGTGGTGAATTTTTTTGTGTTGTGGAGTAACAACTAGTTATTGTTTAAAAAAAACATTGTCCTTGAAATTTAACATTTTGGTGTAAAAAAAGATACTCCGGACTCTACATTGGGTCTCCCTGTTAATTTTATTTTATTTTTTTAACTTCTTTGCCATAATAGCTCACTTTCTGAGGTGTATCATTGTCATGTACTGGCATTGCTGAAATCCAGTAATTTCAGTAGGAGCCCACTCAGTCTAAAATTGATATCAATACATTTAAGTCGCCTTGCCAGATTTGAGTATAGATCTACAGAAAGCTGCTTGTTTTGAAAGTGGAGCTATACTTTATACATTGATACACTGATGATAATACTGACAAATCTTTTTTTGTAGCTGAATTTTCACTACTGTGGCTTGCCTTATCAAATATCGCTACAAATTTTACAAACATGCATCTTAAATAAAAATTGTGAAAGATCTCACAATAACAGCACAACTAATTAATTACCAGTAATTTATTCTCTCTCAGAAAAGAAATGTACAAAAGCTGTCAGTGGGAGGTAGCTTTCCAAAAGTTACACTTGTATACCTGCTTTTAGGTAAGCTAATACTAATACGTACCAATATGGATGCTTTAGATACAAAGATGCACCTTTTTATAAGTTACTGCCTAAATCGATTGTGTTTGTTTTGACACATGAGGATTTGGTTGTTATGGCAACGGAACACATCCGCTAACCTCTTCTTGGTTGTGTGAGATGCATTTCACCGCACCGTCCTGTGTAACAGATACGAGTTCATGCTGTATAGAGCTGAGACTTCAAGCATCTTGAGTCACCGCTGAACCACCTCCACAGCAATGAGATCAAGGGCTCCGAACAGCACAACATAATCTGATTACACCACGAGACATGCTTCCACCTTCACAAACCTGCCCAATAAAGCGCTGCTCTGTTACAAGTTAGTTGTGTTTATGTGGTATAGCAACAGATCCTTGAGTTTGCTGTTGAGACAAAGATTTTTTCCACCACAACTTTGCCTGCCAGCTTGGAATGTTTGCATAGATGCTGGTACACACACTCATACACACGCGCACACACAGCAGCCCGTATATGTCAGGGTGGCATGTGCACAGTGAGTAAATATTACATTTGAGTTAACGCATGGAGTTTAAAAAGGGGATACTTTATTTCTTCTCTCTTTATGTTACCAAAAGTAATAAAAAGGCACCTGTGGTTCTGACCACAGATTCACTTCCATCAATTCCAGCGAATTGTTTTGTGTTAAAATGGCTGACTCCTCTGACTTGCTAAGAATTATTTCATAATTAGCATTTTATGCATCCTACAACGCACAATACTACAATTGCATAGTATTTTTCACACTTTTCACATCATTTGATCAAATTAAAACCACTGGAAATTAGCTTATGCGTTTAACAAATACTAGTCATACGTGATATTTTACAGCGGTTTCTTCAAACATCTTCATGTGTCATATTTTAACTTGAGCATTAGCATTGTTGTTTTAGTACTATTCCTATTTATAACTTTTATTGTTTATTCATATTTTCAATTAGTGTTTATATGTTCAGTTTTTAGTTACGTTTTTTAATTTTCAAGTTTTTCGTATATTTTATTTAGTTTCCGGTTTAGGCCCATTTAAAATAATGCAAATGATTTGTAATTGTTCTGGTTAAGAATAAAATCACTAACCGAGTACATTAATTTTAGATTACAAAAACATTATCATGGCCACAGTTGCTCTGCTTGGGAGAAGCTTGGCATACACAGTACAGTAACAACAATAGTTTTGGGAAGGCCAAAAAAAAAAAAATCACACAATACTTAACAAAATGGTTTGTTTTAAGTTCATTTGTTTGTATTGAAAATCATAATTCAGAAGGAGGATCAGTGCTGATGTTCCTTGCATGTCCTCTGTGTTGTTCATCTAAATATAAATGGGATCTTCTAGACTGGTAACTTAAGTGTTAGTGGTTTCTTTCGCAGAGAACCCGATAACTATCGATTTAATCATTCAGCTCTGAAGTTAGAAACTTGACCACATTTGGCTGCTGATGAACTCTCTTTGCTCTTTTATTGTTTGTATAAACATGTTGGTGTTTAATTGGGATTTTAATAAAACTGTTTGGAGAGAGAGGAGAAATGGTTAGGTTTGAAGGTAATTGAGGTGCATTTGTACTTGAACATTAAAAGGCTGCGCTGATGGAGTTGTGTGGTTTAACTCAGGGGGGGCCCTAAACGTTTGGTTGGTTAAATCCATCAGCTTGACCTTTTGTGGCCCTCATTGACGTTTAAAGACAAAGATAACACTGTAGTCAAAGTGCTGGGCCGTTGACCATGGATTAAACAGGATGCACACAGACCCCTCTGTTCATTCAGAGCATTTGAAGACAGCGTTGTTGACTGTACCGTTTCATAGAGCCATAAGGGGAGCGATTAACATCAGTGGGGGTTTTACTGTTGTCATTGGCAAAGCTTCACACGGACGAGACTGGATCACAAATATGCTGTTGCTTGTAGTTCAGATTTGAATAAATCCACAGGTATTTGCACTTATAAAACACTTGCATGTTTTATGACAACTTAAATCAAGTGGCTTGTTGAACGTAAATGTGATTTAAATAAACTTCTTTTATTGCTTAGCAGACAATTACTTGGGTGTAGAAATCCCACAGATTTGCATTGGTGACCAGAATGTTATAAAGACGCATATGAAAGTTCTGTCATCGTTTACTCATTCACATGTTGTTCTAAACCCATGCAATTGTCTTTCGTCTGTAGACATGAAGACATTTTTATAATCTTGTTTTGTTTCACAAAAGTATGTAAGCCACACAAGATTTGCAACTACTTGAGAGTGGAAAAAAGACAATGAACGATCCCTTTCTAGCATTGAGAATCAACCTTTTCTAATGCAAAAACAAATAAACACAAAAACAAACAAAATTCTCTCTCACAAGCAAAACAAAGACATAACCAAACTATTTCATTGAACTGAATTGAATGTGATGAGAGAGACAGACTAACTGCCACAGAACAGAGTGTAATATCAAAATAAACAATTACTTTATTATGTTATAATTAATAGTTAGCGTTCATTATTTGGTGCTTCCTCAAAAGTGTTATTAATTGGATAAATGAAAATGCAAATGGAAACATTTTCCTCAGAAATGAAAATCTAGTACATTCTAGTACAACAGAAACTTGCTAATGCTGGAATAGGCTTTCTAAAGTAACTCAGACTGGCCTTTATGCCGTGGTTATGAAATTAAGCCTGTTGGACCTTGACTTTTGCTAAAAGCTCATATAAATCAGGCCTGTCCTGTTGGATTATGGTGTTTGAACTGTATATGATTGCATTACTGATATGTTAGAGCCTGTTGGAGACTGAGGTCTGAAAATAAACCTCCATTTTTGTAGTGCAGCAAGGAATAATGAAAAGGATGCAGCACACTTGTGTTTTGATCGATTTGGTCAGTGCACTCTAAAGTGCTCTCTAAAGTGCTAGTGAGGTCAAACAATCAGCTTTTTTTCTGACGGTAAATTTACTGATGTGCTTGAATAGCACTCGTGTGCCAGGCCGCACACACACACACACACAATCTGAAGTTTTGCTTTCAGTAGTGCTCTGTGTGAATGTGTCGAGTCATTCCGGCCCGTGTGTTTTTGTTCCGTCATCCCCTCGGCTCAGGCCGGTATTCATGTTTTCACAGCTATTGTCATGCTGCTGTTACTCATTCACTCGCCCCCTTTCAAGATTTGCCCTCTTTTCCCCTCTTCGGCTCCCACACTCCTTTCTTTATCTCATTTTTCTCTGCCCCCATCTCAAGTCAAGGCATAGCAAGGTTTATTGTTGCTCCTTCTTCAAAGGAAGAGAAGAAATAAGGTGTTGTTTCTCTTGTGACTCTGGGGCAAACTTTTGAAAGTGAACTGTAGATTTTTTTCAGTGTGTTTTCCATTTGAATTCACTGAAAAATTAACATTGTGATAACATTGTGAAAAATATAATATGGCTTCAGAAGCCTTGTATTACAGTGCACATTTTATTTTATTTTATTTTATTTTATTTTATTTTTATTTTTATTTTTATTTTTATTTTTATTTTTATTTTTATTTTTATTTTTATTTTTATTTTTCCATTTCAGAGCTTGACAGTAGCCTATCACTTCGTTGTATGGAAAAGAACGTTTTGCATCTCAGTCACTCAAACACTGTTACACGTCCATAAAGCAATAAAGCTCTTTATATGACTTTCTTCAATTAAACACAGACTGAGTACTCGAGAACTCGGCTGTGACTGTGACCATAAAACAATGACCATAGAAAAAAAAACAACACTTAGGGCGGAAGCTATTTGAGATATTGGTTTTAGGCGTTTCTTTATTTTTATTCTTTTATTTTTTTAATACTGATGTTATAATAATGCAGCAGTGCTTTTTGCATCATATTTGTTTTCAAACTTCTTATGGCTTCGAAAATGTGCAGACGATTTCAGGAATCACTTGATAAAATATAGCGCAAATCTGCCATAAACAGCATTATAATTAGAATTTGAAATCTGTAGTAAATTTTGTCTACCTTCTTTGCCAGGGTTTCAGAGTGCTGTTATAGGAGCGCATCACGACGGGAACTCTCGCTCTTGCTATAGCGTGTAATTTAGGCAATATGTCAAATCCACATGACCAACTTAAACCTGCTGCAAAATCTGGATGGGGAAAGCTTCCTATTTAAATGACTGACAGTGGTGAATGTAACTACCTCTTTAGAGTGGGTAGGCCTTCCACATTGTTTTAGACTACAAGTATACTAGCACACAATACCATTTATATTGGTGTGAGTTTGGGATTGCTACAGAAATAATGCACTTTCCCTTTAAGACAGGACAGACATGATAAAGACAAATAATGCAGCATAAAAAACAATGCTTTGTTCGGATAAAGGTGAGTCAGTGCCTGACACATCAGGTCTAGTCGGTGTGTTGTGTTGACACAAGCACAGCGTCATGTTTCAGGTAATCTCAGGGATGACTAGCGTTCCTGGGAGCAGGTTCCAGAGAGAAATCTTTGCTTGAGTCAAAGCCTTTCACGTAACACACCTCAACACCAGTTGTAGAAGTAGACATGTGGTTACAAAAAAGTTACTTCAAGCTTCTGTGTAACAGTATAATTTGGGGTTGTTTCTGTGTGAATGTTTGTCTGAAATGAACTGTAAGGGAGTCTGTGGTTATCCAGCAGGCTAATCTGTTTAAATCTCCTTCTAGGGCTAAAGAAGGAGTGCAGGGTGTGGAGAGGAGTGTGTGCGAGTGTGTGTGTGTGTGTGTGTGCTGATTAACACTCTCTCACACACAGCAGATGCAAAACCAGCTTCAGTTACACTAAAGAGACGCTAGCAGGCAGAAGAACTTTCAGATTCCTCAGAGAGAGGGGAGGGGATCAGTGGACCAACTGCCACTCTTGAGAAGTTTCTCCATCACACACACTCACAAGATATTTAGAGTGAGACCTTCAGGACGTAATTGAAATACTGTCCGGCTTATTAGCTGGTGAGTTTTATCATGCCATAATAATCATTCATACGTGTCATTGAGCCCGGGCACAGCTGGAGACCTCACGCAGGAGGTGTTTTCGAGCCCCTCAGGAGAATGTGATACGTCTAGGTGACTATTTCCAGGAACACAAAGTAAACATGGCGAGAACTGAAATGAAAGCGTTAAACAGTGTCACTCAAACCGAAATAATCAAAGACATTATTTTAAAAAGATAATTGCATTGTAACTTGATTTTACAGCTAAACTGGTTGAGCGTTTGCACTTTGAGGAATCAGCTTCTGAATGGGTGTGTATTACAGCCTTACAGGTTTATATAATATAATGTAATAAAATAAATAACCTTTTATATACAGTGTGTGTGTATATATATATATATATACACATATATATATATAGATATAGATATATGTGTGTGTGTGTGTGTGTGTATGTGTATATATGTGTATGTATGTGTGTGTGACCCTGGACAACAAAACCAGTCATAAGTATTATTTTTCCGAAATTGAGATGTATGCATGATCTTAAAGCTGAATAATTAAGCTTTACAATGATGTATGATGTACAGAAAAATCTAAATGCTGAGAAAACCACCTTTAAAATTAAAACTTATCAATGCATATTACTGATCAAAAATTAAGTTTTAATATATTTTCAGTAAGAAATTGACTAAATACCTCCATGGAACATGATCTTTACTTACTATCCTAAGGATTTTTGACAAAAAAAAAATCAATAATTTTGACCCAAACAATGTATTTTTGGCTATTGCTACAAATATACCCCAGCGACTTACGACGGTCCAGGGTCACATATAGGGTTTATTGATGTAATACAACTTTTGTTTGGCTAACATTTTCAATGTTTTGTAAAGAAGTTTAACATGCTGAATATAAAAACCTTTTCTGACTAGTCCCACAATGTTTTGTAATGTTCCAGAAAGCACCCTAAAGAAACTGTTCCCATCCTTGTAAAACCCAAATATCTAAAAGAAACTGTACTAAATCAATGTTTTATAATAAATGATAGAAGTTCTAATATGTGTCTGAGCCACGTATTGATGTTGCGTGAAATTAAATATAACAATAGTAATTAGACCCTCTCAATGACTAATATTTAAACTACATGTAATATAAAACAAATATTTGTTACATTGTGTTGTTTCAATATTTAATTAAATGCTTCATTATTATTTTTAAGGAGAGCTTTTACTTCACCATAATTTATCAAAGAGTTATTTATAAAATGTTGCATAAGTGTCTCAGCATTATTCAGACTCATATCATCTTTCTCTGTGATGCAGGCACACTGGCATTTCTCTCAATTTTTCAAAGTTAGGCTGGTTGAGTGCAAAACAGTGCAGGGGATTGTGGGAAATGTGGGCTGCCTCTGGGAATCTTTAGTTCCCACTGGGAACAGAGAGGCGGGAAATGCTTCCTTGCCAAATAAAACAGCTGAACAAAAGATCTGGAGAAGGAGAGCAGATTGGACAATTGGACAGTGCAGGGAAGAAGAGAAAACACACACACACGCATGCTTCCACAAGCTATTGTTCTCACAGTGTGAAAGTAAATTTGGATGTAAGATCATCGAGAGGGTTATTTGTCAAAACTAAGTGTGGAGAACTAGATCTGAAAGGCCTGAAAGTACACTACTTGTGCATATGACACTAATGTACGTTGAAAACATTACACGCCAAGCTTGGTTTAGCACTATTCTCTGTGTTTTGCTCTGGTTTGTCTCTCTTGTCACATGGACTTAGGCTCACATTCACACACCCTGTTCTAAGCTTCCTTGGCCCTGTAATTAAAATCCTGCCCTCTCCAGAAATACATCCTGACCCTACGACCAGCCCCACAGAGGGAGTGTGTGTTTCACCATTATCTGGAGAGAGCAACTTCTGTATGGAATGAAAATATGGAAGGGAATTGGAAAAGTTTGAGCTATATTCAGAGAAAAAGCTCACATCCTCAGTTTTTTGTCAAAAATGGACTTGGACGAAATCTGAATTCCTATAAAAAAAGTCTTTGTTCACTTTAGAAAACATCATGACTGTTTACGTGTTTCCTGTCCCTGGCTGACAATGTGTTTGAGTGTATAAGCTAGCTGGACAATAGATGTGTGTCTGTTGCTTAGGGTGCATCTATAGTCTGACCGTTGCCATCGATTGTGAGTCTAACAGAATGTAAACACAAAGGAAGTGTCACAATCGGCAAGATCATCTCCATTCTAGTTCTGTCCATTTTGGTTTTGGTCTCACGAAAGCATTATTCAGCTGTCAAGTCTATGCCAGGGTTCTATTTTAAGTAACACTTCACCTAAAACCTTTGTTGTACAATTTCTTATAAAAGTAGTTCCAATGCATGAATTGTGCCATTGTACAATCTCATGAATAACTATAACCAATTAATATTATTTTATTTATGACAAGATATAATGCATTACAAGGCACATTATGAAAAATTATAATGCATTATGTTTTCATATCTTATTATATTGCATTATACGTAAATGATTTAAACACATTTTTACCAAAATTTATATATTTGCTGTATTTGTATTTTGTGTTTTATGACATTTACAATAATGCAATGCTCATTTTCTCTTTTTTTTTTTTACATTTTTATAAAATAAACTGTTCGGTCATGGATTTTTGCTGATTTTACTTTATATTCACATTACATAATCCCCAGGTTTCACAGACATGCTTAAGCCTAGTCCTAGACTAAATGTAAATCTGAGCTGTTTCAACTTCACAAAACTTGCACTGACTGATCTTAAAACACGTCAGTTCCTTTGTTTTGTCTTAAGATGCACACCAGTAATGCTTTTTTTTTCTAAGGCATGTGAATGAAAATGACCTAATTGAACTATGGCTAATGGCAAATAGGAGAAGGCCTTGAATTATTTAAAGAAATTAATGATTAATAATAACTGAGAATTCCACACACATTTTGGTAAATGGGAATTTAAGGAGAAAAGTATGCCAAATGATCTTTACAGTAATGATACATTACATAAATCTATATGTATTTAGTTTTGTATTCCAATACATTCACAGCATGCTGTTGTGAGCATGTAAGAAATACTCCTGCTGCACATATTACCTTGAATAACCCATCAGACTGCACCATCTAGAGTTTCATGCCAGAACTCTGTATATATTTATATGTGTGTGTGAATCCGTGCTTGGTCATTATTTATTGTGTGCTGACTGTGATTGGTGGTTCTGTCTTTCAGACCTGTCAAAGAACCGGCTCTGTGAGGTGCCAGAGGAGGTGTGTCAGTTTGTCTCTTTGGAGACGCTCAGCCTGTACCACAACTGTGTGCGATCCCTCACGCCCAGCCTGTGCCAGCTGCAAGCCCTCACCTACCTCAACCTCAGGTAAAACACACACACACAGACTCAGTCTCGCACACACATTCATATCAGTTTAGCTGAAACGGAGCAAGACACTTCAGGCACTCATTTTAGTAGTAATATAATAAAAGTATTTCGTCTTAAATAAATGATCTTTTCAAGTTCTATTTATCAAAAAAATCCTGAAAAACCACAAAATTGCTTGAAAAAATACCATCACAGGATTTAATAATACTTTAATAATAACTATATTAAAATGGAGAACAGTATATTACTGTTTTTACTATATTTGACGAGTATAACACTTCTTTCAAAAATCTAAAAACAAATCGGCCCCTGTATATGTACACAAAATAATCAGGTCACCCTTAGTGAAATTTCAGCCTGTTTTGTTGTTAAAGATGTCTGAAGGATTGTATGTACAGTAAATCTGTCATTCAGTCTTTTGTACTGGTGTTAGATTGCATCAATTAAATTCTCTCTCTCTCTCTTTCTGTTTGTGTGGTGTAGTCGTAACCAGCTGTCCAGTCTACCGCCGTCAGTATGTCAGCTTCCTCTCCTGCGGGTGCTCATCATCAGCAACAACAAGTTGTCAGTCATACCGGCCTCCATACACACACTCATGCATCTGCGACAACTGGTACGTAGAGCTGAACTTGTCTTCATTTTAAAGTAGGGATGCAGGGAGGTGCTCGTTTCTCATTGGTTCTCACTTTTTTGGGAACAGAAATGCTCTAATACGGCAGCTTGGCAAGACTAACTTCTGCTCGAAAAAAATTATGTAGCGTCAAACGGCTGATCTGCTATATCCTAACACTCCCCCTTGCACATACTGGTTAATTTAAAAATAAATTATGAACCTTTCCAATAGAAAAGCGGCAGCTGAAATGTCGAAAGATTCCCATAAGATTTTCCTATGGGTTTTTTTTTCTAATGGGGTTTTTCAGTTCATGACTTCAGTTCAACATTTAGTATGTAATAAAACATGAAGGTAACTTCAGTTTATATTTATCATAGACCGCGTTATACTCCTGAATTGAAAAAAAATTTCTGACAGCTGTGATATGAAATCTCTTATTATCAAAATGCAGTGAAAACAGTAATGTTGTAAAATATTGGTACATATTTAAAATTTTCCTATTCGAATACATTTTATGAATGTGAATAACTTATTCATGTGATGGTTGGTTGGTTCAGTTTTTAAAATAATATCCATATTTTTTTGTATTTTTTGCATTCACTAAATATTCTTTACTAAATAGAAAATTCAAAAGAAAAAAAAAGTCTGTACTCTTAATTTTGAGCAATTAAGTGCACCTTTGCTCAATAAACTATATATATATATATATATATATAATTTTTTTTTTTTTTTTTTTTTTTTTTTTAACAGTAGTAAATGCGCTATATAAAAATGATAAAAATATATAATTTCTTCAATACCTCTCATTGTCTGTTTCTCCATCAGGATGTGAGCTGTAATGAGCTGCAGTCACTTCCTGTTGAGCTCGGCCAGTTAGAATGTTTAAGGGATTTAAATCTAAGAAGAAATCAGCTTGCAAATTTACCAGAAGGTGAGTAGCTCAGTCATTTTTTTTCTAGGCCTTATCACAAAAAGGAATAACGTGTTACCTTGCAATATTACAGAGATCAAGATGTTATTTAAAATATCAGCCTTTTTTATTTAAAATGATAAAACAACTGATTTACTTTACTGTATTTGGACACTTCCTGTCATGATAATGACAGATATCACACATCTATGAACTTGAATACACTTGGGTCAATGCCAAATATAACTCAGAAGAGTAATGTTTAAATTTGTAGCATACATTTGTTCACGGATGTCACTTGATTTGTGACATTCAAGCATTAATGAATAGTTTATAGGACCAGTGTATATTGTAGATGACCTCTTTTAATTGACTCTTCTCTCATCTCAGAGCTGTCAGAGTTGCCGCTTGTCCGTCTGGATGTGTCATGTAACCGCATATCGCATGTGCCTGTCTGCTACCGCCATCTCCGGCACCTCCAAAGCATAATTCTTGACAACAACCCCCTCCAAATGCCCCCCGCCCAGATCTGCTCTAAAGGAAAGTTCCACATCTTTAAATACCTGAACATGGAGGCCTGTAAAAGGACTCAGGACCAGTTTGAGAAAGCTCTGCGGCCCACCGACTTCAACAGATGGTGAGGGATCGTCAAGGAAGAGAGGTCTTGGGGTGTTGAAAAGATTTAAAGGCCTCTATCAGTGAAACGTCTACTCATGCTTCTTTTTATGTGTGTGGTCTCTGCAGTCTGGATCAGGACCTGTTTCCCGGGCAGTATGGTGGCCTGGATTCTGGCTTTAACAGTGTGGACAGCGGCAGCAAGAGATGGTCAGGAAATGAGGTATAAATAGCTGTTAGTTTAAGCATTAGCTCACTGGTTGCTAAAGGCTAAGTGTCATTTTATTTGATGATGTAAACAGCCGTGTCTGTTTTGTTTTATTTCAGTCTGCTGATGATTTCTCGGAACGGTCGCTGCGGTTGACGGACATTTCCCGTGAACACACAAATTTTCAGGAGGAAGAGGAGAGAAATATATTGCTAGATACACCCAAAGGTAACTCTCTTGATCAGTGGTTCAAAGGGGCTTCAGGGTGACTTTAAAACAAGACAAAACTGTAAATAAAATCGGATAAAACAGCTAAAATTATTCCACTTAACAATGCTTATGTCTTTAACGAATCAGGATTCCTACAGTGGTGTCTGTGATATAAAACACTTCTAAAACTTGGTTCTTTCTGTAGTGAATGGAGACCTGGAGCAAGTGGATTTTATAGACAACAGTGTAACGGAGGAGGAAGAGGAGAGGTGTCACCCTCCACAGGTGAGGAGGATTTACTGCAGGGACATAAGCAGTACACTGAACATTAAAGGTGCACTCAGGGGTTTTGTTTCTAGTACCCTGTATTGTGCTGCTGATGCTCCAGTGTTCTTGAAAGATCTATACCGACAGCTATTGGCAACAGAAGACTACATACTGGCTAGAAGACTACTTGACTTTTTCTTAAATAATTGTTGAGAGGATTAAAAAGTAAAAATAAATGACTTATTCAAATCATTTTTTGAGGAAATGAAAAGTCTCAGACATGGGTTCCTGCTGGAGCTATTGTTAGAGCTAGATATTTGATATATTTATGTGCTAGATATATATTTTTTTTTACATATTTTTACGTTTTAGTTTAGGGTACATATTGAGTGCATTAGAGTTTCAACTGCAGTCAGGTTGTATTTAAATTGATGACAATTAATGTGTAGCTTTTATAGAAATACCACATTATTGTGATGGCGTGTTTGTCATCTGTGATTCATTGTGTAACCGAAAGTGTGTGATATTTGGGGGTTAACGCTGAAGAAGTGAGAAATATTCAGCCGGTCATGTGATCTGAAGGTGTAGTCACTATGCTAAATTCCACTTTAATGCTTTTCGCTTCTTTAGGGTTAAAAAATGGTGGCGGGTTGATGTGCACCATTAAGTTAACATTTGCAATACAATTTTCAGGCACCTATACTACCTGTACCATACCTTACCAGTTTCCTTTGTTCAGCAGTACAATACAGTAGAACAGCAATATTGTGAAATATTATTAACATTTTTGTTATTTTCTCTGTTTTCTATTTGAATGTTTTTTAAAATGATTCTTGTGATTGCAAAACTGTATTTTTAGTAGCCATTACTCCAGTCTTCAGTATCACATGATCCTTCAGAAATCCTTCTAATATGCTCATTGGGAGCTCAAGAAACATTTAATATCGTTATAAATGTTTAAAATAATTGTGCTTTTTAATATTTTTGTGTAAGTACCAGTGTTTGTGTGTGTATATGTATATGTGTATGTGTGTGTGTATATATATATATATATATATATATATATATATATGATAATTTGATACATAGAAAGTAATAAAAAAACAGCATTCATTTGATTTAGCATTCGTCACTAAAAATAAAAAAGCTTACTCTCCCCAAACTTTAAAATGTTAGTGTAGTCTAAAGGTAAAAAATATATTGATTTAATGTCAAATTTAAATGACCTCTCCTCTCTCCATGACAGGAAAAGAGTGAAAGTACCAGCAGCACATCCTCCCAGAGCCCTAAATCTACTGGCAGCAGGTGAGGACTTATGCACATGTGCACATCTGCTTACAAAACCTGCTATTATTTAAATGAAGAATGCCTCTGAAGGGAGACATTCCTCACATGCAAAAGAGCATCACAGAACTCTCAGAAATAGAACATTATATGCATGTGAGCTATATAAAATGCTAGTTCAGCAGTATACTAGCTTATCTGACCAGCCTATTAGGTGACTGACAGTGGAACAGTTAGAGCTACAGACACTAGATACAGACGCAATCTGTGCTAGGGTATCATGTTAACTTATACGCAGCTTATTTTACAAACATTGCAGATTTCAAGTTTCTGCTTGATCTGGATCAGATATTGGTAACACTTTATTTTGATGGTCCCTTTTGAACAATCTGCTGACAATGAGTAGCTTTGCACCTACATGTCAACTAACTCTCATTAGAATATTAGTACACTCTCTAATTAATATCTGCTAACTCTTTATTGTGACAGTCTCCCAAAAGACGCTCTACTGACTATAAGCAACTTTGCAAGTACATATCAACTTATTCTAACCCTAACCCTACCAGTCTACTAATGCTCTGCTAGCACTCTATTGAGAGTTAGTAGATATGTAGGTGCAATGTTACTGATAATCAACAGAATACTTTAAAGGGACCATCAAAATATAGTGAAACTGATATTTTAAACAGTTTTGTTTTATAGACATTGCAAATAGTTTTAGCTTGATCTGGAATTCTGGATCCGATATTTTAACAATCTGTCAGACAGATGGCATATTTCTGAAGTGAACGTTTGGATATGAATATTTTTCATCTCAGCGCTGGCCCATGAAGGCACATCGGTCATGTAGACATACCGTATTCAAATTAGACAATGCTGGATAAACTGAGAGCACGAGGACATAACAAAGAGCATCTGAATTTGAATGCATTTGAATACAGCTGGTAAGGATCAGTTCTCGTGCTACAGTACGTAATGTGTGGATGGGCTTGATAAACGCAGGAGTGGAAGACATTGTGTTGTCTCACGGCAGCAGACCGGACATTTTCCAGCGTATTTCTATATATATTGTCAGAAACAACAGTTACCTGTTTCTTCTGTTCCTGTCTGACTTGAAGGCCACAGTGACGTCCTTCAGTTGATTTTAATACATGCTCAAACAGTTGCTGTGAAAAGCAGTCTCTTAATTAGAGTGTACTGGAGCCCTCCTCCACTTTGATTACACTAGGTCAATCTGTGAGGCAGTGCTGGGAAAAGTCAACAGCGAGTTTCCTCCCACAGTTTCAGTTTACAGTATCTTACTGTAAGTTCCTGATTAATCTCATCTGGTTTATTCTGTGTCGTGACAGCAGCCATATGAAGGATATTTTTCATTGCAAAATCTGCACCTCAGTTAAATCTATGAACTGCAGGCTACAGAGTGAAGCTCGGCAAAAAAAGCGTGTTCAGTGTTTTCAGTGTATTGGAGTGACTCAGTAAATGCTGCGTCACACAGAAACTCTGTGAGCTTGAGTCACCTATGAAATGTGAAATTTATATGAGGCAACAGCACCACCCTTTAAAATACATGACTTAAAATATTTTGTACATACATATTTGTGTATTCTATTAAAAGGTATTTAAAAAAAAATGAATAAAATACTGTTTCCTAAAGGCTGGAATATAGTACTACACAATTTTTTTTTCTTTATTTGCCATCTGGAAGACTTGATTCTATTTTCACATTGCCACGTAGTGTACGAAGGCAAAGATTCAAACTTTGAATTTTTTTATCTTCAGTTTATGATTCCATGAAGTTGGGAACAAATCAAACTGTTGGGTTGATATTCTTAGTCTATTGTAGAAAACATAACACTTGAAAGTCTGGTAACGTAGTGTTTATTCTCAGTCATTTGGTGCATGCCAAGGTTTCCTGTATCCGTTAACTGTATCAACCGGCTTATTGTGAAGAGGTGTATCACTCCGTATTTATAAGCAATCAGACATAAGGTGGGTGATTTAAAATGAACAAAAAATCCCCTAGACTTAAATTGACTTATATTTAGGTACCAGAAAATGAGACACTTTTGACTTGAGTCAGTAAGTAATCGCCCACAACATCCTAGAAACTGCACAGCAATGACCAAAACCGCCCAAAAACCCTTCAATAACCACCCACAACACTAAAAAAAATTTAAGTTGTAACGTTTTGGTGAAGATTCTTAAAGGAACCTTATGTAAGAAATGGCCAAAACTGGTACTGCAATCACTTTCAAAATACTGTTGAGCGGTGTCTCCCCATCCCTGTTCACTAGAGGTTGCCAGATACAGGTCACCTTAGCACATGTAATCCAAAATATGCACGAAGAACGAATAATTTTTTTTATTTTGCAACATTGGCGTCTGTTTTCAAGTTCTTCTCCGCTTTTATTCTCCAATGCAAGCCCTCGTCTTATTTTGCACTTTGTCACACCGTATTTTTCGGATTCATAGCGAGGTCTCTTAGGTTTCGTACTCGAAATGTTAGACATTTTATTTGTTGCTGTGCAGAGCAGGCAACCTGGATGCCCAAACACTACTGACTTCGTGATTGGGAGATAGATGGAGGGTGGCGCTTTAGGCCAAAACAAAACATGACAACATAAACATCAGTTAAGTGCTTCAACTGCGCTTTATAAACGAGAATATCCAGGCTGTTGCTACTGCTGTCAGCGATATGAGTACTTGAAATTAACATGTTTTCTTAACGCCTGTTGAACATAACAGAGACATTTTATGATTATTACAATACATTTCTTACATACGGTTCCTTTAAGAAATGGATTCAAGACCAAAATAAATCTCTCTAAAAGACGTCAATCTCACTGTCTCTCAGAATATTTGTGATCGGAGATGGTTCAGACTCTGGCTCACCATCCAGTCCAACTTTAGAGGAGAAAAGGAGACCTGGAAACCTGCTCATCTGGCAGGAGAGGGAGAGAGCCCAACAGCAGAGAGAGCGAGCTAGCACGTGAGTAGCTGATGGGATTGAACGAATCTCAGTGAAACATGAGAAAACAGACTGTGAGACTGTTAGGCCTTAAAAGCGATAGAATTAACAAGCCTGATTGCTAATGCATAGAAGCAATAAAGATATTTCAAAATCTGGTCTCTTTTATTTCCTTTCTGATACTTCGTCATCAAAGGCATTGTGCTTGGAAAGGAAACCACAGTTACCTGCTGTCGTGTGCCTTTTCTTCATTAAAGCGCATTTAGAGTCTTGAAACACTGAAAGCGTAGCCAGGAGGAAAACATCAGAGGAGCTCTCCCAGAATGCTTGTATTTGTGAGAACAAAGCCTTGTGAGCTTTTCTTCTGTATTGGGAGGCTACCGACTAATAGGTTTTTGATGTCTTAAAGTTTGCAGAAGATGACTGTAAAAACAGAAAGTAACTTGGCGACGACAAAGCACGGAGGAACAGGAAGTGTTTCAGGGTAAGAGTGGCCTGCATGTGTGTTTTGCGTTCGTATGCGTGCTTGTCTTAAAATTTTGCCGTCTCTCAAAAATCTGAATTTGAGATGCTCAAGAAACAGTTGAATGGAACAGATATACTGTAACTTATACAGTATTGCACAGAACCTACCTCGTATTATTAGCAGTTATTATGAACATGTTTTTGTAGTTTTATTTTTTATTCCTAGTGAGTTCTTTGTTGATCTCTGTGTCCCTCTAGTGGCGATTCTGATAGAAACTCTCCACCCAATGGCCTGAAGCAGAGATGTGCAGTGAGTGCTTCTCATTTCCACTCTACCTCCTCCTCATTCTGTTAAAGAAAATGCTGAAGTGTTTAATTATACATGAGAGTTAAGTACTACTTCTTTTAACTTATTTCTCTCTCTTCCTGTCAGAGTGTAGATCAGGTTTCTCCATCTTCTCATTCGGGGTCTTTACAGCGCTCCATCAGTCGCACAGGTGACCAGCATGCCAAGATGTTTCAGTTCCTTTTAGCTTACATCACATAATTAATATATGGTACAAATAAAAACTAGCATTTAAGAGCTTTTTTTTTTTTTTTTTCGTCACTCACGCAGAAGTCGCTTTCAAGTTAGGCTGCTTTGGTTGCTTCTGTCGGTTAGTGCGGTAAATCCACATGACCAACTTTTAACTTTTTAACTTCTGCTTGGGAAAATATTTAGCATTCATGCAAATATGAAGTTGCATTTATTGGCAGTCCCAATTCCTGTAAATAGAGTTACCAAAATAAGTATAATTATTTTAATTGCATTCAAGGGATACCACTTTTTTAACCAATAAAAAATATAGATGAACATCATTTACAGGACACTTTTCAGTCTTTCGTTTAGCTTATTTGAATGCATTTTGTCTAGACAAATAATAAGAGCTGTCCCCTTAGTGCAAATTGGTGGGACCTGGTCCCTGTTTGAGAACCACTGGTCTTGAAGAGACTGTTTAAAAACATGATCTGTGAAAGACCATCTTAAAGAGCCCTTCCAATGAAATCCTAATTTTTAGAAATGAGCCCTCCAAAAACAAAACGTGACCACCAGATGGCAGTGCTTTTTCAAAACTGTTGGTTGAGTGCTTGCTGAGAGTAATATAATAAGTCAAATGAAGTTTGTTTTAAAGCAGCTTCACGGTAATAAACTGAAAAATTCAGCTAAAAGGATCTCTGCTGAAGACAAAGATAACTGCTAACACAATCCAAACCAAGCTCAGTTCTTCTCTGCCCTTAACCAATAAATATACAAACAATACATTGAGTACATTTTTGTTTTATTAACATTTGGCATGTACCCTGTCTTAATGAATGTAACTATGAACAGTAACAGTATTTAATTAATCATGTTTGTGTCATGTTCCAGATGCATCCTTTGCAAAGCCCTGTTCTCCTACAGGTTCTGCTCCCAAACCCAACAGCTTCTTATTCCGCACATCCTCACGCTGCAACGTCAAGACAGGTACACACACATACATGGATACACACATAGAGAAGAAATCTAAGAATGTAGGACCTAGTTTCTTGATTTGGTCAATAATATATGTTGTCCCTTTCTCTCAGGATCCGCAAACAGTTTGGCAGAGTCTGGCCGCAGTGAATCCCGCTCCACACTCAGATCCCCTCGAGAGGAGAGAACAGACGTCCTGCAGCTGCGCAAAGTAAAGAAATACATTTTTACCAATAGCTACATTTTCAGCTCGCTATGGGTGTCCCATAATTCTTTTTACATTCTCTCCAGTGTTTTGAAAAAGTGATACAGTATGCATCTTCCAAGAAAATGTTTTCTCACTTTCTTCCTTGTCTGTCTGCTAGACTCTGGAGTCACGTCTGAAGATATCTCTGCCTGAGGATCTGGGAGAGGCGCTGTCCAATGGCACAGTTCTCTGCCAGTTGGCCAATCACGTGCGACCTCGTTCTGTGTCAATCATCCACATCCCCTCACCGGCAGTGGTGAGCTAATACTTAGATCTTATTTTCATTATGACCAAAACATAATCTAGCATCTCATAAAACAAGCACTATTCCTGGATCTTTATGTGTAATCCTTATTTATCCATATTTGAAGAAGGCTGATCCTGGATCAGCTGGATTACTAGCAGGCTGTTCTTGAATTGCATTCTAATGAATGTATGCACAATATTTTTATCTGTTTAGCCAAAGCTGAGTGCTGCCAAGTGCCGCCTCAATGTCGAAAACTTCATTGCCGCATGTCGTAGACTGGGAGTCCCTGAGGTAAACATAAATTTCTCCTTTAATTGGTTGCTTCTTTTCTTATCCTCCATATTTCGATCTTCCTGAGATGTTATCTGAGCTGTTTGTAAATGTAAAAAACCTACTTGGCCCACTGACATGTGACTGCAAAGATGTTCAAGCTCTTTTATGTTGTCTTTCAATTGCTTCAAGCTCAGTTTGCTCCTTTTTGTGTGCTTTCTTGTTTTATTTTTTTTATCTTATTTATTTATCTTAAAGGGATAGTGATCTCAAGTAGTTCATGTCATTTCAAAATAATTTCACTTTTTTCCGTGGAACCCCAAAAGTTTATCAGAATGTCTCTCTTCCATGTAATGAAAGCAGATGGTGACAGACATATCAAAAGCACCATAAAGCATCAAATGAGCTTTATTTCAAGTCGCCTGGAATAGACATGAGTTTTGCATCTTGCTTCACAATAAATCACTCAAGCCACTTTAAGATGTTGAAATGCTGTATCATTGTATCATCTTTGATCTGTATTTTCTGCCGTCAAACAGGAAAAGAAATTAGGGTTTGATGCTTAAAGAGGAATAAATATATTAGTACAGAAATGTTATACTATAGTTGTACTTTGAAATTATTTTAAACGTTGAA
This sequence comes from Enteromius afrohamiltoni, assembly GCA_034779775.1. NCBI lineage: Eukaryota > Metazoa > Chordata > Actinopteri > Cypriniformes > Cyprinidae > Enteromius > Enteromius afrohamiltoni. The sequence goes on from JAUYWG010000040.1 coordinate 21,739,937, forward strand.
ATTATTTATTTTTTCCTTATTTCGTTTAATGTGCATAATTAATAATAATAATAGTCACAGTAAATATTCTTATCATTTTATTCTCGTATAGAACTGGGCAAAAACAATAAGAATGGTATTCAAAAGCAAAAAAATAAAAATGTATATAGATGTGTGTGTGTGTAAATATATTAGTTACTAATATAGGTTTCTGTAAAGGTTTTGCTGAAAAATGATATCAGAATATTCGTATTACGTTTGAACTATCCCTTTAAATGGTCCGCCTCTAATTTTGTCTTTGTTCAACAGTGTGTCCAAACATCTTTGTTTGTCTCCTCTGCATTGTTCTTCCTGTCCTTTTGTCTGTCTCTCTCTTTCTCAGATGGAGTTGTGTTTAGCATCTGATATCCTGTGCAGTAAGCTATCTGCAGTGCACCGCTGTGTGACGGCGCTCCTGGCAGTAGCAGGAGGAGAGGAGGAGGTGAACGAGGACACCAGCAGCACCTCTCCCTCTGTCTCTCCTTCCTCCCATTTTTCCACTGGCTTCCTGCTCTTCTACTCTCTCCTCATGGCTTTGCTCTATCTGTTCTACTGCCACCTTATAGCATAGAGTGAGCGAGTATCAATGTGTAAATGTAATGGGTTTTAAAGTCCATCATCTCTGTACTGTGTACACTGTCACACACACACCGTTGATTGCTGTCTGACATATATATCTGAGCAAATTCCTTACCCATAATGCCTTTCGACGTACATGTTAAAGCTCCCTACAGATTTTTAATAGGTTAGTTGTAGGACTTCAGAACTAGTGAAATACCAAAATATATACTACAAATGCTCTATCATATATTCACATTTGTCCACACCAGAATGCTCACAAACTGCTTTTACTATAGAGGATGTGGAATTTATCTGTACATAGACATATAAAGGGCTTTTCCACCTAATTGCCTTAGCATCGCTGTTGATCCCAGGATAGTTTATAGACCTTCTAGGTTTGCAAAGGATATTGTTACCCTAAGAGTTTTAAAGCACTGGCACAAATTCCCCATCCGTTTTTTATCTCTTGAAGGGCTTTAAAATGGCTATTTGGTCCTCATCGAAGTGCCTCAAAAGCTTGTAAAGTTCCTCCTGTTCACGCAGCCGGACAAATGAGCTTGTAGCATCTGGTAAACAGCGTCTGTTTAACAGTGGCTAACAGTGTGGTGGCGGTACTTCTCAGCTGAACTTGGTTTCATTTACACGTTGTGGAAATCTGTTAGGGTCAGGGCTGAGTGGACCGTTTCTCTTTTCTTGTTTTGTTGACTGTGACCATCAGAGGGCAGTGCTGTCACTAAACTGTCCCTTCTACACTTCTTGACGGTACTAATATTCTTCAAAGCTGTGTTACTTTTTTCGTTTTGAATGTTCGTTTTGGTTTTCTTGAGAGCATCTTTAATATAATTCTTATATGCAAGCAGTTGAAGATTAAGTTATTGTTTCAGTTTATTTATGTTCTGCCGAAGCTGCATTTGGAGGAAACCCAGTGTCAGTGAGCACATTACTCACAATAACTAATGGAGTAGTATAATTCAGATCAAGATGGTGGGGTGGGGGGGGGGTGTACGTTTTCTTAATTCGCATGTGTGGATACACAATATGGCCATGCAGACATCGCTAAATTACACCTTTTTTCAGTTAAAGATAAAATGGTTGTGAGTAATGCTTCTTCGTCTGCCGTTTCCTGATTCTAAGTGTGGCCGTGGTGGTGTTGTAGTCCTGTAATGTGCCACGAGCACCCATCTTCCCCGGTGCTGTATGCTGATGTTGCTTTTATATTCCGTGCCTACTTAATGTGATTTAGGCGCTTTGCCGACAGTTTACTAACGAGCAGCCTCTCATCTGGAGAGAACGATAAGAGGAGAGAGAGAGAGAGAGAGAGACTCAAATTAGGGTAGGCGAAGGGATATGCTGTAACTATAGCGCATCGTCCCTCAGCCTGCGCTGTCTTAAGCATATTTTAAGAGGGGAGTTGTTCAGGAGTAAGTAACTTGATGAGGTTTTATAATTGTGTACATTGTTTGTCAACGCTAAAGCTAACCATAGACATGTTCATGTCCAGACTCCACATTTAGCATAGATAGACTTCCTCACAGTTGTTTGTGTGCTGCGTTGAAGGACTTTACAAACATACTAGAACCGGTTTAGAAGGCACTAGATGAATCCTACATGAATGTTTCCGTCCAAATGTTACCCTGTCGCAACAAATGAAATGTATTTTGTAATATTTATAAAATACTGTGTATTTAAGAAGTTAATAAGTTTATATTGATATAAAGATTTGCTTTGTCTGTAAATAAATTATTAAAAAAACTGAAACACTGATTTTTATGTTTCGTCTGCTGCTTTATGTGTGCTTTTGTCAAATGTTCATGACTGACTGTTGCTCTCGCTCATGATTAATTTTGCTTAAGTTTTTTGTCTCTCTGCTGAGGATAACGTCCTCACGTCAGCTCGTCTCTGTAGCTAACAGGTCCAGATATTCTGTGCCCTTTGCTAAAAGGTAAGTGTTGATCTATTGTGGGTAGTAGAAAAGAAAAACGCTGCACAGTGGGGTCCAAAGTCTAAGACCACATTAAAAAATATTTTTTTCAGTGGACAGTGGAGTGCTGCTGATTTGATTGAAGTCTTTTATTGATTACTGATGTTGTTACTGTCACTTTTGATCAACTGAATGTGTCTGCTAAAGGTATTAATTTCTTTCAAAATGCTAGTGCATGCATACAGCGCATGTTCATATAAAGTGCAATGTACTGTATGAGTTAGAACTGTACTTTAGATGAAAACATACTGCCACCCATGAACACAAACAACTTTACAAACCCCAGAACAAATCAAAGTACGAAAATAACTGAGCTTTTAAGCGTTCATTTAAATCACTTCACCGACTATTACTGGTCACATAGTGACAATGAAGCTTTGACTCATTCGTCTTTTCAAACACAGGGCTTATTATTCAAATGAAGCAGTGGAGGATTTGCCAAGACATTGACTCTGCAGGAAGGGTTAGAAAGAACTGTAAACGCTGCTTTGTACAATTAATCAACACTAAAAATAGACTAATGTCATTCCTCAGAGCAAACTGTGTTTTTAAATCATCAAAGACTTTCTTCCTTACCGTTCTTGGCAGTGTTGCGGCGCAAATGAGACACGGGTGCAGATGCACTGAAATCATGCGTACAGGTGTACTTTCATAAGCTATTATTTTGGTTACTTCTGAACTCATTAATGTGCGTCAAAGCAGGCGAGTGAATGCATATGCGCTCATTTGTTTTCTGTTTATTAATTTTAATTATTTATTAATTAACTGGCCTGCTCATTTTTCACATTGACATTATGAAGTGCTTTGTGTTCATGGGGGAGAACGGTTGCTATAGTTAACCCTCTATGGTGTCACTTTTCCTTCTAATTATGGAGCGTTTAAAAAAAATTAAAACCAGTTTTAATTTCATAATTCTCCTCATTTTCTCTTTTAAGTATGTTTTTCTTTTATAAACTGCAGACTCTTTGTTTCTAATACTGTTCCGAAATAAAATCAATCATGTTCTCTTCTTAACGACGTTTTAGTAATGTTTTTAAGCACATGAAACATAACTCATAATTGAGTTCTACATTAAAATAAACACTTCCAAATAAATATCCCAGTAATAATTGATGCCCCTTACAATAAAGAAATTCATCACTGCCAATTGCCATATGCCTGCATTCATATTTTCTCAGTTTGCTGTATTAGTAAACTTGAGAATATGTGAGCATAAACATCTGTTTTAACATAGAAGCAGCAAAAACCCAGATGCTGAAGAGTAGCTCTTGAGTATGTGTTGGAAAAACTGATTAAATGTCTTCAAAATGGATTTTAATTCAACAATGCCACCACAAAACAGCAAATTGTTTCCATATAGCCACATGGCACAATGGAGGGTTAAATACATTCACACTTTTATTAATCTGATATATACTGCATGACATGTACAGTACATCTTGAATATGGCAATAAGAGCCTTTTATTAAATGTAACTCATACATAATCTATACTTAATGTATATGGTTAAGGTTGACTGAACTTAATAATTGGAATGCATGATGGATTTTCAAGATGGTGAAGTGCTGGCTTGTTATGCTCCACTCACTGTACTTCACCCTGGGATGAAATTGCATCCTCTATGTAAAGTGCTATAACTGCATGGCTGCGTCTCTGAGAGACACGGTGACTTAAACGCCACTGCTGTGCGATAGCATCGGCAATTCAAAGAAATGATTCTGCGATCAAGTGCTGTGCTGCATGCATTGTCTGCCATTCCCATGTCACGTGTGCCTCTTGTTGCCACTTTGCTTATGCTATCCCGTCTGCGTCTGAGGTGTATCGTGCATACTGTGGGTCATTGAGATGACAGATTGGGAGTTGCATGACTCAACCACCCTTAGGTGCATGGAAAGCTTTTCATACCGAGATCTAGGATCTCGCTGGTCTAACCAGAGTGCACTTCAACCTTCAGCATCTCCTCCTAGAAGCATATATGTGACCCTGGACCACAAAACCAGTCGTAAGTCGCTGGGGTTTATTTGTAGCAATATCCAAAAATACATTGCATGAGTCAAAATTATTGATTTTTTTTATGCCAAAAATCATTAGGAAATTAAGTAAATATCATGTTTCATGAAAATTTTAAACATAAACATATCAAAATGTAATTTTTGATTAGTAAAATGCATTGATAAGATATTAATTTGGACAACTTTAAAGGTGATTTGCTCAGTATTTTGATTTTTTGGCACCCTTCGATTCCAGATGTTCAAATATTGTCCTCTCCTATTGTCCTATACAAACCATGTATCAATAGAAAGCTTATTTATTGAGCTTTCATATGATGTATTCATCTCAGTTTTGTAAAATTGTACCTTATGACTGGTTTTGTTGTGGTTTTATCCAGGGTCACATATTTGCAGATTTCAGGGCCTGCAATACAAGAAGCAGTGAGACATCTGATTATGCCAAGATGTTTTATTGCTTATCTTATGAGCTTTTTTGTGTAAACAAACTTACATTGGTATTCTTTTTTTCTCATCAAATCCCACCAGGACACACTGTGTCCGCCGCAGCTGATTGTGGAGGAAGAAGGGCTCACTCGCGTGGCTCAGACGGTTCAGTTGCTTTTGGAGCTGTCCACATCAGGTCCCCGTCGCTCATCCCGTCAGGACCCCCCAGGGCTTCCTCTTCAATCCACGACTCAAAATCAAGACGCCGCCTCCTAGTGATCAAGTGATAATTTCCGGTACATTTAAGTTGCACAATGGTATTTTTCTTTTAAATGTTTGAAAATGTTATCAGGTGCCATGATGTAATAATAGCAGCTTGCGAAATATCGTTAAATGTACAGTCGAGTTTATGTAAATTGCAAGCACAAATTCTTTGTGACTATTCAAACAGTCGAAATAAAAGACAATAAAGCAAATGTAACTTGAAAACTGATTGTCTGTTGCATATTTATACAGAATGTATGATACATGATGCAAGACGTTACCTAAATGAGCCTCGTTACTGAGGTAGTTGGCCGTTCTTGTGTAATCATTTTGTTGGTGCTTCTTCATAATTGAAAATTAATTACGTTTGTAATCTCAGCTTTATTACAATGCAAATTTAATTGGTTTTTCACAGGTAATTACTCTTGCGGAGCGGCAAAGGTGGCAGTAATCCTGTGATAAGCTAACAACAGCTCTTGGGCTCCAATTGTGACATTTTGTGCAGATTTGGAGTGTCGGACAAACAATGTTCCGCTATAGTTCTGCCACGGCACGCTTATTTTGCTATAGCTGTATGTCAAACGATCTATTTGTTCTGAATTAAAAAGTAGTTTATTAAGAGAGTAGCTAAAAAGCTGAAACAACCTTTAACCTCTTTGTTTTACTTCAAACCAGTGACTGGAATAAAAATGATCGGAAATGAATCTTCGCCTTACACGGTCGGGAATAAAGTGAATTGATTATCTAGCTTATCAAATTAAACAAAGCCTAAAAACCTAAATTGCTTAAATGGCGTGATTCAGCAGCTCGGCCCGCAGGACCTCAGTGGAAAGTGGATTCTGACGTGACTCTAAAACACTGATTTTCTTGTGTTTGAGGCATTATGTTTTGTGTAACTACCATGTTTTATGTCTTATGCCGGCTCACAGTCAGATGTTCTGATGTTGAATGTCTTGGTGTTGTTCGTAATTGAATGGTCTCTCAGTTTCTGCACACCGTTAAGACCCTGAAACATCGAAACAACCCGCAGCATCATACTTCTCCATTCGCATTACATCACAGCTGGGATGAGGTTTAGCTTTTAGTACACAGTGTTCTGTTTTCCATGAAGATACTGTTTACATCCAGCAAAGAGGACAGCGTCTGACTAATTGTGCAGCTTGCAAGTGACGCATACCTGTATGTTATTTAGATGTAAAGCTTTGTCAATCAACAAATGTTTAGATGTTCATCCAGTTTTAAAGATGCGTTTGTTATTTCAACTCTTCACAATTAGGCTACTGTATATGATTAGTTGTAAATTATTTGCATATAGCCTTATTTTGCCCTGCTATCCTGAACCCTGTCAGACCTGCAGCCCACTAGCTGAGATGCATTGATCTAGATGAACATTATGCCTATTAACTATCTTCAAGAGACTGTGAGTAAGTGCATGAATACCAACCTACATATCCTTGATTTACTGTGCTATTTCTATGGTGGTAATCACACTGTGGAAAGCAGCTAATTTACTCTGTAGGAGATATTTTTCCCCCACTAAATCTGCACTATTGGAACTACCGGGGCTAGTTGTCACAATTATTATTATTTATATATTTAGGTATGAATGACCTTGTAAAATTCTGCCATGAGAAAGTTAAAAATGAAAAAAAAGGGTGCAAAGAGACTAAAAGCTTTATGATCAAAGCAATGAACTATATGCGCTAATAAATATATATGCTGAGAAAATACTTGGGATTGGGACAATAGGATTGACATATGCCTATTTTAATATTGCAGCAGGTGTCTGTTTTCTAAAAGCAGAATAAAGCGCGTTAAAGAAACACTTAGTTAAAAGGTTGCCAGAGATGATTATATGAACAGACAACTGATACACCATTTGCTGAAGTGGCTATTTTTGAACAAGTATGCACTTAAATCCACTCAAAAAATATCTTTGAAATATCAAATTTATTTGCATATGAAAATGTTGCAAACTAGATCTGCACTGTAATGTCTAAAGTGTGGGGGTCAAATACTCTTGATGTATTTATTCTTACATCAGCTTTAAATAAAAAAAAAATATTATTTTCCCTGTTAATTATTATTAGCTGCATTAATTTTCAGTATGCATATGAAAAAGAGAAATAAGATCCCACTTTTAAGGATGGTTTTTAGTTCCATTATACCTTATTTGAACTTACAGTGCATCATTATTAACCTCCGTTAATAGAATGTGGTTTCATATCAGGACATTATATTTTAGTGAATTTCTCACAGACTATACATGTCACGGGTGTCCTGCACAGAGAACATTCAGGGCTTTTCAGAGATACCAAATGATTGGATGTTTCACCATGACCCCCTCACCTTGGTCTTATGTTCTATGAAATATTATTATGAAAACCTTGTCAATTATTACTCATATTATAAAAAAAATGTAATTACATGTTGCCCCAAAAATACATCAATATATGCACATTAGGCCATTTATGGCCATTTTTCAGAAAGAAAAAATTGTATTTTGAATCAATTTTAATAATTTTTAATTTGTTATAACATAGTTAAGAAATCTTAAAAACAAAAAATGTATTTGTGATTTAATTATTTATTTTTGCCTATGCATGTTCAATCGTGTCTTTATTTTTAATTCTTTAAATAAATGTAATCCCGATTGATTTTAGAATAATTTTTTGTTTCATTTTTTAGTTTTAATGCTATAAACAGTGTAAAGACATTAAAAATAATAATAATATTTCTCTGGGTCTCAGGAGGTTATGTTGATGACATACTCCTTACCTCTGTCATGAAAACAGCTGAAGAAGAAAGACTTCCCTGGCAGACTGGAAGAAGAATCTTAGCAAGTAGGCCTTTTTTGTGACACTCAGGGGAATCTGAGAGGTGAAGTATCTGAGCTGCTATCCAAAGGATTAAAGGTCTGCTTCAGAGTTTTTGGTGAGAAAACAGCAGCTATTGAGATCAATTCAGTTCTGCCACACTTCAGCTTTTGAGCGAGAGATTTTTACGTTTCTAAAACGGCAAACTGTCACTTACGTTCCGCTCTGGCTTTCAAAGGCACATGAATTCACGTTTGGCACCAAAGCAATAACAGTAGCAGCGACAAGGGAAAATTGTTCCAAATTCTACAATCTATGCCATAATGCAGCCGTGAGTGAAAGCTGGCAGGCTTTATAGTCATCACATGCTATTTTACATTCAGCCTCAAATAGATCTCAGCTGAGTCCAAAAGCTGAGTTGTATTGTGGTAGACATACCAAATTGATTACAGGCGGCCAGCATCAATTATTAATGTAAGCACTTTCTTCAAAGTGCATCTTTAATGTCGAGTGCAAAACTCCTAGGCTCACCTGACCAGCGTCAGCTCAGCTCAGACTTTCACAGGCATGACGTGACCTTGATGTTGTTGTAATGGGAGGTTTCGTTTTTGCACGCAATCGGCAGAATTAAAGAACAGCAGTCACTCGGGATCAATAGTTAAACATAAATTGTACTTTGATGCCTCAATACCGTTGATGGTTTCCCCCCCAACAAATGTAATTAAAATCAGAGTTAAGTGCCCTGTTTGCTGGCTGCTGAGGAGCTACTGCTGTAAAAATATCACCGTTTCAATTTATAAGCAGCGATGCGCTCAACTCGACCCGATTCTCAGTGACATTTCCAGGTTGTTGTAATTTGTTCTACATTCTTGTATCGTGTTCTGTTCCGTTGGATTGAATGCCACTCCCTAACATTATGTTTCAATTATGCTTTGTCCCATTGTTCTGTGCTCGACTCAATTGGATTGTGCTCTATTGAATTACTCAGATCTGTTTCATTCTGCCCTTGTCTTATGAAGTTAAAGAACAGACCGTGGCCTCCAGTGCTATTGACTCACCAATGATCTAGTCACATTATCATGGACATGTTTCTGGCTCTATGAAAGAGGCTCTAGCCTCTCCAAGTAGCTTTTTAATAGGTATTTCTTTCCTTGTGTGGCTTTGTAGGATATGCTATAAAGGGAAGCAGAATCAAGTAAATCTGTTTCTCAACATAATTGGTAGCATATGTTAATGTTACATATTGGTAACAAACATTAACTAATTGAACCACTAATTGGCCCAGAAGTCAAAGTATTTTTGGTAACACTTTCGATGTATTTACGTAAACAATAAGGTACGAAAGGCCGTGCTGAGCAAGTTTGTTAAATGCAGTCCTTCCGATAAGAAAATATAGTTCCTGACAGCGACAGTAACACACGGAAAGAGAATGTTCTGAACATGCATTTCATCTAGCTTAAAATAAAAACAGAGAATAGCAGTAAATAGCTAATCATCCTCTGCATCATGTTTTTTTAACACCACACAGATACTTCTGCTAATCTCGCAGCATGACAAAAAGTCTGTTTTCTGTCTTTTAGTTTTTAAAACAGACTGATTTGCAGCACAGCGCAAGATTGCGAGCGTGATTGCCTACTGACGCCTCTGGCTTGCTTAGTTGGGGGGCAGCTAATTTCTTGTGATTATCATGGTTTTGATTACAGAGACTGTCTCTGCATTTGATAAATAAATAGTTTAATCTCGTCATTATACATTACCATCACTCTGTTTTCCTATTTGATATTCAGTGCTTTGCTACAATCGGTATTGTTAAAGGAGCTATATACAAAACCATACCTGACACAATAAACTAATAGATAGAGTAACGTTCCCTCCACATGTCAGAAACTCTGGGCTTTCACTAAGATGCACACACACACATCAGTTACATTAGTACTAACTAATGCATAATTTGGGACCCTTAAAATAAAGTGTTACCAATCTAATTAATGCAGCCTAACAATCCATTAATGGATTTGATTAATAAATGTGTATCAGTGTGTTATGTGTAAGCCAGAGTAAAGAGATGTGTCTTTAATCTAGA
>JAUYWG010000040.1:21761119-21788009 GCA_034779775.1 Enteromius afrohamiltoni
TTTGCTCGCTGTCTGCGCACAGCGCTAATAAAGCACCGCAAATGGATCCACGTGAGTCAGCGCCCTCATTACAGAATGGAAGAATGAGAATCTTCATTTTTGCGTTAATCAAGTGCAAGAGTTGTTAAGTTGAAACCTTGATGTTAGCAGATGTATATCAGTAATTGTTTGAACTGAGAGGCAGTACTGTACGTGCCGGGAATATCTCTGTGCCAAATGTGACCTGGTTTGCCACTGACTAGAAGAAAGGATAATACTTTACCTAATCTGACTAACTTTTAATGTTTTTAATGACTGGGGAAGTAACCTCAGTTATCTCAGTGCAGCTGCTGTTTTCAGCAAATGTGAAGAGAGATCACGTAATTAGATTTCAAAGGGTACTGACAGCTGAACTAATCGCATATTTTTAAAGGGCCTCAGATGAAAGACAGAACTCTTGCACTTTGTAGAACAGCTACTATTATTTCTTATAAAAGTCCTTTATAAAGCAGGTCACAAAACAATTGTTTGAACATATTTAACAAAGCACAACGTGTCTCTAAAATACCTTGATTAAATCTGAAACATAGACTGATAATAACCACAAAAAAGAAAATTAAAATCAACTCCGCTCTACTGTAGATAAGGGCAGAGGGGATCAATGAGGTAATATTATCTAAGGGGCCAGATAATATCCATAATTGTGTAAATGGACAGAAGGGGATCTTGTCTTTAAAAGATAAGAATATGTGATAGGGGGAAACACATGAGAAAAAGAAGTCTTTTCAAAGTAGATTTGGAATCTTTGTTTCAAATAAAGTAGAAAAGCATTATGGATCAAAGAAGGATTGACCAATTGACCTTTTCGAAAATGTATAATCTAGCAGGTCAGTGGTATGAGCAACTCCTTGAGCAGAGGATTTTGGATATTGGATATAGGAACGATGAAGACATTATCTGAGAAACCAATATCTGCTGAAGAAATATGGCTTCTATTACAATGGCATTAATCAGCTGAAAAATGGCAAAGCCTCAGGAATGGATGGTTTTCCAACTGAATTTTGTACTGCAGTTCCATAAAAGTACTCCAAAAGCCATGACATCTACATTACAAAGAAAATTCCTTCTATCAGCCAGTTGTGAGAGGATAGAACCCATTTCTCATCCACCTTGGCTTGAAAGAGCCCATCTATAATGACCCCCAAGTCAATAGCAAGGATTATTGTTTTTTGTGTGGTTAAAATCAATGTGTTTATTGTATCAATATTGTTTCTGTCAACAAATGTTGACTTTGTTCAAAGCCATCAAACATTTTGATATTAGTTATAAAATCATGAGCTCCAGCAACAGAGATGGTCTGTTATCCTTGAGAAATATCCTTGTGTATGATGGATGGGCTTGAGGAAGCAAAGAATATGCTGTTGTCACTTTTATGTCTAGAAATATAAGCAATTCAAACTCTAGGAATCAGTCATACCACAAATTTGCATGAAAAAGATAATATTGTGCTGAATCACTCATGCCACAGGTGGTACCTCTAAAAGAGCTTGAAATCGCTCACTTCATTCAGTTATTTTCAGTGGGTCCCTCCTGGAACCCAATTTACCTCAGTTTTAAGATAAATGGCTCAAAACGTCTTCCATCTGACAATACCGAAGGCCATTGCACCTTTAGCAGCCTTGAGTGGCAAGACATGTTTTACTATTTCTTTATAATAAAGTTCTTTCATAACTTCAAAGACCTTTTTTAGGCTTTTGCTCCGCGGTGCCGCATGTACAAATACATAGAGGTGTACCTTCCTAAATTAATGTCCAATCGAATGAATTTGCATAATGGGACTAAAAAATTAATTTTAGAGATGATAAAAAGAAACAGGACACATCTGCGCTCAATGTATGGTCTGAGATTTTAGCGTTCTGCTATTAATCCATTCAGACTTCCATGAAGCCATTTTCACATTGAAACTGTGGTGGTTTGTGTGTAAGTGGATGTGCATAACATTTTTAACAAAACAGTGAAAGGGTCTGAACACTTTGTAAAAGCACTGCGTGAGTATATGTGTGTGTTGCTACAATAATACCTGCTGGCTTTGCTCTTCTCTCTGTGTGTTCTCCACTTGTGGTAGTAGGAGCTTTTTATCTTGATGCAGTAGAAGGCAATAAGTACAGCAGGGAGAAGCACTAGAAAAGCAAAGAGCAGCCCAACAACCAATCCCAGCTGACCTGAGGACAGATATAGAACATACAGCGACTGTTAGACAAGGGTCAACAGCAAACACAAAGAGAAGTGCTTGCCAAATATCTGCCACTCTGAATAATAGATCTTGTGTGCACTGCATTAACTATGTACTACAATAATGTCTATGGCTATATTCAGAATAGAAAACTAACATAGCATACCACTTTATAGCAGTATCTAGCAAATGAATAGAAAACCCAAATGACTTACAACATTTCTAAAATGTTCAACACAAAACCAGTGGACACTTGACCTTCTATTTCCAAAGCGACTCGTGAATGGGAAGGGATATTAACTGTGTCTTTTAATTTTTAATTATGCCATTTATGCATAAAATTGTCTCTTGTGAAAACATTTAGTAACATTTAGTGTGTTTAGTATGTCCTTTTTGCTCACCAAGGCTACATTTATTTGAGAAATCAAAAAGCCTTTTTATTTTTTAATTAATTTATTTCTGTGATGGCAGTCACTTCTGAATTTAATAGGCACTTTCCCTGTCTGTCAGTCACTATGACGTTATGTCGGGATCAGAATTGGCTAGTGGAATTTGCATGCCGAGCCACTCCCCGCAGAGCGGGTATAAATAGGGCAGCAGGTGCATCCACTCATCAGATTTTGCTTCGGAGCCGAGAGCTGTGTTAGATGCAGTTCTTTTCTGAATGAAGAGAAACTTCAAGGAAGTGGATGCTGTTCAGTGTGGCGTTACAAACGCAATCAGCGGAGTTCTTGTGTGTTCCAGCAATTCCCTTGGGCGTTTCACAAAAGAGCAGTTTCTGACACGGTGGGCAGTCTTTTTAAAGATGCTGTTCCGACCGTGTCCTCTTGGGTGTGGTGAGCTGACAAAGTCGTGGATGGCTCCTTTTACAGCCAGAAGCCACTCGTCATCCTCCTCCATCCTCACCACTCTTGACGAAGGAGCGGCCAAGGGTTTACGAGAGCATTCCCCAGGTTGAGCGTGCCCGCAGAGCGCTGCTACCTGAAGGAATCGCCCTCGCCTCCCACTTGGTCCCTGTAGAGCCACGGCAGCTCATCGACGAGACTGGAGGCGTGGGCCGTGCTTCTCAGCCCATCGAGGTGGCTCATCCGGACGATCCAGCTCGGCTATGCGATTCAGTTCGCCCGGCATCCTCCAAGGTTCAGTGGCGTGCTCAAGACTGCCTCTATACTGAGCGAGGAGATTGCTGTCCTCCTGGCAAAGGATGTAATAGAGCCGGTCCCTCCATCCGAGATGAAGGCAGGGTTTTTCAGCCCTTACTTCATTGTGCCAAGAAAAGGTGGTTATTACCTCTAAGTGTCGACGCACACTCAGTCCCTGGAAGGCCCTGCATTCTTGCGGGCCGGAGTGCCCCTGGTCCAGGTGTCCTGTGGCTGGGGCGCTGTATACAACGGGCAGGCAGCCTCGGGGCTCTGGACAGCTTTGGCATAACAATTGCCTAGAGCTGGTAGCAGTGCACTTGGCCCTGCAGTGTGCAAAGACCTCCCAATCCCGATTAGAGTAGTGCTTTCCTTCCAGCAAGGAAAGTTGGAGCGCAGGCTGTCGCCCTCCACTTTGAAAGTGTATGTGGCTGCTATCGGGTCCCTTTAAACCGCTGGATTCAGTCAAGCTTAAATACCTGTCTCTTAAGACAGCGCTCCTAACCATGCTCACTTCCATCAAGATGGTTGGGGGCCTCCAAGCATTTGGTGCCATGTGACCCCAGCCTGGATACATGCCAAAGGTTCCCCCCACGCCCTTCACTGCCCTCAGAGGAGGCGGATACAGCCTTGGCATTGTTGTGTCCCGTCAGAGCATTGCGCTTGTACGTGGACCGCACCCAGAGCTTCAGAAGCTCTAAGCAGCTCTTTGTCTGTTACAGAGGTCAGCAGAAAGGGAAGGCTGTCTCCAAGCAGAGGTTGGCCCACTGGATAGTGGATGCCATCGTCTTGGCGTACCAGGCCCAAGACGAGCCGTGTCCCCTGGACGTGAGAGCTCACTCCACTAGGAGTGAGCATGGGAGGAGGGTGTAGCCTCCTCCCATGTGTTGGCATACGGGGCCTTGTTGGCAGATATTTGTCGAGCTGCAGGCTGGGCAACACCAAATACTTTTGCACGGTATTACAACCTCTGGGTTGTACCGGTCTCTTCTTCTCTGTTGCAAAACAGATAGATCAGACCGCTTGGTGTCCTGCTTGCTGAGCACAGGGGATGCGAGCGCCTTTACTCTCCCAGTCGTGTCTCCACTTTTGCGGACCCTTGTTGAGCATCCTCCAAGCACCACCATGAGTCAGACTGGGGCGGAGCAGTCTGACGCTAGACCCAGTATTCAGGTGATTGCTTTGCCCAGAGGTCAGCCCCTGTACTGGGATAGGTGGCCATTCCCTCCATCAGGGAATGGGGGTTACAGTACGTAACCCAGACATTCTGTTTAAAATATTAATTTCTTTAAAAAGTTCCTAAAAATGTTCTTCTTAGGTTTTTCTTATCAATTATGTTTATTAGGGTTGGATGTCACATGTAATGTTGTTGAATGAATGTTTATTGCATATTTCAGTTTAAAGAGTCTCACCATGATGGTGTTGTGAATACATGCATAGTGAAATGTTGTTACTGTATGTTTTACGTAAATACATAAATATACATAAATCTCAATCTCACAAAATTGACCCTTATGACTGGTTTTGGGTTCCAAGGTCACATATATTAGTAATACATACACAAATAAGCAACTAGTTAATAGTGAGTAGTGTTTCCTTATCTCAGGTTTTACCATTAATTCTTAGATTTGCTCTTGAAATGTTTCAACAAGCAAAGATATCATTGGTCTGAGTCCTGGAAAGAAAAGCCGGACAGTAGAGATTAATGGTCAAGGTGACATCTGATAAGAGGTGTGATGAAGAAAGGGAAAGTGAGAAAGAGAGAGAGAGCACACAAGTGATAAAATCTCAGATAAATCTATCTATAAGATGGATTAAAGAATAGGCGAGAAATAAGTGAGAGCGCTGAAAGCTGAAGGTGAACTCACTGTCATACTGCACAGGTCCACTGTCCACACTTCCTCCGAGTCCTGGTTTCTCACAGAAAGGAGGAGCCCACCCACGGTTACAGTGGCAGTTCCCATTACTGTTACACACCTGCATACAAAACAACATGACACACACAGGAATTAGTGCAGATGAGAACTTCCATCTGCAAGTTTGGCGTGTAACTTTCACACGCCTTTCAAGTGCAGATGTTCGGCCTTAAATGGGTAGTTCATCCTACATGAACGGAAATCCTGCCAGAATTGACTTTTTGGTTAATCTCCTGGGGTCGGCAAACATGTAAATTAATTTTGGTCACATATTATTGTAGAGCAGTTTGTGCTGAATTCACCTCAGACCCCAGAGGGTTAAGGCACACCACAAAAAACTGTTCGATTTCAATATACATTTGTTTGAGTCGGTTTTAACTTTTTTTTTTTTTAATCACACATCCATTTACCTATCCTCACTTTTATTGCCGCCATTGCAAAGAAGGTTTTCCATCACGTCTTTTTGAGTATAGGGCAAATACAGAATATACTGCCTTTCATCTTAATGGAATTTCTTTTAACAGAGAATATTTTACACGCTTCAATCTAACCCAGAGGCAAGACAGGAAGAGTGGAAAGGAGAGAAAATGTACTATGTGCAAGCAGCACGATCACTCACTTTATTCTCCATCCACACTTGCCTAAACCATACAATCAATATGAATCAAATGATAATGCAAATGAATAATAAAAAGGCAGTTTCTGAATCTTTAATCTCCCCTCGAAGACCTGTCGTATTTGGCTGCCCTTTTGAAAAGCGACTGGGTAAATAAGCAAGAAATAAAGAAATAAAAGCAAAGCTGACAAAAGAGAGACAGAGGGAGGGCAAAGGGATTAGGAAACAGAGAATTTGAGTTTATACGGCTTGGAGGCTGTTTACGACTATTTGACCAGAAAATACACAAATCAAATGCTATAGCTCTGCTAATATAAGAAAAGCGTTGGTTTTTATTAGAGGCAGTATGTGTCGGAAAATGAGCGACCCAGAGGGCGGTTTTAAAGGATTTAGAGGTGTGAAATCCACAATGAGTCAGTCTGGGTTAAAGAGGAACTCAAAGGGAGAAGGAATACTAAGACGTTGCCTTTATTTAGCCACAATTTAAGAGAAGCGCTTACATGATCCATAAAAAAACGTTTTTTGCATCAGTAGTGTCTTCCAGTTGCTGCAGCACTGACAATGCTAAATAACAAATATTGCCAGCAACAAATCAAGTAAATAATTTTCTTAATCAGTATTTCTTCTCCAGTACAATATCTAAATAACCTCTTCTACATGTTATACATTTTTTGCAAAATGTTTTCTTATCAGTAGTAAAGTATATAATTATTAATACAGTTAAACAAACAGTAAGTAAAAATATAGTTAATATTTATCTTTTTTTTTTAACGATCACTTACCCCATGGCCATGGCAACCAGCGATGCAGTTGTGTAACTCAGTAAAAGAGGCATTTTGACATTGTCGATCTCTGCACACCTAACGACAGAATAAATCAACTCTTCAATGCAAAACATAAAATGCATGCTTTTTTCAAAATACTTATATTTTGAGACACTTGATTAGTACATACAGTGGGTACGGAAAGTATTCAGACCCCCTGAAATGTTTTACTCTTTGTTATAATGCAGCCATTTGCTAAAATAATTTCTCCTCGTTAATGTACACGCAGCAGCCTATATTGACAGAAAAACACAGAATCGTTGACATTTTTTCAAGGTTACAAAAAAATTCTGCTGCACTTAAGGTTTCTAAGAGCACAGTGGCCTCCATAATCCTTAAATGGAAGACATTTGGGATGACCAGAACCCTTCCTAGAGCCAAACTGAGCTATCGGTGGGGGGAAGAGCCTTGTTAAGAGAGGGAAAGAAGAACCCAAAGATCACTGTGGCTGAGCTCCAGAAATGCAGTCAGGAGATGGGAAAAAGTTGTAGAAAGTCAGCCATTACTCCAGTCTGGGCTATATGGCAGAGTGGCCCAACAGAAGCCTCTCCTCAGTGCAAGACACATGAAAGCCCACATGAAGTTTGTTAAAAAACACCTGAAGGACTTCAAGATGGTGAGAAATAAGATTCTTTGGTCTGATAGAAGTTTTTTGGCCTTAATTCTTAGTGGTATGTGTGGAGAAAACCAGGCACTGCTCATCAATTGTCCGATACAGTCCCAACAGTGAAGCATGGTGGTGGACGCATCATACTGTGAGGGTGTTTTTCAGCTGCAGGGACAGGATGACTGGTTGCAATCAAGGCCAAGTACAGGGATATCCTGGACCAAAACCTTCTCCAGAGTGCTCAGAACCTTCCAACAAGACAATGACCCTAAGCACACAGCTAAAATAATGAAGGAGTGGCCCAGCCAGAGCCACTTTAAGCATCTCCGGAGAGACCTAAAAATGGCTGTCCACCAACATTTACCATTCAACCTGACAGAACTGGAGAGGATCTGCAAGGAGGAATGGCAGAGGATCTCCAAATCCAGGTGTGAAAAACTTGTAGCATCTTTCAAAAGGGTGCTTCTACTAGATACTGAGCAAAGGGTCTGAATACTTAGGACCATGTGATATTTCAGTTTTTCAATATTTCAATGTCAACAATTTTGTGTTTTTCTGTCAATATGGGGTGCTGTGTGTACATTAATGAGTAAAAAATTAACTTAAATGGTTTTAGCAAATGGCTGCAATAACAAAAGAGTGAAAAAATTAAGGGGGTCTGAATACTTTCCATACCCACTGAATGCTGTTAATAAATACCTTAAATAAACATAAGTATTTTAAAAAAACCTGCCTTTCCCTCTCCACACTTGGTTCCCGTCATGACCAGTCCAGGGTCTGGAAGGTCGCCTTGCCCATCTTGTGTGCTGTAAACATATGTGCCCCGGCACTTCACCTCAATGCCATCTGTGCGGATAGTGGTGTCTATGGACACAGCATTGGTTCCCTTTGGTTTCTTGGCAGCACTGTGGCACTGTATCTTACCACATTTGGCATCACTGTTGGGATACATCAAGGAAAGCATATTAAATAAAAAAAAAAAAAAAGATTAAAAAGATCTAAAATCTCATTTTTTTCAAGAGTGGTGAATAAGCATAAAAAATGGTCTAACTTTGAAAAAGTCTGCAGTGCTGTCCTTTTAAATTAGTTTGTTCTTTTCTTTTTTTATATATTGGCTTGTTCTTTATAATGTATAAGTTTGTTCTTTGTAATATACAGGTGAAGTCACAAGAGAATTAATTGTACTCTAACAGTTTTAAAGAAGTCCAAGACCAAATTGCTATTTGTAAAAATTGTGTCAGCAAGTTCTTTGACAGAGACCATGTACTATTGCTTGTATAGCTGCTTAAAAAACTAAAATACAGTACCACTTCACCTCTTCTCACACTTCACGTAGTTGCCATGAATGTCCTTGCCACAGTTTCCAAAGGCATTCCCCGCTGCGTTCACATCCTGAAAACAGGCGTCATGTGCCGGCTGTGCACCTGGACAAATTTACTTATTTAGTTAAATCTACATTACCTCTGAGAAATGTCAATTTGAGATGGAGACTCAAACAGACTCATAGTGTGGATATTGATCTGCTGGCATCATGCCACCAGCTAATATTTGGTCATAGAGAATTGTATTAAATTGAAGCTAAAGTGTTAGGTTTTAAGTGAGTAAAAGCAATTTTTTTTTATTTTAATTTATACTATCATACCAAGTTAGACATTAACCATTGATTAAAAAACAGTCCAGTCAATTTAAATTATGGAATATGATAATATCCCTTACACACAGTGAACATCAAACAAGTCAACACCCCCTTACCCCACAAATGACGAGTACGTCTGCTGTGATCTGTGTCTTTTTGACAGCCAAAGAGCCTGACTGAACATAAGCCCAGAACACACTGGAGGTGAACAGCCAAATGCCATGAGCTCTCACTACATAATCCACATCAAACTGTATTTGATCATTAGTGCTGACTAAACACTGAAAGGGTCGAATAGGATTCTAAAACATGTTCTGAAAGGTTGGTTTAAAAGGGACATTTGTGACATCTGAAAGTTTTCCATTGATGTGTGGTTTCTTAGGTGGTCCAGGGTCACATTTGTCAAAGACGTACTATACTATTGTCATGTTTTTTTAAACATGGTACCATCATACTATTACCATATATTTTTTTGGCAGTACCATACTTAAAAATGTTATCATCAAACTTTGGTTTTAAGGTATATGACGAACATAAACATTCATTACCATTGTGTCCAACTGATGATTAAACACAATTGGCTCAAAAGTACTCTGGTATGATAGAATAAAATCAACAAGCTCAACAAGGCTGCATTTATTTGATTTGAATTTAAATATTATATATTATTCAAATGTAAAATAAATGTTTTCTATTTTAGTGTATTTTAAAATGTAATTTATTTTTGTGATGAGTTTTCAGCTGACATTACTCAAGCCTTCAGTGTCACATGATCCTTCAGAAATCATTCTAATATGCCGACTTTCTAGTCAGGAAACATTTCTTATTATTATCAATGTTAAAAGAAAAAAGTTAAAAAGAACAGCATTTTTTTTAAGTAGAATTCCTTCAAAACATCATAAATGTCACTTCACTGTCACTTTTGATCAATTTAATGCATTCTTGCTAAATACAATAACTTCTGAACTGGATCCTACAAATTCTCTGCAATCTAAAGATAGCCCAGACAACACGCATCTTACCATAACCCCACAGCTGCAAGCACTGCTGTTCGTGGGTCAGACACATGCCATTGTAGCAGTAGGCACGGCTATACTGACACGGTGACCCATCCAGGAGGTAAACGTTAGAAGGGCAGTAGGGAGAACCTCCTGTGCAGTATTCCGGCAGATCACAGGCACCGGCTGCTCCACGGCACATGGTCCCAGCCTGCTTCAGCTGTGGGCAGAGGGCACAGTAAGGAGACTGGAGGACTTTGATGAAAGAAAAAGAGAGCAGGCAGTGGGTAAACTACAAAGAAAAAGTGAATATGAAACTGATACCAGGTGCTTCTCTAAAATTTGATTTTACACAGACAAGGCCTTCACTATTTTGAGCAACACATAAAGTAAATAAATATACACTTTCCAATAAGATCATATAAAATAGCATTAGTTAATGCATTAACTAACACTAAGTGAATAATTAATAAAAAATCTGTAATACAATTAAATATGCTGATTACAAAAATGCTATTTCAAACAACACATTTGCACAACACATTTGCAATGGTTTCAATAGGAAAAGATGCTTTTTGGGGCCAGGTACTTGTACCAGCATGGGTTAACAGAGACAGGCTAACTCTCTAAGCCTTGACCACTTGTATGAAACATACTAAGTGAGAGTCAGAACAGAGTGAGAGAGGGAAGCAGCGGGAGAGAAATAAATAAATAAATAGATAAATAAACAGATAAATAGTTAGGCACCTTGCAGTCCTCACAGCAGACCCCGTGGGCACACTGTGCATCCACCTTCAAAGTGCAATTGCTGGGGTGGCAGCAATCATTGGTGCACTCCTGCGGGAGCCAGAAAACACACACAAGCACACACACGCATACACACCCATAAGGTACTTCTGATAAAGGCTACCAAAGCGAATCAACATAAGGTCCTTGACTTACATGGTCAACAACTTGGAGCAAGTTGTGAAAACACAATAAATACAGTGTATATATGCATAATGTATGTACTGTATACACACACACGCACTATAAAAGTGTCTGTTTGCACACTATGATTAAAGTGCGGAAAATAATAAAGCGAGAATAGAAATTCCACAGGACGATAGATGCATTTATAAATGTTTGACATGTATGACACTGATATATACAGAGTGGAGGCGTCTGACGGCCAGTAATTATACCGTACAGCTGAAAATGAATAGGGAAAGGGGAGGAAGTGTGTTTTAGGGTGTTTAATGAGAAGGAAACAGCCATAACACACATATACGCTCCGTCACACACACACACACACACACACACACACACACAATCTCTCTCGGTCTCACATAAACCACACAGCAACCTTTATTCTGCTTGATATGGTTTTAGAGCATCAAGTGCGACTGACAGCTATGATTATTGCACTAGAAATAAATAAATGGTGTGATTCAGTGACTATAATGAAAAAAGACAGGCTTGTACTGCCAAATGTATTTTTGTGTATTCATGGAAGTAGAGAGGGCCGGTAGATTATGGTTTAGATTAAAAGGTTAGAACAAAAGTGTATGACAGTGCCGGAACCTAGCTTTCTCTGTCAGGTGATAGCTGAGGTATTGTTTCACTGAATATGGTATTGGCAGCATGTAAAATCCAGAAAAGTAGTCCAGGTGTTTATGTATTGACTAGGAGTTACAGACGCTACCTCAGTCTACCTGCACCAGATGGCAAATCACCCAGCCATTATATGCGCACTGACAGCCTGTCAAACACGGCTTTGCAGCAAGGTGGGACGCTCCTCTTTCTCTCTCTCTCTACACACACATACAGGCATGCAAGTAAACATAAAAACGCATACGCTTTCATCTGTCACACTTTGTTACGGCACCGTTTTTCTGCTGAAGTTCAAATAATTATTTTCTAGCATTTGTGTTTGGACCTTCCGTGTGATAAAAACAAAACTTTCGGCTGGTTAGGCAAAACTCTTAAAGCAATACACTGCATTAATATATCAAGTATTCCATGAATTAATAATAAATGCAAAAAAGGCATAATCAATTGCAATCTATATTAACTATCAAATTTTTGATTTATTACATGTATTTCATATCCACTACTGTTCCCTGAAAATGACTAATTCATGATTTGTCGGATTCAATATTCTCTAAATCAATAAGTAATTCCATTCAATAATTAATTTTGGCACAAATCACCTCTGGTTCTCCACAGTCACACTCCTCCCCTTCCTCTACAAAGCCGTTTCCACACCTCTTGCCACCGACCAGATCCTTCATGTTGGGCATGTTGAACAGGCACATTCCTCCTCCCTTCTGGAAGTAGTTGTCCAAGTCTTTTTTGCTACAGCGGCTGAAAACTTTTGGAAAGGGGTGCCTATAGAGCATTTTAAAAAGGAATATTTTTCTGTGTCAAAATGATTGAAAACAAAAGAGGCACTAGTAGAAATAAGATGGAAAATATCCAATACAGTCAGCCACAGACACTGAGGCAGATGCAGCTGAACATCGATTTATAATGAATTCAGTAACACGATTATCATGAAAATAAGGTCTTGATTTAGAATGAAAAGAGTAGTGAAGTTTCCCAAACGGTTTTTCACAAGTAAAAAAAACACTTTTCTCCTGTATATATTAAGCACTTTTTTCTCAACTTCTATCTTACCTTTCCTCTATTGCACCAGAAGCAAGGGGTCACTTATCCCACTTCATTTCAATTAAGATTCAAACCAATTCTCCATTTTAAAACTACTACCCTTGCCATAAATTATGTGCTTTTGTCAACCACATCTGATTTCATGCTAGCAGCTGGATTTTTTTAGACCGGAAAAAGTTCTTTCTGGCTTTATTTTTGGTTTATGTCTGTCTTAGCTCTTACCCAGTAAGCTGAAAAACTGCTGCACCCTTAGCGATGGGGTTCCACAGGGCTCAGTGCTGGGCACCCTGCTGTTCTCCATTTATACCAGATCTCTTAGAACATTTCTCAAACTGCATGGCTCTACTGGTGTACTGAAAACACCTGACACATCATGTTCCCCCCTCCTGTCTGTAAATAAATGTTCTCAGAATGGATCTAAATGCGTCTCTGCAACATGCATCTCTTTTCTAGATAATATTTTATTCATATATATATATATATATATATACATGTGATATTTTCTTCGGAGACTCATGCGATACCATCACAGATGGCGCCATATCAAAATTGATATGCAGGATTTTCATTGTTTACTTTCTACCTTCTCAGGGTTCACAAAAACTACTTTTTCCTTGAAGATTTTCTAAAAGCTAGATTGCAAGTAGGGATTTCAGACAGCTTAAGTGTGTAATGCTGTGCTGGTTTAGTTCTCAAGAAACTTTTCTACATATTATCACTGTAACCATAACATATTTGTTTCAGTACATTTTTAGGCAGAAAAGAACTGCATTTATTTAAAACCGAAATATTTTTAAACAGTCTTTACAGTCAATTCTGATTAATTATAATGTGTCCTTGCTGAATAAACGTACTAATTTCAATCAAGAAAAATTAACTAATCTTACTGACCCCAAACATTTGAACGGTAGATGGTCACATCAGACGGTCAGGGCATGGTCTGTAGGCGTACAATCTGAAGTGGAGACTAAAATGCTTGACTCATCCTTAGGGACTTATCATTAGCAGCTTAGTATGTACTTGTGCAGTAGCATCCTGTCTATGTATTATTTTAGTAGTGACACAATTAGAAGTTAAAATTATTTGCAAGTGCTCCAGGGTTCTTTGCGTAATTACCATGCTTTTGTAATTACTGTGATTTATGTTCTGCATTGTTGGTTATTTATAAAAAGGAAGCCTCTGCTAAAGACATCAATGCAATGCAAATGTAGAAGTCTTTACCCTGTAGCTGCCGCCATGACACATCCACCCTGCTCCGCAGTGGCCTCCACACAACAGCCCTCATGGTCATGGCTCATGCCAAAGTTATGGCCGATCTCATGTGCCATGGTGGCAGCCGCCCCAACGGGTAATTCTGAATGGTCCTGGAAGAGAAGATGATTTTAATTTACCAGCCATAACAAACATCACAATAAATGAAACAGAAGTTCAAGCACTGCTTTTAGAGTCTGTCTAAAATGATGGATTCAATATAGAGAGTATTTGCTGCTCTCACTACCATGCAGTAAATTACTTACATTTTATTTAAATTTGACATAAAGGCTATTTGTAGCCCACAGGCTTCTGTCACTGCCGCGGTTCCAACACTATGGTAGGTAAATGGCAGTAGAAGCCCAGAGGACATCTCTGATCTCCAAAGGCATCTTTGTTATGTTACAATGATGCCATAAATTGTGGAGGATGTTGTTTTTTTGACCTGCAGGTGGTAATTTAAGTACCTTGGCTGGGGCAAGTAGAATGGCCTTTCTTTTATCTTCATACCATGACAAAAACATAAAGGTGCACACACTCACACATATTTTCAGAGAAAGGAGCACAGATATCTCTGCAAAGAGCATGCAGTGTTGATTTTTACGGCACTGATAATATCTCAACCATAACAACAATGTTGAAATATGACATGAAGCTGTATTACAATGATTTCTCTTTACGGATTTTCCATCCAACAAATGTATTCCTAGGAACCATGTTGTCCTTGTCATATACTGGTTCTAAAGCATTTGAGGAATGTGAAGGAGCCTTTTTTATGATAAGGAATGCTTACTCAAAACACAGTCCACACTTCCAACAGTTAATCTATATTTTTATCAATTGTAATACACTGTTTGTAATGTATAACAGAAAAGTAAAAATAAAAAGAATTGTTAATAAATAAATAAATGCTACAGTTTTAACATTACATTATGTAATGTTGTAAATGTATGGTTACCGATTGGTTAACATGTACTCAAAAGGAAAATGGTAAAAGTACATTCCTGCCCCAGTGTGACACTGATTATATTGCTATTTAATATATATGTTCACAGTTATCCTCTCAAAAATCACTTTTCATGCACACAATATTGCTATTTTCAACAAACAACGAAACTTCTAAATATATCAATATCTTGATCCATAACTAGCTGTCGCCTGCAGTTCCTATCAAACAGCACAGTCACACCGCACATACTAAACAAATTCACTCTCATAATATGATACGGTAATACTTCAACCAATATAACCATTGCTGACAAGCGTAAAAAGCATTTTCATGTACCACACTGATCTCAGTAGGGCTAAGCTGGCTATATTGATGTAATGTAGAATGACCCCATCCATATGTAATATCCAGATGAAATGCTTCACCACTCTTAGTATGCTGCAAAGTGATCTTCTCCCGCCGCAAAAAATAATAAAACCAATAAGAGGCTAATCAGGTGTGTGGGAGCTATTGATCACTTTATTAAATCCCTTCATGAGCCATGCACAGACACACGCTCTATATACACAGTGTTTACAGTCTATTCCAAATGCTAGCCTACATGCTTTCTTACCACGTTGATGCCTCCCGAGTTCTCGTGACTGCACATGCCCTCCAGCGGAGCCATGCCAATGGTGGTACCCTTGAAAATCACACCACTGCAAGGAAAGCAATATATATTTTTAACAATTAGATAAATAAAAATATATGATCCACTATTTAGCCCTTTAAAGAGATAGCACAGTCAAAATTACAATTTTTGTTATCATTTAATAATCACTTTTTTTCTCCATACAGCTTTGGAGCAACTAGAAGCTGAGTAAACAATGTAAGACATTCAGTTTTAGGCTATATATATCTATATACAAAAATATTAGAACAATTAACCAGCATGATTTTGAATACATTACATGATAGTTCTATGTTTGCATAGAGTTGGTGTGTTTTGTGACTAACGTGAGTAGTTGGGAATTGTCATGTTTCTTGCGGGATTTGAGTTTCTGTCTCCATTGTAGGAAGGACCAAAGAGTTGAATTTGGCTCCTCATTGATAATGCACTGATCATGTTCAGTCCAAACCTCTAGACCAATCAGAGGTACGCGGATGTTCAATTCTCTGTAGAACTGATCAGACCAAAACAAACAATTAGAAACATTTATTTAGTTAAATACAATTATAATACAGACATCTATGAATTTAGCATTCGGGGGAACAAATACGCAGTCTAAACAGTCAACGAAACCTCTGAACCAAAGAAATTCACCCAGGCTTGACATACCTTATCTACATAATTAGCAATTTCCATTATCCTCATTTTAGTTTTCTGAAGGTCCTTGTTTTGCTTTCTGTACTGTAGAGACATGAAGAAACGCCAAGAGGCAATTTGATCAAGACGAACATACAAATGCATAGGCCCTGCTTGAGAAATTGCAAAAACCCTGTTACAGAGAAATTTGATTAGCTAAATCCAGCCATAATGAAATCTTACATAACCTTCTGCTTCTTTTGGCTTTTGGTGGATATTATACAGATTCGATGTAAATGTATGAAAGAACTCAATCAGAAAACTCAACAGAATGTAACACTGAAAGATTGTCTGCATGCCTCTCACGAAACGCATCCCTCATACCCAAAGACTATTAAATTTACTGATAACATCTTGATAACTCCTTATACATGTAAGATATCAGCAATGGGAGTGATAGAAAAAAATGGTACTTCCGGAGCTCTATATTTAAGCAGAGATTGCTCAGTGGCCACATTTGAATGAGAAAGTAACACTAAGCTTAAAGTACTTTTTCTAAAGTACACTTTATATAACTCGGCCTGTATTTTAAGCTTTAAAACTTTAATTCCTGTGGTAAACTTTACTGTGTGGAAGTGTCTAATTAGTAGAAGTGAGTATGACACAGCCTTACCAGTGTGTTGTCAGCTACTATATACAGTTCCATGTACTTTGTAGTACCCCAGGAATTTCGTCTAACCTAGAGGTGGGGAGAATAACATGAGACATAAACAAACGGCAAGCAAAATCAAATGTTAATTGCTGGAGGGCAGGATTTATGGATTTGTTTCTCAAGTCTCTTTGCGCTTGCTTTTACATACGCACAATAAATGTCTGCAACTACTTAACAAGTAATAAAGTCACAATTAAATTTATTATAAAAGCGAATTGTTTTTTGTGTGCCAAAAAAAAAAAAGGTTTTAGAAGACTGACTAGAAAATCTCCAAAATGGACACTCTCAGAAATAAAGGTACAAAAGCTAGGGAAATATCTTTTTAAAAGGTGCACTTTTATACATACAGTATGAAGTTCAAATATATACCATTTAACGATTTAACAATGTGAAAAGCCCTTTTAATTACTAATGTGTAAGGTACCAAAATGGACCTTTTAGGTACAAACATGTACCTGTTTAGAAAGGTACCACCCCAGCGACAGCTTTTATGCCTTTATTTCTGAGAGTGTATGCAAAAATATTGTAGCAGTGTGTTTAGTTTTTACTGATTGCTGTCAGTGCTGTTCTCCATGCTCAGTTTTACTTGCGTTTGAATTAATGGGTCTAATTCATTTGAAAGACTGCATTGGCACAGTGATCCCAAAAGTATTCAGTTGTCTCAAAATGAGACCAAGCACTTTACAGTAACCAAGCAGTAAATAAAATGTGAGTGAAACTAAAGAGTAAAATAAGTGGAAGAACAGAATGTGCATATAAGTCATTTTCTTTGGCAGCCAGTGCAAAATAAAAGTGCAAGTTGATAAATGTCCATAAGCAATAAAACTCGGAGCTATGCATTACAAAATGAGTCTTGTCAGGATCTTGTTTGAATGCCTATTAGCTGTAGGAATGGAACTATGTGTACAAAATGCCATGGGCTTGTTTTATTGTGGAGGACACGTCACCAGCTAGAAACAAGTTGATTCGTTTGTAAAAAAAAAAAAAAAG
Organism: Enteromius afrohamiltoni; assembly: GCA_034779775.1. Lineage (NCBI taxonomy): Eukaryota > Metazoa > Chordata > Actinopteri > Cypriniformes > Cyprinidae > Enteromius > Enteromius afrohamiltoni. The sequence goes on from JAUYWG010000040.1 coordinate 21,778,904, forward strand.
TGAAATTCCCGAAATAGTGTTGATATGATTCTGTACACATGGGATCTGTGGTAATTAAAGACTTAAAGCTACACAGGGACATACTGTACTACAGTGTATATGAAATTCAAGATTCAGGAACTTTGTAATCCAATTGTATCTGGAAAACATCAGGACCGAGCAGATTAGTCTGCACTGTTTATTAATTTATGGACCCTCTAATTCTCATTTGTAAACAGCAGGCCAGTTAGAAGTCTCTACTGCTCGCCTTTAATGAGAAAGCAAGTGCAAGCAGAACAATAGCAGTAGGAAGGCTCCTAACTCCTGCTAATGATCCTCAAGAGTTTTATAATAAGCCTACATTATGCACTTCATCAGTCTAAACACTTAACCTGGGTTTAAGTTGGCTTTATTTCTGTACTGTAATGAGCCAAAACACATTTTTCTTTCTGCAGCACATTATGGGAACAAATGAAATTACTGACGCACAATGCAACACAACAGTTTTTGCGTCAGACAGCAATGTTCTCTTTCGTGAGTGGCCTATGTAGTTATTATAGATTGGAGGGAACAGAACATCTTTGCTCTTGTAAGAGAGAAATCTTCTCTGACATCACACACAATCCACTTAAGAGATCAGAAATAGAGATTTTACACACTGAATAATGATGATAATGACTCACTGTTATTTCCCTAATGACAATTATGCTTACAATCTAGTGAGAGCTGCTTTACAAAATGAGACTTTTTGTCACCTGTGGAAAGGACTAATTAAACATGCTTTTTGACATCTACTTCAGTGAAATATATTGTAAACATTAACACATATTACCAAGTCTCTTTATTTTATAAGCTATTAAATGATAACATGGGACAGATAATAAATCAAAATGATTTAACTGCTTACTGACCCTTTGATGCAAAGGTTTATGATGACCACTGAACAGGCTGATGTGTCCAGTCTGATGGCTGTGTCCACAGGTGCCGGTTTTGATCGGCAGGTCTTCAGTGCGATAGAAGGTGTGGTGGAGAACCTCCTGGCCTCCAAATGGCTCCAGGTAGTATGTATCATTTGAGTTCAAGACAATCAAACCTCTGCAGATGGAAATTGGAGTCATGTCAGCTCAAATGCTCTTTTTAAACTTCTAACTGTCAATCATTTACTCACCTTCATGAAGCTGTTTATTGCTGAATAAATAAATATAGTATACCCCAATATACCCCAAGTATTGGATATACCCCAATAAACCCCAAGTAGACCCCTTTCATTGAATAGACAAAAAACCCCCAGAAAGTAATACGGGTTTGGAACGACATGAGGGTGAGTAAATGATGGCAGAATTTGTTTAAAGCATATCTATGAGTTAATTTGCAGTTGATCTTTCTTTATGAATGTATATAGACACACAGAGTGGAATTTTAATGCCTCTTGATCCTTCTTTTAGCCTCAGTATAGTTAACGGCGTTAAGTAGTTATGCATTAACTAATCAGAGAGATCAGAAAGGCTGCTGAAACGCTGCAGGATTTGAGGTCTCCCAAAGCACCTCTACAGAACCACTTTAAATTTGACCTCTGTAAAAAGTTTTCAAGCAGTACATTTGAAAAATATGTTAAAAATAAAGTCCATGGTGACCTATTTGCCATTTCAGATTTCAGTTTGGTGTTCTCGAGTCGCTCCGAATCGCTTTTAATTTTGATGATTTAGGCTCTCATTTCACAAATAAATCTCAACAAATATACAGTAATCAACTTAAAACACCTGCAAAGGTTTCCTGAGCCTTCAAAATGGTCTCTCAGTTTGGTTCGCTAGGCTACACAATCATGGGGAAGACTGCTGATGTGACAGTTGTCCAGAAGACAATCATTGACACTCTTCACAAAGAGGGTAAGCCACAAACATTCATTGCCAAAGAAGCTGGCTGCTCACAGAGTGCTGTATCTATGTTAACAGAAAGTTGAGTGGAAGGAAAAAGTGTGGAAGAAAAAGATGCCCAACCAACTAAGAGAACAGCAGCTTTATGAAGATTGTCAAGCAAAATCAATTCAAGAATTTAGGTGAACTTTACCAGGAGTGGACTGAGGCTGGGTTCAAGGCATCAAGAGCCACCTAACACAGACATGTCAAGAAATTTGGCTGGAGTTACGTATTCTTCTTGTTGGGCTAAGGAGATGAAGAACTGGACTGTTGCCCAGGGGTCCAAAGTCTTCTTTTCAGATGAAAGCAAGTTTTGTATTTCTTTTGGAAACCAAGGTTCTAGAGTCTGGAGGAATGGTGGAGAAGCTTATAGCCTAAGTTGCATGTGTTCAGTCCAGTGTTAGGTTTCCACAGTCTGTGGTGATTTGGGGTGCAATGTCATCTTCTGGTGTTGGTCCATTGTGTTTTTTGAAAACCAACATCCCTGCAACCAACGTACCAAGAAATTTTGGAGCACTTCATGCTTCCTTCTGCTGACAAGCTTTTTAAAAATGCTGATTTTGCTTTTCAGCAGGATTTGGCACCTGCCCACACTGCCAAAAGCACCAAAAGTTGGTTAAATGACCATGGTGTTGGTGAGCTTGACTGGTCAGCAAACTCACCAGACCGGAACTCCATAGAGAATCTATGGGGTATCGTCAAGAGGAAAATGAAAAACAATAGACCAAAAAATGCAGATGAGCTGAAGGCCATTTCCTGGGCTTCCATACCACATTAGCAGTGCCACGAACCGACCAACTCCATGCCATGCCGATTTAAGGCAGTAATTAAAGCAAAAGGAACCCCTATCAAGTATTGAGTACATATACAATAAATTAACATATTTTCCAGAAGGCCAACAATTCCCTAAAAATGTTTTTTTTAATTAGTCTTATGAAGTATTCTAATTTGTTTAGATAGTAAATTGGTGGGTTTTTGTTAAATGTGAGCCCAAATCATCATAATTAAAAGAACCGATGACTTAAACTACTTCAGTCTGTGTGCACTGAATTTATTTAATACACGAGTTTCACAATGTGACTTTTCCACAACATTGTAATTTATTGAGATGTATTTATCAATTAGGAACAAGAGCTTTCATTATCTGCAATGCATAGCTGACAGAAGCACTACTGTATGCTAATATAAACAGACTGTTTCAAAGGTTTTACTAAATGTAAAGGGATAAAACAAACTACTGTTCCACAAAAATTCCAGTTGTTGAATTTGCTTTAATTTCTTTTATTATTAATTAGATTTATTCTTGTTTACAAAAGAGGTTTATGGTTATTGGAAATGTGTCTTCAAATTTTTCACAACTGGTCCAAATCCATTTAGTCACAAAACCATTTGTTTACGCCCCAGGGCATCCAACTATTATCTTCAAAATAAGGATTGTCATTTTCCCCAAGTTGACCACAGTCAAGCAGAAATGACTTAGGCTATGGCTTTATTATAGTTCCTGACACTAAAACTGTAAGCAAATGTGGCTGTGATTTGATTTGCCTTGACATAGATGTAATGATATTCATGAAATAATAAATAATATAATAAACATTTAATGATAAAAATAAAACAATCAACTACATTACTGTCAAAGCACATGACCTCCAATGAGCTAAGGCAAAATAAACCCAACAGCCGTCTTGAGAAAACCAATATGAAAACATACAGTGCTAATTACGTTTGCTCTTACAAAATCTTGCAACAGCTGTTCAATGACTTGATCTGTCTTCATAAGAAATTCAAGACCTTTGGCAATATCAAGAGACAGACTCTCCAGGGGTTTACCCTTAAAAACTCTGTTATTTTCATATAACTAGCTACTCAACTCAATATATATTACAGCAAACTCTGGATGTCAAGAGCAACTTCTCTCGTAGTCTATACACTGAATGATCAGGACTGAAAGCAAACACACTTTAGGGAATGCTGATTCATCCCACAACTATCCTGACAGCTGCTCTCTGGTTTCACACAATTTTCCAGAGTAAATGACAGTTGCATTTATCATCTAACCACATTTCACCAATTATGTAGCCAACACATCTTTGGTATTTCAAATTATTTCAATCTTTTTTGCCTCTATCTCTGCAGCTTCTTTTATGAAACTATTTTATTATTTATTCAACTTTCTTTATCAAAAATATTTCCTTAATACTATATCAAATGCTGATATACACTACCATTCAGTAGTTTGGGGTTTGTTTTTTGCTCACCAATGCTGCATTTATTTAATCTAAAATACATTATAACCATATTGAGTAACACCTTCTATGAAGCCTGTATTTATAATACATTACAAGGGTATTCATAAGGCATTATAATGAATGCATAAGGCATTATAAATAACTTTATAATATGTTGCATCATCTCAGAACAGTTTTAACGTGTTATAACATTTACTTATTTGTGGTTATAGCTTTTAAAGTGCCCATATTATACCTTTTTTAAATATGACCTTTCATGCAGTGTGTCATGTAGCTGTATGTGAACATAAACTGTAAAGTTTATCTGTTTAATCTGTAAAGTTGTGACGGCGACAGTGTGCGATGAAAATGAAGTTACAACTTGCCCCGCCCACAAACAGAACAATTTCCACGTGGATTATCCTTACTTTATCCTGCGAGAGTAAATTTGTTTTATATGCCCTTCTGAGTGGTTAATATTAATTTTTTCAACAACACCTCAAGTACAATCTTTTGTTGTGTTCGGCTCATTTTACCGATGACTGCTTTTCCAATCTTGGAGTACAACGCGATATTCACCAAACGATTGGTCTTAAAAGATGGATCAGTGCCCAGTTTACGTAGCCCGGCTTGCTCCTCTGAACTTCTATCTGTAAGTATGATTAATAAGTGATGACTGTATTTTCTAGCGATCGTTCATAATACGTATGTGTGTACGTTATGTTGTGTAACAACCCTGCATATGTCTTAGTAACCTGCTAACTTGCGTGTCTGTAGTTCTGTTGTTCATCTGGGGGCCTAATGCAGTCTAAATATTGTGATTGATGCAGCTTGACTGTCTGTCTGTCTCATTAGTTTAAGTAACGATAAACGATGTTTAACGCAGAGTTATGCATTATACAGTGTTACACAACGTAGAGGTGTGCCCGATTCACTGTCAGAAAGTTTAGTGTGGACTGCTGTAGCGGTAGACCTATCATAAAGGACTGCACCGTCTGACCAATCACAGCAGTGAGGGCTCACGGAAAGGCGGGGTTTAGACAGACTGTTTCTTTGAACTGCTTCACACGAGTCGTTTACGGATCATTTAGAAATGGGGTAAAATTAAATCTATTTTTGGAGATATTTTTGGAAAACTAAAGTGTTTTTGACCTTGCATACATGTAAACCTGTTTTAAGAGACTCATGAAACATTATTAGCAACATTTAAAAAAGCACAATAGGGGCACTTTAAGAGTGTGAAAATTTATAACACACAACAAGCAAGATTCATCCACGATTCAAGTTACAATGGATTATATTTCTCATAGATATAATGCATTGTAAGTCTCAGATCTTTCCATTTTACTGATGTTACTTTACTTAAAGCAGACAAATACCACTTATAAATAATAACAATAACAATACAAACGGTCATAAGATCACACATTTGCTTTGAACATTTTATTTTGTAATATCAGTTAGATTATTTTGATGGTACCCTTTATATGCTAAATATAAACACTTTATTTAATGGTTCCTCAACAGACAAACTGAGTATAGGACAATTTGCAAGTATGTATACATTCATATCTAAGTCTACTAATACTCTTAGGCTTATATAATAAAATGCGCCTTAAATATAGTCCATCACATGAAGTAGATTTAGTGTGGTGTTTATTGTGTATTGTAAATAATCACACTCTTAAGTTATAATCACAAATATGCAAATATTATAATAGGTGTATATGAAGTATATATTATTAATTAAATTCAAAAACTGAACTAATGTTTACATAATGTATTAATGACTTTTCATCAATAAAAATATTTAGTTAAACTCTTCTCTTTGCCTTCATTTATTATCATGCACCTGGTTTGTGAAACTTCTAAAGCAGTCGTGTGTACGTTTCAAAGACACAGATGTTTGGTTTGTATCTCTGAGCATTAGAGTTAGATTCAGCAGGAACAGACCTGCATGGGCAGATGCAGTTTCAAGGCTGTTTGTGGATATTGTTTATATGTAGAGAGGAAGCTTTCAGTGCTGAAAGAGGACTGAGCACAACAAACTATTAACATTCTGGTAGGGCCACAGCATTAGTCATCAGTGCTTATATTCAATAACCTGGCCACAACATTTCCGCTCTTCACAAATTAAGCACACAAAATTGTGCTGCATATGCAAAATACAAGATGGCCGACTTTTTGCAAGCACAAACGCAGAGCATGAGCTACATTTTCTTTCACTCTATGAAGCATTTTGTACTTTCATGCTTCAATGCAAACCCACTTACTCACAAAGTCTTATTCACAAAACTAACTGAAAAAAACAAAGAGTCATAATGCTCCCAGGATGCTCGTACAATCAAACCGTTTACATGCTTATCGCACTAAGTCATGTGGCATTTTAGCCTTCCTAAGACATATGACAGAATGAATTGAGCGTATTGTGTCTGAAGAGAATCCAATTATACGAGACATGACATACCTCATTCCCAAACATGTGCTCAGAGCGACCCAAGAGTCGACGTGACCTCTGACCCTCCCGTGATAGAAGCAATGATCCTGGAAAAGGAAGGAGAGAAAGAGATTACTGGAGGCAATGCAGAGAAAACGAGATAAGAGGGAGCAGTTTGCTTAAGAGACAGGCTGCGGAGTTAATGTTGTTCATAAAATGGGCAAAACCGAGTTAATGGAACATCTATCTAATTAGTAGTAAAAAGAGTACATCTGTAAATCACAATTACATTTGTTACATTTTTGGCTTTAAGGTTTATTGGACTTAATTAGTCTGCCTCTTTTTGATTGCAGCACCAAAAAACTTCCCTCAGGAGTTTACCGCTAACATTTGGAAAATAATCGCTCCATTTAACTCTACTGAAACAGATCCAAAATACGTACAAGCGATATTCTTTCAGCTATTAAAAAAGGCTTATATGAACGGTCAGACCATGAAATTAGTTCATTTATTTGAACAGACAGGAAGCAAAAGATGGATGGTCAAGCACGACAGACACAAATCAACTGTCTCTAAAGACAACATTTGACAATCCCCGCTTCCAAATATACATACTGTACTTTCCAACAGAAGTGCAAAATGCAAATTCATCAAAAAGTGGGTGAAAAAAGAGCATGTTTTCAACCAGTTGTCATTCATATTACACACATTCATACTACATAGAATGCACTGCTTTAAGCCCAAAATATACTGCACGATTTTAGCAATCCTATAAGAACGCTGCATGTCACACATGGATCTAACAAACTTGGCTACAATACATATAGACTGTACAATGCTGAGATATACTGTATTGGCTTGCATGATATGACACATGTTACTATAGTAGAATAAAATGGCATCGCTAATGGTAAACAAAAAGCAGTTGTAATTTTTATGTGTTATTATAAGTTAACTGTTGTGAATCGGACTAAAGGCGATAGAACACTGGCTGTTTGTGTACTTGCTAATTTTTAACCAAAAAAAAGTTAAAGACTGAAGCTTTAAGGTTTAGGTTTAATTTTGTTTTATCTAAAATTATTATTGTCATCATAGACAGTCCATTATTTTCCCATATATATACTAAATTTAAGTGAGTGTGTGTGTTTTGATTGAAATCAGCAGAAGTACTTCCTATTCTTCCTGTCAGTGTTTCCTCTTGTTGTCAGTAGATCAAAATCGCACAGCATTTATGCACAGATCCATTCCATGCCATCATTTCAGGCCATCATAAGGAATATCTTCATTTCCAATAACTGGAACTAAGACATAAAACTGATTTGCTATAATGTGAAGCCTGCACACTGACAGTTTAATCTTCCCGCTGTTGGACTCATGAATATTTGATTTTCTTTGATTTGATAGGACTAAGGTTTGCTTAATGACTTTTTTTATGAAGATATAAATAAAATGCTAATTAAACTGTGTCTGTGTGTATGTGTGTGTGTGTGTGTGTGTGTGTGGTTACTAAAAGGGAAACCTGATCCAACCTGATCATAATGTGCGGCTAACCAGCTGGCTTAGGGATCAGTCACTTCTGTCATTTTTTTCTTTTCGAATGCTGGTAGTCGAAAGAAAGACGGGTAAAGAAGGAGAAATCCTAGATTGAATTACCCTATCTATCACAACAGGGAGCGAGAGGGGTGCTGTGATCTCTGTGGTAACTAAAACGAACTGCTCATTCCCTTCAAAAGCTCTTTGTGTGTTAGCGCCCAATGGTGAGCTGTGCGCCCATCCTGTGCTGCTCACTCAAGGGGGCAGCTGGAAGCTGTTAAAAGGGCTCAAAAATAATCAGGGGTGTGACTTCACTCCCTTCAACCCTTGTCAAGTGATGGAAACGCAATTACAAAGCTTGTGCGGGGACTGCGAGTGGATTTGGGATCCTTCATAACAGTCAGGAAAAGCAGTTTACGGCTGAAGAAATTCGCTTGTGGTTTTGTATCCTTTTCTGGCTGATCAGTAAGTCGGATTTTGGGGATGCGTGGAGCAAAACAAGACTGTTTTGCAATGAACAGACAGTGTGAAAAATCGAGCAATTTTGTCTTATATTCCGAGTCACACTTTTTGATATCGAGTCACTCTCGTACCTGATTGAACCCGGCACTTCACACCTCAACCACATTCAATGGAAGCACATAAGTGACAAGTTTTCACAACTTTCTGCAAGACTTAGCAATAAATTGCCTGTATAAAATCTGCTTTCTGCAGCTAAAATATATAGTAATGGAAGCTCCAGAGTCTTCTTTGCCTGTTAACTGAATTTTTTGCAGGAATTGAAAATAAGGAAAGAATTATTCATAACAAAAAATATCTGTTCTGGCAGCATGAGACTGTTTACTGGCTACATTGTACAAGGCTGTTTATTTGTGATTTTAGTGTTCTACACTCAACAAAAATATAAATGCTGCACCTTTGTTTCTGCTCCGATTTTTCATGAGATGGACTTAAAGATCTAAACTTCATTCCAGATACACAATATTACCATTTCTCTCAAACATTGTTCACAA
>JAUYWG010000040.1:21818240-21836269 GCA_034779775.1 Enteromius afrohamiltoni
TCACAACCCAGAAATAAAATTTGCTCTGTATATAATTTGCAAAGTGCACTGGTTCAATAACTTCTTTTCATAGTCTTTCAGTCCTTCCAATGTTCATCCGACTTCAGGAGATGAGTTTATTTTTAAGATTCAGGTTCTCAGGCCATTTCTTTTCTGGGAGAGGGCAAAATAATATTGACTTGTGCATTTCTTATTGTGAAACTCACAGTTACAGAAATATTAAGTTAGCATTGATTGTAAAGGTATGTTTGCTATCAATTCTGGCAGTTCCAAGAAATTTAGCCTTTTATTCAGAGCGTTCATTTCAGATAAAAACTTTAGAAATTACATAAAATTCAGTGGCTTGAGAAGGTATTCTCATACATATAGATTTTTACTATATATTAGTATATTATATATTAAATAGTATATCAGTGCTGTAAATCGATTAAAAAAAATTAATCGCATATTTTTCTGAAATTAATTAACCAACCGTAACGTCTTTAAATATACTTTTGTCACATTCAAACGTTAAAATAATGTACAAACAACATAAAGACAGTACATTTTTTAATATTTGTATAATACCATCTTTTATTGTGACTGAAGGCCAGCATTACTCTGATTGTTTTATTCCTAGTAGCTATTTAATCATTGAATTTAACACTACAAGGCAATCTCTTAAAACCATTAAACCAAACAATCTTCACATAAAACAATTATAATACCAATACTGATTTCTATGTAAGATTGTCACGAAAAATGTTTAACCATTATATCCAGAATACTGTAATCAATTTTAACACTTAAGACTTTAAAAAAGTGAACTTAAAACAATCTTCACATAACCCATTACAATTTACTTGTGCACTGTGAAATATACCGAAATTGAAATGATCAGACACATTCTTAGATGAATCCATAAAGCTGTCCTCTTTTTTCTCATCTCCTTCTTTAAGAGCTGCCGCTGCTGAATGTGACACAAATCTTATTTACTCTCAACTCTTTTTACCTTTTCTGACCCACGTCAGGTCAGGCGTGTTAGATGATTGAGACAGTGCTGGACTGCTCCAGAACATTTCAAAGACATGTTCTAAAATATGGCTCATATAAAATATATTACATGCTTGCACAGTTTTAAGGCAGCTTTAATGATCTTTTTGGAAGCCTCATGACCACGACGTTGCTTGCACGTAGCTTTTTTCGCGTTTTAAAATGAAAGGATACAGCCTACAGCATGCTCTGGTATCTTAGTGCATGTATTTGAAGAGCGCACTAGTGAGGTGGAATGTGCGTCTGAAATGTCTCCCATTTGATGTGGTATTAAAGTTGCTCTGCGACTGAATAAATGCACTTCTTGTCAAGAGAAAAAGTGACAGAAGCAGCAGTTGAGTGGGGTGACCAATCCTAGCCATGCCCCTGCATTAATTGCATTAAATATTTTTAATGTACTAATCGGAAAGAAATAATCACATGCGTTAACGCGCTAATTTTGACACCACTAATATATATATATATCTCTCAAACACAGACCAAACCGTAAGGACAGCCCTACTGTCAAGGATGCTGGTGGCAGTATGGCTGAAGTATTTGAGAATATGAGATTGAGAATATTTTCTCACAAAGCAAAAACATGAACTATAAGGAATTTAATAAAATGCTCACCATTCTGAAATCAAAACATTCAAAACAGTTATATGTATTGCACTCATCATGAATCTGTTAAGTGTTAACCAAAACAAACCTTGCAATTATCTCAGATATATAACATAACTCATTAGCCTTGGCTCATGTTTGTGTGCTCATTATAAATGGCTCAGTGTACTGCCTGAAAAATAATTTAAACATCTTAGAAAAAAGGGGGGGGGGAGAGAGAGAAGTCTAAAATACCAGAAAAGTTTAGACACTGAGCCTTTTTGGACTCTAAAGTCACACTTAAAATGTTAGAATGGCATTAAATTTGATGCAAAAGAAGAAACCAAGTGCCAACTGCGAACAAATCTACTTAAAATGTTATCACATTTCTGACCCATTTTCTGCAATTACGTTTAACCATCTGGTGTTGCAAATATTGGACATATGAAGTCATTCCCACTCAAATTTACACAAGTGTCCTTACAGAATTACCACTGGCATAGTCCCTCACATTAACTATAAACATGTTTGACAATCAGAAATTTTACATGAATTACATTTCAGTTTTAAATTCATGATTTTAAAATCTTTTTAAAAATGTTTTTAATTAATGTTTTTCCTTTAAAATGTAAACAATTTTAAACTATTTAGGCATTGATATGATTGTGATGTATTAGCTTGTATAATATTGATTAATTCATTAATTCTCTGATCAGGTGTGTGCATTTGTACAATATATTGTAGGCTACTTATTATGCAGAATCCTGTTATTTTATTTTCACATTGTACATCGTACCTTTTCAGATAAATACAAATAAAATTAACCAAATTAAAAAAAGAAAGAAAGAAAGAGAGAGAGGGAGAGAAAATAAATAAAAGCATGCTACATTATAAATAAACATTCGGTTTTCATTATTGACAAATTCATACGGTACAGGTACAATTTTTGTAAACTTTGTAGTTGCAAATGAAATGTTGAGATGATTTCTATACACAATAACAAATAAATTTAATTTAAATAATAATGCTTTACATTTACATACTGTAGTCTGCTTGCTACATCAAAACCTTATCAGCAAAAAGAAAATATGAGACAGACACATATCTGTGTGGGGAATTTAGGGGGGAAAATGGAAAAATCCAAACCATATGCTCAATGCCTGGTGACACACAAAAAGCCAGAAAGTGCTTTTCTTTTGCTATAAGTAGCTAACATTTTTCCTTCATACACTCAGTGTTCTGGCAGGCGGCCTGTTCCCCTGCCCCCATCCTTAGGGAAGAGCATCTGTGTGTGTGTCTTTGTTTCAGTGTATAAAATTACATCCGCCTGACATGCATTCACTCAAGCTCCAAACAGCACAGTGACTCATTACATCATCACCAGAAGAGCCAGAAGTTCAATCAAACGTCCAGATTCTCATGGCCTGTGAGTGAGTGCACAAACGTGTGTTTTCTGTCGATTTGTGAAGTCAACTATTAAGTGAACATGCAAGCCTTTGAGAGACACCAGCAGTGAGGGAGAAGCCACACAGCTGTGTTTTCACCGACAGCTATTAAATCGCTTGAGATCGCTGAGCCTAGCTGTTGGTTTCTAGCAGGCACCTCACACTGGTAGTTGTCGCTTTGGTCCTCATCTGCATAAAGCTGAGCACTGTTCTGTATATACTGGCAACAGTCGCTGCAGCCAGTATGTTGCAGGAAATCACCAACTCTTACAGAAAATTAATATCCGATCATTTTGTTGCACCAAATAAAGTAATTCATGGTTCCAGTAATTCCAGTAAAATGACTAATCTTACCATTTCAGTGAAATGTGGGCATGTGATTGGATATTTCTCTCTACAGATGGTGACATATACACAGGCTGGACCTAAATGTCAAGAAGTTGCCACCACATCAATAGTCAGCACCAGTAGCAAAACAACAGCTGACAGAATCTGTTTGTCTCCAGACACTCAGAGTCAAAAGCGCCATGTTTATTCAAACTGAGCACACACTTCACTCAAATTCTGTGGATTTTTAAATATGAGGATTTTGATATAGTTGATTACTAATCGTTGTGACTTCTCCCTCATGGATCAAAGTGCTGAAGATCTTTAAGACTTTAGAGTCATTGGGCCTGAATTCCAGGCAGGTGGGGCTCACAGACAGCGCTTGCAGGTCGCCTATTCGCTTAACTGATGCCAATGCCAGCACAGAACAGTCTTTAGCATCAGTGCCTTTACTGTAGCCGAATGAGGGATTTAAAGGGTGCACCTCTGAGGGCTTCAAGTCAAATGCTGTCAAAATACTGACCACTTCATTGCATAAGCTGTTGTAGACAGGGCTCCAGCATGGGAATTAGTGTTTAGTACGTGCTCAAGGAAGCAAACAGGCTCCTGTCGAGCTGCCAAACATATAGGGCCCACAGGCTGTGGGTGCCAGTTTGAGCCCTTGGCCTGAGAAAGGAGGTTCCGTCTCAGGAGAAAGGGCCACAGGGCTTCCATTTCCATTTTGTGCAGGTCTGCAATCCTTGGCTGGTTCCATCAAAGGGGGGCGACCAGGAGGACTTTGCGACCTTTTGCCCTGATTCAGCTGATGACTTGGTGAATCAGCGTGATCGGGGGAAAAGCATAGAGGAGGAGACTGGGCCAGTTGATGTGCAAGCCGCTATCTGCATCTGCTCCGTCTACTCTGAGCTGTATGTGTCCGTGATGCCATGCTCGCAGCAGCACCCGCGCCTTTAACCAGTATTGCAGAGGCCGCATTTGTAATGCGATCAGGCCAGAACGAGCTAGACATCGAGATAATTCAGGACGCGGATTCCCATCTATCTTATGCACTTTGTAAACGTTGAAACGCCGGGAATGGCTTGCCAGGCATTCTGCCGAAGGGATAAGGACTTTATTATATAGAGTGCTTTGCCGCTCTTTAGGGACATATAACTCGTGTGAGAGTGGTTTTGAGGGAAACTGCTCTTTTTGTGATTTTGCAGGTGCTCTATAACAGCGCGCCGAATGGGAGGCGTAGTGTTTGCAGCAATTATATTGTGTGTCATACCCGGAGCATTGTGAGGTAGAGGACAAAAACAGAGCACCAGGTCCAGCCATGGCGAGACTTTGCCCCACCCTCTTTTCAAGATGTCAATCAGGAGGACAGTGGCGGTGGAAGGTCCAGGGTCCCTGCCTCCTGGGAAAGGGGAAGCACCTAGTAGCCGAATTAGAGTGACTTTGTGACTCTTGCTTTGGCTGGGGCTTTCTGGGGCGGCCAGCAGATGTAGATGCCATGGAGCACTTGGGCAGGAAGTGTCGCATTGCCTAGGATGGCTTCTGTGTCTCTGAGAAAGCATTTAGCATAGCCCTGGACGGAGGGGCCGAAAAGTCTGCTCGGCAAGATGGGCGCTTTGAGAAATGGGACTTCGGCAGGAGCCACGGCCATTGGCTGGCTCAGCATAGCGACCAACCAATAGCACTCGCAGTACGAGTATAGTATCATCAGGGAACCTAGAATATCATGTCTTACATTTATAATATACTAATAAATTGTTAAAATTGTTCTTTTTTTTACTAAGAGCTATCTTGCTTACGGCACCAAGTGAGCCAGAACTGGCACTAGTGCCCCATCAAAAGATGGCTGATGCCTTTACTGAGTCATCCCACATATACGACCCATAGGACAGACACTACTTCCATACCGGACAAAAATAAATACTGGTGAGATGTACATAGACCTGATGTACATAGATTGACTTTTTAGGTCCAGAAAGTCTTTTGCCGCTAAAATAGTTATTAAAGACTTAAGGTAAATAATTTGCACTGAAAAGGCCCACAGACAGTTAGAATTGTCATTTGTAGGAGTTTCTATTTCAGATGCAAAAATTATGGGAGTAGAGTATTATAATGAATCATGTGATGTGATTTACTAACGTTTGCGTTTATCAAATTAACGGTATTTGTACCATTATTTAATGCCAAAAAAGCATGTCTTATAAAGCAGGCTGTAATTTGCGCTGCTCTTGGTAGATTCTGACTTGACTTTTTTTCCCTGACTTGAAATTTTTTATGAAATTGCGCTCAATAGCTAATTTGCCTTGCTTAGTAAATCCGTCCCTTACTATTTACGCGATGTACCCTAAGAAAAAAATAGAGGTAAAAATTTTGATGTTTTATTATTGTAGGTTCATCATGTAGGTTCATCTGGACTTATTTTAGGGCATTTAGCTTGACATTTTCAGGTTGTCTACGGATTTAACAACAAGCCAAGAAGGTTAGACACATCCGAAGGGCACTGAATTTGAGACGGAGCACAGATGTCAATATAACAGAGAAATCAGACTGAGTGGATGTTCCAGTGGAGTGCAAAAAGGATATGTGCACACTCATATGTAAGAGACTGCATTGCACATGAAATGCAGCTGCACTATTTAAGGATAGGAACATTTCAGCAGGGAGAGCTGGGACTTTAAATCATCCAATGGGAATGGATTTTTCTGGTCAGGTCAAACTATTTTACTTGTGGACTTTATGAATTATTTATATGGTATGTAATATTTATATGAGGTTTTCAGTGGTTAATATAGACATCTTGAGAGTGGGTAGCTGATACACATGGTATGTAATATTCATATGGTTTTTAAAAACCTCCACATGGGTAAATAGATGGCGAAATGGGTAGAATATTACTCCAGTCTACACTCCAGAACTGTCACCACTGAATGCTCATCATGTGACTGGACAAAGAACTAAATGCCATGATTAGAGCAGCTGCCTAAAACTCCACTACATTGCTGTCACTGATTTGAATAAAGAGGGGCTCTTTTAAACACTGCAGAAAGCAGACGGTCTCCTAGATTTTATGGAATCATCAAGCTCTTCCAAAAGAACATGCAGGAAAAGCTTTTTAGTTGCTTGTTAGAAACTCTGAATGTTAGAACACCTGCAGCGAACAAATGCAAGGGTCTGTCTGGATCCCAGGCCTTCCTTATAATAGAGGAGTCTAAAATACACACCAACAGAGTTTCCCTACAAGCTTTCATAACTCAGATAACAAGAACAAGAACCCTAGGGTGCTTATCAGGAGCTGCATTCTGGCAGTGATCGTGCCACCGCCAGCTGCAAGAGGTAGCAACTACATCCAGTACCAGTACCCAATGGACTGGCTTGTAAGACAGTGGCTTTATCATCTTCTTGAAGAAAAAATCCCTATGTTGTCCAGTAAATTACATATCGCAAAAACCTTCGCCACATGGCTGAAATCCACATGCATCCATTATTGCACAACATACCACATTGTTTGGAAAACTTATTGCTCAGACCAAGACAACAGTGTGCAATGTTTTAAGTACACCGTCTAACTAAACAACACTCTATTGTCTTAAATATATAATTTTTCTTATTACAGTTACCTAGTTACCTTAAATGATGTTTCTGTCTCTTGCTGTTCTTTTTTGTTAGAGATCCAGTGCGCAGTCACTCTCTGTCCTCTGTCTTCCACTGAAAAGAAAGAGATGTACTGAGATGATGGGAGGGAATAAATGTTTACTGACATTTAAGTGCTACTATTAGAGTCACTGACATACCTTATCAAGTGTGTCCATGATAAGGAAAAGGGCAAACATTTTTAGAAATGTACTCTTTTTATTCATCTTGATTTTAACAAACTTCATGTTTAATTTTAATGACTCTAAAAAGTCATGTGATATAAACACCACAACAAAACTTGTGATCATTACCTTCAAAATGTTTTTTTTATATTTACACTACCATTTCAGTAATATATTATGTATTATTTTCATATACTTTGCTGTTTTGTATAACTATTTTAAATATAAAAAAAAAAAAAAGAATTTCCTGGGCACCAAATCAGAATATTAGAATATTTATGAGAATTTATATTAGTGCTGCAATGGCTGCTAAAAAAATAGCAGGATTATATTAGGTTTTAGTTCAGAAAATATACTATATATACAGTATAAATGTAACCCTGGTAGGCATAAGGGACTTACTGTTCCCAGTCATTTGAATGGTGTATTTTTAATACATATAAATCTATTTCAACAAACATCTTTCCTTTTAATGAAGCTTGAGTGGCAATCATATGACATTTCTCCTGACCTTGTATCACATCACAATAAAAAAAGCTAAAAATGATCTGAGACTTATTGAATTAGGTGCATGGTCTGGTTTCAATGTATACCCCGAGATGAAATCCTGCAGACGCCCCCAGACTACTAACCATGTTTGTGCTTTTATCAAGCCTAAAACCATATGAAAGTTGAAGATGGACGTGTTACTTATGAGAGTACAACATAGTTTGGCAATCTAGGCCTGGTATTAAGTTAATCAACTCTAGAGAGGCAGCTGAAAGTGGCCAGCAGGTCACAATATTAATCTCCCTCAATCACTCATGATTAAGAGGAATAATCATCCTCATAAATCATTTCGTACGTCTCAGCTTTCACGCACTTGATTTAAAGCTCTTGAGGGATCCAAAATTAGACGCTAAAATTACAAGCTTTTACAAGTTGATTATCAACCCAGCAAAACTGGCTATGCGTTCTCTCTGATAAAGAGAACAACAAGAGGGGAGAGGTAAGAGGGGTGGATTTTTCTCTTACCTCTCTCTCTTTTCCCCAACGATAGCACTTTTCTTTGCAAAAAGAAACAAATAAGCATCCCCTCTCAGCTTGATTCCAGACATTTAGGGTCTCACACTGAGCTGTCATGCACACAAATGTGGAAAAATAAGATCATTACTGACCTCGCCACATCCATTTATGGCTGGAGTTTATAATATATGACACGTGGTAAAAGGAAGCAATAGAATTGATCGGGAGGGGAGTGTGTCAGCATGCTCATCACAAGACCATCCTTTTTCCAATTTGCTTTTCTATTTCCAAACTGTAATGGTCTCATCTCTTCTAATGCTAAAATATCTGACTCTTCTTAAATCATTGCCATCTAAATCGCTGCAGCTTGTCAATCACAACGCAATGTTTTGAAGAGTCTATTCTGGTTGTAACCCAGCTCTTTGCCACAATAAACATAATCAAAGGCCAAGTTTGATTTCTGGGGACGCAAAATAATCAGCCTGTCGCCTGCACAACATAAATCCAGAGAATCCATCAACGCAGACTATGGCCCTCTAGAGAAAACCATTTTCCAAAACTAATAGGTTTAGAGAAGGCATTAGCTGCAAGCCAGCCTAAGACATTGTTCCCAAAGAATGATCTAAGAAGGCCAGAGCTGGCTTGAGGGCAGTTGCTCTTCAAACACAGCAAAATTGACCTTCCTCTGGTTGACAATTATCTGCCTGTCAAGTCACTCAACTGCCATGGGGGTCCCAAAGAGCCTTACTTTTCACTTCCTTTCTTACCAGGCTTTTTAGGAACAGACCTCAGGAAAAAAGTAGAAGTCTGAAGGAGAAGAGGATTAGTATTCTTCCTCTTTTTGCTTTCTGTTCATTTTCCTCCCTTTCCTTGGAGTCTCACTATTACAAAGAAAAATATTCAGTACGTGAGAAGTACCCGGATGACCTACTGCTTCCGCCCGAATTCTATAGTAGGCACACCATGGACACTTTCATATCCCATAAGGCCCATAAGAGGAGGTGTCATATTCGAAAAATTACGGAAAGGTGAGAGGCGGCTCATTTCAAGTGTAAGTACCTCACGAAAAAAACGTTGTTTATTGTGATTCAATTTCACTTCTTTAACACAACCTAAATAAACGGATGACTTATTGAATGTAAATTTTTTGCGCTGTTGTGACGACGCATGACACGTGACAACATCAATATGGTGGATGTAGTAAGTTCAAATTCCATTCATACTACCTACATTCATACTATATAGAACATACTTTGAACAGGCGGGTAGTACGTTAAATTTTAACGTATTCTTAAGCAGTATGCAATTTCGGACGCAGCACAGGTCTTGAAGTCTCTACTAATGAGTTGATAAGTTGAATCAGGTGTGTCTGATAAGGTAGACATGCAAAATGTGCAGGGCAGTGATGCTTGTAGGACAGGGTTGAAAACCACTGTTATAGGAGACACACATAGTGATATTTCAGAAGTGAAATTAAATTTATAAGATTTACAGAAAGTGTGTAATAATTGTTTAAACAAAAGACAGGTGCATAAATTTGGGCACCACAAAAAAGAAATGAACTCAATAATTAGTAGATCTCTAAACGCTTCCTATAGCTTCCAATGAGAGTCTGGATGAAGGTATTTTGGCTCCCAAGGTTTGATGGCTTCCAAGCATGGACAGCTCTCTTTAACTCACACCACAGATTTTCTGGGGACTGTCTGGGTCTGGGGACTGAGATGGCCATTCCAGAACGTTGTATTTGTTCCTCTACATGAATGCCTTTTCAGATTTTGAGCAGTGTTTGGATCATTGTCTTGTTAAAAGATCCAGCCCGGCACAGGTTCAGCTTTGTCACTGATCCCTGGACATTGGTCTCCAGAACCTGCCACACAACCCCGCAGCATGATGGAACCACCACATTTTACTGTAGGTAGCAGGTGTTTTTCTTGGAATACTGTGTTCTTTTTCCTACAACGCCCCTTGTTATACCCAAATAACTCAATTTTAGTTTCATCAGTCCACAGCACCTTATTCCAAAATGAAGCTGGCTTGTCCAAATGTGCTTTAGCATACATCAAGCAGCTCTGTTTGTGCTGTGGGTGGAAAAAAGGCTTCCTCTGCATCACTCTTGCATACAGCATCTCCTTGTGTAAAGTGTGCTGAATAGTTTAACGATACACAGAGACTCTGTGTGAAAATCACTGTGTGTGTCTCCTATAAGATATATTTAACTGAAATTTTGTATTGTAACAACCAACGACTTATATAGGAAAATCATGAAGATTAACAAAGCTGCCCAAACTTAGACATCCCACTGTATATATAGAAATATACACAGTATACGAACATATATTATTTTATATAGGAATAAAAGAAAATAATAATAATAAAAAATCCTTCTATTTTAACACCTCCACTCAGGAATGTGTGTGAAATGATTTGATTTCCTGATTCTCATGCCTCATTACGGAAAGAAACAATATTGAGGGCAGACCTGAGGATGGGATAGGTTGAGTGTAACTGACAGATCTGACCGGATGTCAGCTTTAAAATGTCACAAATGAAATATTGCACCAGATGTTACAGAAGTAGGTTACAACCATACTGTGAGAGGCCTAATGAGTATATCCAGATATCCAGCACAGATGTAAGAAAGCACATACGATCCATAAAGCAACATTGCTGTTAGGATTACATATCGATCACCCAGTGAGGACAGAATACAAATAGAGAGAAAAACAGACGAGATGATTATGATTTCCTGTCACTATTAAGAGAGATAGAAGGGGGGAAAGAGAGAGAGATGAAAAGAGTATTTTTAAAATGTGCAAACAATGTGGGTTCTTCAAGAGAGTGGCCAAATGGCCGATACAATACTGATATACAGCCAACCTAATGCAATGTAATGAAGCAAACAAAATTACAATGTGCATAATATTTGCTCCAAAACAGCTTCATAATCAAAAGATTTTGAATAGGCTAAAAGTTATTTATTACTAGTTTCAGGATTTTCCTATCCCAGTTTAATGTTTTAGAATGTTTTCAGCCATTTGAGGGTTGACTTCTCAGAAAAGGATAAACACTGTGGTATTGGGGTGCGAAAAAGCTAGTTTTACACAGAAACATTAACTCAACTAATACTGTATGTTTTGGCCATGACTATCTGTTCTATATGGTGATTTCAAAGAATGATGCTATTATAACCTATAACTTGCAATAAATTGTCAGATTGTTTATCGGCAAAGATGCGCACAAGATCACTTTACCCTTAATTTGGCATAAGGACAGTGTAAAACTGGGTAAAATACAGTATAAAACTCTGGCATCAACAAACGATCTTTCTACATTTAAGAAAACAAAATCTTTGTGTGAATGGGCTAAAATCAAGCAATTAACTGGCCTGGCCAATATATCAGTCTGTCACAGCAGCTGTCTGACTGTGTGAGGAATTCCACACATCATCTGTTGTGATTGACCAATCTATAGACCATTGCTGAGAGTCTACAAAGAAAAAAAAAAAGCCAATATCAGATTGACAGGATGCATTAGGCAATTTAGCAAGTCCAAACACTCTAAAAGATGCTGCATGGTGCAGATGACGCACTACGATTTGTGCGTGTGTGTGTGCACGAGATAAGCTGGCACAAGATTGAATGTTGCTTCTGTGTGGGGGATCTCTTCTCTGAATTGTGCCTGGTGCGTGTGTGAGAGAGGAGACAGAAAGAAAGAGAGATAGAGCGGTTTGAATGGAACTGTTTCTATCACTGTTTCCAGGGTGCCGTTTTAAACCAAATGCAATCACAAAGCACTGCAGGAACCGGGCGTCTTTAGTGACAGCTCTAAACAACACAGGCAAACTCCTCCCTTACCTTCCAACTAACAGCTCCGCCACACTCCCCATCTCTTTGATTACCTTTGTCTCTCTTTTTAACTCTCTCTCGAACACACACACACACACACATTCTCTATCGCTCATTAAATAGCACCTAAGAATGTCAATTTATAATGCAATCTGACTCATACAGCCTTCAATATTTTTTTTCTCAAATGCCATGAGCGTTGCTTGTGTAGGAGTGCACTAAAGTCCTTTCACACTTCAAACTGTTCTGAGAAACTGATTTATCTTATGTCTTTATCAAAGAAGTTCATGCTGCTTAAGTTGATGACAATGGACACACAAAGCATCAGTACTATCTGAAATGCTAACAATGTGTGCCCTCTTGTAAAAGAAGCACAATTTAGCATACTTTCAAAAAGAGTAGTTATAATAAATAATATAATATTCAGACTAAGACAATAACTGTGACTTTGCATACTATTTACAATGAAATTACAATTATTATTAAATGCAATGACCCACTTAGGAAGCACTTGCAACATCTTCATGTATTTTTTGTTTTAGGAATTACTTCTATTTTTTTAAATGTACTAATACTGCATGAAATATATTTTAACATAATTTCTATTGAAACTTACATGTAGTTAACACTGTATTTAAGGTGTCCTTGTTACACATTACATGTACTTGCTATTATAATATCAATTAATTATGCATGATTACATGGAATTAACCCTAAGCCAAACACTAATCTAACCTTGGCCTAACCATATAGTAAGTGCATGTATTTAATTAATATTACTCAGTACTTAAATGCAATACACTGTAACAAAGACACCTTAAAATAAAGTGTAACTTGTCATGTATTAACTAAATAATAAATAAAATACATAAATAACTACATATAACTAATTTTAGGGAAATCAATTAATGTTTTGTTGCGTGTTTCTGAAAAAATATAAATAAATACATTGGCCGATATAACGGAATATCGGATTTTAAAACCAACAAATATTTGTACTTGTTATAATGAAGTTGTGTTTTGTACATTTATTAACTTTGAAAGCTCATTTAAATACAGTAGACTATACTTAAAGTAAGCATATCAAAAGTGTAGGCTTTAAACAAAGATTTAAAAAAAAATACTTTAAAGCATGTTGAGAAACAGTCATGAAACTGTACTTTAAGTACACTTAAGTAAATTAATTACTTAATTTTTAAATACACTTCAGTACACTAATTAAACTAATAAATACATTTAAGTACACTTCAAGTCACATTCAACTCAATTTAGTACACTTCTTTTAGATAAGAGCAGCATGCAGTAGGCTACAACTTGATAATATTCAGAATTCGAAGTGCATGCTGTATTTAAAAAGACAGAGTGGATTTATAATGTTGTAAAGTGGAACTACGGCTTGAGAAAAGATGGTATTATAATAAGATTCCATGCCACAAAAGTCGCTTTCACAAGGAAAAACAACCATTATCTATTGTGTGAGCCAATTTATGAAAGTCATTATCCTGATAGAAAAACTGTAGTCCAGGGACTAATGGAACATTCCAGGAACAAGGGGCTTTTTAGACATACTGATGAAACCCAAAGTCATCCATCTTTCTTCTCATCGCATAAACATAAGGCGTATGAATGAATAATGGTGATATAACTAACCCATGCAGCTGTGGCGAGCACAAAGCACTGTGAGTAGACCACGGCAAAAAGCCTGCCTTATTTATACCTCCTGTGCTATTATGTGCATATTTCAAATAAGTCTACAATGCATGAACTCAGGCCTTCCTCGAAGAGAATTCTTTCAAATTATATACTGTAGCGGTTTGTGTTTAATTGTGATGCAAGCAATGTCTTCCACTATTTGTCTCATTTGCCTCACATCATTCTGTAACGGCACAGTATACAGAAAACACGCAGGCGGTCCCCAGTTGAACAGGACTGTCAACAGACTATTTACTATTGGATCACAACACTTGATGTTCTCAAGTCCTCTTCACATTCTTTTTTTTTTCTCTGCAATTAATTCAGCACAAACAGCTAAAGGTACACAGATCTATTTCAAACTACACTGTATTAAAGTACAAGAAAATGGTCGGACTTTCAAATTTTGCATTTAATTCTTCGTGTTACCAGTTTTTTTGCAATTTTTTGTGAAAATTACTAGCAATTTGAGTAAACTTTTTTTTTTCTCTCAGTGTACGTTTATGTATTCAAACTGTTTAGTCTAACAATGTCACACTGGCTCTGGTGAGTTTTTTTAAATAACTGTAAGGGAATTCATTCATTGAAGTGAAAGCTAGACTGGTCATTGTTCATAATGTATATTTGACACTGTACGAGTATCTGAATAATAGGCAAGGAAAAGCGCATTTTGTGAACAAACTGAATAAGCCGGAGATTGCACCCAAATATAAATGAATAAAGTTTTATGTTCAGCATAAAAGTAATCCTGAAGTCCTCCAAGGCCAGCTTTACTACGGTCGATATCTGTTTTGAGATGAAAGATGGCATCAATTAACAACTCGCATTGTATGAAAAGAGAGACTGCAGAGAAACAATAGAAACTATTATGTGAGAAATCAATTGTCCAGATGAGCGGTCAGTTATTTTTATTACAAGAGAAATTCATTAAATCAAAATATTGGACTTGATGCATTTTAGAAAGCTATGTGTAATAATCTAAAATAATATTCCCTTCCTTGAAACAAATATATTTTTGTAGTGTTATGTCACAAGACTTCTTTCCAGTTTTAACTACTGTAGGTTAGCTTTGTGCATAATTTAAAATCCACATGTAGGTATAAACAAGCTATGAGTATATGTTAACATCAACTTCTCGGCTCAGAAGAATATTTGCTCTTGCTAATAGCTCTTGCCTGTCGTAGATAATATCGCTAGCCTTGTTATAAATGCATTAAAGGTCTGTCACGCAATATGGAGACTGAAGCTCAGTGCGGGTCCCAGAGTCCCCGGTCAAATCTCAGAGAGATGTAGCAACTTCTCCAAACACGCAGAACAAGCAAAGAGCTTGTGTCGTTTCTGTTGGAACAGGACTGAACTTAATATCCTGAGCCCAACAGCCTGTTTGAATTTTTTTTTTAAAAACACAGTGTTTAAATGACAGAGTAGTGATGCCTGTGATTAAATATTGTAAAGAGTGGGGGGAAAAAATGATCAACGATCTTTTCTCTTTCGTTTGCTGATCAGCGAGATTCTGGGGTGTTAATAAAGTGAACTTCTTGAATGCTGTTCATCATGGTTTGATCTGTAATTGTGACGGTAATGGATATGCAGCATCAGTAACAGTTTGGTTTAATGGAGTCCTGACATCATATCATTGTTTTAGATAACTGAAAACTGACTAATGTCTAAAAGTGGTTTGACAACCTTTGCTTTTAAATCAGGATTCTGGTTGTGCTCTTTTAAATTGACAGACTACATTAACGATTATTTAAGGAATTCTTAGCAAGAAAAAGGGGAAAGAACGTTTAGGTTATGAAACAATCTGACAAATACAGTTCCTTTAAAACTTGGTTTACATAGACTTCATAATGCCTTGAATATACTGTTGTAAACAGCCTAACACAGTTTCTTAATTAAATAAGTAACCACTCCAAATCATTCATACGCGTTTTAGATTCACTAGAAGAATCAGCTCACAAGAGTCATTCGTTCTGGAACCGTTACCCAAATGTTGTCGTTTGAGATGCATTTCTTTTATTAACTAACAGCACGCGTTTGATTCGCGATGTATGTTTTTGTTGAAATAAAAATAACCGACTTGTGCAGCGAGATTCGGACCGCTTACGCGCTGTAAGATGTGATCCACTAAAAAGTACCGACTCATTCATTTGGAAATCTGATTTTACACTGGTCTCGTTTTATTGTTTTAGACTCGCCAAAAAGAATCGAGTGATTAAACTGGGCGGCGCGCTGTGCTGTTGTTTCACGGTGTGGATTTATAGTATCAGCGCTGGCTGAGCAATTCACAGTCCTGAACAATAGTGCAATCAATACTGACAAAACACTTTTCTTTAGAACTTCGGATGCATGCTCAAGAATGCATATATAGTTTGGTCCCTGTGCTTTAAAATATGCAACCGGTTATGAAAACCCGATTCTCGATAACTATAGTCGTAAATGTCTCGAATGGATAGAATCACAATCTATAAGTTTGGCTCACATTTTCTCCATCGCCTTGCAATTTCAGTTGAGATCAATATAAAGCGGCACTCGCATCTGCTCATGTCCTTAAGCGTGCATCAGCAACATTAGTGTAAACAATCGGCTGAGAATAAGGACTTGCATTAGCCTGGTCAAAGTGGGCAATATCGCCATCCTTATATGGAAGAAATCACTGATGAATTATCGCTCAGAAGAATTTATTTACACGATAAACCGAGTAAACGACGTCTTTACGCATTAAATCTACACTTTTTGTAAAGTTATTTAAATGCGTTTCCCTCGCAAGAAAACTTCTTTGCGGGTGCGCGCAACTGGTTGATAATAACTTTCCAAGTAGGTTCTGGGTAAGAGAGCGATGCCTTACCTTCCTCCCGAGGATTTCCGCTTACAATGTCCAGTAAACCGTTAAAGACAAAAACCGATAGCATTACAAGCACATATCGTGTCGAAACGTGTCCTTTTTTCTGTCTATGTTTGGTATACATCCCTGTGGCGGTCGGTGTTCTCCGTCTCGCCTCTCGCTGTATTCACTCGCCAGCGTGAGAGGAAACCAGAAGAAATAGATGTAATTGAGTCAGCTAAGCTCTGCCCTCTCGATTTACGTGAGCCACACGAACCATTATAGTTAAACTGTCCTACAAAGAGGAGACGGAGAACACGACCAAGGAAGGAAGGGCAGGATCTGTGAAGCCTTGGACACTTGAAAGCACCCACCAGGGCTTTCCTCCGGGCATGGTGAATATGACTCAGTGATCACTGTATTCAGCAGACCCCTGCTTAGAAAAACGGCTTAAAACAGCTTGAGCTGGTCTGCTGATCTGAAATGGTCAGGCTCGTTTTAGACGGCTGGTTTATACTGACATATGAAAGCCAAAGCCCATATCCACCAAGAAGAAATGAAAACATTTGTGGCATAAATTATGACATATAAGTCACAGCTACTAGTCAAAAGTGTATTGTGACAAGTAAAAAATATGAGGTAAAATTCATAGCTTAATAAGTAAAATGCTGACATATGTCATACCGTATCATATTGGAGATAAAAAAACAATTCAAATATAAATAATAAAAAGACTTTTCACTTTCATAGCTCTGACTTAGTAAGTCATAATGTTGGCTTTTTTGTCATAATTATGATTTAGCAATTTGCCTTTTTTAAGGCAGGAACAGGCTTTCATTGGCTAATTGTATCAATCAATCAAGTCACTTTTATTTATATAGCACTTTTAACAATACAGATTGTAGCAAAGCACCGAAGATTATCAAATAGGAGAACAGAGTAATAGTAATGTATAATGACAGGATTAAACTATTTATTTATTAAATGCAGAGACGGTCTCTGTAATCAAAACGACAATCACTAGTAATTAGGAACCAAAACCCCATCCGTGAGAGAACGGAGAAAAAAGAAACCTTGGGAGAACGAGGCTTAGTTGGGTCCAGTTCTCCTCTGGCCGGACGCCCAGCACCTAATTTGCAGTTCAATTTTAAAAACATGTCAGATTGTGCAAAGGATAAAGTGTGTGTATGTTTGTGTGCATTTGGTTCTGGTGATCTCTCCACAGGGCTCATCTAAGTGTTCTGGTCTCCGATGAAGATCATCTCTTTGTGCTTGTACACCATCTGATCTGGATACTGACTGAGAAACGGAATAAGAGAGAGACAGACTAATATTAGTGTAGATGCCATTCTTTTTACAATGTAACAAGTGCATTGTGTGTTAAGGGGAGTGTTCCGGCTGATCTAATTAATGCAGCCTAGCAATCCTTTAACGGATTTGATTAATAAATGTGTATCAGTGTGTTATG
>JAUYWG010000040.1:21867176-21892654 GCA_034779775.1 Enteromius afrohamiltoni
AGGAGGCGACACCCGAGGCCCCTCCCTTGCTACAGGACAACGACATCTATCAAGTCCACGAGATCCTGGATTCCAGACGTCGGGGGCGACACCTCCAGTACCTTATTGACTGGGAGGGCTTCGGTCCGGAAGAAAGGTCCTGGGTGAACGCACAGGACATCCTAGACTCTTCTCTCACCGAGCGTTTCCACCAGGACCATCCAGAGAAACCGGCCCCCAGACCTCGTGGGAGGCCCCGGCGTCATACCAGGTCTCGCTTCGGGAGCCGCTCGCAGGGGGGGGGCTCTGTCCCCCCCCTTAATGATTAGTTTGTGCAATAAATACCTGTGACTGCATTTGCCTGCGTGTGTTTTATATTGTTCAGAGGTGGGTAGGTTTAGGGTAGGGGTGAGGTTCAGTACTCCAATAAAAGTAAAGAATTATATAATAAATGTATATATGCACGCAAACCATTACATTAAGCTAAACAACTGAAAACAAATGAGGACCCTTTGCGTCAAAAAGTGACTAAAAAGGGGTGCCTTGATCATCAAAAGCGACGCAAAAGGGTCTTAACCAAGCGTCAAAATGTGAGAACATGTTGCTATATATGGGTGTACTCACATGCTTTATGTGTGAGTATCTATATGTACCATGCTGACATGCACAGGACCACACATGTACAGCTGTGAAAATAATGTCTATTTTTGGTGCCAATGGTCCCTCAGGATATTGAGAGCCGCAGAATGGTTCTCCTTTCAAGCAATTTACCATTAGATAAAGGACACTTTCTCCCCTGGCAAATTTGGGTTCTGTGCATCTAGTCATAGTCAGATCAATAAACAGAGCTGTAAAACACATGACTTTATGTACTCTTCTGTTTTATGATACTATAGCCTTCTGCTTCATTTGATATCTTTAATAAAAAAATTATCAGTCGTTTCTCACTGCTGATCTCATTTGTATCACACAATTGGACTCGGTAGACTGTGGGAGCCCAACGGGGATAAGCTTGCTGTTAGCTTCCTGTGTTTCTACATAAATATTTGTGTTGTCAATCAATTAAACAATTAAATATAATGTTGAATAGATTGTGTTACATTATATGCTAATTAATCAAGCAGATTAATTTGAATTAATTCATGTTAATTAATGTTTGCTGGAAAAAAGCACCCAAATGATGGGGTTAGTTCACCCAAAAATGTATAATTTACTCACCTTTATTCACATAGAAGTTTAATCTTCAAAATCCAATTAAAGATATTGATACTGATATTCTTTTTTGTTCTCTCTTTCTGCATCTACTGAGAGTCCAGGTAACCAAAACTCTTTTTATGATAATACTCTTTTATTTATATTTAAGCAATAGTTGACACATAAATTGACCATATCACATAAACATGAAAGCTTAAATATGTGTGTGCAATGCACAAGAACCAATGAGGTTTGTTCTAACAAGCTTCCATATTTACCTTGTGTGATGCACTCTATGTATATATGTTTATGTGTGAATAAATTCCTAAATTAAATCTGTATACTATATTAATAGGAGTAAATAGGTCACACTTTATTTAAAGGTCCAAATCTCAGCATTAAAAAAACATTAACATTAACTACAAATTATTTATTTAAATGTGAATATATAGTAGTTAAAGACACGTAATATAAAGCGTGTACAAATATTGCATAGCTATTTCAGTTGCTGGTATCAGTTAAAGTAATATATTATTTCCTGATAACAACATAGGCTGCATGTCTTTATATATCTTATTCTAAATAAATCAATTCTTTCTCTGCTTTGCATTGGCTGGTGACCTGTGGAATCAGATGGCCTACTATTGATTGGTCTATGTTTGGCACCCTGTGATCTCATTCGGTTTTGAGATCTTTGTGCCCTTTTTTAGCTGACACAAGATAACTTTGATGTTTGCTAATATTCTCTCCTAATGACAAAGTTCTTGAAAGGGCAAAGTGTTCAGATATTCTAGAACAACTGGCTAGAACAAATGTAGGTGTTTGAAAACATGTTTGACTAATATTGCTAAATTACAACTTAATAACTACAAATGTATAAATACAAATATATATTTTTTAATTCTTTATTTTTAAATACATACCATATATGTTTCAATTGCAATGACATTAAAATACTTAGTACCATGATCAACAGTGAACTTTAACCCACTTTCAAGACATTATAAAAACTTCACTTATTTAAACTGCAATTTAAGTGGGTCAAAAAAGCACTATTAATTAACATACATGTAAATTATAATATACTTTCATTTAATTATAACAGGCAATTAACTGTCAGAAAACACTTGGCTCATACTTATATTACTTATATTTAGATTTAATTAATTTATTCTAAAGAATACAATTTCTGTAGTAATAATAAAAAGTACACACAAAGTAATAAGTGTACATATTTTTTACAAGGGAATGATCCAGGTGGAGGCCATGCTAACCAGGGAAACCTTCAACCCTCAACACAGTCTCACTCCGACTCGTCGCATTTCGACACTTGGTCACAACCCTTCTGCGTTGCTTTTTGAGGATCAAGGTACTAGCCTGGGCCTGCCCATACTTCCTGCTTCCATGCTACATTAAATTTCGCGAGCAAAGTCAGTCTGGCAAAGCTGCCGTTTTCGAGCATTTCCTTTCCCAAAAAAGTGGGAACCAATGAGAAACAAGCTCCCTCCCCCCATCCCCCCCACCACCCGAGGTGGGTGTAACACGATGATGCAGCAGTGCTGCGATGCTCAATTGCTTGCTAAACTCTCCATAAATAATCACTGAATCACAAAACAGTTTTATTTAAATAATCTAATAATAGTCTGTGCGCAATTTCAAAAAATGCCGCTACAAGAATCCTTATGTCAACATTGGTTGTGAAGTCCCATTGGCTCTTGTGTGTCTCGTAATCGATTGGGTCACGCTACCAGATGGGAGTATGTTTTCTGAATCAGATGTCAGTGCGTGAATGGAGCACGATCATTTTTAGTGATTAAAACCTTGTGATATACTCTCTTTACATAAAGACTTTGTATGGCTTCAGAAGACTTGGAATGTGACATGACTTGTTTGTAATGTATTTATACTGCTTGTTTATGATTAGTTGTACAATAAATACCTGTGACTGCATTTGCCTGTGTGTGTTTTATATTGTTCAGAGGTAGGTAGGTTTAGGGTAGGGGTGATGTTTGGTGCTCCAATAAAAGAAAAAAAAAAATATAATAAATTCATATATGCATGCAAACCATTACATTAAGCAAAACAACTGAAAGCAATGGACGACTCTTCATGTCGAAAAGTAATTAAAAAGGGGTACCTTAAGATTCAAAAAGCGTTGCAAAAGGGTCTTGACCAAGCATCAAAATGTATTGAGTTGGAGTGAGACTGTGTTGTAACCCTTGACATTACCATGTCTAAATTAGATCCACATATATCTGGAGTCATTATAAAACTAAAGGTTTGTATTTTATAATGACTGCTGTATTTAGTTGCTTAAAAACAGAACAAATTGTCAGCACAACAAGGTCTAAATCAAACATTCCATCAAAACAATCCAAATCAGCGCTAAACTGAAGCCACTCATTTTGAACGAAAATGGTCCAAATTACTATTTTCTTGTGTACTTTATAAGACAGAGAGGTCAGGCCTAACATCTATTTCCTGAAATCCAAATTAAACCCACACACACACTTGAACATACGAAACACTAGCTCCAAAATTAAACCTCTTCCACCTCCTTCTGTGTTCAAATGACTGAAATGCACCCTGCCTAGCCTCCCCCGCTCCATCCTGTCTATCTTTATTTTTCTCTTTTCTGGTGCTTTTCTCTAGCAAACACACATATACAGATGTCGCTGTGGCCTTGGTCCAGCATCGCTACCTCTCAGCAAATTACCTCTGATTACTGAAAGAGCCAGTGCGCAATCAATACACTCAGCCAAGGAGAAAATCTCTCCCTCTCTCCTTTCTTTCGTTTGTCTCTATGGTCTCCCTTTTGCCCTCCTGTTTCTCATGTACATTTGAATAGGTCATTAGTTAGACCGGATGTAATGGTGATGACTCCCCACAAATACATTTTCAATGCTGCATTTCTGAAGAAAATAAAAATAAATAAATAAGCACAGATCTATACATGACATCTATACAGTTCAGAATTTTACTTGTTTGCTTTTTTTTTCTTTTTAATGCATGTTTGACAACCTATTCTGTACTGTAGAGTTAAGCCAGTTACATTCAGATATACCTTCACTCAGTGATACAATACTCAATTTTCAATGAGCAAAAGATAAATACATTTAAGACTCAGGCAATCTTTTTTTATTATTATTTAATAAGCTTTTCATTAAATAGATTGTAAAAAGTACATAAACTTACAAACTTTTAAACGTAATGTTATAGTTTCACTGCTGTCTTATTTCCAGCCAAAATATCCAAAAATTCTCAAATCAAGAAGGATTTTCTAGACAAGAAACAATTACTGTCTTGTTTTCAGAAAAAAAAACTAGCTAAAATTAAGTGGGTTTACACTTGAAACAAGCAAAATAATCTGCCAATGGGGTTAGCAAAATATTCTTATTTCAAACATAAAACAAGATTATTTTGCTTTACCCCATTGACAGTAATTTACTTAACTTGTTCTAAGCAAAAAGTTACTTAAATTTTAGCTTGTTTTTTTCTAAAATTCTAAATTAATTTTTTTTTTCTCTTGAAAATTCTTCTTGATTTCAGCATTTTTAGATATTTTGGCTGGAAACAAGACAAAAAATCTTGTTTTAGAAAACATTTTTGCAGTGTTCTCTTCATTGAAAATTTTATATTTTATTTATATAAAATTATAGTTTAAATTTATATTAAATGCAATTAGTTGATTAGGGATAGTTCACCCAAAAATGTTAATTATTTTTATTAAATTTAATTTGTGCCTTCTTAGGTTATTGCAAATAAAACCACATACAGGAAATAAACTTAATAAATAAACACAGGGTTGAAAGACCTTGAGGGAGAGTAAATGATGACAACTTTTGAAACTTTGGGTGATTGTGCATATAAGTATTTAAAGGGATAGCACTTATAAATGACAATTGTGCCACAGTACAGTACATCAAAATAAAAATAAGTATTAATGGATGACAAATATTGTTAAAACAAGAGGTCTCTCTTTGGTTCGAGTAACAAGTCAAGAAGGCCAAAATATGATCCTTGTGATACATTTCTTTGCCTCAGCATCTACTGCAATGAGTTTAAATTAATTTCGTTTGCTTATCTGGGTCTGCACTCCAAACGATAGTTCAAGTAAAAATGCTGATCATGCAGGACTCCTTCCCAGCCATATAATCTCTAACATCAGCATGTTGTAGAGGTCTAAATGTTTACTGTAGAATTCCCAGTACACTCAAATCAAACCCATGTCTTCAATTTACTGACATGCCCTGTGGAAAATGATTGCATTGACTGATTTGGATCGCTTGTCGGCTGAACAGAGAAGCCAGGTCAGTCAAGCAGCTCTGATGAGGAAAGGTATTCATTTCCCATGATTCATCTTAATAAAAGGAACTAATGAGATTATGCAGTCTAGGCCTCTAGTATTTTATGTCTATATGTAAGTGTGACAGGCCCAATAGGATGAGCACAGGGATGTGTTAGAGGCTTTTACTTGTGCACACACTGACACAGACACACAACACACACATACACAGAGAGGCTTAAATGGGCTTCTGGAGGAGAAGAGAGGAGTCAATAAAAGATTATGGCACATTTGTCATTGGTTAGACAAACAGCCAATGCAGACAAAGAGCCTCAAAATAATTGTTGCTTAGATAGTACACATGCAGACAAGCACACAAATAGGGCAGGGTGATATATCAAACGCCATAGTCATGTCAGTAAATCCAGTTCCTTGATAATCTGTTCATATGTTTCTCTCAGTCTTCTATGGCAAAAGATGATATTGATAATGCAAAATATGGGATGGATCAGACATACTTTAACTCATAAAACCTTGACTCAAGCATTTACCCACAATCTTAAAACAATTAGATCTCTCCAGTCGAGCTTTGTGTTGAACTGAGAGACAGCTATACCAAGCGCATATTCCATATTGTACAACTCTCTGTATTACAGACTGAAAAAACATAAGCAAAATTAGTTTGTTTCATTATGCCTGATTATTTATTATGGCATTATGGATTATGGCATGACATTACAAGGAGAAGGTGACTTATTACATTACCCCATGTCCCCATTTTTAAAATTACTTATAAATCATAAAGAGTGATTTAAAAAAAAAAATTTTTCTCCTTTAAGGGTTAGGGTTTGTACAGTATAAAAAATCTCCTTCCCCACTCCCGGAGGAGGGCCATCGGCCCATGGGTCGGTGGTACCCCAGAAATTTCCCTGCAATTTCTCACACCTCTGAGCCCAGTGCCTCGAGGTTCCCATCTGACCCAATGTTTTTTGTGTCCTCAAATGCTGACACAGAGCACTGTATCGCCAGCGTGGGATCCAGGGAGGCAGGTGAGCGATGCTCAACGCAGCCAGACGCACAGTATGGTAGAGTATCTGAAACACGAATCACGGCCCATTGGTTGACTGTCTTAAAGGACATTGAGCTAGTTCAATGAAATCTGCAAATGTAAGCTTAATAACAGAATCTCATATGAAGGGGAAACGGAGGAAACTTACCTGTCCTAATGCCTGCGCAAGTTAAATGCGTGCATAAGGTTTTGCGAATCGTTATCCAATGATATGGGATGTTATTGCACCCATTTTTATTTTGTGTCTTTGTATTACACTCAAATAGCTTACCTAACTTTCAATAAATCGACACTAGTACTGTATCAGTGTTTGCATTCTTTGTGGAGGTCTTTGCTGTCCCATAGTGTGAAGATTACTGGCAGAATATAAAATTATAGTAGTTCATGGCCCGGTTTCACAAACGGGGCTTAGCTTAAGCTAGGACTAGGCTATAGTTAAATTAAGATATTTAAGCACCTTTTACAAACATGCCTTATGAGAAAATATTACAGGTGTGCATCTTAACACAGAACAATGACACTGACATGTTTTAAGATATGTCAGAGCAAGATATTTTCAGACAGCTCAAACATGCAATTTAGTCTTGGACTAGCTTACGCCTTGTCTGTGAAACTGGGAGTATATGTACACAGTTGCCTACTTATTTTTTATTAAAGTTAAAATTCTTTTATTTGGGGGATATATATATATATATATATATATATAAAATGTAGGCCTATATGTGGTGGTGGGCCGGCTGGACCGGCTGGACCATAAAATGCCAGGGCCAATTTTTCCTCCCAGTCCAGTCCTGGCTCCACCCCCAGGTAGTCCAGCTGATATGGAGCCACTTCGGTGAGGCCAATATAGACCTCTTCGCCTCCCCCGAGTCTGCCCATTGCCTGTTGTTCTATTCCTTCCACGAGTCCAAGAAATCATTCTGCAGTGATGTACTGGCACACAGCTGGCCTTCGGGGCTCAAGTACGCCTTTGCCCCAGTGAGCCTCCTTGCACAGACCCTGTGCAAGATCAGGGAGGACAAGTCTCAAGACCTGATTTGCCGACCTCATGTTCCTCGTGGCAGTCCCTCCCTAGAAGATCCCCTTGAAGAAGGACCTTCTTTCTCAGGGGATGGGCACGATATGGCACCCGCGCCCCGATCTGTGGAACCTACACGCCTGGTTTCTGGACAGGACGCATCAGACCTCTCCGGCCTTTCAAGTGCTGTCATAGAGACCATCTCTCAAGCAAGAGTTCCCTCTACGAGGCAGGTTTACGCTCTGAGATGGGGTCTGTTCGTCGACTGGTGCTCCTCTCGTGGAGAGGACCCACAGAGATGCACGATCGCAGTTGTGCTTTCTTTCCTGCAGGTGAAGCTGGAGCGCAGACTGTCTCCTTCAACTCCCAAAGTGTATGTTGCTGCCATAGCCGCATACCACAATGCAGTGGAGGGCGCGTCCCTCTGGAAGCACCAACTCATTGTCCATTCCTCAGAGGTGCGCGTCGGGTTAATTCCCCGAGACCACACCTCGTACCCTCTTGGGACCTGGCTGTCACCCTACATGGCCTGCGGCAGGCACCCTTCGAGCCCCTTCAGTCAGCAGATCTGAAGTATCTGACACTGAAGACAGAGCTTCTGACTGCAATGTGGCTTCCATTGGGGGACCTACAAACCTTCTCTGTCAACAAAGAGTGCATAGAGTTCGGCCCAGCTTATTCTCGCATCATCCTGAGACCCCAGCCCGGCTACGTGCCCAAGGTTCCTACCACACCCTTCCGCGATCAGATAGTGAATCTGCAAGCTCTGCCCCGGGAGGAGGCAGACACAGCCTTAGAGTTGTTGTGTCCTCACTCAGCAAGAAGTGTTGCTTTCATCCTATGCGTTGGCTCTTGGCGCCTCTCAAGCAAATATCTATAGGACTGCAGGCTGGGTGACACCCAACACCTTTGCCAGGTTTTACAACCTCCGCGTAGAGGCCGTGTCCTACCGCGTCTTTACTGAAGGTGAGCGGGAGACCGGGCTGGTGCCGGCTTGCTACGCAATTCCCATGGGATTTGTGTGCCTTATCTCTGTGTTTCCCCTAACTAAGTGAACCTGAGTCCTCCCAGCCCTGCAGTCGGACCTAGAGCAGAGTAGCTCCGGCTTTGCTTCCTCTGGGTCTCCTCCGCCCAGTAGGTGTGGCAACAAAACTCCACAGTCAGCCAGAAGGCTGTGTTTCCCTTTAATTATATCCATAATCTTATTGATATATTGAATACGTGAAATTCCACATGCAAGAACTGTGTGTTAAGTCATGTGCTCCGCTACCCCAACTACTTGCTAACTGGCAGCCCTGTGGGGCCCCAAAGTGATTCGAATGAAAGGGTAACGTCTAGGTTAAGAACGTAACCCACGTTCCCTGAAG
This sequence comes from Enteromius afrohamiltoni, assembly GCA_034779775.1. NCBI lineage: Eukaryota > Metazoa > Chordata > Actinopteri > Cypriniformes > Cyprinidae > Enteromius > Enteromius afrohamiltoni. The sequence continues at coordinate 21,876,089 of JAUYWG010000040.1, forward strand.
GAAGGAAGATGTTACACTTTCAATTGCCATGACTCTGAGGTTGCTCTGACAAGTTTCCATATGTAATGTCTCCATTCCCTCCTTCAGGGAACGTGGGTTACGTTCGTAACCTATACTTTTTCCTCCAAACTGAAGCCTTATTCAATCACGGATTCAGATTTCTTCTCCTTCAGGGATGAAGCACTTTACTGGTCCTGACTAAGAAGCCGACACCATTGAAACGCCCTTGCAGCTGGAATAATTTCTCTGCCACCATCCGGCTTTTCCGTAAAAATTTGAAAAGAGCAAATTTCTTGAATGCTGAAAATGCCCGATCGCCGCTGAGACATTGAGGACAGCCACGAAGAATGTGTTGCCTGCCTCGGTAAAACCCATGCAGAGGCCTCTGAATGGTGATGACTGCTTGCACTGCGAGTCGCTCAGTCTGGCTACTCTCCGCGCTAGTATAGCATACTTTTCAAGATGTGAATCCCGCCCCGAGCCCTCCCGCCTTTCAAGAGGCAGTGGGGCAAAGGGTCTCAGCGCTTTAAGATTGACGAGTTCAAGCCTCGCCATCTCCCAGTAGGGAAGCGTTACCTGTTATCTTCCTAAATGAAGACCAGCGTCCCCTGTGGCTGTGAGTGACCTAAGCTCGTTTGGAAACAGTGAGGACGAACCACAAGAAGGCTCCATGTCTCTCACAGCTTCAGACGCAGAGGTGCTGTCGTGCTCAGGAGACCCCGCCCCCTCAGCTCTGTCAGAATCCTGCTCTTTCAAGCCTGGGATGGAACCGAACTGTTCTGTGTCCTCTCTAAAGCTGTCAGCGAGCCTGAACAGGAGTCATCGTGCAGCTGCCTGGATGAATGGTTCCTGCCCCAAGGAGAAGGACTATGAAAAACTACTGCCGTTTGGACAAATCTGTGGATGCTCACCTTTGCCTGCCCACTGCTATTGGCTGGAAGGCTGGAGGCGGTGATCTGAGACCTATACTCGACCTGAGACATCTGAATCGCGCCCTCATAAAACAGCCCTACAGAATGCTCATGTTAAAGGCTATCCTATCGCAAATTCAGCAAGGGGACTGGCTGTTTTCACTGGACCTAAAAGATGTGGTTTTTGATGTATACACAGGCCATTCGTGAGATTCAGCATATCTATACACTGTCCTGCCCTGTGGTCTCTCCTTAGCCCCATGCACGTTTACAAAGTGCATGAATGCGGCGCTTTCCCCTCTAAGGTAGATGGGTATCAACGTCTTGAATTATCTCGAAAACTGGCTCGTTCTGGCCATATCGTGAGTGGAAGTAGAGAGACACAGGGTGCTTCTCCTCTGCCATTTAGACCATCTCGGACTCAGGATGAACTTCGCCAAGAGTATGCTGTTACCTGGGCACAGTAATAGACTCAATGCAAAGGAGAGCGTTGAATGCACCGGAGTGCGCGGCGGCCACAGCGCAATGCGTAGCTTCCTTTAAGAATGCGACGCCACATCCCCTGAAAGCTTTTCAGAGAATGATGTGTGATGATGTGTGTTAGAGTGATGGAGTGATGCACATTCTGGGCAAACTGAACCGGGGCGCGGACATGCTGTCACGAGGCAAATCTGGCCAGAGAAGTGGACTCTTCACCCACAAACTACCCAGCTGATATGTAAGATATTCAGCAAAGCGGAAGTGGATATTTTTGCTTCAGATAGCAACACTCGCTGCCCAGCTTATTTCACGTGGGAAATGGATGCACTGACCCAGAACTGGCCCAGTCTCCTCTTTGCTTTTCCCTTAATCGCGCTAATCCCCCAGTCATCTGCCGAATCAGGGCAGAAGGCCACAAAGTCCTTCTTAGGCCCACTGTGCTCTGCTGCCAGCTCGTTTCCAAAAATACCCTTTATAGGTTTAGGGTTAGGTTATATGCAATCAAATTAATTATTTCCCAACACTGTTCAGTTGATTTAAAAAATATATTTTAAATTAACACAATTATGTTTGGTTCCATATTTAAACAACTACATTGTGTTAAACTGACTTGAAACTGTTCTGTTTTGTTTCAACTCAATATTTTCATTTTGAAAGAACATAAATGATTTTGATTGTGCAACTAGGAAGTGGATTTCCCCTTTCTATTACGCTTTGCACATGTAAATTTTGCACTTGTAAATTAATTAAACATAATAATCATTTATTAATCATATGTGAATGTTTTGTAGATTAACATTTCATCATTAACTAATCACTTATAAATGACTTACAATGGGACGTTATTATAAAGTGTTACCGTGAAGTGTATTTGAATGATGTTCGCATCTTCCTCCTGAGCTCAATGAGAATACGGAAGATAATCTGGATAATATTTTCAGTGATTAACAACATATATTCTGCTTTGGACCTTATACAAACCTACTGTATTCCGCCAGAGAGGACTGCGGCTGCAAAACATCGTCATGTGGGTTACTTTTGGTACTGCTTTGGACATTTGTGCAATAAATAAGTGATTGTAATTACATTTATCTGTCTGTCATGTTTTTCTTACACTGTACAGAGATAAAAACAGTTATTGTCCTGCATATTTCCATCTGTTGTGTTTTATATCCTTTTATATGTGCTAAAAAAATGGTAGGTTTAGGTTTGAAGGTATGTTAAAAAACACAAATTATTGATAAAATGATAGAAATGCATATTTTCTATAAAATGGGTAGGATTAATGGATCTAAAAATCTAAATTGCTTATTAACAAAACGCTAAAAATGCACTGATACAAATATATTAATTATATATAAGATATATGCAACTATTTTACGTATTTTAACAAAAATATACGTAGCCATTTGTATGTATAAATGTTAAAATACAACTAAATTGTTTTTTTAGCAACAGTAAAACATGCGAAAATTTACATTTTATGCTTGTAAATGCAACGTATTAATACCTACGTTTAAATATGAGATCAGGCTGCCTCTGTAGTCATGTTGCTATGGAGACAGCAGGAGAACTGAGGAGTTCATGGACAAGCTTATTCTTAATATTAACACTGTGGCCTCTGAAAAGTGTGTGTGTGTGTTTGTTTCAGACATTTCAAGGTCAGGCAGTATACACTCAACATATAGAATTTTATGGTCATTGCAAGTCCGGAAGCAAATAATGCAAAACCTTTTTGTGTGTGTGTTAGTATTTGGTTGTGCTTGCAAACGCACACACACACACACACATTTTCCCTTTCTTTTTCTATTTAAATGAGAAAATGCTGTAATCGCAAAGAGGAAATGCTAATGCAAAGCTCATAGTAAGGACTTAGGTACCAATCATGAAATATATTAATATTAAAAACGTTTTAATCAAAGGGATGGCTTGTTTGCATTTCAATTAGCATTGGTGTGATTACGCACCACACTTGACAGTTGTTGAAACTTAGGAATAGAAAAGATTGTCTTTCTAAACGTTCTTTATTCAAATGTTTGTTTAAATTATTCTTTTCTGTTTTCTTTCTTTTCTATCTTTAATAAATGCTTTTGTAAAATTTCTCTATACAGTATATTGGTGTCACACCGTCACATTCACCTGATTCAAGATCAGCAGTCACAGAGAGCACACAATCACCTGTCACAAGATCAATCCCCTGATTACTAACACTAGTCTGTCATCAGCTGCACACTACAAGACTTCGCTCAAACAGAGACTCAGTGGCTGAGCTCAAGGTTAGACGCGTGCTCTATCCTGACCCAGTTCTACTTACCTGTCGGATCGTTGTGCTCCTTCCGTCTGGAACCTCTTGTGATCTGAGAAACGTGACAAAAGGACAAAAGTATAGAGTATACTTACCCAATTACTTACCTGTTCGACACAGCCTCTCTACTATCTGCCTGCAAGATACTTACCTGTTCATTTACCAGCGGTGATCCTATGTTTAATTGAATCTATTGTTGCTCACTTCACTTTCTGATGATTCCGCTGAAGATTTGTTATATGTTTGTGCACAATAAACCTGTTGAACTGAACCCATCTTGTCTGTATTCCCTGAGCGTGACAGAAGCTCAGCCCATCAAAAAAGGATGGAACAGGAGGAAACGGCAGCGAACACAGAGCCTTACTCTACCTTTCTTCAAATTCTACTGGAATTATGAAATACAGCCCCCGCAGCCGCTGCCTGTCCTGTACCTAGACCACAATCCTTCTCAGGCGATCAATCATCTTGTGAAGGTTTTTTATTACAATGTTCACTATTCTTTGAGGCACAACCTGATCGTTTCATTACAGATCGCAGCAAGACAGATTCATATAGATTATCTGCTCAAGAGAGATCAAGGCGAATATGTGAAGGTCGCTGTCTATACTGTGGGGTCCCATCTCATCGTATTTCCAATTGCCCAGTAAAACCAGCCCGCACCATGGTGAGTACTGGTCACTTACAACAACATACTATTTATTCCATTAATTGATGTTATGTTGATCATAAATACGCACCTTTTCCCGGTGAAGGCCTTAGTGGATTATGGGGCGGCTGGAAATTTTATCTCTGCACGATGTGTTGATGCAAAAAAACACCACACCTTATCGTATCATCACAATCCAAGGGAAACCCCTGGATGCCCGACCCATTAACACCTGTACGGAACAGCTCACACTCCAAATCGGTTGTCTTCATCAGGAGTCCATCAGCTTCTTTGTATTACCTGAGGCCTCCATTGACATCCTCCTAGGACGACCCTGGCTGATCAAGCATGGTCCCAACACAAGTTGGAGTTCAGGTGAAATATTGCAATGGAGTCCCTTTTGTTTTAATCACTCTTTGTCCTCCCATCCTCAGCCACAAGAAATACCATGCCTGTCCACTTCCATCGAAAGCCCAGAGACGACCACAAATTTATGTATACCCTTCTGAATACCTGGAATATTCTGAAGTTTTCAGCAAGGAGGCCGCAACTCATCTGCCACCACATCGCAGGTGGGATTGTGCGATTGATCTCATTCCCCAAGCTACCTTACCCAATGGTAAGATCTATCCACTTTCTCTCCCTGAACAAGAGGCAATGAAAGAATATGTCACGGAAGCTCTAGCACAAGGTTTTATACGTCCATCCACATCTCCAGCTGCCTCCAGCTTCATCTTTGTGGCAAAGAAGGATGGAGGACTAAGGCCTTGCATAGATTATCGATCCCTTAATTCTTAAACTGTGAAATTCGCCTATCCATTGCCCCTTATACCATCAACCCTGGAGGAACTGAGACCGGCAAAGGTCTTCAGTAAACTAGACCTCAGAAGCGCATATAATTTAATTCGTATTCGTAATGGGGATGAATGGAAGACCGCCTTTGTCACCCCTAGCGGCCACTACGAATACTTGGTTATGCCATATGGCCTGACCAACTCACCCTCAGTTTTGGAACCCAGCAGCACACAAGGCTTTCACTCACCTTAAGACGGCATTCTGCACTGCACCTGTTTTAAAACACCCTAATCCTCGCTCTACTGAACAACCAGTACTGGTGGCCGGAGAAGGTCCGAGACACCTACCAGTACGTGAAGGGATGCTCCGTCTGTGCCATGTCCACAACACCCCATCGTCTGCCTGAGGGTAAGCTAATACCCATTCCAGAATGACCCTGGTCACACATAGCCATCGATTTCGCCACTGATCTACCCAACTCTGATGGATTTACTACGATTCTGGTAGTGGTCGATAGATTCTCAAAGACTTGTAAATTGTTACCATTACCGGGTCTACCCACAGCTATGAATACTGCTCAACTCCTGTTCTCCCAAATTTTCAGACACTTCGGTATTTCAGAGGATATCGTGTCGGATAGAGGAACCCAATATACCTCACGTGTCTGGAGTTCTTTAGACTTCTGGGAGTGTCTGTTAGTTTGTCTTCAGGATACCACCCACAGACGAATGGCCATACGGAGCGAAAGATCCAAGAGATATCACAATACCTGAGAGCTTACTTCCATAACCATCAGGAGTCCTGGAACCAGTACCTGCCGTGGGCTGAGTATGCACAAAATTCACTCAGACAAGACACCACAGGATTAACAGCGTTCCAATGTGTTTTAGACACTTCGGATTAACAGTGTTCCAATGTGTTTTAGGGTATCAACCTCCACTGTTCCCTTGGAACGAAGACCCCTTCTCAGTCCCGGCAGTGGACTACTGGTTCAGAGAGAGCAAGAGGGTTTGGGAGTCAGCTCACGTGCACCTCCAATGAGCGGTCAGGAGACATACGAGGTGGGCTGATGTACGCCGCTCTCCTACTCCAGCGTATCAACCAGGCGAACTGGTGTGGTTATCCACCAAGGATATCCGGCTTCGCACACCCTGCTGTAAATTGAGTCCAAAATACATTGAACAATTCCCCATCGTCAGACAAATTAATGAAGTTACATATGACCTGAAACTCCCTTCACACTATAGGATTGCACCTACCTTCCATGTGTCACTACTGAAACGTCACATTGACCCCAAGTTTCCTCCCTCCACAGACCATCCGGGGCCCCCACCTCCACCTGAAGTCGAGGAAGTATCCAGTATCTGATAGAATGGGAAGGTTACGGGCCGGAGGAGAGAAGCTGGGTCAACAGAGACGATATTCTTGATCCATCTTTAATTGCTGAATTCCATCTGTCACATCGTACCAGTCCAGCCCCTAGAGGTCGTGGCCGCCCTCGCCGTCGGGTTTGAGCGTCAGGAGCCGCTCGTGGAGGAGGGGGTAATGTCACACCGTCACATTCACCTGATTCAAGATCAGCAGTCACAGAGAGCACACAATCACCTGTCACGAGATCACAATCACCTGATTACTAACAGCTGTCCGTCATCAGCTGCACACTACAAGAGTTCGCTCAAACAGAGACTCAGTGGCTGAGCTCAAGGTGAGACGCTTGCTCTATCTTCACCCAGTTCTACTCACCTGTTGGATCGTTGTGCTCCTTCCGTCTGGAACCTCTTGTGATCTGAGAAACATGACATAAGCAGAGTATTCTAAAGACTGAGTATACTTACCCAATTACTTACCTGTTTGACTCTGCCTCTCTACTATCTGCCTGCAAGATACTTACCTGTTCACTTACCAGCGGTGATCCTATGTTTAATTGAATCTATTGTTGCTCACTTCACCTTCTGATGGTTCAGCTGAAGATTTGATATGTTTGTGCACAATAAACTCACCTGTTGAACTGAACCCATCTTGTCTGTATTCCCTGAGTTTGACAACTGGCAATGCTATAATATTATAACAAAAAAACAACAACAACAAAAAAATATTACTTTTTGTTATATTTTTATTTTCTTGACTTTAAAGAAAAAGAACAATTTTGGAGCTTGATAAATATGCTTACCAAATCTGAATTGATGGAGTAACTGTAAATTTATTTCCAGTTTAAACTTTAATATTACATGGGCCAAGGTTTTTTCTTTTTTTTTTCATTTCATTTCAATTTAATGTTGTTTCAGTTTTTAGAGTCATTGGATATATATATATTTTTTTTTTTCAGCCACATTTAGTGCCTTCAGCCCTGGCGCATCTCTGATCCTACTGCAAACGATTAATTTGATAGTTGTTTTCAAACACAACATACTGTTTCTCTGGTATAATCACAAAGACTGCACTTTAGACCGCACTGCAGTTTTTCCCATGGGACACACATGGTGAAAAATCATTTGATTGCATTTATTAACATTAATTACAATTTATTTATGTACATTCCTTCCATGTTGGGTCTCAAAAGATTTAAATTTAAATTCGATTTTAAACATTCCAGACTAGACAGTGGTCTGCACAAATTATATTAATGGGGCCACGGCTGCACAGTGCAGTCTGGGAGTCAATACAGTCATGGTTCAATACGTAAATAAGGCCTCATTAGCCCATTTGTGCACACAGAAACACACACATATTGAGAACCAGATAAGCTAAAGTCACAGAAACTAAATGGGTACTAGGGACCTTACCTCATTGAAGCTCAAGTGGACACACATCATCTTCTTTCTTGTGCTGTTGTGTTTTCTAAAGAGTGTCTATTACATGTGTTTTGTATTCATCTGACACAGCTACCATAAACAATCCTCACTGATAATTACAACCTGGCAGCATCACCCCAGGCTTTGCCAAAGGCATGCTTACACAAAGATACTAAATGGATCATGTCAGGCATTGTTGTGGAGTATCATCTATGTATAGCCATATTTTAGCTGTACTGTGTCTTTTAAGATTGCATTAAATGATAGTGAGGTAATTTGGTGATATTTACTAGTATTTCAGCTGTATATGTTGTCTTTAGCATTACTTGAATGTACTTGAATCCACATTTTATTCAATTCTAACTGTATGCAATGAGGCAAGGAACTTTCTAGCAGCACCAGCAATGCCAAAACATAGATATAACTAACAGTATGAGGAAATATTCAATTAGCCTGATTAGCTGACAATATAATATTAGCATATTCAAGTGCACTGGACTGTACACACTGAGACAAACGCAATGTGCTCATTTGAAGATAATTTTCTCCAGCCATCACACTTCTGTTTATCAGCTTCTATCTTATCAGCATAATGAGAAATTTTATGAATCAGACACAAGGAGAGAGAAGAAAGGCTAAAATGCTACGCTAACAAAACGCTGATCTCTCAGTTCTCTCAATGGGTAGAAACGGCTGTGCTTGCATTACTTGGCAGAACTTTGATAGTGTTGTTTCTTTGAGCTGGATTTGCATCTGACATCTAACAATGCACTTGCCTAATTGCTTTCTCTCTGTCTTTTCCATCTCTTTTTCCCCACGGACTCCCTAGATATAAAAACACAAATGGGAATTGTTTTTTTTTCTTACTCCTTTAAATACAGTTTGAGCAACATTGCTCTTTTGGACAAGCAAAATGGTCTCTTATCAAAACACGCAAAGAGCTAAATGCCAGCAGCAGGCCTGTCAATATGATTACTTATCCTTTAACTATCATCAGAAAATACCAATGTCGCCATATGATTAACATATGAAAGGCACTGCATAAAGCCAAATGCACAAATAAGAGCACTCTTCCATCAGCTTACATCAATAAACAGCCTTCTGATTCATGTATGTGTGTATATTTGTGAGTGTGTTAGATCAGACCTACGGCATCAGACGGACCATTGCCAAAAACCAAGCCGTCACAATGGTTTAACTCAATGAAGAGAGAAAAAGGGGTGAGCAAAGGAGAGAGAGAGAAAGAGCGGGATCATGGTAACCATCCAACATCATTGCAAAAATAAATAGCTGGGGAAAAAAAAATAAAGGCATAAGAATGAGAAGAAAAGTATAAACAAAGATAATGAGTAGTGCTGTTGGATGTGTATGGCCACAGGTAGTGTCTTCACAGCTCCCTCCCTCTCTTTCTTTCCCTCCCTCTGATGCCTGTCAGGGATATCCGCTCTGGTTATTTTAAGACTGCACAACAGATCAAACATACACTGTTATGACAGTTGGGTGCCCTTTTAAATTAGGGATAGCTCCTCTCTTTCTTCCTCATTCCCTTTCCCAGCTCTGCTTAATTAATTTAATTAAGCATCATTATTTAATTTCAACTTCTTTGGTTTCAAAATACTGACAAAAGACAGGATGTGCGTGTGTACAAACTCTTACATGCAATTGTTAGGCGTTTTCTCTTATGGTCGGGTCTTTCCATTGTTGTACTGAGAAAATTAAGATGATTAGTTCTGTTCTTTGTATTTTTAGGTTTTCATTATTTATTGTGTTTATCAAGCCATTTTTCCTGTGGAGACCATCAGCTGGTCAAACAATGAAAACGTCTCAGGTTACTTGACTGTAACCCTGTTCCATGAAAGAGTGGGAACGAGATGCTGTGTGAAATGCTAATGAGAATATTCTTTGTTTGACTGGTTGTTGAAGCATGTGTGTCAAACACACATGTTTGGCTTATATAACCTCTGTCAGGTGACGTTAATTGATTACGTGTACCTACAGGTTATAAATAGGCATGAACCAGATACATCCTCAGGTCAATTTTGTCTGAAAGGACGTCCAGTCACGCAAACAGTGTGGCATTAGAACACAGCATCTCATTCCCGCTTTTTCAGTGAACAGGGTTACAGTCAAGTAACCCGAGAGCTACACTCAATGCTGCGTGAAACGCCAATGGAAATGAGAATACCAACGCCGTCGCACTGACAGTGTCTGGACCCTCAGGGTTGTGTAGCATGTGCGCACAATCATCAAAGAGGTCCAGACCTGACTCTGGGATGCTGACTCGAGGACCCATGAGCCTGGAGTAGCATGGACATCCAGACTATAAAATCTAACAAACGTGTGTGGAGAGGACCAAACTGCTGCATTACACACTTGCTGCAAAGGGACACCTCTTGCCAATGCTATTAACTATGCAAGCCCCCTAGTTGAATGGGCCCTGACCCCTAGAGGTGAAGTGTGACCACGCACCTCGTAGGCTAGGGCAATAACATCCCTCACCCAATGTGAAATTGTTTGCCCAGATGCAGCCGCCCCCCAGTTGCGGCCCCCATAGTATATGAAAAGCTGCTCCGACTTACGCCACTGGGTAGTGCAGTGGACGTAAATCTGCAGAGCATGTACTGGACACAGTATGTGAAGTCTTTCCTGCTCCAGAGTAGTAAATGACGGAAGACAGAAGGCTTCAAGAACAACTGGGTGTATGGTCGAGAATGGAACTTTAGGAAGATAATTTGGGTGAGGATGCAGAATAGGTTTGACCAACCCAGGGGCAAAATCTAGGCAGGATGGTGAAACTGACAGAGCCTGCAAATCCCCAGTTCTCTTTAGAGAAGTAATGGCCATTAGAAAAACCATCTTAAGGGTCAGAAACCTAATTCTAGTGGTTCAAAAGGGGTATCAACCAGACTCTCGAGCACAATAGCCAATTCCCATGAAGGGACTGTTGCCCTTGTGGGTGGCCTCAAATGTTTAGCTCCATAAATACAGCGGGCAACTAAGGGGTGATTTCCCACAGGCAGGAAATATTGTCTGCGCCTGAGACAGAAGATCTTTCCTGACCGGAATCGCCCATTGTGAGCCGTCGAGTGGAGATATCAAATCTGACAACCACACTCTGGTTGGCCAACGGGGTGCTATTAGTAAGAGGGCGAAACCCTAGCACTAAGCACCCATGAGGGAAGCGTCTGTCATTAGCATCTTGCGACGACAACATGAACCTAGAGTGGTACCCAAAGTCAGAAACCAAGGTCTGAACCACATAGAAAGGGTACAAAGCCCCTGCCACAACTGAAATGGCCTCTTGTGCAGAAGACCCAAGGGTATCACTGTGGATGCAGCTGCCATGAGACCTAGGATTCTCTGATAGCCTGATGTCAAAGTGCTAGTTCCTGAGACTGAGCCAGAATCAGCCAATCATCTATATAATTCAAAATACGGATGCCCTGTAGTCATAGAGGAGCCAGAGCTGCAGCCATGCATTTTGTATATGTGCGGGGTGACAAGGATAGGTCAAATGGAAGGACCCGATACTGGTAAGCTTTGTCCCCGTAAGCGAACCTCAGGAACTTCCTGTCTTGTGGCAGTATTTCTATATGAAAATATGTGTCCTCCAGATCGATTGTCACAAACCAATCCTCTGGTTGGATCTGAGAAACAATCATCTTGACTGTCAATATATTGAATTTGTATTTTCCAGCAAAGCCTGCAATTCTTGTGTCAACAGATGCTCATTCCGGAAGTGGAGACCACGGTGTTGAAACGCGGAGGACAATGTGCAAACTGAATTCTGTAGCCTCTCTCTACAGTCCTTTGAACCCAAGGAGATATACTTGGCAGTAGCTTCCACGCTGCCAGTTTCTCTGAAAGGGGTACAAGTATTGACACTTCGGCTAGATGGGGGTGGGGTGGGGGTGTTAGATGTTCGGTGTCTATGTTGCAGGGTATGTATCGTGGCAGGGTATGTAACATCTCTTTTCCCTCCTTCAGGGAACGACCTTCGTAACCAAGACATTCCCCTTCGTTTCACTATGAAGTTGAATATGGAGGAGGCAAGGCGTCGCTCAGGAAGGGACCTTTTTTTCTGTGAACAACCTCCCTCACCTCTGGGCTGACTGTGTCAGGGACGCGTCACAACTTTGCGCATGTTCTCCGGCCCCTGAAACAATGGGTGGCACCGCTCGGGAGGGGCCTCAGGGCACTGGGCCTAGAGGTGAGGAGAAACCATTTTTTTCTGTGAACAACCTCCCTCACCTCCAGGCTGCCAGTGTCAGGGATGCTTCGCAACTTTGCGCATGTTCCCCGGCCCCTGAGACAATGGGTGGCATCACTCGCCAGTGGCCAGCTCGACATTGGGCTGCCAGTCTGCTTCATGAGCCTTGGCGGGAAACGGAGCGGGTTTGGGAGCTGCAGGGAGGCACCCTCGGCAACGAGCATGTGGAGGCTGAGCAAAGCATAGCGTGCAGGATGGTGGCAGCCTGGCCGGCAGCCGTAAGCTCGGCCCGCAAGTTCATACACTTTGAAGGGCAAATACGGCTGATCCAACCTGGTGCGGGCTCTCCATGCTCAGCCTGGGGGACCACCACGCAGCCCTTGGCTGCCCTGCCATGCCTCGGGCTGCTTGTGGACTGCTAGGCCCAGTGTGTGCGACAGTATCGCTGAATAGGCCGACCTTCGAGATGGGAGTGTTGAGAAAGCGTGCTTTGTCGCCGGCTGCCAACTGAGCCAGGTTCAGCTCCAGGTGCCGCTCCTAAAGCACGACTTTGGACATCACCTGGCTAAGGAATCGCTGTTCCAGCTTAAGCCCTTGATCAGGATCACCCTCGTGCAGCTTGCCCCGCTGTGCACACACCCAGCGGAACATTTTGCACCGTCAATGTGAGGTTCCCCAAGTGCTTCGCTATGGCCGACCCAAGAAATATTTACGGCTCAACGATCTGCCGTGGGAAGACAGCGAGGGGAGCCGTTTCATGAATGAGAAGTGGGACCTCACTGTAGCCATGGTCATGCATTCAGAATGAACGCATGTTTCATCCACGAACGCCACCCCAGCGCGATCTCGCCCAGACATGTGAGGCAGCAATCATGTCCGTCCAGAAAAGAGGAAACTACTGCAGGGGGAAAGAGAGCATGAACTCACAGAAACTCTTTTTTTTCTTTCGAAACTCCAGCTCATGAGGCGAGGCTCCGAAACGAAAAGCTGAATATGCACCTCATCACCTGCTCATTTATACTCATGCTGTGAGCAGCTACAGCTGGATGCAATCAGCCCATGCCAATTTTCATTGGCCTTTTTAATAAGGCTCAGAGGTGATTGGTCTCTCATGCAAGTTCCCATGTATAACATCGTAGTGAAACGACTGAAGGGGAACAAAACTTGACCCACACTCTCTCTCTAACACACTATTTTTTAAAATGACAACAGACAGAGACAGACTGTTGCTGTAGTGTGGCTTGAAAACCCCAATTAATCAATAAAACAACTATGGCACATTGTCAAACTTTATTTTACTGTTGCTACAGCATGACCACATAATTTGGACCACTCACAGATCTTCAGAAAGGCAGCCAACATCCAATGTTTTGTTTTATGAAACTTAAATCTGAGTTGTTGTTTTTTTATTTGTTTTTTTAGTTGATTTAGATTTTTAGATTTTTTATTTGATTTTAAAGTTTAAATAACAAAAAGCCACATCCAATGTTTACAAGCCTGATCCGAACCACATTCATATGTGATTTGAAGTCCAATATCCAATCGGACAGTTTTTTTTTTAAGGTTTTCATCAAAAAGTTGGCCAAGTGGGTCCAAACACAAATTTTTGCTTGCTGTTCCTCATGTAGGAACTACTTGACATGATATGAACAGTATAGTGCAGATTTTCTCAAATCTTACCCTGGAGGCCCAATCCACTGTAGAGTTTTGCTCTAACCATACTCAAACACACCTGAGGATGTTAATCAGTGTCTTAAGGATCATTAAAAAAATACGGGTAGGTGAGTTTTATCAGGGTTGGAGCTAAACTCTGCAGTGCATTGGACCTCCAGGGTAATATTTGAGAATCCATGAGTTACACACTGCAGCGAGTTGTCATGATAGACAAGAAGTAGCATTTTCAGTTTTCCATCCTGTCTTTCCATACTGACAGCTACTCAGAAAGTCTCTTGGCACTGCTAACTGATGCACATACAGTATACTGTATAACAAATACCAAGCACACTGTCTGAACAAATGAATGTGCTTTACTGTGAGATAACATATGCGCTACATTGACATATTCATGTAAATGAATGGTCAGTAAACTGGTTTTTAAAAAGGTTATTTTTCTTTGCGTTCTTTGTAATACAAAACCAAACCTAAACTGACCTTTAAACCTAAACATCAACATTTAGCACAACACAATGTAAACAAGCCACAACACAATGGAAGCAAGATGCAATGAAATAAAATTATCACAGCACTACGGAAACGTCACAAAACAATGAAATTTGCACTGTAATGCAATGTTTATCCCATGTTTATTTTATAGGCTACTAGGGGAAAAATTTGACAGATGTAAAACAGGTTATCCTATACTGTGGGTACTTCTCTAAAATCAAGCTTTATTTTTGTCACTTATGTTTTTGGCATAAGCTTTATTTTACTTTTGATTATATGCCTAGGGTGTCATCAAACTCCAAAAAATTTACTATAAAAGTACTCCATGTTGTGTATAATAGTGATATTTATGTAATAATCATGACACCTTTATGGGAAGTAACTCATGAGAAAGCTGATTATAGTCATGCAGCATTGAGTTAGGGTTAGCATTGGGCGTGGCAACAGGGTGCTAGAGTCGTTATTAGGATATGTAGGAGTTGTACTGTAACTCAAAAAGCTCTCCAACCAATTTTAGTGAATGAATAAGTGTCTTACTTACAGTTCTCCCAGGGTTAAACAACACAACAAAATTGTGTCCGCTGCAATAAAGATTTAATATTTGGTTGCACTTTTTTTTACAGTATGTGTACTTGCATGTATTTATAGTGCACTTACAGTGTATTTACCTAAAAAAAAGTACTGGTAATATAAGGTAACTACATTGGGTCGGGGAGTAGGTTTAGGGGTAGGTTCATTGTAAGTAGCTGGCTATTACCTAGTTATTGTAATTACTATAATACATGTATGTACATGAGAAACAGGACTGTAAAATAAAGTGCTACTAAACATTTTAACATAAGAATATACTACATGCACTTACCTCATGGGCGCTCTGGACAAAGCATATTTGATATACATTACTGTCACGATCAGCTGGATGTGCCAGTGTAGCGCCCTCACCACCTGGTGAGGGGATATATTAAACAAATAAAAACACAGGAAACGGAGCTGCTGCTTCGCCTTCTGAGTCTTTATATTGTTTATCTTCATTTCTTTCATCAATGCAATGATATCTGCGTTTTCACATACTAGTTAACATAAAACATAGGAAGATCTCCTTAAGAAATGTTACAGTATGCAGAAAATACAAGATTACTCAGATACAGATTCTCACCAACCATTGTTTTCCAGCAATTAAACATTTTTAGTTTTAACTTTCTTTTCTTTTTTTTTAAACATTTGTACGATGCAATGTACATTAAAAGAACTAATGTATGGTACAACATTCATACATGACACCCTGTTTAACATCTAAACACATGTATCATGTCTTAAACTACTTAAATGAGCTCTGGGGTTACATCATGTTATCAAAATAATAATATCTTTTTTATATATATTCTATTTGCATGAACACAATCGTTACACTCTTTTATGAAATGACTGATTTCTATTTTTAACACTTGGACTGACACCTTGTAACTCTTATCTGTTACTCTTATCTGTTCTTATCAATTCTCACCTGTAACGAATGCCGGCTGTAGCGAATCTCGCGCTCTTGCTTCCACACGGGCAGGCAGGACTAGGAGGCAGGAATGCATTCAGAACGTGACATTTATTAAAACAAAACAAGAAAATGAGGACAGTGCAGGGACACACGAGCTGACATGTAACGTTAACAATCAACCAGAATACAAGACATGGGGTGTGATATTTATACAAAGACTAATCAAACACATCTGGGTAAAACACGACTGGTAGAGGATAACCACTAATGGCAAGGGGTGATTGGCAGAGACACGAGGAAACAGGTATGTAAACAGACATAGAACACATAGACAATGAAAGCAAAACACAGAGCACGCTAGAACAAGGACAATTAACACAGAAGGACGCCTACGGTGTTACATCACCATTGTCACATTTTTCTCATAATCACGGTAGCCATTTAGCTTAGCATTCACACGTGGAGCACATGGTACACATGTAGTTAACACAAACTTTTTAACATCGATGAACACTTTTATATGCTTTAGCGCATAAACTTTTGCCATTTATACAGCAGTGACATATAGAAAACAGATTTCTATGATGATTTTACAGTTCATACCTGGTGAGGGGATATATTAAACAAATAAAAACACAGGACACGGAGCTGCTGCTTCGCCTTCTGAGTCACTATATTGTTTGAGCAGCGCGCCCCCTCCCCCATCAGGTGAACGAGTCCCAAGACAAAAGTAATGGACTCAAAAAGATATACTTTAGTAATGCATAATATCGAT